>JAENPR010000278.1:0-719140 GCA_018135685.1 Themeda triandra | reverse complement strand
TAAACGGTGTATGACTTGACCTTACGGTTGAAGCCAAGGCCCACCTCTCTCAATTCAGCACTCATTTGCGGATGTGCAGGCCACACTGCAAGGTTAGGACGGTTCGGCCAGTTAAATTACTCGCTCCTAGGAGCAAAGTGGAATCACAAAGTCGCGAAACGATAGGTAAACGATGGTACCTTTGAACAGAACAGGAAAACAGGTTGGGCTTGCCATGTCTAAGAGAACGGTCCTCTTGTTGCGAGGTAGGAGCGATGTGCCCCTCGGTGAATATTAATGAATTCCCCGAAAAACAAGTGACAGGGGGTCGAATCGATAGATAAGATGATATAGTGACGGTGTATGAAACAAGCGTAAGAGAACTTACTTTTGATAATCCAGCACTCATCAATGTTCAACAACAAGTACATCATGATAGTGGTCCACTCCTCATGGGTCAAGTTTTGTTGGCACTGCGCTTCCTTTTCCGAGATCCCCTTTGAAAAGTGAGGTTCGATGAGTTCTCCTCAACGTTGTAACGAGGGTTGGATCTTGCGGTCTTTGAAGTTTTCGGTATAGTACGCTTGTGTGAATGTCGACGCCTCCTCCATAAGGAATGCCTCCGCCACCAAGCTCAATTTTGGCTTTATTTTTACACTTCTTCCGAAGTAGCTTTAGACACCTCTCGATTGGATAGCACCAATGGTGTTGCGGGCCCCCAGCCGTGCCTCCCTTGGTAGGTGCAAAATCGAGATCTTTGCATCGATAGGAAGAAGACGGGTGGAAATATCATCTCCAACTTGCGAGCAACATAGGTGCACCCTTCTCCAGCTTCAAGACAAACTTCTCGAGATAACTTGCTTGGCACAAAGCCGTCGGAAGAAAAAGCTCAACTCTGCGGGACACGCCACACCGGCTCGGGGAGGTATCCTCGGGTCATCGCGAGGAAGGATCCGCTAAATCCATATGTGGAAGTCATGACTCTTCATCCCTAACACTTTCATACTCTCCAAGTTCTCCCTACCCAAGCCCAGTTCGCCGCATGCCCATCGGGGAACACAAGTGCTCATCCCATACAGTATTTCCTTCCTAAGCGCCTTTTTTCAGACATAATCGGCCGAACCCCTTTTCCATCTCTTGCACAGCGCGAGAGGTCTTCATCACAAGCTTTTGGTCTATCACAAATCATTTCAATGTGTCGAGTCTAGCCTTAATGGCATGCTTCGACTTCTTACCAATGTCCATAGTGTTGCCCGAGTGCCTGGCTGACATTCTTTTAAATGCATTACATTGATGTTGTGTGGAAGAAGAAGGTGCTTGAGTACGGTAGCTATGCAAGCGATATGAGTCCACATGTGTGTAGTACCATATCAAATAAAACCACCGTTCACTTCATCAATTTGGAAACTGTAACTCAGCATGAGCAATGGCAGGAAAGCTCCTAGGCTCAAGAATGGGGTAGGTGACTTGAACACCTTTCGTGAAATGCTTTTCATCCATATCTCGATTCATGGCCCCTCGGGCGAGGGAATTGCCCGATGTTGTGAAAGTGTACTTGCCACCTTTACAGCGGGTGAACATCACATACATCTTGCATGTTGGGCAAGGAACTTCGGGTGAACACACCACTTGTGTTGAGCAAGCCATGCACATGAAGTCATGCAATGAATGCGGTACCACACATGCATTATGAAGTTCCTCTTTGTAGCTCGGTCGTATGTCGGCACCCCCTCGTCCCGAGCATGTTGCAATTCATCCCATGGTGCATGAACACGCCCATATTGTTGCCGGGTGTCCGGGTATTATCGGCGTCAAGAACACGTTCCTGGGTTCAAACATGATCGGGGAAGATTGAGGGGGATCATGAACTTGCGGCCAACAAGTGTACGGGGCCGCCATCATTCCAAATGGGTTGAACCCATGTTTGTTGCCGACGCCCGCGTACATTCGAGCCTCAGCTTTTCGGGATTCATGGCATCGAAGTGCCTCCATGCATCACCATCTGGCAGGTGTACCATCTTGTTAGTGTACCTTTTGCCTTTCTTGTGCCACACCATCATTTTCGTAGTATCCTAAATCATATACGGCCGTTGAAACCGATGTGAAAGGAAGGTGCCTTATGACCATCTCGGGATCTTTGGCTAGCTTGATGCCATCAACGCCTTCTACCTCCACATACCTAGAGATTTTACACTTTGGACGGTGTGTTGCGTCCTCGTGGTCGTCCACGAATAGGACACACCCATTCTTACAAGCATGAATCGGCTCGTACGACATCTTGAGTGCTTTCGAAGCATCCTGTGACTCGTACGTGCTCTTCGGCGACACGTGAAGCTTCGGAAGCAAATTGCCAACCGTCGCCAACACGATATCAAAACCTTCTCTCGGCGATGCCCGGTGACGACTTCAACGCTATTAGTTGTGAAATGGCATACGGTGCGAAACAATTGTCTTCTCGTGAAGGGGCTTGTGCCGCCTCAAGCATGGCGAAGAACGCCTTTGCGGGTTCCCTCTGGATCCTCATCCGCCTCTATTCCTTCGAGAACGCCCGCTTCTGTAGTCTTCCATCGGATACGCCATTCCGGCATACGCGTTAAGGTCCTCGGAGGCTCTCTCACCGTACCTCCCTAATAAGATCGCGTTCACCATGGTGGACCCGGCGCGTATAGTTTGGAACGTATCCGTACTTGAAAAGATCTTCCATAGCGTACGCTTGTCTCTCCCATTTCTTGTTCTTACATTTGCGCACGGACCGCATCCGAAGATGACCCTCTAGCGGCTCGGTCAAATGCCTGCACTCCCGGGAAAGCGCGGGTCCCCTAACCCGGTCGGTGGTCTGTTTTCCCTTGTCCGACGACAGTACATCCACTCACGGTCAGCCATCCTCGACATGTGCGCGACGAGCAATAAAACCGGCATCTGCATCTACAAGGCGTTCCTACCATCTAATAGGTGAAGGATAGGTCCTAATCCCAGCCCAGGATGCGTAGATGAGGTTAGTTTCCATGCTCGCACCCGTCCCAGAGGCAGATTTTGGCAGCACCTCCCCCCCCATTCTCCCGATACACGTCCGGACTGGGAGAGTGTGCATCCGGAGAACAACGGGGCTGTACATCCGACTCGAACGGGGGAACATGGAGCTAACCCATCTACGCATCTCGAAAGGCTCAAAAAGCGTGGGAATCCGAAAGAGACACCATGCGGATATGCCAGCGTCAGCATAACAACGACCGCGAATCCCTTTCGAGACGGGAGACGCCTAACTCGGTTACGTCATCTCGACCAACAACATTAAGGAAGAGAGGTGAATATTTATACCTAGGGTGGCGGTGGAGATAGGCTAGCGGGGCGGTGGCGGGCGACGCGGCACCGACGAAGACGATCGGCGTCGACCCGGCTTCTCCGAGAACTACCAAAAGAAAGAAAAAACAATATCGATGTACAAAATTTCGTGAGAACCTCCCTTGCACGGGAGGTTCACAAAACTACAAGAAAGAGAAAGACGGCTCGATGGCGGACAACACATATACGGCATGAAGGCCATAAACAGCACATACGGGACACGAAGGCCACACATGCACAATCTGGGCACGAGGTCATCCCAACAACACAAACGGCCACGAAGGCCAGCCTGGACCTTTACCTTCTTCTCGGTGACGGATGAGAACCACGCGTGGACGAACGCCGTCAGCGAGCCCCGGTGTCGGCGATCATCCTGTCTCCTTCACTCCTCCTTCTCTTCTTCTTCCCCTTCCTCCTCCTTCTCTTCTCTTCTTTCTCCTCCTCCATCTTTCTCTTCTTCTTCCCCTTCCTCCTCCTTCTCTTCTCTTCTTCCTCCTCCTTCTTCTTCTTCTCTTCTTCTTCACTTGTCTCCTTACTCTTCTCTTCTTCCTCCTCTTCTCTTCTCTTTCCTTATCCTCCTCTTCTCTTCTCTTCCCCTTCGGCCTACCCCTTCTCTCTTGCGGGAAGAAACGGCGGCGGCAGGGCAAGCAATATGATCTTTGGCCGGAAGGATAATGAGCGCAGCGGCGAGGAGGACGAGCCGCAGGGGGCAACAGAGAACCCGGCCCAGCGCTCCTCCCGGCCCTCCCTCGCGGGCGCTCCTCGCGGCGGGACGAAGGCGGCGGGCGGCGAGGAGCCACGGAGCGGGCGGGAGCGACGCGCGGCCAGAGAAGCGGACGGGGCGAGCCTCGGAGCGGGGCCGTCGGCGGAAGCGCGTGGAGTGATCACATGTGGAGATGTGCAGGTTTCGAGCATGTGTGCACGCTGCTCAAACTTTTCAAATTTTTTCCATAGCCTCCGTGCGATAACACGACACCCCATTAAGTTTTCGTGATTTTTCAACTTTGTTTGGTTTTATATAATTAAAAAACACTTTTACCACTCCTGGATCGTCTTGTTAAGTGGACAAGGACTTGGAACTTTTAAGGGTGAGCTTTGGGACACGGTCTTAAACACACTGTACCGTGAATATCATGTTTGAAGGCTAAAGTTTCATTATTTCATGCACCTGCGGTTCAAACTTGAATAATGCGGGAAAATTCAAGTGAAGGAAAAAAATTAACGAAATATAGCTAAATGTTATCAAAGGGCCCAAATTCAAACATGTGATTGTAAACAATGTATCTAGGCAACAAAAAAATTTTGAAGTCAAAATTGAAAAAAAATATTCTTTGCGCAACGGCATACAAATGCGTCGGCAAAAACCTATTACGCCGACGGCACCAGTCTTGTCGGCAAACAACTCCCTTCGCCCGACTGACACATACATAGGCTGTTGGCAAAAGATTTTCCGCCGACGGCATGTGTATCTTTGTCGGCATACTCTATGCAGCGGCGACGACGTGTTGTCCCCAAAACAAAGCGGCGACGCGCCATTTGGCCGAGAAGCGGTAACCCGTAAACTGACTAGTTTGCCGCTTGATTTCGCTATCGGGGAAAAAATTCTTCGCCGACAGCCTTTTTTCGCCAACGCGGCCATGGATGCGGGCATCGGCGAAGTAAACTTCCCGACAGCGGGCTGTGGCTGTCGGAAACAGCCGGTTCACCGACAGCCCGAGATCGGCTGTCGGCAAACGGGGTGGGCTGTCGGCGAACAGCCGGATTCTCGTAGTGATAGGATTGTGCTGGCTTTCCGTTCACCGGTCTTCATGGCCCAGTTCTTTGGTCCCATGAAGGAGGAAGAGGCGAGCTTGATTCGGATAGAGGACATGGATGCGAGCGTGTTCCAGGCTATGCTCCACTTCGTGTACACCGACACGCTGCCGGAGTTTGGCAACAGCGACAGGATATTGATGGCCCAACATCTTCTTGTTGCAGCGGACAGGTATAACTTAGAGAGGTTGAAGAGGAACTGCGAGGATGTGCTAGGAAGCTATGTCGACACTGATACCGTGGCAACTACTCTAGCAATTGCAGAGCAGCACGGATGCATTATGCTCAAGGAGGTCTGCCTCAAGTTCATACTGACTCCAGGCAATTTTATCACGGTCCGGGCGACTGATGGCTTCCACAATCTGAAGACCAGTTGTCCATCTCTTGTCCAAGAGCTGCTCACCAAGAAGTTTGGTTCTTCTGATCCTTCGTTACGATGAGGCAAAAGTCTCTACTATTTTCGGTATACATATATGTAAACATGGCCTAGCATAAGTTTTGGTCGAATTAGTCATCTGATGATCATTTATCTATTCATTACTTTGTGGTAAATATGCTCGTGTATTGCAACAAAACACGTAGCAACTTTAAATAAAGGTTAAAAAAAGGTGGAAGTTGGGTCAGATGCTTGCCGGGCTGTGTGATATACTTGTACCACAGGCTTGAGTCTCCATTATTCACGATTAAGGTTTTTCTTAGATTGTAGCCAACGTCATGTTGAAGAGGGGATAGAATCTATCTCTGCTAGGTTCTAGGCCTTGGATACTTGCCCTAGGCCTGAGTGACTAGCGAGGGATGCATCATAGACCAAGGAGAAAAAAAGTGACGGCGGACTGATGGAAGATGGAACGAGGGACAGAAAGAGAAATTATGGTACTTTGACGTTAAACAAAACTGGCAAACATGAGTGTACGTTGCAATGTGAGTCATGTGACACATTTTGATGCTGCCCTTATCTGTAAATTGATATTCGAATGTGTAATCTCAAAAAAAAAAGTAAATCGATATTGAAGTAAAATGAACCTTTGGGCAATCTAAGCGTCCTTCTCCAACTAGACGTCGTCTTGTGATACCGTTGGCTAAAAACAGTTTCAACCAAAATAATTTACAACTTTTGCACAAGAAATTGGATGAAGATAACATTCATATCAATAACTTTGCAGTTGAAACGTTTTTATTTGAAACTATTTTTTACTCCCAAAATATAATTTTTTTATTCCACAGATTTCAAAATGGACATTAGTTAAAATATGTTCTCAAGATGTAGTTCAGATATGTATTTATTTAGAGTCCCAATTGTTCTAAATTTATAGAATTTGGAATTCAAAGTTTATAATTCCAAAACGTTCTTGGACATTATCATAGTTATAATACCAAAGTTGTAGTGTCTAACGTGATTTACAAGTTTATTATCGTCAGTTTTTTTATGTAGTGTATAACGTGATTTAAATTTATATTTTGATGTTAATGTTTTTCAGTTTTTCAAACAAACTTTGGTGGAGGCACGTCCTGTGTTAAAGTTGTAGCGCTTGAAAAATTTAACCTTTCGTGGTTAATTTTTTTCTAGTTAATTATACACTACTGGAAACTTGAAATTCCCGACCAACGTCAGGCAAAAATTAAAATTATCCTGTCAAGCCAGCCCTGATGGTATTTTTTTTCCTGACGGTAATTGTACCGTAAGAAATTTCATGGCGATATTTTTATTTTTTATGACGATACGTACATTTTTATAAAAATATTTTTATTTTCCCTAACGGTAGTGCATCGTGAGGGAATGTCAAGTTTGTTTCCAGTAGTGATAGTTACAACATACAGATCAGTGTGGTTGTAGTGGTAGAGGTGCAAAGTGGCAGAATACCTAGTCACAGGTTCAATTTCTCATGTCACAAAAAAAGGTCAATTTCTCAAAGCAGCAATGGGATTTTTTTCCACTGACGAACATGTGCCCGCTTCTCTATATAAATGCAAAATGGCCGGCAGTAAATAGTTACAGTGGGTGGAGCTAGATCACACAGCACAAACAATTTGAAATAAATCGCATAAAAGCAAATCTGTTGTAGAAAAAATAAGAAAAATATGGTTCAAATTACCATAAGAAAAAAATAATACTCTGTTGTAAAAATATTTGTAGACCTGGAAAGTAGAAGGTAATAAAATTTTGCTATACAAAAAGAACAAGGTAACTGCTTCCGTATTTGTAGGACTTTCCTGGCGCAACACGCCCGGAATATGACATGATCTAAAACTCTAATCTAATCTCTAAGAGATCCACCATCTACGGAGGGGCCCAAATCTCCAAGGCATCCCCACTACACGCCGCCGGATCGCCGCCGTGGGGTAGATCTCCCGCGTGACCCGTGTCGCACTGCAGCCGTATGTGGCACCGGCCGCCGCCAACGACAACGACGAGTAGATCGAGTACGTGATGTCAACGTCTGCTTCGTCGCCCACCGGCGACGATGCCGGAGACACCGGCAGCACGTCGACCATCACCGCCGAGACGACGACCGGGCGGCACGAGCTCAAGGTCGAGAGCTACACCCGGACCAAGGGCGGCGTCGGCAAGTTCATCAACTCCGCCACGTTCAGCGTCGGAGGGCACAGCTGGTACATCAGGTACTACCCCGACGGCAACCGCGACGAGAGCGCCGACTGGGTATCCGTCTACCTCTACCTCGAAGATGAGCACGGCGACGTCAAGGCGAGGTACAAGTTCAGTCTAATCCGCGACGCCGGTGCCGCCGGTGAGCCGCCGGTGCTAGTCCACACCAGAAAAGCCAGCGACTACTCGTTCTGGAGCAATTTAAAGGATCACAACCGGCGGGGCTACTGCCGGTTCATCAAAGCGTTGGACATGGAGGAGGCCATGAAAGGAGGCAGCCTCCGCATCAGATGCGATGTCACGGTCTTGAAGGAGACCTGCTTTGAGACCGCCGTTGCTGACTCTGTGACGGTGCCGCCACCGGAACTGAACCAGCAACTCGGCGAGCTTCTGGACAGCAAGGTGGGAGTGGACGTGACGTTCGACGTCAGCGGCGAGGAGTTCACGGCGCACAAATATGTGCTGGCTGCACGGTCCTCGGTTCTCATGGCAGAGCTCTTTGGCCCCATGAAGGAGAACACAATGTCCAGCATACAGATCGATGACGTGGAGCCGAGAGTGTTCAGAGCTCTGCTCCACTTCATCTACACCGACTCTCTGCTGGAGATCGACGAGGAGGACGAGCCCGTGATGGCGCAGCATCTGCTGGTGGCAGCAGACAAGTACGGCATGCAGAGGCTGAAGCTGATGTGCGAGGCCTTGCTGCTCAAACACATCGACACAAGCGTCCTGGCAACCACGCTGACGTTAGCTGAGCAGCATGGTTGCCAGGGGGCTCAGGACGGATGCTTCAAGTTCCTGAGATCTCCTGGCAATACCAAGGCCGTCGTGGAGAGTGATGGATTTCAGCATCTAAGGAGCAGTTGTCCTTCTCTTATTGAAGAGATGCTTGTGAAGGTTGCCCCATGATCTTTTCAACTCGAAGGAGGCGTAAGGTCCTTGTTTCTCTTTATACTTGTATCTAGTACTATTACTTGAAGGAGGCATAAGAGCATCTCCAACAGTTTGGTAAATCACTGGCTATTCTTTAAAATTTGGCAAACCATGCAAAAATCATTCTCCAACAGTTTGCCAAACATACTTGCCAAATCTTCCAACTTGCTAAAACTCTCTTCCGCGCGCCTATCTATACGCGCGTGGATACCAGTGCGTATTGCTCGCCCACCGACGCCGCTGCTCTTCCCGCGCGCGCAAGGAATCCTCCTGCTCCTGTTCCTGCGCGGCCGAGGAGAAGATCACTCGTTCCTTCGCGATCAGCGCCAGAAGCCGCCAGCGCGTCGTCGCGACTTCTTCCGTACCCAAGGTCGCGGCGCCGCCAGGACTCCGTCGCGACTTCTTCTGTCCCCAAGGTCGCGGCGGCGTCCACGACTGGATCACGCGAAGCTCCGTCCACGCGCCAAAAGAAGGCAGCCGCCGTCGTGAGGATCAGATACGTCCTTCATCTTCCTGCTCCCATCGATCTCCATGGTTGTACGTAGTTGTTCGCTCGTAATTATCCAGCATGTATACGTAGTTCAAGAAGGCAGCCCCGTCGCTTCCATCGATCTCCATGGTTTCCGTACCTAGTTGTTCGTGAGTAATTATCCAGCATGTATAGTTCAAGGCAGCCGCCGTGGCTCCCATCGATCTCCATGGTTGCCAGTACTGTTCGTGAGTAATCATCCAGCATATATACGTAGTTCATGCTTGTAAATCTGAAGATCATGCCTCCCTGTTTGTATATCCATGCCTCTCCCAGTAAATCTGATTACCATGCCTCTCCCAGTAAATCTGATTACAAATTGTTCCTGCTATGGTACTGAATAGGGTAGTCTATGGTATGTCTATGGATCTGACTTCATGTGCTTGATGCTATTGATCTGAAGACGGAGAGGATGACCACGGCACGACTCGCGACTGGAGGAGACTGCGTGAGCGAGCGGAGGATTTACCTGTCAACGAATTATATGGTAGGTCCTTCTATTTTTTTTTTTTGTTTTGGCAAGTTAAAAATAGTAAACTGTTGGAGAGAGACTATTTTTAGCTTGACATATTATTTTACCAAGTTGCCAAAACACAACATTTGGCAAGTCAATTTTACCAAACTGTTGGAGATGCTCTAAGGTCCTAGCTGATTTCCCTCTACATATATCAAGTATTGTCTGCTGTTTGCTCTCAAACAAAGTACATTCTGGTCTTAATCTGCAAATTTCACTTGTGTGTAATGTAAAGCCACATGTTGCCAATCGCCACAGGACATTTTACTTCGATACCTCAATTTGGTAGGTTGCAAATGATATTTATTTATCTACTCTAAACATATACTGTAAGCACAATTACACAATTACATTTCTTTCTGGCAGTTACATGCTTTTTGACAGCCAGACTGATTCACAAGGTTCTTCTGAACCTTGATCCTTACCAACATTTTCTGGATATCCATGGGATGGAACTGTTCTTTAGAGTGACACAAGGTTAGATGATATATTGTTTCATTTATTGGGTTGGATCATAGAACCTCGTTGTATTTTCATTGTGATTCTTCGTAATTTTGTTCTTTCTCATGGGTCTTGGTGTAATCTGGTTATTTGTTCCCTCCGTGTTTAATATATTTCCAGCCCAATGGCAACAAACACTCTTTGGAAACTTGAAATTCCCTCACGGTGCACTACCGTCTGGGAAAATAAAAATATTTTCATGAAAATGTATGTATCGTCATAAAAATAAAAATATCGCCATGAAATTTCTTATGGTCCACTTACTGTCAGGAAAATAAAAATACCGTCAAGACTGGCTCGACAGGTAATTCCCAGTTTTGCTGACGTTGGTCGGGAATTTCAAGTTTCCAAAAGAGTGAAAATTAGAAGCGGATGAATTCTTTTGTTAACAGTGGATTACAACTCTGTGACATTATAACCAACAAACCAACAGAGTTGAACATACTACTCAAATTCCTACACTCTGAATACTAGTTTTAGAACCCACAGTGACAATGCTTCTAGGAGCAACTAATCCCAAATGAGGGCCCTCAAATCCTTTTTAACAGGCACTGACACATGGGACCCATTTGTCCTCTATTCTTTCAATCCTCAGTCTCATCGAGATCTAGATGGACAGAGGGAAACTCACCTGCCTCCTCCGAAAATTCCAGCGGCGAGGAGTTCCCCCCACTCCCACACAAGGAGGGGAGGTGCCCACTCTTGTTTGGAGGAGTCATCATTGGGAAGGAATTCCGCCTACTACCATGAGGTGAGGAGTCCACTTCCACTCCCACAAGCACTCGCCATGGGGTTGTTAGTGCGTGCTTGCTGCAGGAGCTCACTCGTCAATGTAGGAGCTCACCACACGAGGAGCAAGCTCGCCATGCATTGAGGAATCATGGAGGCAGCCGTCTAAATTGAGACACTTGTCGGGATGAAGAAAGAGGTGCAAACGTGGTGTAGGAGGCATAGAAGCGGGCAGGCGGAAAGCCGGCAGACGCATTTCCGCGTGAACTACCACAACCCTTTTTTGTGGGCCTGCCACTAGGTGCCTAAGAATGAAGGATGTGAGCGGGTCCTGAGAACCCTCTCAAGTTCAAGGGCTCTAGTAAGAGCCCCGGTGGAGTGCGGTTTTTGCCTCTTATCCCTTAAAAGTAAGATGAGGGCTTAAGTAAGGGGCATTCCTGTTTTTGCATCACTGATTCAACAAATTCGGTCATGAATCAAAGAAATCTAAATCGTGCAAAACATACTACAGAAGTATGGCCTCAGTCAATAGATGAAGAATGACATCACAATCATGCAAATCCAACTCAGTTACCCATGTAGTAGTAACCTATTGTTTCAAACCACAAAGACTCGAGATAAAGGAGTGTCACAACCTCAAGGAGAGGATCATGTCGGCTTGCTGAGTGTGAATTATGGTACTTTACTAATCTTATTATCTGCGCTCTCAGCAGCCAGCACTAAGATTGCGTAGGGTCAACGACATGTCCAGCAAAGAGGATAGCACCAGACACTTCCTCCACCACGAAGAACGCAAATGGATGGTCAGCAACGAACTCAACACGTGGCGGACGCGGCTCCCCTCCAAGAAACCCAAGAAAACGAGTGACAGCCGCCGCCTCCGTGCCTTCCTCATTCACTTCTATCACAGCATTGTGCAGGATGTCATCAAGAATCAGCGGCTCACGAGACTCGTCGTCTTCCTCGAGCAGGTCGTGTAGCTCCGCTACGGCCGAGAACGCAGCGCGGACGCCGAGATCCTGGAGTGCGTTCCTCACGCTGGTGGAGAATGACAGCTTGAACCTGGGCACCCGGAACTCCCAAACATCAACTTTGTGCAACGGCATATGGTCCTGCAGGAAACGGGGACTGGACGCCACAGCGTCCATGAGGCCCTGCAGGCCGTCGTCCGAGTCCGGCAGAAGGATGCACATGGAGTACCGTGGTGCTGCCAAGCTCCCGAACGCCGTGTAGGGCATCCTGAGCACCCTGAACCCATCATGCACGCCGATGAACTGGCTGGCAGCAGTTCTCATGAACTGGGCGTCGACGGCACTTCCGTCGAGGCAGTAGAACTTGTCCACCACCGTCCATGGCTTGTTGAACGGCGTCTCCCAGATTCCCTTGAAGAAGATGGCGTTGGCGGCCACGAGACGTGTGCTGCTGTTCACGGATGTTGTGTCGACGATGGAGTCGATCAGGTTGTTCGTCGACGCCGCGACCCAACTGTTGATCGCGGTCACTGCTTCCTCTGGCTGTAAAATCGATCGACCAGAGATTTATCGCAATGAAGATGAGTTCGTGACATTGGCAGTAACATTTAGCAGATCGATCCATGCAATGCAATCAACGAAGAAGACTGACCTTTGTGCGGAAATCGGCGGCGCGCACGACGGACCTGAAGGACGCGGCGGCGACGTCGCGGTACGCCGGCTTGAGCGTCCGCGAGGAGTCGTGCCACACGCCGGACGCGTAGGAGATGCGCGCCGCGCCGGCGCTGTGCTGCGTGAAGGCAGGCGGGAAGGCCTGCTCCATCATGCCTCTCACGTTCACGGCGAGAGTGTCACGGGACCCTGCGCCTAGCACGTCCAGGAGCTCACGGAGGGTTCTGCCCTGGGCGCCGGCGGCGACGAGGGAGAGCGCGGAGTAGATGGACAGCGGCGAGAAGACGAGGTTGCTGGCGGGGTCACCATGGGCGGCGGCGGCGGCGAGCTGCTTCGCGAGGCGGTGAGAGAGGGACGCCAGGCCGGAGCTTGCGAGCTGCTGTGCCGCCGCCACTGCGGTTTCCATCGTGAATGAAAACGAAGATATGTGCTGCATCTGCAGATGTGGATCTAGAACTATATCTTGTTATAAAACATGTTGCCAGCGGTTAGGACCTTCCCATCTCCGTCTCTCACGATCAACATAGTAGATGAAAGTAGAATAAGTGGCACCGCAGATGTAGGGAGGCCCTATTCTTTATTTCTCTGAATATTGGTGATTACAACATGAGCTCCCACGTATATATAGTCCCGCTAAGGGCTAGAGTTTTGGTAAGAGCCCACATACAACGGACTAGGATTAGGATTCTTCCTTCTCCTTTCCTTCTAGGATAGAGTCCTTATGTTTTACAACACTCCCCCTTGGGCGATTACCACGATATGCACATGCCTCGTTAAAAACTCCATCCGAAAAACCCAGTGAGAAAAAACGGTTCTTGGAGAAAAGGGTACATTGCATTCGTTAATTGTATTACACATGTTGTCTCATTAAAAACTTTGTGTAAGAAACCTTCAAGTAAAAACTCACATAGGAAAAAAGAGTATAACATTTAACTTTCTTGGTCATATATTCTTCAGAATATTTCATAGATATTGATCTTCATGATCTATGCACAAACTTCAATGTTTTGGCAAATATAATCTACTTGATCTTTGGATTTTCTAGTGGATAATAACCTTCAAGGTAAATCGAATCAAATTGCTCCCCCTCATAAAGCCATCCTTTGAACTTCATTGTTCAAAATGCACTTTTAAAAAGTTGGCTCATAATTCTTTTATGAATTATATGGGTATAACAAAAAGCAATATTGCTTAATGCATAAATAACCACTTATTAGTTGTGCAAAACAAATAATTTATCTTTCAAGATAATAGATCCTTTCAGAGGATTATAGGGGTAAATAATTGATATTCAATACCTTCGAGATAGTGCATCAAACTTATACAAGCTTGGATACTTTATTAATTCTTTCTTAGTGGGTTTTAAAAACTAAAATCTTCAAGATTCTGATAGTACCACTAAATAATAAATCCAGTCTTGCATTTGGCATTTAGGGGATAATTTAAATACCAAAGTCACCATTATTCTTATACCTTCTATGGTATTTAGAGGATATAGCTTTACATTTTCTGAGTGTTTGTATGACACCTTAATGGTGTTTAGAATTCCTCATTTTCTTTCTCTCGGGTCTATATTCACTTCAGGGATAAATGATGTTTCTTCAAGAATTGACTGGTAAATCCTTCACGGATTAGTTCCTTCAAGGATGTTCTCACTCTACCACAAGAGAGATTATTAAGTGATATACACAATGAGATAATGTTATTCACTATGAAGCCATTCGATGACTATTCCTTCTAGGATATGCTCTTCTAGAGACTTCAATATTCATTATTGAATATATTCTACCTTAGACTTCATAATACTTATATGAGATTTATATTCATATGTTGCAATTTGTATTCTTCAGGAACTATGTATATGGATCTTCATAATCCACTTATTAACTACATATTTCATACTCATTCATTTTATTTGCCAGAGATATAGCAGCACATTTATTTCTTCTTAGTAGGAGATTCATCCTCAATTGCATTTCTTCACTGACCCGATATAATCGCTACAAGCGACTTTGCCATGGACTTTGTTTCCGGATCCGGGTTCTCATAAGAGAAACATTTGCAATTATAGAGGTAGCGTTGTCGACAACTATTATTTTCTCCCAATATTCTCATAATATGAGATTATTCTGTCTCTTTGTTATTTCCCAAAAATAAGAGATACTTCATTGTTCTGCATATCCAACAATAATGATGTGCGCACTTAGTGTGTTGGATTCCATCTTCACGATGATCCTCTTCATGAGGTGCTCAACCTTATTCATGAGGTGTTCTCTTCATGAGAATGGAGGAGTTTTATTTTATTTCTATTCAATAAGTATACATTAAAACTATAATCCATAGGCGTCCCCATAGATTGTAGCTTGATAGTATACAATAATTAGTTTACTATTAGTAAACAAAACTTCTGGTTTGTAACTTCAAGTTACTCCTCTCATTTCAATATCTGGCATATGCTCCGCTTCATGCTTCACAAGAGCATTAGTCAAACTAATAGTTGACTTAGTGTGTGATAATATTTCTGCTTCAAGCTTCAAGGAATATTTTCTCTAGATCATTTTCCTTCCGTGGAAATAATATTTGGCATTTAAAATAGGCTTTCTCTCCCCTAATGCCAATATTAGATCTTTAATAGCATACTTCAAAATAATCCCCTATGATGGGCTTTCAAAGGTAATTCATATTCATGTATCTCCAACTACAAGCGGAGGCCCATTTATGTATGCTATGATGAAATTTATGGAAAATATTCACACACATATTTAAATATGGGGGTTATTCTATATTATATGCAGTAAGCTAGAATACACATAGTGCACGAATGTTCAACATTCCTTCAAACTCGGGATGTTCTCCCCGATGTGCACATAGTATAGTTTAGAAAAAACTATTTCATTGTCTAGCTTCTTTATTATTTAGCCAAAATAAATGATCTAAATACTCATACATTAAAAACAAATAGACTATATATTTCAAATATATAAAATACACAACATCCAATTCACATGGAATTTCTTCTAGAATTTTCTAATTGCCATTAATGCAAAATTCCCTTGATGCCTTTTCTTCATAAATCCAAAATCATCATAAATATGTTATCCATCATCATCCACCATTATTCATTCAATCAATTGAGTTAGTCTCTATTGAGCAAACATATTAACTTACTCCCCCTGATCTTAGGCTACATGGCCATAGACTAATCTTTTGCTTATGCATGCAATGCATTGAAAGCAACATATTTCTTAGTTCAACAAGAACCATTAGACATAGCGTGCTAGCTAGTCAATTTAATTATAGGGGTGTAAATGTAGCTACTAGCTACAACTATAGCTTCTATGCTAATATTCATGCAAAGAGTGTAGATAGTTTAGCTCAGTGAGAGAATAAAATAGTAATACACTTGCATGTGTATAATGTGGAATGTTGAGATTCAATCCAACATAGTAGATAACAATAAAATGCAAAGCTACAAGCTTACTTGCAATTAGTGCAGTAGAGAAAGTTAACTCGGCCGGAAGGGATGCGGGCAAAACTTCAAGTCTTGATACATGCACTCAAAGATAGATTTAGGAAGGCTATGCCTATTAAATATATATTACCCACATTTTCTTATGCCTTTACCCAAAATTTCTCCCCTCATGCCATAATTACTTCAAGTAGTTATATTCTTCTTGCATCATCTATGAATGATCACTTCTAATGATCCATAGAATCCAATCATACTTCTAGTATTCATTGGTTATGGCATGAATATTCACATATATAGGGCAGAACAAAACTTCTAGTTCTTGGGCTAAAAATATTAAATAGTTAGTTTTAGGATTATACTATTTATTGGCTAAATTTGTCCTTCTAGGAGCAATTCATACACCAAGTATAGTCCAATTATTCATGTGCTTCTAGGAAATTCAGTTTCCATTCTACCTATGTAGTAGTGGTGCACAAAGAACTAACCTTCATGGTTAATTGAGGCTTTGTGGATAAAATAATGCAAAACTTATTTAGATAGGCAATATAGGCAATTGTTTATATGTGAAACATATAAATCTAATTTATTCCATAAGAAATTAGCACATATTACTTCAGGTAACAATTGCAACTAAGAATATTAAATATTTTATATTAGTCTTCAAGCTAATAAGTTAACCATTAATCACTTAATTCGATGGGAATTAAAACTTAATGCATCATTGCCACTACTATTAATGCTTTAGGATATGAATTCAAAAGAAACAAATCTATAAGCACATGATTTAAATTCTTTAAAAGTTCTTATATGTCTTAGCTTCAACGCTTGACATCCGGCAGCTTTCATGCTTGCTCGATCCTTCTAGGAGTATGATATATGTAATTCATATATTCAAAGTTACTGCAACTGAAGATATCCTTGTTTATAAAGTTGTCTATAAAGTCAACTCAATTTCTATTTGAGTAATGGTAAATTTAAATACTTCATGTATTACATTGCTCTGTGATATTCTATACACAAGAGACATTTCTTCGAGAATATGCATTGATAAAATCTTATTTACCATCTTGTCTTCTAGACATTTAGTATAAAGCTTCAAGCTATTATTTATAGAGCAGCATTATATCTCAATCTATAGGCATATAAGTTTGAAAAGTTCAACTTTCAATGTAACATGATATTCTGTAATTATAATTTGGGATTTTACTCATGCAGTGAGTCCCACAATGCCTTTTGTTACTTCTCTTGGTCATATACTCATTCTAGAGTTTACTACACTTCAATGGTAGTCAAATATCCTACTTGGATTTAATAATGACCGTAACAAATAATTATGTCATTCAGGGCAAGTCCAGGATATTCTTTCTTCATAAAAGTATGCATATATTATTATAATAAAATCATGTGCATATAGGTTTACTGCGTGTAAACAAGTAGTAACGTGCAAAAAGGTAGTGGATGGTTATGCAAAAAATATTCTTAGAAGCATCCTAATATTTTTTAGGATTATGGTATATGCAAATCTTCAGAACTAATACCAAATATTCATTCATCCCAAAAATCATTATGCTAGAAAAAACAAATATGAGACTCTCAAATGTGGTCTAAGATCTGCATGATTTAGAGAGCTCATAATTCTTATACCATGATTGCAGTGTAATAATTATTCAAAAATTTACTCTTCCAAATACATGGTATGCAATTCAGATAATTAATATGTGGTAAATAAACACATTAAAAATAGCATAACAATATCACATGGCATATCTATATTTATCAATAGTAAATAAATGCTATAGGCCATGCAGCGACCTCTTAAAAACAGTTGTCAATGACATATGCATGTGCCATCGAGAAAGTTTGCATAAACTCTGTAACTTCGGGCTGACAGAGGCAGCAACAATCGGCTACGGGAGCTTCTCATAATTCAAAAACTGATTTTCCAATTGCTACACGACTTTACGAGCCGCATGCAGGAGGCAGGAACTCCGCGTGCGGGCAGAGGGCATGGAGTGTTATGGACGATGGCGTGCGGCTGCATGCCGAGCAGAGTTTGTTCCGGATTCGATCAACGAAGCAGCCCTTTCTGTTCCAATTTGACTACGGGTCAATATCAGAAACAATTACGTTCTCTCCATGTGTCCGTATCCTCCAGGGATGTATTACTACTGTTGGCTTCATACATAATTAGTGCCATCATGTGATTTAAAGAAAAATCATCAATGTGTGTGCTTGTACACACGTACTACTTGTACTTGTTATCGTCTACTTCCTGTAGAAAATTTTGCGGGAGGACGCTTGAGCGGCTGCATACAGACAGCAGTACGCATGCTAGTGACCAGATAGATGGTGAGGTGCGGCAGTTTGCGTACGGGCGGGCGACAGGGGCACGAGCCTGTTCAGCAGCTGCAAGTGCTGAATTTCGTGTGCAGACGAACAACTACTGGTTGAGATTCTTCTTTGAATATTCAAAACGTTGAGTACAATAGATTTTCTACTACTAGTAGATAGATCTGGATGTATATAATAAACTAATTGGTCATGCCAATTAATCAGCTTCTGTGCTGGATAGCCACTAGACTTCGTGCTAGTGAATTTTGTACTGTATTTTCCGATCGATTTTGATGCTGGTAGATTTTTCTCCAAATCTATCTATGCCCTTTGATATGTGCATGCAGGCACCATGGTGGAAGAAGTCACGTGCTAGTGACTAATGGCGTGTAAAACAAAATCCACATGCTCCTTTCTTTTTTATGCAACTTATTTATATACGCAAATTATCTATAATTGGTAGAGTCCACGTAGACTGCAACGTGCAAGTCATGTGTAGTTCCTGCAGGGACATTTTCGTTGTTGCTTCATGCATTATGCAAGCCTATATAGGCCTGCGCATGATCGGAATAGACGCAATCTACATGATGCGATTTTTTCATACCTTTCATAGGATGCCAATTGATCTACGTCACATGCCGCGTAGGGCAGTGGTTAGTAGATACATACCACGTAGGGCGTTTGGCATTGTCATAGAACTGTCTGCTTGATGACGATGGTATATGTCGATGCAGTGCAGATTCGATGCAGGTAGAGGTAGCAGATCCGTTCCGCTAACAACGTCGGGGATGTCGACGTCATCGAAGTAGTCGCAGCAGGGACGTCAGCATGGACGTCGACGTCGAGGTCGGCGCGGCTTCAATGGCGATGTCGACGCAGAGCTTGTCGTGCTGATAACGTGTTATAAAACATGTTGCCAGCGGTTAGGACCTTCCCCTCTCCGTCTCTCACGATCAACATAGTAGATGAAAATAGAACAAGTAGACACAAGATGTAGGGAGACTATTCTTTATTTCTCTGAATATTGGTGATTACAACATAGAGCTCCCACGTATATATAGTCCTGCCAAGGGCTAGAGTTTTGGTAAGAGCCCACATACAACAGATTAGGATTAGGATTCTTCCTTCTCCTTTCCTTCTAGATAGAGTCCTTATGTTTTACAACATATCTATCGTGTCATACACGGCCGAACAAGAACAGAAATCACGAAAAACCTCTTCTACTCTACGGGTGCACAAGTATCCTTTTGGAAGGTTGGGATCCACAATTTGTTCTCAATGGAAATTTGATTAATAATCCCTTAAATGGACAACTCAGCGATCTCGCTAACCACAGACAAAATACATTATGTTGGCCGAGGGTATAGAAACAAATAAATGTGTAAATTTTTTGAGGTTATCACTTCTTTTTAGATAATGTTTGAGATTATTACATAGTACAATGTATACACCCACACATGCACGAACCTCATCCCTATGAACACACATATACAAAGAATACCATATGAGCACTATGAAAAACTGAGTCGGTAGATTTTTGAAGTTTCATAAAGTCATCACAAGAGCCTCGCTGTAAATGGGAAATCGTCTACCATTTAATGCATATCACCGACAAATTATGAAATAAATCCTTAAAAATACGACCACCCATGCAAGAAAAAGAACCTAACCAACAAATTTCTGATCAGTTGAAAGTCAAAACATGTTGAGAGCATCTTTAACATTGGGTAATACCTTTTTTGCAAAACTTGATTGCAGACGTGACTAATACGATTTTTAGTTTAGCATACTATGAACTTTTGTGGTGTTACTTCTTGCATTACTCCCTCTATCTCATCTACCTACTAATGCACCATCTTTTTTCTATGTTCACACATGAAAACATCCCCCGCTGAGAAGGCTACCATCCATCCACACAAAAAATGTACATAGAAAAACAACATCTTTGAAACCAACCATCCAGATTTACTCTCTCTCCTTACTTATTGCACAATCAAGGGTCTAGGTCGAGTGTATCAAATCCTCCTCAGTCCCCCATGCATGCCCACGGCAAACAATTGTCGATAATCACACGTCCGCGACTCGCGCATAAATCACGCTCTCGTTCCATCGACTAAGTCACGATCGCCACTTCATTGAAACAGTCATCGCGACCTTACTGCTCACCGTCCGTCGCCGAGACCACCGCTCGCGGAATCCAGGGCTGCCTGCCGCCTGCGGAACCACGCTCGCCCGCCGCCTGCCCTACTACCTCACGGGCGGTGTGCACGGCGGTGCCTGCAAAGCCGCGCTCCCGCTGCTATCACACACCGGAGATCAGGTGCGTACGTGCAATTTAGCTGGCGGCGAGCAGGTGCACGATGGAGATCAGGTGCATGCAGATTATCCAGAGGCCGAGTGGGTGCACGTGGAGATCAGGTACGCGTTGTTCCTGCAGTTTCGTCAGGCAAAATCAGTTGTTGTCTTCGGTTCAGAACTGATGGTTCCTTTTTCTGAAAATGTTTCTGGTTCCCAGTAGGAAGTCAAGGCGTGGGATCATTCATAATGTCATGTGGAAACTGCCCGTTTAATCTCCCACAAATAAAAAGAACAAAATGTGGACACTTTTTGGTGCGGTAATTGTTTTCCGTCTGCCTGCCCCCGCCCGTGCGAAACAAATACTTTCTCTCACCTATCGTGCCTAGCATGCCAAAAAGAAAGGAAAGAAAACCTGCAATCACGGCAGGCTCGGCCGTGGAAAAAAATCTCACCCGACCTCCTCAAATCACGGCAACACTCTCTAAGAGAAAAATCTCGTGAAAAGAACTTCCAGACCCCACCATGCGTATGCTTCCTGTTGTACAGTCCTCTGATTTCGTGTTACTAAAAATAGCATTGCATGTTAAAGGAGTTGAATCCTCCACTTCCTTTTCTACTGCCCGAATTTCTTCTATACAATGCCACGCCCCGCTCCTAATCACACGATGCCGCCACGCTGCCTCCAATCACGCACACGTTCCATTCTCGCCCACCAGACCGTCGACGAACCACCGAGAAGCACAGTTCGACCTCGCCACCATTCTTGCTCGTGTCGTCGCCCTCGCCTCGCCGAGAAGAAGGACCACTGAGGTTTGCGCCCATACCCATCCTCTCTCCCAATTAATGATCGCCGCCGCAAGGTCGTGCCTATAAGGACAAGGCCTTCACTTGATGTCGCCGTCCTCGCATGCGCCATAGTCCTCAACCTGCTCCAGTCCATGCATGCGGAGCGCTGACAAGGAGAAAGACTGCAAAGACTAGAGCACACGCGTTGATGGCTCCACCGTCGATTTGTGAGTCGTGCGCTGTCAACCAAAGGGCATAACCCATCCTCATATACTCCCTCCTTACTGTGACATTGCCAAAGGGCATAACCCATCCTCATATACTCCCTCCTTACTGCGACATTGGAGAGGCAGCAACAACATCCAGGTTTGCCCTCACACACCTTTTTGTTCATGATGTTTTGGAATTGTGCAAATGACCATAGGATCATATACTGATCTTGAGTAAACATTTTTAGATACGTGAAGGAGAGCGTGTCCCAGAGGTGTCTGAAAAATTCACCTTCCCCATCTCTCTACTCAGAGGAGGTCAGATTAGAGAGAACTCTTTATGAATTTATTAGTCAAGGCAATTTGCTTACAATCAAGTCAATCAGCTTGTTTCTACAGTTAGCTTTGTACCTGTATCGAACATTTGACAGATTCTTATTGCTAAATAACGCTTGATTTGTGGTTCTTTTTACTTTGAAATTTTGTTCTCAAATATGTTATGTAGCAAACACATATATGTCGTGGTTTTTCCACTTGGCAGTACTTTAGAAATCTTGCATGTAGTGGGCTGGCTGGAAAGTTCCGGTCTATTTTAATTTGACTTGGTAAACTCTACATGCCCAATGTGCTGGAAATTGCATATGGGAGCATACCACTCTACATGCAATTAAAAGTATGTTGACAGCAGGACCCTTAGGATCTACACTATGATCCATTATTTAAAACATAGTTTTTTTAAAGATCATCATACAAAACACATTTATGTCCTGATTGGCTAGAGTAAGACTTTGGATAATTAAAATGTTTATGGAAACTCTTCTTGGACGTACATTTCAGTTTCAGTATGATGATCTGAAATCACATCTTAGCACATTTTCAGTATCAGCGACGGATACTAAATATTAATCTTTTCTAATTTATGAAACAAAGCTTATGCATGTCTAATGAAATAGAATATATGCTCTGCTAAGTCACCTTGAGGATGCAAATAAAAATTAAGAATGCGTTAAATAAAAAATTAAGGATAAGAAGACCCCAATAGGGGATGTAACTTTCACGAAAAATACTTTGTTTAAAGAGTTTCTAGCGCCATAGGCAAGAGAACATTACACATGCACACAACACAATGTATTTTTTATTCAATTTATATTGTACAAATATTATTTCACTAATACCAGATTTATGTTCCTAGGTGTTTTTAAGGGGAACATATGCTATGCAAATCAGCCTCCTGTGCAAACTATGCAAACTCTAATAAGACCACAATCTGATGGCTAGAGTGTGAAAGATTATTTTAGCACTTAAATCCCCCACTCATCTCATCCTAAAGGTGGATTATTTTAGCACTTAAACCCTCCCACGCTCTAGCCATCGATTATATTTGTGTGCTCTTGATTAGAATTTATATAGTTTGCACATGAGGCTGGTTTACACAGCATACATTTTTAAGATGGTTTGTCGGACTCAATGTGGAGATGTTGTATACACACACCAACAGGAAAATAATAATGCCGCGTAACACAATTATATTTACTATATTTAAGTTTATATATATTGTAGCTTGTGCATGGTTTTCATACAACAGAGTTTGTGAGCCTGCGATCTTCATGATTGTTTTAATGACTACGTTAATTTCATGAACTTGATTTCTATGGATTAAATGATACTTTAATATCATTATTTAATATTATAGTATTGTCATCTTATCATACAATCCATGTGTTCTTCGCAGTAAAGTTTAGTTGTCCCGTAGCAACGCACGGGCATGCTACCTAGTTGTACACTGTTAAGTACAGAATCTTCGTTGAATTATAGCATCCCATTCGTTTCTACCATATTTCTCTGAGTTTTCTTTCTTATATGCAGTTATGCTCATGTGCATTGATTTGATAAAGGGTCAAGAACTGTGCAAGTATTTCTTGTTTCCTCCTACTTATACAATAGCAAAAGTCTTTGGAGC
Organism: Themeda triandra; assembly: GCA_018135685.1. Classification (NCBI taxonomy): domain Eukaryota; kingdom Viridiplantae; phylum Streptophyta; class Magnoliopsida; order Poales; family Poaceae; genus Themeda; species Themeda triandra. The sequence continues at coordinate 695,497 of JAENPR010000278.1, read as the reverse complement.
TTCTAAAGTCATTGCAGAGAAACTCCAGAATGCTAAAACACTTGGAGCAATCGACAGTGTAAATGCAGCAAAAAGGATGCATTATCAGAATAAATAACTAATTTGAGGATGAAAAACTAAAAGGATTGTGTCAAGGGCGTCGACGCCCAGGGTAGCAGGACCGCGACTACGGAGCTCGTATGCTCGCTCCGTCCTCGCCGGCGTGGTTATACCCCACAGCCGTCGGCTTAAGAAGAAGAGGTAGAGATTAGGGATAACAATTCTTGCTTAATTCTCAAAGAGTGCCGATTACAGAATATATATGGCCAAGGGCCCAAAACCAACTAGAGATAATTGCTCCTATAATTATGGATCACCACCAAAGACTAATTGATACTTTCCTTCTAGCCACTTCAGTTTGGCGCGCCGTGAGCCTCCTTGGCCACGCGCTCAGCGCGCTCTGCGACGCGAGACTAATTGATACTTTCCTTCTAGCCACTTCAGTTTGGCGCGCCGTGAGCCTCCTTGGCCACGCGCTCAGCGCGCTCTGCGGCGCGACGCACGTCACGCGCCCGTGTATGCCGTGTATACGTACGGCCCCACATGACATCTCCCTCCCCACCGAGACTCAGCTCGTCCTCGAGCTGAAACGCCGGGTACTTGGTCTTGAATGCCTCGACGTCTTCCCATGATGATGACGCCGCGGACTCGCCCTTCCATTGGACGAGGACTTGCTGAACGCCGCGGGCCAGGCGATAGCGCACCACGCGTTCGGGCTCCGGGGCCACCGCGCCGTGGAGGATGGCCGGCAGGGCTGGTGGCGCGTCGGGCGGGGAGCCGACGAACTTCTTGAGGACGCCCACATGGAACACGTCGTGGAGACGAGCACCGGGCGGCAGGGCCAGCCGCACCGCGACCTCGTTAATCAACTCGATGACGCGGTACTGGCCGTAGAAGCGTGGTCGAAGCTTGCCCGTCGTAGCCTGAGGAAGCGATGCCGTGGGGCGATGACGAAGATGGAGCAGCGCCCAGTCCCCCACCTGGTACGACACGGGCCGGTGGTTGGCGTCATAGTGGCGCTTGTGGACCGCCTGAGCCTGCTCCAGGCGATAGCGGATGTCATCGAGGAACTCCGCGCGTTCCTCCATGCTCCGAGCCACGGCAGGCACCCGCGTTTCGCCGGGTTCATAGGACCTGATGGTCGGCGGGTCCCGGCCGTAAACAACGCGGAACGGCGTGTCGGAGGGACGACTGGAAGGCGGTGTTGAAGACATACTCCGCCCATGGGAGCCAGCGGAGCCTCTGCTTCGAACGATCCCCTGTAAGGCAGCGCAAATACATTATGATGACCCGGTTAGCTGATTCGGATTGGCCGTCCGACTGTGGGTGGAATGCCGTGGTCATGTGAAGCTTGGTGCCCAATAGCCTCATGAGCTCGCGCCAGAATGTCGATGTGAAGATCGGGTCGCGATCCGACACCATGGATTGGGGTACCCCATGGAGGCGGACTATCTCTTGGAAGAACGCCTGTGCGACTGATTCGGCGGAGCACAGATGTGCCAGAGGGATGAAGTGGCAATACATGCTGAAACGGTCGACGACCGTGAGGATCACTGACTTGCCATTCACTCGGGGGAGCGCTTCCATGAAATCCAGCGCAATGTCGGTCCAGATACCTTGGGGAACAGGTAGAGGCCGCAGGAGCCCCGCGGGGAGTAGATGCTCGGACTTGTAACATTGGCACACGGCACACTCCCGCACCATGTCTTGCACCAAGCGCTTCTTGTCGGGGAAATGGAAGTCGCGGTGCAGCCGGTGAAGGGTGCGTTGGACGCCCTCATGGCCCTCCTCATGGACGGCGTGCATGATCTCGCCGACAAGTGGCGATGCAGGCGGGATGTAGAGCCGGCCGTTGAACTGCACCATGTCGTCCACCAGGGACCATGGCGTGCCCCGGGCGCCCGCTGTGATCTCCTCGTGAAGCGCCACCAGCCCGGGGTCTTCAGCTTGAGCACGGCGGAGGCGCTCGACGAAGTCGAAGCGGGGAGCGGACATAGCAAGGACGGCCCCGTCTTCCGTGTCACGGCGGGACAAGGCGTCCGCCACTGCATTGGCCGCCCCCGGCTTGTATTCCACGGCGAAGTCAAAGCCCAGGAGCTTCCCCACCCAATGGTGCTGAGGAATCATCGCAAGTCACTGGTCCAACAAGTACTTTAAGCTGTAGTGGTCTGTCTTCACCAGAAATCGGCGTCCCCACAGATACGGCCGCCAATGCCGAACCGCGTGGATGAGGCCGATGAGTTCCCGCTCGTAGGCTGCTAGGGAGCGGTGGCGTGGCGCGATAGGCCTGCTGAAGAAGGCGATCGGGTGGCCCTCCTGGATGAGGACGGCGCCAAAGCCATGCGACGACGCATCGCACTCGACGATGAAAGGCTTGGCGAAGTCCGGCATAGCGAGCACCGGTGCCGAGGTGATCGCTGCCTTAAGCGTGGTGAAGGCCGTCGCCGCATCGTCGGTCCAGGCGAACCCCTCTTTCTTGAGGAGGGCGGTCAGCGGTGCCGCCACGGAGCCGAAGTTGTGGACGAATTTGCGGTAGTACCCCGCGAGCCCGAGGAAGCCACGGACTGCACGCGCTGACCGAGGGAGGGGCCAGTCGAGGATGGCCTGCACCTTGGCCGGATCCATGGCCACTCCCGACGCCGAAATGATGTGGCCGAGGTAGGAGACCGATGACTCGCCAAAAGCACACTTGCTACGCTTGATGAAGAGCTGGTGGCGGTGAAGCTCCGCGAGTACCGCGCGGAGGTGGCGGAGATGATCTGCCCATGTGCGGCTATATATAAGAATATCATCAAAAATACCAAGACGAAGCGCCACAAGAATGGTCGGAGGACATCGTTCATGAGCGCCTGGAAGGTGGCCGGGGCGTTGCACAGCCCGAAGGGCATCACCAGGAACTCGTACAAGCCGTCATGTGTCCGGAACGCCGTCTTGTGTACGTCTTCGGGCTTCATGCGAACCTGGTGATATCCCGACCTCAAGTCGCGCTTGGTGAAGAAGTGGGCGCCGGGGAGTTCGTCGAGGAGTTCATCGACGACGGGGATCGGGAATGCGTCCTTGACGGTGAGGGTGTTCAGCGCCCGGTAGTCGACGCAGAAGTGCCACGCGCCATCCGCCTTCTTGACGAGGATGACTGGCGAGGAGAACGCCGAATCGCTACGGCGGACGATCCCTTGCTCGATCATGGTTGTGCATTGGCGTTCCAGCTCGACCTTGTGGGCCGCCGGGTACCGGTAGGGACGAACAGCGACGGGCGCCGCCCCTGGCTTGAGGACGATGGAATGGTCGCGGGCGCGCTGGGGCGGCAGCCTGCGGGGCTCGGCGAACACGCCCGCGAACTCGGCGAGCAGGGCATCGAGGAGCGGCGCGCTAGATGTGACCGCGCAGTCCCCCTGCTCGCCCGGCGGCGGCACACCGGACCAGCATACCGCGCGGCCCCGGTGCTGGAACGAGACCGTGCCGGCGATGAAGTCCCAGGCGAGTTGGCCCAGCGTGGCCATCCATGCTGTCCCCAGGATGACGTCGTACCCTGCAAGAGGCATGACAAAAAGGTCGACGGCGAAATCAATTTTGTTGATGACGATGGGGGCGCGCCTGATGACGCCCGGGCACGGCACCTTCTCGCCATTAGCCACCGTGGCCGTGAGCTGCGGTCGAGGCTGGATGGGCAGCCCGGTACGGATCGCCGCCGCTTCCGCGATGAAGTTGTGGGTGGAGCCGGCGTCGAGGAGGGCGGTGAGTGTTGTCGAGCCCACCATGACACGGATCCGCATGGTCTTGCCCACGGGAACACCCGCCACCGTGTGGAGGGAGAAGATGGGAGCCTCCGGATCCTTGACCTCGATCGCGGCGGCCTCACCCTCCGCCACGGTGTGGTCGATCTCCACGCCGTCGAGGAAGAAGATCCTCTTGCAAAACCTGTTGTGGCCCCGGGAGTACCTTTCATTGCAGTTGAAGCAGAGGTTGAGACGGCGCCGCTCAGCCATCTCATCGGGGGAGAGCCGCCGCGGCGCGCCGTCACCCGACCCGTCTGGGCGGCCGCTGGCGGCGCAGGCAGCGGAAGGATGGGTGGAGCCGCCGGTAGCGCGGGCCTCGGAGTTGGTGCTGCAGGTTGGCCGCGCGGAGGAGCCCGAGGTGGGTTCGGCGCCGGACGGTCAGCCTCCATCAGTTCCACTTGGCGAGCCAGGCCCATGGCCGCGGCGAGCGTGTCCGGGTTGTGGATGCGGAAGGCGTGGCTGATCGGCGGTAGAAGACCACCCGTGTAAAGTTGGACGCGCTGCTTCTCCTCTAGCCGGCCAGCGCGGGGCAGGAGTGCCTGGAACTTGTTGGTGTACTCCTCCACGGTGCCTGTGCGCCGACACTCCGCGAGCTCGAACATCGGTGCAGATCGGAGCGGGGGGCCAAACCGTAGGTTCAAGAGATCCTTGAAGTTGCCCCACGTTGGCGTGCCCTCGTCCTCCTGCTGCTGGTTATACCAGAGTTGGGTGTTCTCGTCCAGGTGGTACGACGCCATCCGGACGCGTTCCTCCGCCATGGTACGGTGTTGGCGGAAGTAGGCCTCGCACTTGTTGAGGAAGAGCATCGGGTCGGTCGTGCCGTCGCAGCGGGGAAAATCCCACTTCTTGGGCCGGGGATGGAACTCCTCGTCGCGCGGTGCGTAGGAGCGATGATCGTCGCCCCTGCCAACGGAGGACGCCGGCTTGTCCTTCATGGCCGCCATGTCGTCCTTCAGCGTCTTCATCTCGGAGTTCATGATCTTGAGCATTTCCATGACCTCGGCAAGGGTTGGCTCGGACATGGTGGTAGGGCTGGGTACGGAAGCGGTGGAGGAAGATGGGGATGGCGGCGGGTTAGGGTTTTGGGTGGCGGCCGCGATGGGCCGGGTGGGTCGGTGGGTGAGGATCAGCGAGACCTGGAGACCGATACCAAGTTGTCAAGGGCGTCGAGGCCCAGGGTAGCAGGACCGCGACTGCGGAGCTCGTATGCTCGCTCCGTCCTTGCCGGCGTGGTTATACCCCACAGCCGTCGGCTTAAGAAGAAGAGGTAGAGATTAGGGATAACAATTCTTGCTTAATTCTCAAAGAGTGCCGATTGCAGAATATATATGGCCAAGGGCCCAAAACCAACTAGAGATAATTGCTCCTATAATTATGGATCACCACCAAAGACTAATTGATACTTTCCTTCTAGCCACTTCAGTTTGGCGCGCCGTGAGCCTCCTTGGCCACGCGCTCAGCGCGCTCTGCGGCGCGACGCACGTCACGCGCCCGTGTACGCCGTGTATACGTATGGCCCCACATAACAGATTGTTATAAATATTTTAATTTGAGAATAGGTCTAGTTCATATTAAAAAGGCATGATATATTTCTACAGTTTATATAGCTTTCACGGTTCGTCAAATTTCTCATTGAGTCTATACCCTACTAATCCACCATATTTTCTTTCCTACGTCCACACAAGAAAATTTCCCCCGTTAAGAAGGCAATCAAGATCAAGATGCATTCACATTAACTTCAAGATGCTACTGAAGATGGTGGGAAAAAAGTAAGTGAAGACTTTGTTTCAACAAAAAGTAATTGGAGAATATTACAAATAATGAAGACTCTGTTTCAAGATGCTACTAAAGGCGAACTTTTGTCAATGCCACTATTTTCACTGCTTTCACGGTTTCTTCTGAGTTCCAATGTATAACGTTTGTACTCAAAAAAAAAAAAAAAAAAAATTGATACCTAAAAACTCAAAATATGAGACTTATTTCTGCTATAGATGCCACAATGTCAATGTTATTTGATTGTGAATTTGTGTTTCACCAAATTTTAGATATTTTTTTTGACATAACTGGAGGGGCAGAAAAGCCCCTACAAGAAATTTATTAAATTAAAGAGCACAAGTCCAACAGAGAAAGGGAAACAAACCCTGCAGGGAACTAAAGGAAAAAAAGAAGAAAGAGAGAGAAGAAAAAATGACAGCGAAGCTAAAGATCAAAAAATACTGATATGACATATAAAAAAAGCCGTACTGGTATGAGATATTATTTGTTTCAAGGGTGTCAAAGCTAAAGGTCATGTTAAGGTATGTAAAAAGTCTATTCTTATATTCCTTCCGTCCCAAAAAAAAGGAATTCTCGCTTTCTGAGTAATTAAATGATTTGAAATTTGACCACAATTATACAAAAGAGTACTAACATTTATAATGAAAGATAAATATCAGCAGATTAGTGATATAACATATTTTCATAATAAGTCTTGTTTGAGACATACATATTAATACTAATTACTATAATCTTAGTTAAAGTTTAGTCAAATTGACTGACACAAATCCCATACTTGCATTCTTTCTGGGACGGAGCAAGTAGCTAAGTCTGAGCTATACTTAAGCTTAGAATGTATTAAAGTTTAAGCATTAGTGATTTTAGTGTCTATAGTTGTTTGTTATAGAAGTAATGGTGGTTCGGGTATCTTATTAGAGGATTTGTTTTTATACTTGACTGTAGTAAGTCCACCCTGTATATACATCATATAGGAAGAGTGTATGTATTGCAAAAACTAAAATTGTACTCCATACAATTTATAAACTCTTCTCATATACTCTAGACTCGGCTGGTGCCTATTGTTTTTTGTGCAAGGCTGATCTTCTCATATGCTTAAGCATTTGTGCAAGGCTGTTCTATTAAAATTTGTCTCGTGTTCAATCTTATTCACAATGTTTGCTAATAGGTAATGCTATTGAAACACATTGACTCAAGTTCCCTGGCAACCACACTAACATTAGTAGAGCAGCTTGATCACCGCTGGCTCGACAAAGGATGTTTGAAGTTCCTGAGATTTCTGAGCAACACGAAGGTAGTTCTGGAGGGTGTTGGAGTTCTGCATCTAATGAGTTGTAATCCATCTATTACTGAGGAGATGCTTCTGACAGTTGCTCCGGGATATCATCATCTTGAAAGAGGCATAAGAAATCTCTAACAGATCCCTTTTCCTCTTCCATCTATAACAATTCAAAACTAGACTTAGACTACTAAAACAATTGATGAACTATTTCATCATAAATTACTCAAACATGTCTAAATCATGCAAGACACATAAGTATCTCACAATCTGATCATTGAGGGACTACATCACAATCATTTGAATGCAAACTTTCCAGATGCATCTCTGATGAATGTAAAGATATTGTTACCATTCCAATAGTAACCTATACACTTCCATACGAGGAAGACTCTAGAATTACACTGTGGACTCCAAAAAGAGTGGACAATGAATGGCTGTACTGAGATGGATGGTTTATGATCCATGGCGAATAAGCGGACCAATAGACGATGGTTCCACATGTAGCCGAGTCGATAATAAGAAGATGTTCTAGTAGACTGGTACTAATTGGATAATAAGAGGTACCCATAGACTATATAGAAGGCAAAACATCTTAATTCATGTATTTTACTAATCTTATTTAAAGAGCAAATCTTCTAAGATAAACAAATGCATAATATAAGGCTTACTATCTGCGCTTTGCAGTCACCACTAAGATTGCGTAGGGTCAAGGACGTGTCCAGCAAAGAGGATGGTACCAGACAGTTCCTCCAGCACGAAGAAGGAAAATGGATGGTCCGCGACGAAGTCCACAGGCGGCGGAGGCTGCTGCCTCCGTGCAGATGATCTACACAAACCCATAGCAGTAACAGCCGCAGCCTCTGTGCCTTCCTCATTCACTTCGATCACGGCCTTGTGCAGGACGTCCCCAAGAAACAGCGGTTCATGGGAGCTGTCTTCCTCCAGCAAGTCAGGCAGCTCAGCTGCCCCTGTGAACACGGCCTGGACGCCCAGTTCCTGGAGATCCTCCCTCAAGGATTTGGTGAAGGACATCTTGAACCTGGGAACCCGGAACTCACCAACCCTGACTTTGTTCCGCAGTAGGTTGTCCTGCAGGAAGCATGGGGTGGACGCCACGGTGTTCATGAGGCCCTCCAGGCCGTCTGGCTTGTCCGGCAGGAGGATGTACATGGAGTATGGTGGGCTCTGCATCGTGTATGCGTAGCGCATCCTGAGCACCTTGAACCCGTCGTGCACGCCGATGAACTGGCGTTTACAACTGTTCATGAACTGGGCTGTTACGGTGCTGCCGTCGAGCCGGTGGAACTTGTCCTCCTTCGTCATTTCCTTTTCAAATGGCGTGTCCCAGATGCCCTTGAAGTAGATGGCGTTGGTGACCACGAGGCTTGTGCGGCTGCTCACGGATCCTGGAGCAAGGATCGAGTTGATCGGCAACCCAACTGTTGATCTGGATCCTTGCTTCCTCAGGCTACAAAATAAAATTTGATCAACCGGAGATATCACCGAATTAGGAACATTCGCAGATCTAACCATATGGAACCAATGCCGACTGACCTTGTTGAAGAAGTCGACGGCGCGCACGACAGACCTGAAGGAAGCTGCGGCGACATCGCGGTACGGCGGCTTCAGCGTCCGCGTAGAGTCGTGCCACAGGCCGGATGCGTAGGACACGCGTGGGCTGCCGTCCTGCGTGCTGGCCGGGATGGCCTGCTCCACCATGGCGCTGACGTTTGCATCGAGGCCATCACGGGACTTAGTGCCTAGCAGGTCGAGCAGCTCGCGCAGGGTTTTGCCCTAAGAACCGGCCGCGACGAGGAGAGCGCGGAGTAGATTGACAGCGGCGAGAAGACAAGGTTGCCTGCGGGGGCAAATTGCTTCGCGAGGCGGTGAGAAAGAGACGTGAGGCCTAAGCTTGCGTGCTGCCGTGCCGCCGCCGCTGCCGCGTCCATCGCGAATTAGGTTATGTGACGTATAAATCTGGAAATATATATCCTGGTAGACACAACGGAAATTAGGATCCACGATCTTTTTTCTGAAGGGAATTTTGATAATAAAATTCCATAAGTTTTGACAACTCAACAATCTCGCTAACCACAAAATAAAAATGGGGCCAATCTCAAGATTGCCCTTGTTTTGAGGTACAATTGCAAGTTTAGATCTATTTTTTAAAACTTTGCACATTTACTCATGCTTTTCAAAATCAAAGGCACCATTTGCCCCTGTTTCTCATTACAGTGAGATGAAGTTAATTAATAGACCAAAAAATTCAACGGTCTATGGAGACAGATTATGATAATGGGGACATATATATTATCTTATTATTTTGTGCACTTTGCCTACCTCTTTTGCAAACCCTAATGATAATGGGATGTGCTGGCGATAGAACGTTCTATCATAGAACGCTCTCACGCAAGGCCCAGCACGGCCCACAACACACAGAAAAAGCTTCCATATGGTCGAAGTAAAAGAAACATCAAAGAAAGACAATTTGAAACAAACGTGGTCACCAAAACTGAAACAACAGTACAACAAAGAACATGTGTTTTTCAAAACAAAACCAGATTAATAATTGAAACAAAATTTCCAAAATTTTTGAAACAAACAAACAACCAGAATTGAAACAAAAAATAACTAGAAAATATTCTGAAACAATAACGTTGTTGATGTTGAAACAAACAGACACAACGAAATGAAACAAAAAGAAAGTTGAAAAAGAACAAAACTGGATAGAGTAGAAGAAGAAGAGGAAGAAGGGGGAGGAGGAGGCCTCGGGGCCAACGTGCCCGAATCCGGCAGAAAAAGCACGTGCGGCCGCCGGATCCGGCCACCCCACATGGCCGGCATCGCCGTCGTGGATGCAGGCGGCCTTGCCGAGATGGAGTAGGAGGGAGGCGAGGCGGAACCGCGCGTGCGTTGGGCTCCGTGGCTCCGCGTTCTTCTCCGTGGCACCGAGCGCGAGGTGGCTCCGGCCTAGCTCCGGTGAAGCGTCGACCCTCGCTAGCTCCGGCCTTGAGACGAGGCGAGCGCAGCTCCGGCGCGGCTCCGACGCAGCCTGGAGCAACCGCGCTCGTCCAACGCGCTCGTCCGCCGGGCCGCAGAGCCGCGTCGCCTCCTCACCGGGCCGTGGAGTCGCTCCGCCTCCTGGCGCCCACGCCCGCCCTGCTCGCTTGCCGCCGCGCCTGCTCGCGCTCGATGGAGCGCCGGCGTCCACCGCGACCGCGCCGCCGCGCCTGCTCGCGGCATGGGGAAAAAGGTCGTCGCGGCAACCGAGACAGAGAGGGTGCTGCTGCTGGGTGCTGGGGAGGGGGCTCACCGCTGGCGCGGCGCGTCATGCGCGCGGACCAGCTGCGGGGAAGCAGCGCATGGCGGCGGCGGAAGGAGCGAGACGAACTTGGAGAATGACTGGAGGAAGAGGAAGCAGAATGAGTGGAGGAGAGACGAGCACGGACGGATAATACGGTCGGGTGTTGTCGCGAACTTGCGATGGGTGGTGGGCGCTGCGCATGGTCCAATGGGCCGGGCCGCCGGGGTCACATGTTCTACACGCGTCGAACGTTCTCGTAATAGCATTACCGAATGATAATGGGGTAAAGCTATTCCATTGCTTGTTATTTTTTGAATAGTTCACCCTATATTATTTCTGAATAACTCCAACTGAAGGATGGTATGTGTCTCTAGCTGATCATTCGTAATAGAGAGTTTCTTTTTGGTATACAACTTATGTTCACATTCATAATGGAAGGAGCCTTAAGTTGTTAAGTTTATATACTTTTTTTTGTCAATCCGATGCTAAGGTTATAACAGCAGCGTCGAACATATATGCTATATATTTCAAGTTTTTATTTAAATTTTGACAGTTTTGGGGATAAAATTGACTCCAGCGGATATTGAATCATCAGAGTTTCTAAAATACCAAATCGGATATTCCAAGTAGTCCACTAGCTACAAAAAAACAAGCCCGTCTGACACTTCCAATTAGCCTTAGCCCTCCATACCGATTTCACAAATTTCGGGTGCGTCGGTTTCCTTTGCCAGTAAGAAAGCTTCCTCGCATGCGCATTTCGCAACTCTTTTCTCCCACAGACACCAGAAGGTCTCCTGGCTAGTCCAGGCATACAATTGTCTATGGAGCTACTATCAAACAGTCAACCTCATCGACTTCATATTCACCTCGCTCAGTCTGGTTGGTAACAACAGCGGTGGCAGTGGCAGTGGAGCACTAACTCAGGTTCATGTAACCATATATGGCATCATGCAAACCTGCACGTGCACTTCAAAAAATTGCTGGAAAAAAAAAAGCACAAAGTAAACGTCATGTTTGATGTTGCCAGGAAGGCCTCCAATGCCGATGATGCCCGAGGTGACTTCATCCTTTGGAGATACTGTGCGTACATGTCGTTGGTGTCTATGTTGTACTGTGTGCGTGGTGGTCTGCTGCTACACTTCTTGGACATGTGCGAGGTGAACACGGAGTATCTCACAAAGCAGATCGATGATGAACTACGTCACAATCATATGAATACACACTTTGTAGAAGCATCTCTCACAAATACAGAGACCCTTCTAGTAATAGTAATGTATAACTACTCAGTGCGAAAAGGACAGGATGATTAAATTGTTGAAAAGGAGAGGATGATGAAATTGTTTTCAGTATTGGCCAATTACTCATACCATTGTACTGGTCGACGGCTACTAATTGGACAAGAGGTACTCATGAAATAAAATTATTATATAGGGGTACAAGGCAAACGTAAAACAACTTAGCTATGGCATTTTTGTTGTAAAAAAGCATAGCTATTGTATTTTTATTAATCATGTTTAAAGAACCAAGTCTAAGATAAACAGATGCATAAGGCTTACAATGTGTCTTAGGTAATGGAAAATTCTGGCTTCAGCCTTCTTTTTGGAAGAAGCATCAACCCAAACTTATTGTTGGGTAGGGTCGACGACGTGTCCGGCAAAGAGAATAGCACCAGACAATTCCTCCACCACAAAGAAGGCAAATGGATGATCTGCGACGAAGTCCACAAGCGGCGGTGGCTGCCACCCCAGTCCACAAGCGGCGGCCATAAAGCAAGCAGTGACAGCCGCTGCCTCTGTCCCTTCTTCATTCACTTCGATCACAGCCTTGTGCAGGACGTCGGCAAGAAACAGCGGTTCATGCCATCCGTCCTCCTCAAGAAGGTCGGCCAGCTCAGCCCCACCAGAGAACACAGCTTGGACGCCAAGATTCTGGAGAACACCTGTCATGCCGGTGGAGAAGGACATCTTGAACCTAGGAACCCGGAACTCCCCTACCAGAACTTTGTTCTGCGGCATGTGGTCCTGCAGGAACCCAGGGCTGGACGCCATAGCGTCCACCAGGTCCTGGAGGCCGTCATGCGTGTCTGGTAGAAGGACGCACATGGAGTACCGTGGTGGCTTGATCCTAGTCCTAGGAAGGCCTGCCGCCATGCCCGGGAGCTGGTGGTCTCGGTGGACCGTGTAGGGCATCCTGAGCACCTTGAACCCGTCGTGCACCCCGATGAACTGGCGTTTAGCGCTGTTCATGAACTGGGCTGTTACGGTGCTGCCGTCGAGCCGGTGGAACTTGTCCTCCTCCGTCCATTCCTTGTCAAATGGCGTGTCCCAGGTGCCCTTGAAGTAGATGGCGTTGGCAACCACGAGGCGTGTGGTGCTGCTCAAAGATCCTGGACCAAGGATCCACTTGATCAAGTTGTTCGTTGACTCGGCGACCCAGTGGTTGATCTGTATCCTTGCTTCCTCAGGCTGCAAGAGAATAAAATTTGATCGACAAGAGATATGTGTCAATCCGAAACATTAGCATATCGAACCATATGGATTCAGTGTTGACAAGAAAACGATGAACGACAACAAGAGTACACAACTGACCTTGGTCTGGAAATCCACTGCGCGCACGACGGACCTGAAGGACCCGGTGGCGACGTCGCGGTACGCCGGCTTGAGCGTCCGCGTGGAGTCGTGCCAAAGGCCGGACGCGTAGGACACGCGCGGGCCGCCGTCCTGCGGGCTGGACGGGATGGCCTGCTTCACCATTGCCCTGACGTTCGCGTCAAGGCCGTCACGGGAACCTGTGCCCAGCAGGTCGAGCAGCTCGCGGAGGGTTTTGCCCTGGGCGCCGGCGGCGACGAGGGAGAGGGCGGAGTAGATGGACAGCGGCGAGAAGACGTGGTTGCGTGGGGCGTTGCCATGTGCGGCGGTGAACTGCTTCGTAAGGCAGTGAGAAAGTGAGGTGAGGCCGGAGCATGCGTGCTGCCGTGCCGCCGCCATTGTCGTTTCCACCGTGAATGGAGAAAGAAGAGAAGATATGTTCGGCTACCGCATCTGTAGGCAATGCTGGAACTATTTATAGTACAAAAATGTATCGTATTGAACTTTTACTGTGTTTAATAAACAACCGAATCTGTAGATTGTATCTGTAATCTGTAGAATGACACGTGCTTCGGGGTTAGTTAAGGAACAGAATCACTCACCGGTTAGGAAGGCTATGTTTATAATGTACGTAAATTTGATTAAATTCCTCAATTACATCCCACCGCTAAAATTTATTTCAAAGAAGACGCTTGCATATCACGAGCGCACAATCAACCCTACAAACGCATGCACGCACAATCTTTCCCTATGAGTACCTCTAGTAGGAACAAACTTGTTTCAAAAAATACTTCAAATTGTATTTACTAAGAGTGTCTCCAGCAATGCTATCCAAATCGGATCTTCTACTTCTCTATTTCGCTAGCCACTTATTTCAATGCTACTTCAATGCTACTTATTCCTAATTGTTTTCTCCTGCAGCACTATCTAAAATAGACCAGCTAGATTCATTCGAGGATAGAAGGACCGCTTCCTACACGTTGAGCGGCCCTACTACCATACCTCGTTGGGCCTGAGTCATGTCATCCGACACGGAGACGCACCCGCGGTGGAGAAGCAAAGCGGGGCAATGCCCACAAGGAGCCACCTTGGTCGAAGGACTGAGCCGCCGGGAAGAACTATGCGAGGATTGGTCAAGTAGGTATGTCAATGGTGATGCTCTAATAGTCTCCTTCATCATCCTATAATGCACTTATTATATATGACATGGCCCCGTTTGGCACGGCTTCTCCAGCGGCTTCAAGAGTTGTTCTGCCAAATGGGGTAAAATAAAATGGCTCCACTAACGAAGCCTCTAAAAACGTGCTCTCACGGAGGCTTGAGGTGAGAAGGAGCCAAAAATAGTAGCTTCTCCTGACTTCATCTCATCTGACTTGGCATTTTATGAAAGCATATTTTAAGAAACTCTTTATGTGGAGCTGCTTTGCCAAATAATTTACCAAAACGGCTCGTGCTCCACGGATAAAGTTGTACATGGAGCCGAAACCTAAAAAAAGGCTTCACTGGTGAAGTGGAATGGTGCAAAACGGGTCCTAGGTATCTTGTTAAAAGAGAGTGCTAGTAGATTTATAGGAATTAAGTCATGTTTACCTAAAAAACTCAGGAATAGAAAAAAAAACCTGCATTTCAAAGGCGACGCCAAATTAGTATATAAAAATTCACCGTTGTAGTAGGTTATGTAACACTTGTCTTCCATATTGTTTAGGTATAAGAGAGTTGTCTCCTACATGATCACTTCAAAATTATAGGCATATAAGATGAGATAGAAGATCCTCTACAACACCTCTATCTCTTAAAATACTACCTTTTAGCTGGATAAGATAGGATTGGATATGATACAATGCTGCATTAAACACACACTAAGAAAATAGTGATGTACTAGCCAATTCTTTTTTTCACGTCAAAAAATGAAAAAGAAAAAGAAAATAATAATCCACCTCATGCCTCGTATGGAATTGCTGTCGTCCTATATTTACAGCCAGTCACCTGATTGTGACATAATCCCCACCAAAATCGATCCTTGTTTGACAAAACCAGCCAACAAGATTTTATATTCGCTAAAATGAATAAAACAAGGAGGTAAGTCAACCCACATACAAAAAAAATAGAAACATGGGCTTGGCAAGCTAGCTTATGAGCAACTTGGTTGGACTCTAGTCCAGTTGCATCACAGTGCTCGATCATGGCCGTCAGAAATTTCTAGCATTTATTCGTTGTATAATCCTTCCACATGTTCTAGCATTTATACAGAGCATGACACACACGAATTCCCCTCCATTGCACCTTTCGACATCGACCGCAAAGTATTGTCCACACGAAATCAAGCATCAGGGAATATGAAAGTAGCAGATGGATGGTCAATGCCGCATTCTTATTTTAAAAACCAGAATGATAGTATTCCCGCAGCAAAATTTGGTTTTTGAATGCATCTTCCGACAATTGAAGCAGCAAGTGTACAGTAAAAATGATCAGCAAATTGTGCACTTTGATCAATAGAGCAAATTATGCAATGTGACCCCAATGAACTTCAACACCACAAAAAATAATTCATCAGATTTTTTCAGAAACCTTTTCACTCCTGGTCCAGCTCGAATGCAACAACTTCTTGACAGATATCAACGACTTCTTCCACCTCAACTTCCTTGGCCTCGTACTCTTCCTCCTCATCGCTGGCCTCCCCATCCCTGAGCTCCCTCCTGTATGTGCACTCCTCCTCGTGCATCTGCTTCCACTGGGCAACCCAAGAGGACCATTCTTCCTGAAGCTGTGTCCGCCTCATGCGGTCCTGCTCGCTCAACTGATGGAATGCATCCTGGTCCTCCTGTTCAAACTTCTTGCTGTACTTCTTCAGGTTTCTTGAGATCTCTTCTTCCTTCTCGGCGGTCAGTAGTGAGGGTGGTCTCGGGCGCCAAATGAACTGTACCATTCAGTCCGTATGCAAAAGATACATTAATACAGAAGACAATTTTGCATTAATTGGACTTTCTCCAAAAAAGAACATTTACCTGGTAGAAATGATCCTTCGACACCTTGTAAAGAGGCTTTCCGTTGAAGGACCATATTTGAAACCCATTCTCCATTTCATGAACTGCAGTAACTGCAGTCGCGAGATATCTGAACAAAACGAGATACAAATTCATTTCAGTACAATTTAAGTTTTTTGGCTATGGGTACCAAAGACGTAGTATGACTACTGACTGCATGACCAAAATTTAGGAGTCTACAACTTTTTGGATACAAGGTGCATGGAACTTAACATGAGGGTGAACTGCAAGTTAGAACTTGATCAGGGTTTATTTTACTATATTACATAATACTAATGTCAGTAAGTGGGAATCAGGAAATTTCTAAAACCAGTGACTAGCTCACCTCCCAGTTGGATCCCACATGATATCCGTTGCCATAAAATGGTCACCTGTTGCCATTGTCTCTAGTTCATCAACATCGTAGAATTCCAGCTGCCCATTGAAACCCTTCAGTCCAGCAAGAACAATGAAGCGCCCAGCAGGAGACCAGTACAAAGCATTAGCTTGCTTGGCCTTGAGTGTTGTGAGCTTGGACACACGGCTAATGTTATTGGCTGTTCGCATGGTGTAGAAACTAACATCAGGCCTAGGGCCGTCACCATGAATGATAGCAAAGCGATGTCCCTTGGGTTCCCACGCAAATGCAATAATCTTGTCACTCTTGTTCTCGAGTTCAAGGACCTCAATTGGGATATCCCTCTCCTTAACTCTAAACAGCTCAAACCCAGTGTAGGTGCTGTTTTTTGTCTTTGTGTATCTATCAACTTGAACAGCAAGATATTCTCCACTGTCCTGCCAATACATCTTGCAATCACTGACACTGAAAAGGTTTTTCTGTCGCAGCTCATCTTTTCCAGGGATTTGCACTAGACTCACCTTTCAATAGAATAAAAATGATTTTAGAAATATTGAACAAACATGTTACAAGAGGTATCTGGTCCACAAATGTATGCTCACCCTCGCTGGCTGATTTCCACTTCCCATTTCAGGCATGAACAGAGATATGATAGGATCAGTTGGAGACCAGCTGAAGTCCACTACATTCTCTACCTTCATAGACTTTTTATCAATAAGGGAGAATGTATTAGTTTCGTAGATGGATATTATATTCTTCCCAAGCCTTGCAAAATATTTGTCGTCCTTTCCACCACCCCACCTTTGACGAACATGTAAAAAAAAATATAGTAAGCATCCAACTGGGGCAACATAAGAAAACATTTATATTAATTAACTATGAAACGCGGCACTTGTGCTTTCACCTTAAAATAGGCCATGAAACTCCAGAAACCCCAATATTCCCACCAGTAGAATAATCATCGGGGCTTCCTGTAAACTCTCGCATCACCTTCCCAGTCCTTACGTCAAAGATATTTAGGACAACCCTCTACAAGATTAAAGGCGGTTTATCAGAAGTCAAAACCTATTTCTTCAGAAAGAAGAAGAAATAAAAGCTATGAACAAATGATATAAATGCGAGAATAACTTACATGTGTGTCTCTAGGGTTGCTGGGCTCATGGCTGCTATATGTGACCAAATATCTCTCACCAGGAGAGAAGTCAATCAGTTTCACCTGTTACAAGCGATTTTCAGCTAGAACATATAAAAACATTTAAACATTGGATAAAATTCAGTGTGGTGAGAACCTTGGGATGAGCAAAACGCTTCAAAGGCTCAAAGCCATTTTCACCGCCCCACACCTGTGTTCCTTCCCTATGAACCGTTGTCAAGTACGTTCCCAGAGGGGACCATTGAGTGAAGTTTGTCCAGTACTGGGAAGAAAATGAAGCAAACAAAAGGATAATAGGTACCTATATGGATTTTATTCTGCTAACTGAAGTAGCAGGCTACGAACTTAACTTATGTTCAATTGTAACCACAAGTAAATCCAAAAACGAAGTACCTGCTTTTGAAGTACAAGCTCAGGTGCCAGATTTCTTGCATCATTCCAATAAACTTCAGTTAGTGGACCAGCATGAATGACAAATTGGTCTCGGGCCTTTTCATCACATAGCCACTTCAGAAGATTTTCCTGAGATGCATTATCAAGATATTAAGGAGTGTTCCACGGCAAACTTAAAAATTGAGCACTAAACAGAAGTAGCCATCAGGGGAGGAGAAGGGAAAAAAATACTCCAGCAGTGTATGGCTTAATATCAGCCGGGGTCCATGTGTCAGGAACTATCAGGAACTTCTCAAAATCGTCGAGCAAATTAACTGCAAAGATGTGAAACCTGTCGAGTTTGGCCCCATTCTTTTTTTTCCCTAGCGTGTTCAGCTTCCTGGCAAAAATCAAACAAAATTAGAAATTAACTAGATGCATAATCAAACAAAGACCTTTTCTGCTTCAACCATCGACCAGGATGCATAATTTAATGGAATTCAATATGACTGAAGGGGGCAAAAGCAAACACGGCCAACTAAAAATAATGAAGTTCAAACAATTTCATAGATATATGCAGCAATCTAGAAGCATGTCCACCACAATGAATAATTTCAAGGGATTCAAAACTATTGAAGGGAGAAAAGCAAACATAGTGGACTAA
The DNA here is from genome assembly GCA_018135685.1 of Themeda triandra. NCBI lineage: Eukaryota > Viridiplantae > Streptophyta > Magnoliopsida > Poales > Poaceae > Themeda > Themeda triandra. Next base: position 677,165 of record JAENPR010000278.1, on the reverse strand, counting down.
ACCTAATGGATTTCAAACTACCAAAACATTTTCATAGATTTTTGTTTATACAGCAACCCAAAAGCATATGCACCACATACCAAAATGCCTGCAGATTGAAAATGTGCCAACATGAAAAAAAATCACTGGTATGTTTCGATAGAATGACCAACACTTAGGCATCACTCAAACTACAAGAATGGTAACAATGGCAGGCCAGGGGTGATTGTTAAATTACATAATCAAGCCAATTATTCTTTGCTTCATTGTGCAGGCAAGAACTAAGAAGAAAACCACAGCCAGCAAATAAACTACCTGAGGGGTATTATACTCAATGAAACAGTAGCCATATGTCTTGTTTGTCTCCGAGTTTACAGGAATCCATAGACCATTTTCTTTTATCCCACCAAATTGGTTGTAGATCTTACGTATAACATTCTCAAGCTTCTCAAATTTTTCTGGTGGAACAACTGGCAGATTGTCCACAACAACAATGTTGGAGAAAACCAATTCAAGTTCTAGAGGATCCTCACTAGGAAGTACCTCCTCGTCATCACTGCAAATGGTAAGAATATTATAAGCAAAAGGCATCAAGCCACATTGAACTCAGAGCACTAAAGATTTAGATTTTCATCGTGGTCCAAGCAAAGGTACTGTCTATGCAAGATAGGTATTACTACACCTTATTAACATTTGTGTAGCTAGCCTACTATTTGTTTTGTGAACTATCCATTACAGCACAAAATGAGTAGTCATACATAACAATATTCTGGCAGGGTATTGAAGGAGACAATCAACATTTCAGCACAAACCGGCCAGCATACATGCTTGCAGCTGCAAATAGTAAATTAACAATACACAGCTAACAGTTTGACAGGATACCAGACTCATTTATTAATTGCAGAACTAATAAGTGTATAGATACAAAACACAAAAATCTAAAAACGGACTTTGTGACCACAGCACACTAGTACCAATCCGACTCAAACAAGGACTGTCAATTCAGACAGAAGCCAAAAAAAAAAAAAAAAAATCACTCCACGCAAATCTGCTCTACACATAAGCTGCTACCGGGACATACAACAGAACACACTAGTATTGCATGAGACCTACAAAATCCCACCCTAGACGCTCCCATCCAGGGAAATCAGAATTAGGGCAACCAAGGCCTTGACAAACTAAATGCGCCGAGCTAGTGCCTGAGTGCATGTAACTGATCGGGACCAGGCCGTCCCGGCAACGGGAGTCCGCGTGGCGTACGTCTACCTGAGGATGCCGAAGTCCTCGCCGGCGGGAAGCGTGATGGAGTCCAGATCGACATCGGAGAGGTCCACCCCTAGGTCCCGCGCCCGCGACTCGAAGCAGTCCATGGAGATTACCAGCGCCATCTTCTCTTACGTACGACGCCTGAAACCCTTTGCGACAACGAGGGTTAGGAAGCGATCGCTGTGGTGGTCGTGGTGGTGGCGGCGGCGGTGCGCGTGTAGAGGACTGCGGCGGCGGGGAGTCGCGAGATGCTTCGATTCCGGTTGGAATCGCTAGATGAGTCTCTTCTTCTTATTGGGTTGCAACCAGATATCCAAATCCGTATCCCATTATAACTTGTAATATGGGTATCCGTATTTGTATCCGTTTACAATCTGCAAACCAACTGCACGTTCACTATTTTGTTCATTATATTGCTTTATATTATGACTTTTTTCTATACAGAAAAAATAGTGAATATGCCCGAGGCGTGTCGTATGGTAGGGTGGGCAAATTACCTGATACCTAATGCCAAACCCAAACTACTCCAACAGAATTTTGAATACTAATTGTAGAAACCGAGTTTAATTCGAGGAGTTTGGGTAATGTTTTCGAGAACATGAACTACAAAAATTACTTGAAGTATTTCAAATCTTTTTTCTCTTCTATTCCTAACACTAGTATAATGCCCGTGCTAACGCTACGGTATAAACAAAAAAGACGATATACTTCTAAAAAGAAATAAATAGTGAGAGAGATTAGATTTATGTCAAAAGAAATTCATGACGAGTTATCATATTGTCTTATATATACAGTATATATTTGGAAACATACGCTTCTCATTATCCCCTTTTTAGTTGCGAGATGACGATCCATATTTTTCAATAAGCAGATATTCAATTATAGTGGCTCAATCTTAATTTAAATATCAAACATGTCATGATGAAATTAGCACAAAGAAGCATAATCTAAATAGTATCTCTGTCATGGCCCCAATAGCAAACCATTTATTTCTTTTCAACTACCAAAAGAGAGCATCGTGCAAAGTATAGACATTTTTCTTACAAAAAGTATAGACATAATTAAATTTGTATATGGTGAGCAACTGAATTTGGGAGTCCACCACGCTTCTGGTAAAACCAATGCTCGTGCACCTGAAACATTTAGCAAATTATTAGAATCAGACATTTAACGTGCCATGCTGACACAATGGGAGGTCACGAGATCAGAATTTAGAAGTCTCAGGATAGTCCAGAAACATATGTACTATTCGGTACGATAGCAGTTCTAAATATGAGACTTAATTCCTACTTCTGTCATGGAACTCTATGTATGCCTATCAATATTGGGTCATATAACTAAGCATTTATGTTGAGTGGATGACATCAGATTTTTTTAGACAAATGCAATGAGCAGAATTAAAAGGCACTCACATTACTTGATTCACCCAATAGAGTTGTGTCCTCAAAATCCCCCAAAATGACCCACAGCACATGCCGGATCACCAACATCTCAGCACTGCAACAAAACAACTGATACATATCAGCCAAATGTAACAAAATTCTGTAGTTACTGGGTTTGTTCTTTCTTTGTTCCAGGTAGTCAGGGATGGCAAACTGATTAGCTATTTTGTTGGGTGCTGGCAATGATAGAACAAGACTAAGAAGCTTCACTATAGGCATGTGAGAAATGCAGACAAATTCAAAGCTGGTGTGTTACCATCCTAAAAATTACAACACCATCTACACCAGAAGAATCTCAGGGTTACCTTATCCCATATCATTCCTTTAACAGTTTTTTTGGCCTTCCTATTGATAAGTCCCATAAGCATTCACCCAAAGTGAGGCTTCATAGCACATTAGACACCTTCCAACTGAAATCTGACATTTCCTTTTAATTTTTTTTAGTAAAAATACAGATAAGAAATGACCAAATGCATAATGCCACAGCTAAGATACTGAACAATTATGAAACTACATAAAAGGACAACAACTACTATTCAATCCTTTCCATAAAACAGTACCTGAACCAAAGCACGAGATGTCGAAATCATGGTCTAAATTGCTGGCTCCTGTAACTCATCCTGGACTGGCAGTGCTGGGTGCTTTCTGGTGAGTCAACATATATTGGAGGAATAAGTCATGTGTTTGCACAGAATCCAATCATCCATATGGCAAAATTCCCAAACTGCCATATTAATATCATCCACATGAACACAGACAAAGAAAATATCAACTGAAGCATGATTGTCCCAACTTGCACCATTTATCATCCCATCACCTTGTTTATTTCCATGTAAAATGGCGAGTAGTGACAAACCCATATTAATATCTGAAGCGATAACTAATCAGAGTACTCAAAATTAAGACATCAAATCAAAAGATGGATGGTGATGGTTGACATTACATTTCTGTTGCATTGATTTCATATATTCAGCCCTACATAGAAGTGTTCCTACTTGGAGGATTCATATATCCACATATCATGTACCCATGTCTTCAATTTTAACAATGCCGGCCTGTTATAGTCTGAACTAAAACTGCTCTCTCTAAATATATGTTATGTTGAATTTATTGTTGTATGATTTGGATATGGTTAGGAGCATTTCAACCAAGATTGGCTTCGTGAACCTTTCCATTTTTTGGATGGGGTCAAGCTCAGCAAATGAAATTATTGCTAAACTAACATTGTACAGTAAATAGGTCATTGAGTTGAGTCTTGTAAGAGAGAGTTACAATAAATAGGTCACTGAGCCGGGTCACATTTTCAACAAGAAGGTGATCTATAATAAACTAACCATAGTGATATCTATAGGGGATATACTAAAGCCATTCCCATAAATACTGTAAGGATTCCCCATGTTTTACTTCTTTTTTTCCTAGATGTTTCAATAAACTTTTGTGATTATAGGGAAAATATTTGTGGTACAGCAAGGAAATTTTATTTACTGAGAAAGTCATACCAAAGGCAAGGTATCTCTGTGTCAGTTTGTTAGTGTATCTATTTCGCTTACACAATGATCGGTTGCAGTATGAAACAAAATCAATCAATTGAATATGTCAAGATGTTGAATGACACCTTTCGAAGACGGGGCTTGAGCTGACACATTATCTTCTCCGTTGTGATCTTGACTGGATTAAAACAGTCGCTATGAAAATATGCCAATAAAATAATTTGCTCACACAAAAGTTCCAATGGAAGAGAAGGCTTGAAAGGTAAAATTAGCTATATTCCAACTATACAAAATCCTTAACTAAGAATGAAAGATATAAAAACATCTGTAGTGTCACAATTTTGTACCCAACCAATGTTGAACCATCTGACTTAAGTAAAAAACACAACTGTTGTATTCTTCAAATCATTAGGAACAAATCAAAGGTTGCACTTCATCTCACTAACAATTCCACCAATCGAACACTAAAAAACATACCTCTAATCAAAATTTGCAGGCTTCACATAACAATCCATGCCAAAGCCAAATTTGTATCTAGAATCGAGAGAATTCACACTATTGATGGGCCTAGAAAGCTATTACCTTTGCCAAATTCTTTGCCAACTTTTTTATTAGTTGCGGCGAGCAAACCCTTTTCCTTAGCCAGCTTCACCTGCGCACCAAAAAAAATCAGAGCCAAAGAAGAGCCAAAGAAACATATTACATACCACAGTCCTACGGGAAGAATTCTGTCAATGAGAAGGGTAAGGAGTGGGGAGCTCACGTTCTCGTAGAGAGCGGCAGTGGGCGCGGACCTCTGCCTTGGCACGGTCGTGGTCGGCGAGGTCGCGGCGAAGGCAACGACCTGCCACAGGAAGGCATGCGGGCAGTGAGGTGGGAGAAGGAGGCGGTGTGGTGCCGTAGTGCCGTACGTATCCGGTGGGCAGCGCGTCGATGAAGGCGAGGCCGGCGTGCATCTCGACGGCCATGGCTTCGACGACCTGGCGTAGCGCCCCTCCCACGGCGCTAGGGCTCCGTGCGCAAGAGGCGTAGAGGGAGGAGAGGAGGAGTCACGCGCCACCACCGCCTTCTCCATGTCCAGGGCTCGTGCCGCTGTGGACGCCACCACAGCGTCTCGGGCTCGCGCTGCCGCCGCCTCCGCGTCTAGGGCTCCCGCCGCCGCCGCCTTCACGTCTGAGGTTCACCCGCGGGGGAGAAGAGTGGAGCCTCGTGCCGCCACGTCCTCAGCGTCTGGGCCCGAGTAGCCGCCGCCGCCATGTCTAGGGTTTGCGCGTGGGAGTGGAGTGGAGAAGTCACGGAGTGCTGTTTTTTTTTTTTTTTTTGCCAAGATCAGGTTTCGAACCTTGGGTGGTTCTCGTGAAGGAGAGGTGGAGAGCGTGGGGGTGAGATGACGTTGGGGGTGTAAGGGACAGGCTTCTTACGCCTTTACAAGATTTCAATTATAGTATAGATGAGGACATCAAGTGGTCAGTGCAGCGTGACTATGTATTATTTTTTTGATAAATAAAGTATAAATGTATTAATTAATGGGAATAACCACGTCCAAATACAAGTACATTGAATAAGGATACGTAGGACAGTTGTCCAACCTATAATCTACGAGGAACCCAACAAATAAAGAAATTACAAAGCTAGTCCGTATCCCCTTCGAGAAAGGAAGCCGACCACATCCGTTGCCGACGAAGGAGGCCGACACCAGCCGACGCTGCCAAACCTGAATCACCAGAAGCTGGAGGAAACCACCAGCGTTGAGGTGGACTATAGTAGACACTCAATCTCGCGAAGGCGAAGAAGTCTTGAGCGTCCATCCGTCGATCACAATCCAGTTGGAACGACGAGACCGGCGCCGACGATAGCATCCGCCGTCGCGGTGGAGCCAAGCTCGCTCAATCCCGACCCGTCTGCCGCGGGCGATCGAGCTTGATCCACGCACTCCATCTTGCCGCCACGCCCTCAACCGCCAACGTAGCCTTCACCTAAAACGCGGCACGAGCACCGTCGCTCCGCCACGACGACGAAATAGCAGCCGCCACAGACTCCTACACTGCCTCACAGGCGTCCCATCGTCACCGGAGCAGGCGACGACGAGGTGGACGAAGACCGGGAGGACCTTATTCCACCATGGGTGCGCTGCCACCTCCACCAAGCTCGCGTCCGGAAACCCTAACCCTAGAAGAGGGACCTAATCTACACCGCCGGCCAATGCCACGCGGTTCCCCACCCATCCTAGGCCCTGAGGGCCACCGGAGGCAGAAAGGACCGACGACCTCGCCGGCGAGAGCACAGATTGTTGGTGGCGGCGCTCTAGCCGTGCGTGCGGGAGTTGGACGATCGTTGAATATGTATTATTTGGTATGGCTCAATGTAGATCTACGTTAGCTGGACAGTTGATTTATTGTTAATTGATATGAATACATAATTTGATTTGAAGTTCTCTTTTTGTTGTTTTAGAATGAAACTATAATACATTTAAAAGTTGTTGGTTTTAACCTGAACCTAAACATTTGAGTACTCAAAAATTTGGGGAATGTTTTTTTTTACAACAATTGGGTAGCAATTTCTAAGACCTGAATTATTTGTAATTATACGGTGGGAATCCAAGGGAAGTTCATGAGTATGCCGAGGCGTGCCGCCCTCCCCATGGAGAAATATATTTTTTCAATAATGGGAATTATATTTCGGCTTTATCATCCTCTGTTGAAGATGCAGCAGGCCAAAATTATTACAATGTTAATGCCATAATTAAAAATAAAACAAATGATGGAAAAAATTACATGGACCACAAGGAACTGGTGCCGCTGCCACCGTTGCCAATGTTATCCAGCAGGAAGATATGCGTCCTGCGTCGTGCTTAGACGTACATCGTGAGGCCGGCGTGTGCTGTAGTACGATTGCACGACGCTAGCTTTTTTGTTGTTGTTGTTGCAAACTACTAGTCCATACGGACGCGATTTGGAGTGGACCGACGTCTCAGCTGCCGTCGTGAAGCGTGTTCCGAAAAGGGAACTTTATTGGCGTAATTTCCATAGACCGACCTCTGAGCTACCGTCGTCTCATCTTCCCAATAACCAACGCTCTCCAATTAATCACAGCTCCGTGCATGGTAGTCAATTTTTGGCTGACCCAATTTTTCAAAGAATTTTGCCTTTCCCACTAGGTCCAATGATTTTTCTTTTTTTTGTGCACAAGGTCCAATGATTTTTCTATTCTACCGGAATTTTGGATTGGATTCATCTCGCACCCAAAAATTTTGTAGCTCACTCGCTGCTATGCCGTGGTACAAACAATGCAATATAGAGTTTGCAGTGAAATATATGAGGCTGAACACTTTTAGAAACCAATGAAACTGTGATAGAATTTCATCTGATATTTCTTGTTTATCATATCATCGTCTTCTTATTTTTACCACTAGTCCATCAACCTGCTCGCACGGGATAGAATCTATAGAGACGTAAGAATTAGCTATTGTTTAATATCACTGGCTCTAATATTAAATTTCATGTTTTTTGTTTGCTTTTTCTAATATAATAGACACAAAAGATACCATATTATATCCATCAAGTTGCCCCAACATATCAATTGCTAATTTTTTTATCTATAATAGTTGTTTCCTTCAAATTTTGATGGCAGCTAAGTTTATATTTACTATATATATTTAGTTGAAACATTATGTTAAACTATTACGGTTCTTGTTGTAGTCCATATCTTGTATCTAAAAATTTAGTTTTTATTATTTCGTGTTATTTACCACATGTTTCTTTTACACTAAAGTTAAGCTCAAACTCTTCTAGTATCTTTTATTATATTTCCTTTTGTCCTTGATGATTTTTTGTTATAAAATATACTCTTATCTTACTATAATGACATAAATAGACATTTAATACATGTCTCACACCACTTAAAAATCAGTGGTTGAGCGTGAAATGAGATCTACAATAGTGTAGAAGGGCTAACTTAAAGGCGATATGAAGATGTAAGTCTTATAATGTTTTTGCTCTATAGTGTCCCCCATGTCGTATGCACAAACACCCACTTCTCATGATGTTATCAAATTTATTTCTCAAGAAATTATATGTGTTGTAATAGTTATATTGCAGTAATAGTTAGTTAGATAAAATGCATAAATACCTAAACTTAAAACATATAAATTATTTGTTAGTATCATTATTATCTGAGAAGTTAAGAAAATATTTCTTTTATGATTATGGAAACACAACCTATATATTTATGGCTCATGCATGCATGTGTATACATATATAATCATCTACATGGCGATTGGCGACAAAACATATATGTTTGTTCCCTATTTCAAACATAAATATATTGATACTAATATAATTGGTTCATGTATTAAAGTATATATGTTTTACAGTTAATTTTTTTGTAATCAATGAATGTTGATAAATTATTTTCTAAAATAATGACAAAAGCAAAAAATTTATATGAAGTTTAATTGGCTATGATAGATTAGTTGTCATAATAGTATATATGCAAATAGATGTAAATTTAGGTTCGTTTTACATATTTTTTCAATGGTGGGTAATTTAAATATAGATCCACATGTTATGTTGTTTACACAATTGCATATATGGATTATTTAGAATATAGAATAAATATGATTGACCACTATTATCAATTGGTATTATGGTTTACTTTGATGGACATACATTTTTTTTATGTTTTTATTAAGGAGAATTTCTAGGATTGGTGTTTCTTTAGCACGATATATATTTTGTTAAAATCTAAACTTACAGTTTGAAGACCAACCTAAATTCTGTTGTCCCTGCTGTTGCTATGGTTTTGTTTAGGGACGATTTTCTATTTTTGATAAGCTATTAAAATATATATATATACGTAAGTTTATACATGTTTACTTGATCTACACGGTGGAACATAGTATATGTTTAATGCTTTTATTAAGAGTGTAGAACTCCACAATTTCGGAAGATATATAGCATGTATGAGAGATATTTTTTGTTATTTTTATATAACGGCAAAACGATGGATAACATTCTTTCTCAGGTGTTAACTTATATATAGTATTTTCATAATGGAATATATGGGCATTCTAAATGCACAGGGGATACTATACATCATCTTCAATAATGGTAATTTATAAAATATAATAGATGTGGATTGTTTAGTTATAAGTTTAGTTCATTATTTTGAATTGTCTTTCATAATAAAATTATGATCCCTTATGTGTAATATGTTTTATTCAATACTCATATAAGTATTTTCGCATCATTATTCGCATGTTATAGAGTTGGATACTAATCATTTTATATGTGTTTCTATCCTTTTTCATAATTTTCACCTTTGCATTGTACCTTCATATATGCTCAGGACCATATCTTTCCTCCAAACCTTAACAACATTTTTTGGCTTGAAAATCGGCATGCTTGATACATGTACATACATATATGCATTGCGCCTCACACATGTCCAAGTTAGTTTTTCGTATATTAATAATAACATGAGTGAATAATGTAGACCATTATAAAGGTACGTACTTTTGGAAGCTTCTTCATAATGATTTAGGAATAGTTTATGTGCTATTGCTAATGATATAATGTCAGTGGTTAATTAGATACAAATTTTTTGGGTCAATTTATATTACTTTTCTCAATAACATATTTTAAACGAATATTAGAGGTCTACTTTAGTCTATTCGTACATAACAGTTGCAGTGATACAAAAGATATAATATTATAATTATTTTTATTGTCAATATAATATATTGATGATTAGAGTCGACCAAAATAACTTAAAAGAATTGTACTCCTATGTATTATTTTATTTGACAACACTAATCTACCACATCACTCAACTAACATTTTTTATTTCTTTAAAATACCATAATTTGTAGTCTTGCCTATGTAGAAATAAAATTATAATAACCTTTTTCTTGAATCTAGTTTGATCATGAATAGAGTGACTAAATGGCACATGAAAGGATTTCTGAATTCAGAATTGAGCTCTGACCTGTATGGAATCATGACGATGCATCACCCAACACCTCCTTCAGACTTCAATACACCGAAAGGATATTTCGTGGCGGAATACTTGACAACTCGTAGGTGGAGGGGAATACATGCCATATGGCAACAGAGCACAGGTGCTCGCGTGCAGGATCAGCTGTAATCCGAAATTGTTGTGCGATTAACTCATGTGTCGATTTATAACATATTAACAGTGTGCGAGCAGGGTAACAATTGAAACGGTCATGTTGTTTAAACTAAACATTTTTTTGCTTTAGGTTGCAGCGTAGGTATTCAATGGTATTCCACTGAGATGAGGTCTAATAAGTTCAGTCCTCTGCATCTTGGAAATATGAGTAAGATGTATAATTGGGTCTAATGCTTGCCTGTAGTTGATTCTTTCGAATTGAAGTGCATAGAGTGCTGCTGCTCAATATTTTGTCACTACCAGAAAACATTTCAATAATTGAATTGAAGGGCCATAGAGTGTTATTTTTATTGCTAATGGTTGTTGACTTTGATGAATTGAAGTGCCATAGAGTACTATTTTTATTGCTGAATCCCACTTATTGCTGGCATATTGATGCAGCATCACGTTGCTCTTCTGTCAGGTTCTATGGGAATTAAGTTACATCACACCAGCTCGTCCCGTACAAGCTGAAGGTGGAATCGCTGGAATAAGACAGGTCAAATGGAAACCTGACTTGAAGGGTATGCCACATTTATTTGGAAGTATTTCCATCGTCATTTTTATGTCAGCATTTTTTATAATGAACATTATTAACTATTTTACTATTTTGGGGCTTCATGAAGTTAGTATTGACCTCACAAAGGAACTGAGGATGTAATGTCATTTGTCAGTTAGATCATTATGGTTTTACAGAATTTAGATGCGCAAAGAGATGTTGCTATACTTACAAGAAATATGTGAACTGTTTATAATATGAAAATAATTAGTTGGCATCAGCCATTGTTATCCCCCTCCTTTGTTATAATTAGTGAGCCTAATAACTCTTTATGTGATCCTGAGAAGAGTGCTTATGTTTTTGAAACAAATACTTGTGCTAACTTGAAAGCTACAACAATTATGGCATTGTCTGCTACTAAAATCTGCTCTGAAAATGGACAATCTTTATTTTGCTTCAGTACTCTAACCTAGCATGCACTTGCACTCAAGACGCGCGCTGCTGGCGTGCCCCGGGGACGCCGATCTGCTCATCCTCTACAGCTGCGTCATCCGGGAGGTGAGCCAGGAGAAAGACCATGCCGCAGACTACTTCGAACTTTTAACAACGAAAATCATGTAAATTCTTTGACTATCCTAAAATACAACTCAAATACTAAAAACAACGAAAATCATGTAAATTCTTTGACTATCCTAAAATACAACTCAAATACTAAAATATCACCGTTATCAAATATGGTTGAAAAAAACTAAAATACAACAATTATCAAATACTAAAATCCTAGAATACAACTCAAATACAACAATTATTATTTCTCGAGGTCGTTCTTCTTTATGAAGCTGTTGGTTGAAAATTCTTTGGCGTCACAGCCAAACTTTGTGCCTATGTTAAACCCGATGGAAGAATGCTAAGCAGGGATAAAATCCTGTTTAATCTTGTGGTCCTTGTCAATTACTTGTTGTTATCTACTTTTTGCTGATTGTACTGAGTTTTTGTGCTAGATTTGTTTTTGACAGGGAGCCATCTGAAATGAAGGAAAAGTAGCTTGCAGAAAGGTATGCATGAAATTTATTCTTTGCTGCAGTGATTCTTCCTACAAACATATCAGTCTTGTTAAGGCTGTTCCATCAATCTGAAAATCTGCTGCCTTGGCTAGGTCAGATTCATATCTGAAAAATCTACAGTTCTTACAATTATTACTTAAACGAATAGGTGATCTCTACTATAGATGAAACTCTGTGTTTCTCGATATTAGTCTCTGCCTTCGATCAGTATTTTAACCTTCCATTTCTCATAGCTCCCCTGATTTTGTCATTGGTCATCTGGCAAATTTATGTGCTGCACTTCATAACTTGTCATGCCATTTTCTATCCTTATTAATTGAACTGTGATCACTATAGGGCTTAAAGTTTAATTGGTTTACTCTCCACGTTCATTAAAAAATTGGCACTAATATAGTTGCTGTTCTAGAAAAGGGCAGGAAAGATGTAATTTATTTAAAGCATACAACATCCATCAACCTAGCAAGTTGCTGATGTTCAAAAACGATTGAAGGAGATGTTGGACAGAAGATTTATTGATACAAATGGGCATCCATCATCCTAGCAAGCTGCAGTACCATGGCACTAATCCGAAAGTTGGTGTTGCCAAAAGAATTTTAGTCAAAAAGAATTTTAGAAGATATATATACATTTCTAATTATATATTTGGTTCTAGGATTGTATAGCGCATGCTCAAATGTAATTGTGTGGAAGTTAAACTACGTAAAAAATATTAGTTGTCTTCACGTGCATCTCAAGATAGAGCCGTGGCGTTAGCACGGGTATTATACTTAAGGATGAAAACCAAAATGGTAATCTTGATTTTCGAAAATCATTTTCGAGCTTTTTCCAATTTTTAGACATAAATGGTAATGGTAGCGGTAATCGAGAAAACACCGTGATTTCCGTGTTTAACCGGTAATTTACCGTTGGTAATTACCGATACAACACATACTTTTGGTCCAATTAGCCCACTCAAAAAAAAATTAAGCATGCCTGAGGTTCATCTTTAGGAAGCCTACAACCTCCACGCCACTAGAGAAGGAGCTCGATCTAATAATTCAGGTTCTATCAATATGCTATACCAGTCAACTTCGAACTTTCGTTTATTTGTGTCATAGTCTAAGAACTATCGTGCTCTTTCGTTGTTTGCCACTATTTGGGACTAAGATTGGTGTGAACGGCTTAGTATGTTTATCGTTTACGGTTTAGTATGTTTATCATTTTTTAGTATATCGGTTTTGTCAATTTTGACCATTATCATTGTGTTTTCCGATCGACAATATTGTTTTCGAAATTACCGCAATACCAGCGCCGTTCTTCAGATAAAACCGTAGCGTTAGCACGGGCATTATACTAGTTAGTTATAATAAATCTTTATAATGGCAGTGGTGGGTAAATACAATATATATGTAGGGGGTTATTTTATGGTATTTTTATAATGGCAATTGTGGGTAATTTTGTAGGAAGTGTCATAGATCGGATGGCTAATATTATTAGAGGCTCCTGGATTAACGGCCGGATGTTTCTAATTTTTGTGAGAATTTGTTGAATTTATCTTTTTTTTCTAGATCATCTGGTGAGGATTAACGTGGAGCCTTCGTTGGAGCCTCTAATTAGTAATAGTAAGATTTTTGTAAGCACTACTATATATAATAGAAGCTCTGCAAAAGCCTGATTCCAGAATTGTTTTTTTTTTTGAATTTAAGGGCATTGCCCCAGCCATTGCATTGCAAGGACCATAGCATCAGTTTTTACAGCGCACCAGGTGCCTCACACCTGTTCCAACAGGATAGCCCCTACAACCTACTGTTTTCCAGAAACAAAACTAATCAGGTTTCAACCAGCGCCCTCCCCGGCACACTGGTTTACACACTCCTGAAAAAGACAGCAGCTTATCGCGCTATGGCTATCCAGACAGCCCCGAGCAGTCCATCCACTGCATCCCGGCGTCTCCAAACTTCTTTCCTTCCAGCTTTAATGATTCCAGAATTGTTTCTTTAGATGAATGATATTATCTTTGGGAGAAAAAGATCCCCGTTGTCTTCCCGAGCAACCATGGTCCAGCTGTAGTCGTCTCTTTTCCCAAGTACCGTAATTACGGCAGTAAACGTATTCTGTTCCCAATATCTCATTATGCGTGGAATTAAATCCTCACGCACCGCGGACGCCGCCAGTCAAATACGTTTCCTTGGCTCCCGTGGAATCTCAACAAGCTGACGACCCATAAAACCCCGCCCTGTTCTTCCTCGTTTAGTCTTCTCCACATCTGCTACCGCCAGAATTCACAACCAGCAGACTAGCTCGCACCTCAGTGCATCGTTTCCGCCATTGCTATTCGCTAGAGCACAAGCCCGCCCTACCTATGGCCGCCACCTCCTCCTCACAAGCTGCGCCTGCCACCACCACGGCCGTCATCGGCAGTGGCACGGTGAGCAACACCACCAGCGAGACCATCGTCGGGTCGCTCGTGTTCTCGATCAAAAGGTTCTCGGCAACCAAGGATCTCGGCGTCGGAAAGAGCATCAGATCCAGTATATTTCGCATCGGAGGGCATGGCTGGTACATCGACTGCTATCCCTGTGGTGACGTTGAGGACAGCGCCGGTTGGGTCTCCCTCTTCCTGTGGAAACAGGAGTATCAACCTGGTAGCAGAGTCTCGGGAGAGTGTGAGTTCACTCTCATGGAGTCGCTCAAGGACGGCAGTTTCAGGAAACCAATTGGACACTCAAGCAAATTAATCGGATTCGAAGACGAAGAGAGGAGAGTAGGCATTGACTTCATCATGAGGGAGGAGTTGGAGCCGCTCTTGAAGGACGACTGTTTCCATGTCAGATGTATAGTGCTCATCAAGAAGTTTCCTGCTGTGCCACTGCCGGATTTGGCCACTGAAATCATGGCTGGATCGCACATCCTGACAGTTGAAGACTACTCCAAAATCTGGAGAACATTTGTCAACGGCGAGGCCATCGAGTCCAGCAAGTTCCGTGTCGGAGGACACATCTGGTACTTCGAGTTCTACCCGTGTGGTGATGAAGACACCGAAGACGCCATTACCGCTAATCTCTGCCTCGATGACCCTGTTAGTAACGATGAACTGAAGGTTCGATTCGTGATCACCCTGCTTACCCATACTGGACAGATAATTTCGTCAATCCAAGATTTCAGTACCTTCTCATTAGGAAGTCCATACAGCTGTAATTTTCTTACTGAGATGGATCATGAGTCATCACCACTTCTCCAGGATGGCATGCAGATTAGATGTGATATAGCCATTGTCAAGGGAATCACAGCGGTGCAGGTCCCGCCAGAGAGGCCAGACCTGCACAGGCACTTGGGCGACCTGCTAGTAAGCCAGGTGGGAACAGGTGACATTTGAGGTTGGCGGTGAACTGTTCTCGGCGCACAAGAACGTGCTTGCCACCCGGTCCACGGCGTTCATGGCCGAGTTCTTTGGTCCAGGAGGGAAGGAGAACGCTGGTGTCACTCAAGTGCTGCGCATTCACAACATTGAACCGAGGGTGTTCAAGGCTTTGCTCCATTTCATATACACGGATGCTCTTCCTGAGGTTCGCGAGGAGGACAAGGTCATGATGGTTCAGGGTCTGCTTGTGGCAGCAGATCAGTATGCCATGGAGAGGCTCAAGTTGATCTGCAGCGACATGCTCTGCAGGTGCATTGATGCAACTACTGCTGGTGCTACACTGGAACTGGCTGACAAGTATGGCTGTCTCAAGCTTAAGGAGGCGTGCATCATGGTCATCAGGGACTGGCTTGCCAAGTTTACTCCCTGATCACTACATCCGAGAAGGGAAGAAGAGGCTCAAGAAGGCATGAGTGAACTTCCTCATGGAAGCGGCAAAGGCGTTGCTATCTCTATTCTATATGATTATATATAATTTTAGTAGTACTAAAAATTTTATTTCGGCGTTTTATTATCAGTGGAGTATATGCAGATATAGCTGCAAGCATGCAAGCACCTCCTATATCCTACTTAGAGACATTTTGTTAATGATGATGATTTGCATTTATATCAATGCAATATATTTTGATGTTAATCAGGAGTATTTGATGTTTTATTAGTCCTTGTATTGTAGCACCTGATGATGTTAACGTTACCATGTTACTGTTCTTCGATATAACATACTATCCTCAATCACGATATAACTCTAGTGCTATACTGCCTACTGCCTGTGTCATTATTATAACTTTATTCATGGTAAATCAATCTGGTAACTGGTATTGAGGGCCTATGCTCCACAAAAATCACTGACAGTAAAGTTTTATAACACAGCCAGTAGAGGCAGCCTATGTCCTCATTGCGGGTTGGCAAAAAATGCAGAGACCAAGCAAACTACAGACCACAGCTGAACCAAACAATCTTTGTATATGGGGTAGCCCTAAACATGAATGAATTGGACTACAGGCACCTCATACAAAAAAATTTCGAGTTCAAGAGTGACCCCTGGTCTTTATTGATAAAAGACCAACTTTGAAGTTCAATAAAAGCTACCAACAACACCTTACTGCTTACTCCCTCCGTACTCGAATTAATCGTCGTTCTAGCCTCGCCTCCCGTTTTCGCAAAGACTGTCGTCGCTCGCCCGAGGAGTGTATTATGGACGCGATTGCCCCTCCCGTGTGGAGGCCAACTGCTCGCATTTAATCTCCCGTCGACTCGCGCATCAAAAAAAATGCGGCTGTGAGCATTTGAACCGTGGGCGTCCAGCCTAGAACGCAGTGCCCTCGCCAATCCAGCTACGAGGCCTTAGTGTTTAAATAGCAACCCCGCCTATATTTAATAAGGGCAAGGATGGAAAGATAACCCCAAATTAATCACTCCTTGGTTACCGCAATTCTGTCCTAAACGACAGCTAATTTGAGTATGGAGGGAGTAACTAACAGCCTGAGCAACAAACCCAATAGAAACACCAAACGAGCCTTCATAGCCGAGAAGCGAGAAGTCGACCCACTTGCCTTCTATCTTTGCTTTCTCCCGATCTCCAGTGAGTTTGTCCATCACTTCTTCTCGCACGACCTTCTCCCAATCTCCAGCAGATTGATACAGCCAGCGATCAGCCAAAATTAATTTATTTATGCAATTTTGGGAGCATTTTAACCTAGGCAAAATAATATTTCCTATGAAAGTAAAAGGAACTATAAGGCTAGACACATTCTTGTGCACTCATGCTGCTGCATATTTTTATTTTGTGTTGATTGGTTTTGACCAAAATCAAAAAGGAATTCAAATTCTTTTGAAGATATATTTGAAAAACTCTCAAAATAAAAAAGAAAAAGTGAAAACCCTTTCCCTTTCCCTCCTCTCTCACTTTCGGCCTGCTGGCCCAGCTCTCCTCTCATTCCCGCAAGCCCAACTGAGCCTCGGCCCACCAGCTTACCATCTCTCCCACTCACCGCTATGTGGTCCCCACCTGTCGGCACCATCTTCTAGCTCCGGCCTCCCTTCCACTTTCGACGCGCAGAAAAGGACCGAAGCCCGTGCCGCTTTCCCCGCGCGACCCAGCTCCACTGTGGACCAAGCTCGGTCCACATGCCCTCCTGCGTCGATCGCATCTCGCGGACCAAGCCATGCCAGGCTCTCCTACGCATCGTGGCTCTCACCCTCTCCCCTGTTCAAAATCGGAGGCCGCCATTATCGGCACGAAGTCGAACAGTGCGACTTCTCCTCTCCACTCACTCCCCCACCATCTCTCCTTTACCAGAGCCTCGCGTCCGCACTGCGAAGCCGCCAAGCCACTCCCAAGTCCATCTCCCTCACCCCAGCACCGCAAACAACTGCCGCCATTGCTAGAGCTCGGTCCGAGCTCTCTGCCTTCCCCCGTACTCCGCCTTTCGCCTCGTCGATTCCTCCATTGGATTCACGAATACAAGACGCCTGCAGCGCACCACTTCTTCCTTCGAATTGGTGGCCAAAACGCTGATCGCCTCGATAGCCGGACTTGACGTCCACCCGCCGCGCTGTGCCTCATCAAGGAGAACTTCTCCTATGAGTGCGTGGTGAGCTCCTGATTCCAATCCCATCTAATCTCGTTATATTTCGTGGACACACTACTCGAGTTCGTGGGGAGCATCTGCCTCTAGCCGTGCACGCGCAACACAGCGCCATGACCGACGACGAACGATGACATAGAATAAACAGCCGGCCGTCTGTGTCTCTTTTGTTAACAGCAACTCCAACAGTTTGGTAAAACCACTTGGCAAATTAGGATTTTTGGCAAAACCACAAAAACCTTCTCCAACAACTTGGCAAAAGCACTTGGCAAATTGGCAAACTTGGCAAATTGACCCCTTCCCGGCGCATATATGCGCGCATGCAGCGCTTGGCAAATCGCAATTTCAGCCCACACCATGGCTTCTCCCGCGGCGTGCGTAGATGGTTGCATGCATGCAGGTGAAACAGAACATCTTGTGGTCTTTTTTTTTTGAATTGGCAAGCTAAAGATAGCAAACTATTGGAGACAGTTCTTTTTTTAGTTTGGAAAATTTTTTGAGAGTTGCTTAAGTTAGAGCAACTCCAACAGTTTGCTTCTTAAAAACTCACTTGGCAAATCTATAATTTCCAAGTCTCAAAACCAAATGCCAAGTGAAAAAGAAGTCTTCTCCAACAGTTTGCTTTATTTGAGCTTGAAAAGAACTTGGCATCCTAGCATTTTTGCCAAAATCACAAAATTAAGCCTCCAACAAGTTAAAAAACTAGTTGACAAATTGGATACACGTGATGCCAAGTGATGGAGCACTTGGCATATTGGCAAGTGAAGGGAGAATTTTGCCAAGCTCACGTAAATGCTCAAGTAGTTTTGCCAACTTGTTGGAGAATTTTTTGTGATTTTGGTAAAAATGTTAGGATGCCAAGTGCTTTTAGCAAACTGTTAGCAAACTCTTGGAGATGCTTGCTTTCTTGATTAGCTTGATGACCTCATCATTACATTATCTTTTTTTTTGGACGTCACATATAAATTATGGTTGTTTTCTCGTAGGAAAAGAATTCCCAAAATACGTTAGAAATACATTCCTCATCATGAATTTGGTTCATGGTAGACCAGCCTCAACCCACCACTGGTCTGCAGGCCATGGACCTAGCCCACAGCATAGCACACAGATTTATTTAATTTAATAAGAGATCTAATTATTTACAGATTTGCCATTGAATTCAAATGCTTATAAAGTCCTCATTTTCACTCCGTTTTTAACCATTCAAATTCCACTAGATTCGAAATTTCATAATCATCATGTTAATGTAACTATTATTATTGTTCTAATCCTTTTAAATTTCGAGCTTATAATTAAACTATTATTTTATTATAGCAAATCTTAATAAATCCATAATTTATTCGTTATAGCTTCGTTTTCGCTAATTTTTATGTCCGTGTGATCGTAGTAACGCGTAGACCAATTTTATAAACTTTTCTATTTGTGTTTGTCACTGTTGGTGTACTGTTCTAACTATAGATTTGTTTTCTTCGTGCATGATTGCGTATGGATGATATGTTGATGTATTATCGAGTATAGACGGTGAGTAGTACGACGGTGATCAGGAGCAGTGCTTTGACAATCAGCAGTACCAGTAGGATCAGCTATACTTTGGGAATCAAGGCAAGTATAGCTTGGGACCATCCTTGTTACCTATTCACTATAATCAATCAATTCATATGCATGTGTCCACCTTGATTACCTTTAAGGATTTCCTAGATGTTGATGTCTTGTACCTTGACACCTTGGGGTTATGCATTGGGTAGTATTTGCTAGCGCATAACTTGGCCATGATCCGTAACTTGATTAATGTCTATGCAATAAATGATAAGAGATGATTTCTTAACCACATAAGGTCTTATCTGTAAGTGATTTATCCTGGACTTATAGTACAACTATGAGGGTTACATGGCTCTGACTTTAGTTCCTCAAAGGACCTTTTCTAGTCGGTCTGAGGTCAGCAAGTTGGGTATAGGACGGCTCCTGTCCTTATGTGTATAGCCGCGAAGGAATGTGCCATATTGGAAAGAGGGTTTTCCTACATCTCATGACCCTACTACCCAACTTGTTAGGCGAACCTTTAAGGGACTTCATAGTGTTTCTTAGTGTTTGAGATTAATTAACCCATGCATTTGAGAAGCACGACTCACAGGCAAAGTGTACACCTCTGCGTAAATTTTAACAAACTGGTATACTAGCCGTGCTCACGGACACGAGCGGTCGTGGAACAGTTACATTAAAGATGATGATTCTTATATTGTTAAAGATGTTCATTTATGTTTATTGTTTAATGTTATATATATTATTCTTGTTCACTAATCATGTGTCAATGGGCTATAAATACCTTGTTGCTACTCAATTGCTTAAAATATGTCATACACTTAAAAGCGAAATGCAGTCTAACCAGTGTCAACCATTTGAGCCTCATTTACACCCCATCTTATACTTGTTGAGTACTTTATTTACTTACACTTGTTTTATATTTTAATATTTAGAAATTCCGGATGGGTAACAGATCAAGGATGGAATGCGGATTACCATAATGAATATTAGGCTTGGGGTCAACCAATCGACGTACTCGTGCTTGGAGCTTCCGCTTGAGATTTATTATTAGTTTCATTTCTTTTATGATTAAGACTTTGTATTTCATATTATTCGTTATGTAATAAGCATTGTGATATACATTCCAACAGTTTGTCAACTTATGTGAGTCACTGATCTGGGGCGCACATAAAGTTTTATGTATCCAATTTTGTTTTTAAAATTGGGTATGACAGGCTTGACCCCAGGATCTTCAACTTGTTCAAACAGCTTCAATATCAGTTTCTCCTTCGGACAGCACCTCATACAAATTCGAAAAGAGGTTTTGCTAAAATTTCTATAATAAGTAATATCAATCGAATCATGTTTTTAGACAAGTAGACACACCCAAAACAAACTCTATGTTGCTACAAAATTTAAGTTTGTTGTTCACTTTGACGATGTAGGGTCAAGGAGACAAGGACACATCCAGCAAAAAGGATAGCACCCGACAATTCTTCCATCACAAAGAAGGCAAATGGATGGTCAGCGTTAAAGTCGACGGGCGGAGGACGGTACATAGGGCTACAACACGCACCCAACATGCCGAAGGCAGTTGCAGCCGCGGCCTCTGTGCCTTCCTCGTTCACTTCGATAACTGCCTTATGCAGGACGTCCCCAAGGAACAGGGGCTCATGCAAGCCGTCTTCCTCCAGCAAGTCTGGCAGCTCGGCTGCCCCTGAGAACACGGTCCGGATGCCGAGATCCTTGAGGTCCTCACTCAAGGATTTGGTGAAGGGCATCTTGAACCTTGGAACGCGGAACTCCCCAACCTCGACTGTATTCAGCGGCAGGTTGTCCTCCAGGAAGCTCGGGCTGGACGCCACGGCATCCATGAGGCCCTGTAGGCCGTCACGCTTGTCCGGCAGGATGACGCACAAGGAGTATCGGCGTCGTTGCCGGGGATTGATCCTTGTCCATGGAAGGGATGGCCCCATGCTCCCGAGCAATTCCCTGTGCCTTGTGTACCTGTAGGGCATCCTAAGCACCTTGAACCCATCGTGCACGCCAATGAACTGCTTGTCGTCGCTGCTCATGAACTGGGCATCGACGACACTACCGTCCAGCCTGTGGAAGTTGTCCTCCTTCGTGCTTTCCTTCTCAAATGGCGTCTCCCAGCTGCCCTTGAAGTAGATGGCGTTGGTGACGATTAGACGCGTGTTGCTGTTCACTGAACTGTTATTAACGATGGAGCTGATCAGGTCGTTCGTGGACTCCGCGACCCAACTGTTGTTCTGGGTCACTGCTTCGTCCGGCTGCAAAACCAATCGATAACAGATCAAAAATTTCGTGACGGTAGTAATATATAGATCAATCTAATTTATGAGATGCCATCAACGCTGGCATGAGTACACGATTGGGCTGACCTTGGTGAGGAAGTCGATGGCGTGCACGACCGACCTGAAGGACGCAGCAGCGACGTCGCAGTATACCGGCTTCAGCGTCCGCCTGGAGTCGTGCCACAGGCCGGACGCGTAGGACACGCGCCGGCCGTCGTCCTGAGGGCTTGCCGGGATGGCCTTCTTCACCATGGCCCTGACGTTCATGTCGAGGCCGTCACGCGACCCTGTGCCTAGCAGGTCGAGCAGCTCGCGCTGGGTTTTGCCCTTTGCGCCAGCGGCGACGACGGAGAGCGCGAAGTAGATGGACAGCGGTGAGAAGACGAGGTTGCCGCGCCTCCCTCGCCACTGTTTGCAGCGGTGAAACTGTTTCGCTAGGCGGTGAGAAAGAGCCGTCATGTGGTGGCTTGTACGCTGTCGGGCTGCCGCCGCCGTTGCCAAGCTGAACGAGGAGGAAGATGCGACGAGGGTCGTGGTGAGGTCGGCGTGCTAACCTTTTTTTCCACCTACTAGTATCGTGCCCATGCGTTTCTACGGGACAACTAAACCTTTGTATTAAAAATACAGAGACCATATGAAAAGATAACGATACTGTAGAATTAAATAACATGTTCAATGATATTTTATCCAAAAGACAAAGTTCATAAAATCAGCACAGTCATAGTACGGCATCCGCAGGCTCACAAACTCTACTAAGATAATGTTTAATATCAATAGGAAGAACTCTCTTATATACAATTCTTTCGTGCCTAATAAAACCGTGAATAAGTTTCATCGTATACCCATACCCATACACGTTCAAGTATATAAATATTAGTTCCTGTCATATGGATAAATGGAGCATCTCCAAGGGTTATGCAATTGGAGTTTTGCATTTGAGGCAATTTGTAAACCCCCAAATGAAAATGGCAAGGCTAAAAAGGTGTGATTTCCAACCGTTATGCATTTTGCCAAGTCCAACTAGGCTAAAATGGCAGCGTGAGGTGGAGGGAGATGGCGAGGAAGTCGTGCGAGGGAGGGGAGAGAAACGCGTGAGCGCTATTTGCATAACCAGAGTGGCTTGGCATATATGCCAAGTCTCCCCCTCCAAATGCCAAGTTATGGAAAATGCAAAAGCTAAATGCATAACCATTGGAGAGGGTTTTTTTAGAAGTTTTATGCAAATTAGTAAATGCCAAGTCCAATTGCATAACCCTTGTAGATGCTCTAAGAGCATCTCCAAGGGTTAGGCAATTAGCCTTTTGCATTTACCAATTTGCCAAAAACTCTTAAAAACTCCCCTCCAATGGTTTTGCATTTCACCTTTGCATTTTCTTAACTTGGCAAATAGAACTCAAGACTTGGCATATATGCCAAGGCAATCCGGCTTGGCATATCGCGCTCCGCGTTTCTCTCGCACCCCCCCTCTCACGATTTTTTCTGTCCGCGGACTTCTCTCGCGCGCGAGGCCGTCTTTTCCCGTGAGGAGTCCAACCGCGCGCCGCCCTGCCTCTCCCGCGAACTCTCCACGCGCGCGCCGGCCTTCATCTCGCGCGAAGTAGCCACGCGCGCCGCCCTTCCTCTCGCTCGACGGACGGCTGCGCTCTTCATGTCCAGGTACTATACTTTGATCCGATCTCGCACCAGTACCATTGTATCTAGGGTTTATGGCATATGTGGCTAGGGGATGGATGGGATTGGGGAGTGGTTTGCCGGCTAGGGGGGTGGACATAGCGGGCTTGGAGGTTGTATGGCCGGATGTGGGGGTGGACATCGCGGGCGCGAGGAGTTGTACTGGACGGCGGCGCGAGTACCTGGACAGGATGGCGGCGCGAGGAGCTGTACTGAACGGCGGCGTGAAGACATCTACTGGACGGCAGCGAGGAGCTGTACTGGACGCGGTGGCGCGAGGACCAGGCCTGGACGCGAGACGCTGAGGCCGTGGACTGGCCAGGACTGGACGCGAGACGCTGAGGCCGTGGACTGGCCAGGCCAGGACGCGAGATGCCGATCGAGGCCATGGACTCCAAGCGATGACGAGCGATGACGGACGACGGTGAGAGGGAACACGAATTGACGAAGCGATGACGGACGACGACGAGCGAACCAGAGTATTGCAACGAGAACAAAACTTTGTAGGTGCTTTTGTCTCGTTGAAGAATTCTCACCAATCATAAATCAAGATGATTGTTTGTTTCTATAATATGTTTCTCATTAATGTTTTTAGTGAACTCTTGAGAATGAACAAGACATTTTTCAATTTATTTTTGTCGCAAGGTGCTTCGACATTACATATTAAAAAATACTGACAACGATTCGTCACCTAAGTTGACACTGTTCGCTAGGCCTTTTGAGAATGATCTAATCATCGGAGCCTTTCCCAAAGAGGAGGCCTCAACAACCAGTTTTCTATTGTTCTTCGATCATTGGGGCAGGCAATCTCGACACGCCAAACCAAACATGTTCAAACCAAAAACAACTGCGATGCATTGGTTCGTCTCGTCTCGAGCCACTATAACAGCTGATATGATTGCGTTCGAAAAATAACAGCTGATATGATATCATACGGTGCTCATGAAGAAAATACCAGGCCTAGACAGATTACCCAACATAACAGACTACAAATTGTAACACGATATGTTAAACAACAGACATTGAACTCATTGCCTTTCATTGAATATGAATTGCTTACGTGTTACATGGTTTTTTTTAAGGATCTGGAGGGGCCTTGGCCCCTGCAGTTAACTTTATTAAAACAAAAAGGTCCCAACGGTTACAGCAAGAGAGCAAGACAAGGTTACAACAATAAAAAGAGGGGGAGCAAGAGCAAGAGCAAAAGAAAAAGCTCAGGAATCAAAAAAAGGAACAAAAAAAATCTGCCTTAAGCAGCTAACAATTCCAGATTTTGTATCCATGCTTGAAACTGTGTCTGATGTCCTTGCTTGATCCTGTACTAGAGCAGGCGAAGTTCTTTGAAAAGCAGCCTTAAGCAGCCATCCCGGTTTGTTCCTATCCCTCCGAAAATCAAGTCATTCCTTGCAGTCCAAATTGTCCAACAGAGCAGCATGATTGTTTTCATGAAGAATTGAGAGTACGTGTCACATGGTGTGCATACAATTTAATAAAGTCATCCACACTTTATTGCGATGCGCATATAATTAAAATGAATTACATGATTCTTTTTTTTTAAAAAAAAAAAAAAGCTTTGGCAGGAGCTCTGCCTTCTAATTAAGATAGGAGAGAAAAGAATTACAGGAATTCTTCAGAGGGTTTCTCACCTATGCATCTTATTACTCAATTCAGTGATGTACATTGCAATGCCCAAGGATTCCAAGATGCATCTAAGAGCCAAACCTCTCTACTCTACACTTTGATCTTCCTTATCTGCGGAAAAGTACTAGGATTAATAACAGGGACGAGTTAAATGGTGTATGTTCACAAAGATGGAATTGCCATAAGCTAATATGACTTACTGACCTCATAGCTAACTAATACATAATTACAATGTATGGTGAAGAAGACAGCTGACAGCCATGCTCATTTGGTTCATGCATCTGGCCAAATTTCCAACTTTTGCAATAAAAAAATTCATGTAGGAGTGCTTGCTAGTCATTTTCCAAGGAGTTAGTTATGTTCTGGGTTGATAACTGTCTTGCTAGTGTCAAGAGAAAAGTAATTACATAATTGATTAAATATCAAGAAACAAAATCTTGTTAAACAAAAACCTATTGTTAAAGTGTGCTTTGGGCGTTTGCCAGTACATTCCATCAAGGCACCTGTTAAGATTCTTTCAAAAAAAGGCACCTGTTAAGAAGATACACACAGTATTATGAAGAATGGAACGTATGCTCCACAGCTCAAAAGGGAATATTCATAAACTAGTGAAAAGGCAATCAGCATGTAAAATCCCTCAAACAAAATTTTCTTACCATCTAAACATTACCATTTCAAATTCAAATTTGAAAAATCAAATTAAGAAAGCAATCTAAGGCTCTCTTACTGTTCCAATCACAAAAGCCAGCTGGCTTGCTTACTGTTCGAATAAACAATTTCAGAACCCGTAGGAGCTGAGATTGAACCAAACTTTCAGGAGTTATCCAAGTTCAGAACCTGGCAATACACAGCCGACTCCACTGTGAAGCAACAGCAAGATCCATCCTGTTGGGTGCTTGTTGGCCGCCACCAGCACGACGAAGCCCTGAGCACCTGGCGTGCAATGGCAACACGTTGTCTTCCTCTGGGCAGTGCGAGGTGATGGCGGCATCGACCCGTGAATTATTATCATGAGCCATTCTATACCACCCCTTTGTCCTACAGTTCCCTCCTTTACATGAGCAACTATTATCATGAGTTGTTCTTGCACAGCATATTATCAAGAGTTTCAGACAATGTCAATGAAATCCAGTCAGTTGATACAAAGAGATTTCGAAACTTAGATGATCCAAATTGAACCAGCCTATTAAACTGACCACAAGATTTCTTAAAAAACAGAAGAACACGATGCAGCACTATGCCAATTCCAACAGGAACCAAAACAAAGTGGAGCATGTACCTGTTACTTCCAGCGAGTGGTTGCCTGCAGGAGATCACAAATATGAAAAACAAATATGGTTAGGTAGATAAGCAGATTTACTCACAAACACAAAGCCTTCCAATGAATACAAGCTGAACTTGTTGCAATATCGAATTGGGAAATCAGTAAATAAAAATAAATAAATAAATAAATAAATAAACTTGCAATGATCAGGTTGATCAGACAATCACCAGAGTAACTTCCGTTCTTAGTTTCAGGTTAACTTCGGTTCTCAGTTTCAGGTTAACTTCAGTTCTCAGTTTCAGGTTAACTTCTGCTCAGTTTCAGGTTTCAGGCTCCTGCAATCCTAGATTCCTGGTAGTTATCCCACCAATGAAGACCTTAATAGGTAAAAGACCTGTCTAACCATACCCCCACGGAATCAATGCAACAGTGACCTTACCAATAAAATAATGTAAAAACCACAAAAAAATTATCTACACAACATATCAAAAGTGTGCCATAATTGGAAGCCATCAGAAAGCAAAAATCGTGGAAAACATGTTCAAAAAAAAAACAAGAAACCATAAATAAGTTGAAATGATCTACAAATAAAATGACAATTCTTTCTCAGTACATAAGTAGAGCTTATACTGATCCAAAGATGCCATCTTAAGCAAAGAAAAGGGTGCGGGGAGTTGACATCTGGTGATCCATACCGGTTATTGCCGGATGGTGAACAGTGATAGGCTATGCTAAATACGTACACTTTCAAAACATAATCACATAGTCACATCTGTAGAACACATGTAAAATACAAAGCGATACAGAATGTGAGTCTATAGTCACATTTCTATTAGATTCCCATAACATCTCACACTGCTGGGTTTCGCATGAACCTTACTATTATATTGTCCATAATTAAACTGTGAAAGAACCTGTTTCTATTTCTGCCATATAACATATATCCAGTAAAACCTGACAGTCCATTTTTTATAGTTATTGAGAAGAATATTCCGTATGTATATGTGCAAAGTTAGAAGCATCCTTATTTTTTCTTTCCAGCAATGCTGTACAGACTATTCTACAGGTACACTTTTCTCAGAGCATCACAAAATCAAAGTTTTGATCAGGAGTCCAAGATACTAATTAATCTGAAGGCACTGACTCCAGTCTAAAAAGGGTTTAAAAACATTCAATCCATCTCTAAACTGATTCACACTTTCAGGGCATTTGAATGTTGATTTGTGGACCTCCTGGTGGGCTAGAGATGTTAAGGATAGTAAACTACAGAGGCAAAATATGATATCTACAGAATTCCAGTCAATAAAGGAACCCCAATTACATTACTTCAGTGTGGTGTGAACAAATGAAAAGGGAATTTACAGTTACTTAAAACCTGACATGTGTATTTGGACATCAAACATATTGACATTGCTATTTTGAAATATTAAATCACTGTGATTCTGAAACTCCTAAATGCAGTGAACTGAAAGGGAAATTACTACAATGAAAGGCACAGTGTTTTTGGTTCAGACTGCTCACTATGGAGTGTAGGAACGTCCTGGAACCGGGGTGGCACGCCGGGCGGCCTAGCGACGTCGGAGCCCCGTCCTTAATTCTGCGTGCGCGTCGTGGTCGTGGACGCCATCTCAACTCTCAACATGGGACGAGGCCGTGCCGGATCTGCCTGCGGCGGCCGAGATGTTGGACCTAGATCGCACGGCGGCGGGTTGCGACGTCGTTTCGATGTCACGCGTGAAGAGGAGGGCGGCGCCGTTGTCTGCGGCGGGGGTAGCACGGCGGCGGCGGCGGCGGCGGCTCCCTTTTAACCGATGGGCGGAGGATTGTTTGACAATGGCAACGTAGACTGGTAAGACTGTGAGACCGGGGGTAGGGGCGACGCGATTTCGATTCCTTGTGGGCCTTGTTTCCTTCTGCGTGATCACCGGTGTTTCCTCGTGCGCGCGACCGATGAGGAAAGAATGGATCGCGGAGCTGCGGTGTCGCACGGTGAAACCTGAAGCGACCCCAATTTTTTACCGCACCAAACCGAAGCCTCCCTTTTTACCTTTTTATTTGTGAGAGATACATTTGGAAACATAATTGGCGTAATTTCACAGCAACCATAACAAACGTCGTCTCATCTTCCCAACAACCTCTCCAATAAATCAGATTATCTGAGCCAGCGCCAAACCTAACCGCATCTGCCACAACCACAACTCATCGCATCCGCGCCGCCATTGCCTTTCGCGACTGCAAAAACCTATGGCCACCTCCCAAGCGGCGCCTGCCCCCACCGCGGCCGTCGTCGCCAGCAGCGGCACGGCGAGCACCACCAGCCAGACGATCGTTGGGTCGCACGTCTTCAAGATCGATGGCTTCTCGGCAACCAAGGATCTCGGCGTCGGCAATTGCATCACCTCCAGTACATTCCGCGTCGCAGGGCATGACTGGTACATCAAGTGCTATCCTTGTGGTCGTGGTGACCATGAGGAGAGTGCAGGTTGGGTAACCCTCGTCCTGTGCAGTCAGGACGATGACCCTCCTGCATACCCAGCGTTGGGATGTTGCGAGTTCACTATGATGGATTCGCTCGAGAACGGTCGTTTGAAGAGACTACCTGCACACCCAAGCAAAAAGGCCACCCTCAAATACAACGAGAGACATTCGCTATTGGGCACCGAGTTCATGGAAAGGACGAAGTTGGAGACGCTCCTGAAGGACGACTGTGTCCAAGTCAGATGTGATTTGCGCATATTGAAGTTTCCTGCTGTGACAAAGCGGGATCTAGCAACCGGATCGCACGTGCTGACGATCGACGAATACACCAAAATCCGGAGAGCACTTTTCATTCGTGAGTCCATCAAGTCCAGCAAGTTCCGTGTCGGAGGGCACAACTGGTACTTCGACTTCTACCCATGTGGTCCATACGGGGATAACAAGGAAGGTCCATGTGTCAATCTATTCCTCGATAACCCTGACAGTGACGATGAAGTGAAGGTTCGCTTCGAGATTGCCCTGCTCATCCATGGAGGACAGATAATCTCTTCAACCCAAGATTTCTATGCCTTCTCAAAAAGGAACAACGAATATAGCTGTAGCTTCCTTAGTATGATGGAGCACGAGACCTGGCCTCATCTCCAGGACGGCATCCATATCAGGTGTGATATTGCAGTTGTAGACAGAATCACGGCGATACCAATCCTGCGCCAGTGCATCTGCAGCGATATCCAAGAAAGCCAGAAGGTCAAAGTCAGAGGCGACGTGACGTTCGAAGTCGGCGGCCATCTGTTCCCAGCACACAAGAGCATCCTGGCCACGCGATGCACGGCCTTCATGGCGGAGTTCTTTGCCCCAGCTGGGAAGGAGAATGCTGGTGTCACTGATCGTGTGCGCGTCGATGACATGGAACCGAGGGTATTCGAGGCTTTGCTACACTTCATCTACACCGATGCTCTTCCAGAGGTACGCGACAAGGACATGTTCGTGATGGCCCAGGATTTGCTTGTTGCGGCAGATCGGTATGGTATGGAGAGGCTCAAGTTGATCTGCAGCGACATCCTAGGAAGCTACGTGAATGACGCACGTACTGCCGTCGCTATGCTAGAATTGGCAGACAAGCATGGCTGCAGCAAGCTGAAGGAGGTGTGCATGAAGCTACTCAAGGGCCACTTCGCCATTGGGGCTCCCTGATTGCGCCTTCAATCTGTTGGTAGGATGAGGCAAAGGCAATGCTATCTATAATCTATCCTACAGCATAATTTTGATTTCGTGTTTTATTATCAGTTCTATATAGTTTGCATTGTTGCAGCATGCACATCCTATATATCTTATATATCTAGAGCATAACTTTTGTCTTCGTGTTTTATTATCAGTTCTATATAATTTGCATTGTCGCAGCATGCACCTCCTATCCTACTTTGAGACTTTTTGTAATGCTCTTATACAATATATCAGTTAATTTTCTATTCAAGGTTGGTGTTCGATCTATTTTATCTTTTATTAGTACTAGTATAGTACCTGATGTGATTTTAATGTTACTAGTAATAGTCCTCTGCAAAGCAAATCGTCATAACTCTATCTGTTTGATAATAAGTTAGTACGAATTCAGCCATGCTCAGAAAAGCTATTCTGTCCTCGGTTATTTCTCTAGCCCTCAGCACTCGAATTTGGCACCGTCCGATCCACACGCCGGCTATTCTGTCCCATCCGATGATGTGCCCCGCTGTATGTTATTTTCTTTTGTATCATTCTGTTGTTGAGCATCTCCAAGGGTTATGCAATTGAGTTATGCATTTGAGGCAATTTGCAAACCTGCAAATGAAAATGGCAAGGCTAAAAATGGTGTGATTTCCAATTGTTATGCATTTTGCTAAGTTCCACTCCTTTTTTCTCGGGAATTTTTCTTGTTTTCGCTACTTCCCGGCTAAAAATAGTCTTCGCGGAACTTTTCTGGCGGCGCGAAGAGAGAGGCGGAGAAAATATCACGCGAGAGGGCGGGGAGGGAGTCGCGCGGGGCTATTTGCATAACCGGCCTGGTGTGGCATATATGCCAAGTCTCCCCCTCCAAATGCCAAGTTATGGAAAATGCAAAAGGCAAATGCATAACCATTGGAGAGGGTTTTTTAAGAGTTTTATGCAAATTGGTAAATGCCAAGTCCAATTGCATAACCCTTGGAGATGCTCTGAGACCAGATATGCTAATCTTGATTTTTCAAGAAGATAAATAAAATCACTCTCCAACAACTCCATAGCTCAATTAATTCATCTTTCCGCACATGGAAAAGGATCCAATAAAAGTAGTTGGGTGATTTGGAAATAGTCTGGGACCCAAAACATTGTCTTCTATCTTTTAGGACCGAGATTTATGAAATTATTGGAGAAACACAACAAATATGCTCCCAACTTTTTAAACCACATTGAAAACTCAACAATTTATCAATTATTTTTGGGGAACTCTTAGAAATGCTCTTAAAGACAAGAAACCATGGCACGGGCAAAAGTAAAACCTATGATACTAATAAGGGAGAAGGCAAATAGCACAACCTACCACTGAACAAAGGCGAGGTTAGGGAGTTCTAGGTTCCCAGGTTCAAGATCTCCTTCACCAAGTCCATGAGCGAGGATCTCCAGGATGTTGGCATCCAGGCCATGTTCTCCTGTGCAGCTGAGCTGCCTGACTTGCTAGACAAAGACGCATCCCATGAGCCGATGTTTCTTGGGCACATCCTGCACAAGGCGATGATCGATTTTTTTTTGAGGAAACTGGAGGGGCCGGAGCCCCTGCAGACTTTTATTCAAAAGGAAAAGGTTCCAACAGCAAATTACAACAAAACGGGAACAAAAGAAAGAAAGAAGCTAAAGCAGCTGGGGAGGGGGAGTACAAGAAACAAAAAACAACAAACAAAAGATACAGAAGGGTCATCAGGGGACCCTGAAAGAAAAGAAGATGTAGACTAGTAGGCTAACTGAAACAGAGTCTGACGCCATTGATCAAAGTTTGGTTTTGTACTGTCTTTTACCCTTAGGGAAACCAATCTGAGCTCTTTGAAAAATAAATCTCTGCATTCCTGGAGGCTGAACTGGTTGTTGTTAAAAATCATTTCATTCCTTGCTATCCAAATTACCCAGCACAGGAGTATGATGGTGTTCATAAAGAACTGTGACTGCAGTTGATCTCTGATTACCTGTATGTTCTGAAAGGAGTCTCCCGTCATCACTGTCTGCAGATTCAGTATTCCTCTGTGCACATTAGAACTTCCAAAGGCAATCAGACAGTGATGATCGAATTTCCTTGCTCAATTCACGTGGCGATGATCGAATTGAGCAAGGAAGGCACAGAGGCAGCGGCTGCTACTAGTTGCCTTATAAATGCTAAATGTGCACAAAGGCTGCAAAGTGCGCCACGTGCCAGAGCATCCATTTGCCTTCTTCGTGGTGCAGGAACTATCTGGTGCTATCCTCTTTTCTGGACACGTCCTTCACTATGCCAGAAAAGCTTATCAGTGACGCCTCGATTCGTGACACGAAAACGAAACGCGTCACAGATAAGCTATCAGTGACGCGGGTTCACGAGACGCGTCATCGATTAGCTGTTGCCCATGCCCCAGGAACAAAACGCGTCACTAATAACAATATATTTGTGACACTTGAACAGAACACGCGTCACTGATAAAAATTGTGACGTGTATTGCTAACGCGCGTCACAAATAGATGACCTTATTGGTGACGCGGGTTGACAAGACGCGTCACAGATAATAAATGTGACACGTTTTACCTAGACACGTCACGAATAAGACGTGTCATGAAATTATGTATTGTTTATTATTTGCTTGGCTACGTGGGCCATTCATCTCTTCGTAATTGGACCAAGTCATAAAGCCTGTTGGCCATCACATCGCTCCCACGATCCCCATTCCCAAATCCCTAGCGCCGAGAGCACAAATCCCTCCGCCCCGAGCAAGCGCCGCCGCCGCAAGCCGCCTCGAGGGCATCCCAGCCGCCACCGCCGGCATGCCGATGGCATCGTCGATGCCAGCACCGGTGGTCCAAGGTCCTCCCGTGCGACCGCGCCGCCGGCGGCCCGAGGTCCTCCCGACGGCCGTGCCGTCGCCGCCCTAGGGCGTCCTCGCCGCCAGCTCCGCCGCCGCCCCCTATCAGAAAGGTGTGCTACAAAAGCCTGCACGAGGTGCCTCTCTCTCTATCTCTCTCAGATCCTATCCTCAATCACTTTCCCAGATCTAAACAACGGAGGGCTCGGTACAAGGACACTAGCAGGACGACAACGCTACTCGTCCATGGGTCCGTCCTGTCTCTGTGCTGCAAATCCTTTGACGTGGTGACCTCCTTCTCTGTGCTGCTGCTGCGATGTGCCTTCTTCTCTGTGCTGCTGCTGCGATGTGCCTTCTTCTCTGTGCTGCCACTGCGTGTAGTTTAGGTGTTTGAATAAATGTCAATGCAAGTTGACTGTTGTTTGAATAAATTTCGATGCCAGTACAAAAGATGATGGAAGTGGCGAGAGAGAAGAAATATTTATCTGGTGATGAAATTTTCTTAGTAGAGGACAAAATGGTTGGGAGTTGGCCAGTTCAGACATTTACTTGCATCAATTTCTAATCATTTCAGCAGGTCTTTGTTCATGAGCTGATTTTGAGTTTAACACATCTTATTTAATATACACTAAAACTGATCTCATGGTGGTTTCAGACATGGATGTACATTTCTGTCCCATGGTGCTCTACATTGGTGAAAGGATGCTTAGAACCTTGAGGTCAAGTGCTTATACGTTATACCATAAAAATTCTCAAGGTATTTGTTTTGAAACCAGCTGCTATGTATTTGTTTTGAGATAACAAAACCATGTGTTATAACATGTACCTAGCTACTTGTTGATGGCATTTAGACCCTGTTTTCATCTCATGAAAGCCATCAACATTGGTCACATTCACGAGTTACACCCAGCAAACAAGTAGTGATATAGGTGCAATTCACTTGGTTCCACATGTACATGTCACTATTTGGATGCAGGTACAAACAGGTACTACTCAAGCCTGAACAAGCGTGAATGAAGCAAATTTGAGCGAACTCCAAATGAGCAAGCAAGACAAGTGACAAGCCAGGACAGCACCAGGAGGCTGCCACATGGGCCAGGGGCCAAGGGCCAGGTCGGCCGACCTGCCTTTGGTGGCAGGACACCTTGGCATTGCACCCACTACCACCTGGACCTTCTAGAAGGCCAGTGGGACCCACCTGTCAGCCAACCATAGGTCGGCCGACCAGGGGTTGGGCCCCACTTGGGGTCGGTTTCCTTCCACCGCCTTCCTGCATGACTGCCACGTGTCCTACACCGAGCATCGTCCATTCAAGTCGGTGGGAAGGTCGGTTTGATCCAAGGGTGTAGAAGAGATGTCACGCGGATCGCTGACGTG
The DNA here is from genome assembly GCA_018135685.1 of Themeda triandra. NCBI lineage: Eukaryota > Viridiplantae > Streptophyta > Magnoliopsida > Poales > Poaceae > Themeda > Themeda triandra. The sequence goes on along the minus strand of JAENPR010000278.1, from coordinate 642,947 downwards.
GCGCTTGAGTAGGGGCTACTCCATCTCCCCTATAAATACCCCCCTCTAGCTTAGTCCAAAATGTACCATGTATCATAGGAAGAGCTTCTATTAAGCTATAGTGTGAGAATAGAGGGAAGAGAGTGAGGAGTTCCAGCGGAGGAGTCCCGGCCTGTCGGGAGTCTTCTTCCGGGGAGCGCCCCGGGATGCTTGTCTTCTAGTAAGTTTACTATCTAGTTGCTTTTATCTCGAGTACTTTCGCATTTACTTTCCGTCTTAGTTTATCTTAAGTGTACACCCTTTCTACTGGCACATTGCTCTCTCCTGAGCGGGCGTATGTCAGGCTCTTGAGTGAAGTACTCTAAACCCTGGCCGTGTTTAGAGTAGTAGAGATAGTGTAGGCGCGGTGTCTAGACTAGATCTGCCGGTGTGAACGTCTGGCTGCACCCAGGAACGCCCACAAGTGTAGTGTGACAGCCTTCCGTTGGGACCTTGGAGTTCTCCCCGAGCGTGTTGTTAGGTTAGATTGTAGGCCTACTTTGGGGGTCGCAGGGGTGCGTTATTTTAGCATCCCGTCTCGTCCTTCGGCGCAAAGAAAAGATAGAGTTAGTTCTCACGTACCCTTAGGATAAGCTAAGTTAGAACCGAATACTAGAATTACCTCTCGAACCCATCCTAAGCCCTTTGATCATTGCCTGACGGCATCCCTTGGCCCAGTTAGTCCACTTCTCGTTCCCTATGGAAAATACGATACCTGGAATACTCCCGGTGAAGCGCTACATTGACTACCCGTCCGCTTGCGGTAATCCCGTTTGCCACATCTGGTGTCAACAAGCATTTCTGGCGCCGTTGCCGGGGAACGGTAGCTGGTTAGCTAGAGCCATAGTCGTCAAATTATCCTTGTTAGATTAGAATCCTATTTACCTATCCTATGGATCAAACAACCCTTTTGATTACGCGGCTCCAACGGGCGAGTTGGAGCCGCCTAGTTCTTCTCAGGCTATTTTAGCTGCCTGCTATGAACTTCGCCCGAGTCTCATAGTGATGGTTCAGGAGAATCCCTTTTCGGGAGAAGGAGATGAAAACATATACACCCACTTACGTGATTTCGAGCAACTTTGCTCGTGCATTCACATCCAGGGGATGAGACGAGTTACCCTTAAGTGGAAGCTTTTTCTGTTCTCTTTAACGGGAAAAGCTAGACGCTGGTACTCTCGTTACGTAGGTAGTGTAGGCGGAGAGTGGGAGAAGTTACAAGCCAAATTTTGCCTGACCTATTTCCCCATCTCCCGTGTAGCCCGTCTCCGCAGAGATATCCTAAACTTCCAACAAGAAGAGGAGTCTCTAGGTGCGGCATGGACGCGAATCATGGACTTAACGTCCTCCGGTCCAGACTTAGCCATACCCGAGCCAACGTTAATGCAACACTTTTATCTTGGCCTTAGGCAAAGTTCCGCACAATTCCTAGATCTAGCCTCGAAGGGAGCATTTCTTCATTTACCCATTAGTGAAGGTAAGGTAGTCCTAGCAACCATACTAGACAATACCCCCTACACCGATGATCATAGTGAAGCCCCTGAGGAAGACCAAACCCCTAGGGACGAAACCTCGACAGCCAATATCACAACCCAAGCTGACGAGCCTGAACCACAAACACGTCCAAGGGAAGAAGAAATTCACCCCTTGGAATATCCCTTGAACATCGAGACAACCTTTTTGCTGATTTTGGCAATGTCTCAAACCAACTCGTGCACAAGAAACCCGATAGAGACCCAAATAAGCACATCTCTTCATGCTTAGAGGCACGTTACCTTAAGGCAACTGCCCAAGAGCTAATGTCTGTCATGAGCAGCGAATGGCTGAGAGAAACAGAGATGTCGTCTGATGTCATCAGACTTCTATCCTGTTTCACAACCATTCCCTGTGTCATAGGTAGGATCTCTATCGAATCTCTTTACGACCCAGCTGTAGGAGCAAATGTAATGTCTAAAACTTTAGCAACAACACTCCTCGGTGAGGAACCGTTAACTTCCACTGACAAATTTCTCAAAATACCGTCTGGGAAATTAGTCAAGAGTTGTGGTCTTGCACGAAACGTACTAGTCACCATTAACAAAGTAAATGTCCTCCTAAATTTCTACATCTTTGATGTAGAGGACATTGACTTGTTAATTGGATACCCGCTCCTCAGATTTCTGAGTGACTTTCAGAGCGGGTACATTAGGGGTCAACTAGGATAAAACACGAACCTTTCAGTTCCCTTTGTTGGTTCAATTAATACCAAATCAGAACCACACCCCGAAATTGACCCAATAGAGGAGGTAATGGTGGCAGCCCATATAGAGGCATCAATGCCTGATATACAAGAAGAGGCTGAGGATTACATCGAAGAGCCAGAAACAAACCCCGACCTAGACGAGCCCTTAGAGCTAGATGAATCCGAACCACAACCTAAACCCTCCATAGAACTTAAGCCACTTCCTTCTGGGCTTAGGTATGCCTTCCTTAACGGTGATAGAGACAAAACCGTCATTATTAGTGATCAGCTCTCTGAAGAAGAGACCGCTAGACTTATCACCGTTCTAGAGAAGTATAGTTCTATCTTAGGATACTCCCTCCAAGACCTTAAGGGGATTAGCCCCGCTCTTTGTACACATCGCATCCCAATAGAACCCGACGCAACACCCTCGAGAGAGCCTCAAAGGAGGCTAAATAATGCGATGAGAGAAGTAGTAAAGAAGGAGGTCTTGAAGCTCTTGCACGCGGGCATAATCTACCCTATTCCAAACAGTGAGTGGGTCAGCCCCGTACAAGTGGTCCCTAAGAAAGGAGGAATGACGGTCGTTAAAAATGACAATAACGAACTAATCCCACAACGAACCGTCACGGGATGGAGGATGTGCATAGATTACCGAAAACTCAACAAGGCTACAAAGAAAGATCACTTTCCGTTACCATTCATCGATGAGATGCTGGAACGGTTGGTGAAACACTCTTTCTTTTGTTTCCTTGACGGGTATTCAGGTTATCATCAAATCCCAATCCATCCCAGTGATCAAAGTAAGACGACATTTACATGCCCTTACGGGACATATGCATATAGGCGCATGTCTTTTGGCCTATGCAATGCTCCCGCTTCCTTCCAAAGGTGCATGATGTCCATTTTCTCAGACATGATTGAAGAAATCATGGAAGTCTTCATGGACAACTTCTCCGTCTATGGCAAGACCTTTGACGGATGTCTTGAGAATCTGGAGCGCGTCTTACAAAGATGCGAAGAAAAACACTTGATCCTAAACTGGGAAAAATGTCATTTTATGGTTAGGGAAGGGATAGTGTTAGGACATAGAGTGTCCGAGCGTGGAATAGAGGTAGATAGAGCTAAGATAGAGGTCATAGAACAGCTCCCACCTCCCACGAATGTTAGAGGAGTGTGTAGTTTCCTTGGTCACGCTGGTTTTTATAGGAGGTTTATACAAGATTTTTCGCAAATCGCTAGACCTTTAACAAACCCGCTAGCTAAAGACGCACCCTTTGATTTTAATGATGAGTGCTTAGATGCATTTTACTACCTTAAGAAAGCACTTGTCTCGCGCCAATCATACAACCCCCGATTGGTCGCTTCCCTTTGAGATAATGTGTGATGCTAGTGATTATCTTTTGTAGGAGCTGTCTTAGGACAAACTAGAGATAAGAAGCATCATGCTATCTGTTATGCTAGCAAAACACTAACAGGACCTCAGCTAAACTATGCCACCAATGAAAAAGAGCTGTTAGCCGTAGTGTTAGCAAAAGTGATCGTTTACACCGATCACGCTGCTCTAAAATACTTATTCACTAAGAAAGACGCTAAACCAAGATTAATAAGGTGGATCTTGCTACTCCAAGAATTTGACTTAGAAATAAAAGATAAAAAGGAGTAGAAAACTCGGTCGCAGACCACCTTTCTAGGATGCAGGTTGAAGACAAACAGAGTTTGCCTATCAACGATTATCTTCGGGATGACACACTTCTCAAGGTATCAGCTACTCGCCCCTGGTATGCAAACATCGTCAACTACATGGTCTCTGGCTATGTACCTCCGGGGGAAGATAAGAAGAAGCTGATTAAGGAAAGCAAGGCACACCTCTGGGACGACCCTTACCTCTATAGGGTCTGCCAAGATGGGATGCTGAGACGGTGTGTACCAAAAGAGGGCATCCAGATTATTAGTAAATGCCATGGGGCTGAATATGGAGGCCATTATGGTGCATTTAGAACCCATGCCAAGATTTGGCAAAGTGGATTCTATTGGCCTACCATGTACTGGGACACCAAGGACTTCATCAAAAGGTGTGAGAGGTGCCAACGACACGGGAATATCAGTACCCGTGACGCCATGCCCCTCACAAACAACCTTCAAGTGGAGCTCTTTGATGTCCGGGGGATAGACTACATGGGTCCATTCCCGCCATCACAAGGATATGAGTACATACTAGTGGCGGTGGACTATGTATCCAAGTGGGTGGAAGCAATGCCGTGTAAGTCAGCAGACTCAAAACACGCCAAGGCAATGTTTCATGACATCATCCTCCCAAGATTCGGCACCCCAAGGTTAGTCATCAGTGACGGAGGCAGCCACTTCATTGACAAGAGGTTCCGTGAGTTTCTGAAAGGAATGGGGATACGGCACAATGTGGGAACACCGTACCATCCCCAGACAAGCGGACAAGCAGAAACTTCGAACAAGCAAATCAAGAACATTCTGCAGAAGACTGTCAATGAGATGGGATCGGCATGGAAAGGCAGACTTTTTGATGCACTCTGGGCATACCGGACCGCATACAAGACTCCTATTGGTATGACCCCATACCAGCTTGTATACGGAAAGACATGCCACCTACCCGTCGAGCTGGAGCATAGGGCACATTGGGCCATAAAGAGGTGGAACATGGACCTGCCCGCAGCCAGAAAACACCGGAAGATCCAGATCTCAGAATTGGAGGAATGGAGAGAACAAGCTTATCACAATGCCAGAATTTACAAGGAGAAAACCAAAAGATGGCATGATAAGCGGATCAAGCAAAAAGAGTTCCATCCGGGGAACAAGGCACTCATGTTCAGCTCCAGGGTCAAACTTTTTGGCCATGGAAAGTTAAGAAGCAAATGGGAAGGCCCGTACCTGGTGGTCGACGCCGCGACACATGGAGCCATGTCGCTGCAGGACGACGACGGCAACATCTTCAAGGTAAATGGCCATCGCCTTAAACTTTTCTATGAACATGATTCCATACAAGAAGAATTAGACATGATAGATTTTGTATTACAACCTAATCACTAAAATCTACATGTTTATTTCATTAGCATGCTAGCTTTAATGCCTTATAATTTTCTTAAAACTGCATGCCACTTTGCTTGTTTAGAAATAAGGGTAGAATAGGAATTTCTAGGAACACTTGAGCACTTGGGAGCTAGTCCCTAGGAGCCAGGTGTAGGTCGACCGACCTGTGTTTGGCACCAACTCAGACCCAGGGTGGTGCAGCCAAACCAGGACCTCAGCCTGGTCGACTAGACCCAACTAGGGTCCGGTCGACCAACCAAGAAATTCGTGATTTGAATTCGCAGAAATCCTTGGAATGGCTAGGGGAGCCTGTGGTTCAAATTTGAACCCAAACGGTGAAATTTCACCGGTCAGCCGACCGGGCTTTTTGCCAATTCGAACTCGGCGAAGGAGTAGGATCGGTGAGGAGGCGTCTCCCAGGACGCTCCTTTTCGAATTCTTTCGAAATTCGCCGAAACCCTCTCCTCCACCATGCCTTTAAAAGCCCCCTAGGACTCTCCTCTCTTCCCACAACACTCTAGCCTAGTTCATCACCTCCATTGCCTATTTGAGCCGTCCTTGATCATCATCCACCTTGCCATGGCGCCACCCACGAGAAACCACCAAATCGTCCCTCGCCCGGACTCACCCATGCCTCCGCGGTCGCTCGCTGCCGACATGGATCATGCCATGGCAAAGTGCACATGATGGATCCGAGCCGCCGGGCCATGGTGCCACCGACGGGAGGCCTGCTGGGGAAAAACCCCTGGTCGGCCGACCAACATTTTGGTTCAGCCGACCCGAGGCGTGGTCGCCCGACCACTCCCCAGCGTCCTGCCCAGTCGGGACCTTCATCGCGCTCGCTGACTCCGAAGAGGACTCTCGGGAAATCTCCCGCGAGATCCACCACGCCAAGGCGACCCATCACGGGTCAATTGGCATTGAAGAACACGCCACCTGCAGGGGCTAGGGAAGCCCCGATCGTCGTCTCCGCCAATACCGGGGGCAGCTCGAGTTTCAAGCCGTCCCGCACGCCGAACTTCCGCCGGATCAAGGGTCCTGGACCGGGGATGGGGAAGACCCTCATCCCACCATTGGACTCCGACGAGCGCATGGCCCTGAGGGAGTCGAACGACTCCACCAGCGTCTCCGTTCGGAGGCACTTGTCTCCACCTCCCATTAGTGGCCCACCTGGGCACTTTGAGGATGAGGAGGAAAAGAGCGACATGGAGAAACTTCTCCGTGTCAAGGCGGATCTGAGGGAGAAGAATGAAACCCTCATGGAGACGGTGGCGGAGCTTAGGATTGCCCACATGGACATGCTAGATGCATTCCGTGACTTGCGCATTAGTAATAATGCGAAGGTCAAGAGGATCGCAAGGGCAATCGGTAGGGAGGATCTACTAGAGATCCCCTCTCACTAGAATAAATTAGTTGATTTCCCTTTTTCAATTTTAAATTTCCCATCACAATGTAATAGTGCCTAGGAATTCAATTTTTAATACAAAGGAAGATTGGAAAGAAAAAGGTTGTTTAACCCCGTTGGTGCACTTTGCCACCGGCGGTATGTTTTTTTCACTTCGTTTTTGCTGTGTCATTTTCATAGTGAACAAAGCCCAGTGTGGGGAGTCTGCCGACTCCTAGAAACACGAAAAAATGGTGAACCGGCACGGATTCGAGGTGCGACGGTTACGCAAGTTGGCACGACGAAGGTCGACCCGATCCACGGTCGGCCGACCGACACTTTGTGCCAATTTGGCAAACCGAGTACACCGCGCTAACCAGGAGACCGAGTGAAGTCGGAATCCAAGCCACGGTGCCCGTGTCCAAGGTCGGTCGACCGGGCTGTTGGCCCCGGCCCACCGGCCCGGCCTCTACGCAGAAACACTTCATTGCCTGGTATGTCCCTCCTACTCCTTTCTCTTTCCTTTCAGTTTTCCCTTATTTGTTTACTTATTAGCTTTTAAAATAATAAATAAATAAAATAATAATAAAATGAAGACTTGCATCTAGAACTTAAAACTGCTTGATCTATGACATTTAGAGATAGAGACTTTGCTAAACTTTACTCTTGCACATGATCATGCTTGTGGGTCAAACATTCTTAATAGGACCATCATATTGACTAGGTTGTTGATCATATCTATCTAAAGTACTTAGAGGTTTAACTTTGAAAAAATGTCATAAAACCATAGTGTCACTACTCCTCAATAGAGCTGAATTACCCACCACGGCCATATATATCAAAATTCCAAAAGCCGTCTACATAAGCTACTTGCTTGCATTGAGTTTGGTTAAGACTTGTAGAACCTTTGTTAGAGGTTTGTCGTGGCCCTAAGATCAAGATCCACATCACCAAATACACTGCTTCTAATCCGGAAGTACGCAGTCATGCTGCTCCTACCCTGAGAGTACGCATCTCACCATTCATCATTTTTGCTACTCCCACCCTGGGTGCACCCAACTTACCCCCATTATTATGCCACTCCTACACCGGGAGCACGCATCATCATCCATACCACCATTATTGTGCTGCTTCTACACCGGAAGTACACATCTTCACCATCTCCATCATTGAGATTGCTCCATACTCCAAAGTCGAAAGATCTCTCGCATATTATCATTTGTTAGGTGAGACACACCCCAAAAGGCTAGGCATCTATTGAGATAGAGAAAAAAATGATAATAAAGAGCTAGCCTTGTCTCAATAGAGTAGAAAGAGATAGCATCAAAAGAAGGAGCAATCTCATCCATCATTCATCCAATTCCTTTTCCATCATCCATTACATTCTCCACTTTACATATCTTGATCTGGGGACATGATAAGTCTCTGCTGTGGTCCAAGACCTTAATTTCTTAACTAAGACAATATATGCACTGCAAGTATGCTATTCCTTGACATACCTATTCAAGCTCCATATAAAGCCTTATTAGAGATAGGATGTTTTTAAAGGCAAATACATGATGTGCCTTGGTGAGGATTCATACACCACTTGAATGACTAGAGGTATTAGTTGAGGAGTAGGAATGACACATGTGCTTTATTTTCAAAAATCTATAAAAACTCTAAGTATTAAGGATATGAAATGAGTAGAGAACTGAGCCTTGAGAACTATTCCATTTGTTTCAACAACTAAAGGATTTATGTTAGACAGTACCACATAACCCACTTGAATGATTTCTGCCTGAGTAAACTTAGTACTTGCTGATATCTCAATAATGTTGTAGTATCTTTCTCTCTAAACTTTGCTTGAGGACAAGCAAAGACTTAAGTGTGGGGGATCTTGTTGACGGCATTTAGACCCCGTTTTCATCTCATGAAAGCCATCAACATTGGTCACATTCAAGAGTTACACCCAAAGAAACAAGTAGTGATATAGGTGCAATTCACTTGGTTCCACATGTACATGTCACTATTTGGATGCGGGTACAAACAGTACTACTCAAGCCGAACAAGCGTGAATGAAGCAAATTTGAGCGAACTCCAAATGAGCAAGCAAGACAAGTGACAAGCCAGACAAAGACCCGGAGGCGCCCACGTGGGCCGGGGCCAAGGGCCGGAGTCGGCCGACTTGCGCTTTGGTGGCGGGACACCTTGGCATTGCACCCACCGCCACCCGACCTTCTAGAAGGCTAGTGGGACCCACCCGTCGGCCAACCATAGGTCGGCCGACCGGGGTTGGGCCCCACTTGGGGTCGGTTTGCTTCCACCGCCTTCCCGCATGACTCGCCACGTGTCCTACACCGGGAAGGTCGGTTTGATCCAAGGGTGTAGAAGAGATGTCACGCGGATCGTTGACGTGGCGCTTGAGTAGGGGCTACTCCATCTCCCCTATAAATACCCCCTATAGCTTAGTCCAAAATGTACCATGTATCATAGGAAGAGCTTCTATTAAGCTATAGTGTGAGAATAGAGGGAAGAGAGTGAGGAGTTCCGGTGGAGGAGTCCCCGCCCGTCGGGAGTCTTCTTCCGGGGAGCGCCTCGGCGGATGCTTGTCTTCTAGTAAGTTTACTATCTAGTTGCTTTCATCTCGAGTACTTTTAGTATTTACTTTCTGTCTTAGTTTATCTTAAGTGTACACCCTTTCTGCTGGCACATTGCTCTCTCCTGAGCGGGCGTATGTCAGGCTCTTGAGTGAAGTACTCTAAACCCTGGCCGTGTTTAGAGTAGTGGAGATGGTGTAGGCGCGGTATCTAGACTAGATCTGCCGGTGTGAATGTCTGGCTGCACCCAGGAACGCCCACAAGTGTAGTGTGACAGCCTTCTGTTGGGACCTTGGACTTCTCCTGAGCGTGTTGTTAGGTTAGATTGTAGGCCTACTTTGGGGGTCGCTTCAGGGTGCGTTATTTTAGCATCATGTCTCGTCCTTCGGCCGCAGCAGAAAGATAGAATTAGTTCTCATGTACCCTTAGGATAAGCTAAGTTAGAACCGAATACTAGAATTACCTCTCGAACCCATCCTAAGCCCTTTGATCATTGCCTGACGGCATCCCTTGGCCTAGTTAGTCCACTTCTCGTTCCCTGTGGAAAATACGATACCTGAAATACTACCGGTGAAGTGCTACATTGACTACCCGTCCGCTTGCGGTAATCCCGTTTGCCGCATCTGGTGTCAACACTACTGCAGTAAGGCAATATGTAGCTAACTAAGCAGTAGTATGTATCAAGTTAATTTCAGTTATGCAAAGCAATACAAGAATTTTTTATTCCTAGATTTTAGATGAAAATTAAATCAGCATACATGAACTGCCCATCTTTCTGTTGGTTCATGCTAGGTTTTCTCCCCTTCCAGTTCTGCTATTACTAACACATGAACTGGACCTTAACATGGTGTGTTCTGAGCTGAGTTGTAAAAATTGGTTTAATCAAAACACTTGTTGCTTCATGTTATTTCTGTAAATGCCTGAATGCTAATGAAATATTTCCTTCTTGCGTGGACTCTTTGATGAATCAATATGGTTTGTTACCATTCTGCTGTACCAGGTTATACTGCTGATTGAGAATACCAATGCTCTGAGTTTTTATGTTCCAGAACACTACTGAGAGTTTTGATTTGGGAATAACAACTAGCTAGTTTGTCAGATAAGAGTTTCTGACTTCATCGGTGGGAATTTGGTCAAACGAGAGGTGAGAAATTTATCCATTTTGAGAGAGAGAATATCCTAGACTTTGGCCTTTTTTAGGCATGTCCATTTTTATTCTAAATCTGAACTACAGTTTAATTTCATAAATCAGAAGCATGTCCATTTTTTAGGATGCTAAGTTCAGGACCTCAATTCAGTCAAGCATGTCGGCACCACTGTCGCATCAGGTGAACAGGTAAGTAGCTAATCATCTAGCCTATATCTTCTTTGTTCAGTTGCAGCAGATTGTGTTTTGTTTAGGCCTGTTATCTTGGTTTTTTCAAGTAATTAGTTCAATTATTTATGCAATATATAAAAATCTGTATGAAACCTAAACATATGCACATATGACAATTTGATAGCTAATATTGAAACTAAGGCCTGTAAACATATGGAATATAAGGTTCTCTGAAACCAGATAGGTTGCTTAAGTCTTACTTCTGGGTTGATGGTTTTTTGCTGACAAGAGGTACTTGATTACCGCCCTGATGAACTAAGTTCTAGTATAGCTGAGCATGAAGGAATCTGCTGCTTTGTTAATTGACTATATGATGTTGGGAGACTTATTGGACACAGACCCTGTAATCTGTTGCTTCTATTTAGCACCGTGAACTTGTACATTCCATTGCACATTTAGTTCTGTTATATTTACCTGTCGTATTTTCTTTGTACCCATTCTGTCATATAGTTTCTGAATATTCTTATCTGACTAAGTTAAACTTAAAGTGTGAACTTTGTTCTTGGAGGTGCAAGGATGGAGATCATGAGTGCACACAGTGGGTGTTCTTTGATCGACAAGCATCTGCAAGTTGTTGATCGACACACATCTGAAAGCTCTGCAGATTAGCTTGCATGGACATGCCTGGTGTGTTAGCTGTTACTCCGCATCATTGCTGCTTTACCTATTTTCTACAGTTATATAAATGTAACTAACATAGCAGTCATGTCATCCTTTTATAGGAATCAAGTGAAGTTAGTGATGGGTGAATTTTGTGAGTGGTACCTCAGAAATTATGAATGAGCAATAAGCAGTTTTGAGAACTTAATGTTCAGAGCTCATTTTAACATCACTCTAAGATCAAAATGATACTAGAATCTGTTGTATGCAATTCTCCACTTGTGTTATGATTTTCATGCAATAAAATGATTTATAAATATGAATGGTCACTATACCAGTTAGCTAAAAATGGATAGCTAGCCAATGGTCACACTATATGTCAGCTAAATAGTCACTTCAAAATAAGTGGTTGATTGTACTATCTACTTATGAGGACATAAGTGGTCACACCATGTCTCTGCAGAACTCTTTTCTCTGTTTTCTTGATAGTAAATAAATAAGTTAAGTGATAAGAACTGAATATACATTCTTGCTTCCTGTTAGACATATTTCTAATTGCAGATGCATCTTTTGAGCTTTTGATTTGTGTGATCATGCTTGGCAATATATTGCAGCTGAGCTGATATGAGGATTTTGTGGCAGCATGGGTACCAGCCAATCATGAATGGTTCGAAACCGTCCATTGGGGAAGGTACTGATTTCTGCTTTAGGAAAACAGGATTTTCAGCTTTTGTTCCTCCTGATCATGCATTTATCATTACTTTGAGCTAGTCCACTATCTTCCTTTTACAAATGGATGGTCTGTTACTCAACTGGTTACTCTTGAAGTTGTCAATTAAGAGAGCAGGAGATTGTTACATAGGATCAATCAAAGCTGTAATCATCACTTACTAGTTGAAATGTTAATTAAACTAAAAAAATCGACATTTCCTAGCACTTTTGCCGTACTATTATATATGTAGAAAAGTGGTACCACTGAATATGCTTTTGTGAAGTATTCAAGTCTGAAGTTTGTAGTTAAGCACAATTTTGGCAGCCTTGACACTTACACATTTTGCATTTGTGTATGTTTACAACATTACAGTGATGGAAGCTAAGGATTTTGTGATTAGCATTATAGTGATGGAGGCTGAGGTGGGCAGCAGTAGGAGTGCAGGACTCTACTTGTATGATACAAATTTTGCATGTGTATTGTTGTAGCCTGGGTATGCTGTGTTTTGTAAACCATGGCTCACGACTATTAACCAATTTTGTTGTATAACTTGTATCCAAAAAGTTGGTAAAGAATTGATTGTTGAAATGGTGGAACATGTCTGATGTGTGTTTATATATATATAGGACAGGTGTTTTATACTCTCACGAGTATTTACTCCCACCATGTATTAAACACCGTTTGGCTCGTTCCGTCAACAGAGAGGGATGCCGGGACGTGCGGCCCGTTAGCTGCAAACCAAACCCATTTAGGAATAACTGATCACGTGATTTCCGTCGCCTGGTTGCTTGTCCAGATTTTAAAATTGTGGCTGATCGAAGGTGACGTATGCATGCCTTGTACTAGTACACCCGTGGTATGTGTGTATACCTAATTTTTTAGAAATATATGTATCGATACTTGCGGTGATTTTAGAAGTATGCAGACATACCTTTTTGACAAGTATCAGTACATACACATACAGATTCATATTTTATTTTCATAGTATAAGTAGATATTCATACGTCATTTTAAAGGAGCATATGTATACATACTTTATTTTGAAGGAGTATATTCATACTTTATAAAATGAGTATATAAAGTGAGTATATTCAGATACATACATTTAGAAGTATATATGTATGGATACTTCTTGCAGCCATGTGTATGTATTCATACTTTAGTATAAGTACTAACAAGCTGGCCACCTTTGGTTAACGACGTCGATTAGCATATATTTTTTAAAATTATTGCACACACGGTCGTCGTTAAAAAGAATGGTATAAACAAATACTAGTCCATATACTTGAATATGAGTGCATACGTGCTGCTATAGTAGAGTATATGCGTATACACATACACATATATGGCTCTCAGGAGAGGATGAACACATACATAACCATGTATCGCAAGTATGTCATTTGGAAAACAGAGTATATAAGTATACCTCGTCAAGGAGTATGGGCACATAAATAAATGATGAGATAATGAGTACATACAAGTTTATAATGATTATGATTATGAAACCGATATTTCTTTACAGAGAGTATAATATATACTAAAATTTAACAGAAGCTAAAGAAGAGAGTCCATATCGATACTTCAATAGATCATGGTCATGCATCTCACTAAAACTAGATTGGATCCACTGAGAAGCCAAACTGATTTGGGATCCTCTGAGAAGCCAAAGATGTATCATCGATAGGATAGAAAACAAAATGATTTTGCCGACCTGAAAACAAATTGGTAGGTAGAGAATAGAAATATATATCATGTGAGACAGCAGACTGCCGCTGAAGAAATCAATAATCAACTCTGAACCATCCATACCTGGATCCCGTGGCCTTGCTCGACCGATGAAGCTGGTGTGCGGGCTTCGACGCGACCCACCCATGACGACACAAGCCTCGTCGCCGATCCGGGGAGTGGCTGGACGCCCGCCGCCGGTCCAGTGATGAGCCCGGGGTCGGAGGAGGCCGCCAGCGAGGAAGTGGTTGAGGAGCTCCTGACGAACGTATGGAGGTGCCGCCGCCACGGTAGATGTCCTGTCCCGTAGCACAAGACCGTGCCCACCTTGGTTCCAGGCACCACCGGGAGGATGGACGATGGTGATGCCCCGACCAACACCGGATCTGAACATGGGAAGGCACTGCTTGAGTCCGCCGTCGGATCCATGCCGCTGCCACCATCGGAGGGGCATGCTGAAGTGGAGTCGCGATCTGATCCACCAGGGAAGGACGCTGCGTCTAGGGGCCGCCGCCGCCAGAGGCTGAGCACCGATTGGGGACACGAGCGCCGCTGCTGATGGTCGTTGGGCGAAGCAGGCAGGGGAGGTGAGGGCGGGAGTGGCCTCCGCCACCGATGGAGTCGAGGACGGGACGCCTGCATCGCTGCTGATGGTGCTTGGGCGCCGCAGCAGGACGGGAGGGGACGCTGCCACGAGTCGAGGACGGGAGGGGGCATGCCATGAAATAGCTCGTCATTCGTATGCGCTGCCGCCTACCAATTCGTAGCTGCTTGCGTCGAACGAACGGAGCATGGCCGCATGGGCACCAGGAACTGGACGGCGCCGGAAAAAAAGAATCCTGAACAGAAAACGGGTCCAAAAAATAAGGGCTCAGCTCTACCCGGTCTGTGTGTCAGGGCACATTTGATGGGGGATGGAACGGCGTCATGCGTCCGTTACCTACAACGGCGCGCAGGACTGGGTGGAGGTCGCGTGCTGTATATATATATATATATATATATATATATATATATATATATATATATATATATATATATATATATATATATATATATATATATATATATATATATATATATATATATATATATATATATATATATATATATATATATATATATATATATATATATATATAGGGTCATTGTATTTTTTTTTGTTTTTCTGAAATAGTTATCAGTGACGCGTGTTGGCTAGACACGTCACCAACAGAGGGTTATATGTGACGCGTATTGACTAGACACGTCACTGATAGAGGCTTATTTGTGACGCTTATTGGCTGGACGCGTCACCAATAGAGGGTTATTAGTGACGCGTGTTGGATATACGCGTCACAGATAGAGGGTTATTGGTGACGCGTTTTTACGCGTCACAGATAAGCCCTTATCTCTGACGCAAAAAAGGGTGACGCGTTTTTTACGTGTCACGGATGACCCTCTACACGCGTCACGGATAGCGTTTTCTGGCATAGTGTTGACCCAATGCAATCTTAGTGCTCACTGCTGAGCGCAGATAATATTATACATGTTCTTCAAGTAAGTAAGATTAGTAAAATACTAGAATTAAGTTGTTTTGCTTTCTATACAATAATTTTACGGGTACCACTTATCCAATTTGGACCAGTCTACCAAAACATGCAGTTCCATTCAATGAATCGGTATGTGAAAAGACACTATCATATTACAATGGTATGAGCAACTCTCGCAATTAGTCGACCACAGATCATAATATTAATATATATGTCCATCTCAGTACCACCCACCATCGTCCTCTCCTTTACGAGTTTTCTGGTAATTGTGTATGGAAGTGTATAGCTTACTAAGCTACTAGAAGGGTAACCATATCTGTATATTCGTAAGGGATGCTTCTACAAAGTTTCACTAGTACACAACCGGTGGTAAAGGATACACTGCAAGACATCTCTCATCCACACGATGAAACGACAGACCACATATTCTCAAGCTGCCCTTTTGTGCGCACCTTATGGAGATGGATTGGTTGGATGCTAGAATGAATTGCTATTGTGATGGAACTCTAGATGACATAGGTACCTCCAAGAGTGCAAAAAAACGTGCTGTTGGGAAAGGGATCCCGACAGAGTAAGTGAGAGCGGAGGAACATGTTGCAGCTAACCGCCAGATAGTTGAAGGCTCCGCTCAAGGGCAAAGGCTTTCACTAGTTGGGACACAATTGCCATGTAAACACTTTGGGTTTCGAGCCACGCAACTACTTTTATGTTTCATTGGAAGCTCTTCCCCTTAAATAGGATACAGTTACAATTGTTCATAAGCACATGATTACTATGTCGGATCTTTTACTCCTCTAACCGCCTTTGTTGAAGGGCCATTGTCGAACTGGTACCTCGGCCCAAGAAAATGTACCATCTGTTCGGCGGTGCAATCAGTGCTGCTCCTCTTGGTGCAAATCGACTGTTATGCCACCGGCAGCCTTCAAGACAATCAACGACCCAAGTTGGCCATTTTCCTATTCCTGGCCTTCGATCGTCCTTACTAATGGAATAGTAGGATCTTTCGCCGATGTCGGCTTTTGATCAGTCATCGAACAATCGAAGCCCCAAGTTGACCATTTCGCCATTGCGAGCCTGCGATCGAGTCTGCGATCGAATCGGATGCCCAAATTAGCCGTTTTGCCATTGCTGGTCTTCGATCAGTCTTCAACATGATCGAGAGGCCCAATTTAACCATTCAATATTGTCGGTCTTTGATCAGTCTTCTGTTGGATTATGATCTCGGCTAATGCCATGATTAATGATGAAAATAATTAATAATTAGATTAATTAGTTGTTAAGTAAGTGGTCCACCTGTCATGTATATCCAACAGGTTAGATTTACCGTGATCGGCGGCAACCCTTAGATCGTCTAGGGTTTTCGGCCCCCTGGCCCACAGCGCATTATATAAGAGGAGGCGCCCCTAGCGCCTCCACCCATCCATTCACATTCAAACCGATCAATCAGGTGCTGGAGCGTTTAGGAAGGCTGTCACCCACGTCCATCCCATACAGGTAATCCCGGCGGCGTCCACGAGACCGCCGCCGCTCCGGCGACTCACGTGCTTCATCAAGAGGGAGTCTTAGCTCTCAATTGGTGAAGATTATTACATCTACATCTACGTCAACAACCACCAGCAATAACAGATGGCATCTACAGACTCTGGTTAGTATCTCAGATTAGATTCCGCATAAAGATAAGTTAGTGATCATGTTTAGGCTAAGATCAAGATCCTGTTAATGTTTTAATCTAAGATTTATTTCAACATCTTCCACACGATCAAATTCCCATGTTGGCCCATTCACCATTATCAGCCTTCGATCAGTCTTCAGCACAGTCGGAGGCCCTATGTCGTCTGTTTCGCCATTGCTGGCCTTCGATCGTGAGTTGTTTCATCGCTATCGGACTTCGATTGTCCTCCCTCCTGGTACAGTGAGCCGTTTTGACGCCATCGGCCTTCGATCGGTTTTCGACACCACAACTTTGCAAAGGCCTAGCCAGCTACTTCGTCAAGTTGGGTTTTCATGACTGATCCTGTCTGCACACAAGTTACCAGATAGACTACATTGTTAGCAGGCCATTCAATCACAAGGCAGCCTCCCCAACACATGGCACATCCACAGATCCTTCTCTGTTGCTAGGAGTCATGGAGACACCGGAATGATGTCATGTTCAAAGGCTGGGAGCTAGCCTCATATAGACTTGCTAACCGCCATCTGTAAGGAGTCAGTAAGTCATGGAGGTGTCGGCTTCCAAAAGGGAACAACTCCCTTATATTTAATCTCATGCCCCTCCCCAGTTCTTTGTATTGTAAACTTGTAGTAGGGTCATGCTGAATTCACCCCTTGCCTGGAATGAAACTAGGTCAGGATCAGTTTTGATCCCCGAGGCTTGGCTTCAAGAGGGAACTTTTATGGATATGGTAAAACTACACTTTATTGTCAACTTTTTTAATGTAACTAACATGTCATGTCATAAGCCGTGAATGGGCCTTGTTCAATGGTAGGACTGTCTAGTGGGACGCTACCCACCAGAGGGTGTAAATTGTAGTACTCGTATTTTTTCTAGAATTTAACTAGGATCGTTGTACTGTGTAATCTCAAAATAAAATGTTATAGGCAATAAATTTTTGTAACATGCCATGTATGCGTAGGCAGGAATGGAAGGATAACTCCATGGAAAACACGAAGTAGTCACTTGCCTTGTTGTACCGTGAAATCTCAAAAAAAAAAACTGTCATAGGCCACAAATTTTTGCAATGTGCCATGTATGTGTAGGCAGAAAGGATAGGATATCTCCATGGAAAACGAAGGAGCCTCGGTCGCACGCAGGAAATGGAAGGCCAAACGCTGGTTTCTATCTACCTACTATGACTATGACGGATTTGGAAATATCTTTTTTTCTTTTTCTTGTTCAATTTAATAATTAAATAATATTGTCGTAGTACTACCATATATGAACAGAACCAATATCCTCTCGTCTTCGGTCTTCTCCCTCGGCTCCTGTGGCAGGCACTACTACTACGCCCGGCGGCCAGGCCTGGCAACCACCTCATCGGCGATCGCGATTAATAAACCCCCCGGCCTCCTGATCCGCTTCTCGATCACCTTCTCCGTACCACTGGCAGTCACCAGTAAACTACAGGGCATCTCGATCGTTTGCATCCATTCCATCCTCGCCATATATTAATCGTTTGCATCCATTCCATCTCGACCTGTTGGTGCACTTTGCCACCAGCAGGGTATGTGTTTTTTCACTTCGTTTTTGCTGTGTCATTTTCATAGTGAACAAAGCCCAAGTGTGGGGGAGTCTGCCGACTCCCCAGAAACACGAAAAAATGGTGAAACAGGCACGGATTCGAGGTGCTGACGGTTCTGCAAGTTGGCACGACGAAGGTCGACCCGATCCACCGGTCGGCCGACCGACACTTTGTGCCAATTTGGCAAACCGAGTACACTGCGCTAACCAGGAGACTGAGTGGAGTCGGAATCCAAGCCACGGAGCCCAGGTCCAGGTCGGTCGACCGGACCTGTTGGCCCCTGGCCCACCAGCCAGCCTCTACGCAGGAAACACTTCGCTGTCTGGTATGTCCCTCCTACTCCTTTCTCTTTCCTTTCAGTTTTCCCTTATTTGTTTACTTATTAGCTTTTAAAATAATAAATAAATAAAATAATAATAAAATGAAGACTTCCATCTAGAACTTAAAAACTGCTTGATCTATGACATTTAGAGATAGAGACTTTGCTAAACTTTACTCTTGCACATGATCATGCTTGTGGGTCAAACATTCTTAATAGGACCATCATATTGACTAGGTTGTTGATCATATCTATCTAAAGTACTTAGAGGTTTAACTTTGAAAAAATGTCATAAAACCATAGTGTCACTACTCCTCAATAGAGCTGAATTACCCACCACGGCCATATATATCAAAATTTCAAAAGCCGTCTACATAAGCTACTTGCTTGCATTGAGTTTGGTTAAGACTTGTAGAACCTTTGTTAGAGGTTTGTCGTGGCCCTAAGATCAAGATCCACATCACCAAATACGCTGCTTCTAATCCGGAAGTACGCAGTCATGCTGCTCCTACCCTGAGAGTACGCATCTCACCATTCATCATTTTTGCTACTCCCACCCTGGGTGCACCCAACTTACCCCCATTATTATGCCACTCCTACACTGGGAGCACGCATCATCATCCATACCACCATTATTGTGCTGCTTCTACACTGGAAGTACACATCTTCACCATCTCCATCATTGAGATTGCTCCATACTCCAAAGTCAGAAGATCTCTCGCATATTATCATTTGTTAGGTGAGACACACCCCAAAAGGCTAGGCATCTATTGAGATAGAGAAAAAAATGATAATAAAGAGCTAGCCTTGTCTCAATAGAGTAGAAAGAGAGATAGCATCAAAAGGAGCAATCTCATCCATCATTCATCCAATTCCTTTTCCATCATCCATTACATTCTCCACTTTACATATCTTGATCTGGGGACATGATAAGTCTCTGCTGTGGTCCAAGACCTTAATTTCTTAACTAAGACAATATATGCACTGCAAGTATGCTATTCCTTGACATACCTATTCAAGCTCCATATAAAGCCTTATTAGAGATAGGATGTTTTTAAAGGCAAATACATGATGTGCCTTGCTGAGGATTCATACACCACTTGAATGACTAGAGGTATTAGTTGAGGAGTAGGAATGACACATGTGCTTTACTTTCAAAAATCTATAAAAACTCTAAGTATTAAGGATATGAAATGAGCAGAGAACTGAGCCTTGAGAACTATTCCATTTGTTTCAACAACTAAAGGATTTATGTTAGACAGTACCACATAACCCACTTGAATGATTTCTGCCTGAGTAAACTTAGTACTTGCTGATATCTCAATAATGTTGTAGTATCTTTCTCTCTCTAAACTTTGCTTGAGGACAAGCAAAGACTTAAGTGTGGGGGATCTTGTTGACGGCATTTAGACCCTGTTTTCATCTCATGAAAGCCATCAACATTGGTCACATTCAAGAGTTACACCCAGCAAACAAGTAGTGATATAGGTGCAATTCACTTGGTTCCACATGTACATGTCACTATTTGGATGCAGGTACAAACAGGTACTACTCAAGCCTGAACAAGCGTGAATGAAGCAAATTTGAGCGAACTCCAAATGAGCAAGCAAGACAAGTGACAAGCCAGGACAGCACCAGGAGGCTGCCACGTGGGCCAGGGGCCAAGGGCCAGGTCGGCCGACCTGCCTTTGGTGGCAGGACACCTTGGCATTGCACCCACTGCCACCTGGACCTTCTAGAAGGCTAGTGGGACCCACCTGTCAGCCAACCATAGGTCGGCCGACCAGGGGTTGGGCCCCACTTGGGGTCGGTTTGCTTCCACCGCCTTCCTGCATGACTGCCACGTGTCCTACACTGGGAAGGTCGGTTTGATCCAAGGGTGTAGAAGAGATGTCACGCGGATCGTTGACGTGGCGCTTGAGTAGGGGCTACTCCATCTCCCCTATAAATACCCCCCTATAGCTTAGTCCAAAATGTACCATGTATCATAGGAAGAGCTTCTATTAAGCTATAGTGTGAGAATAGAGGGAAGAGAGTGAGGAGTTCCAGTGGAGGAGTCCCTGCCTGTCGGGAGTCTTCTTCCAGGAGCGCCTCAGCGGATGCTTGTCTTCTAGTAAGTTTACTATCTAGTTGCTTTCATCTGAGTACTTTTAGTATTTACTTTCTGTCTTAGTTTATCTTAAGTGTACACCCTTTCTGCTGGCACATTGCTCTCTCCTGAGCGGGCGTATGTCAGGCTCTTGAGTGAAGTACTCTAAACCCTGGCCGTGTTTAGAGTAGTAGAGATAGTGTAGGCGCGGTATCTAGACTAGATCTGCCGGTGTGAATGTCTGGCTGCACCCAGGAACACCCACAAGTGTAGTGTGACAGCCTTCTGTTGGGACCTTGGACTTCTCCTGAGCGTGTTGTTAGGTTAGATTGTAGGCCTACTTTGGGGGTCGCTTCAGGGTGCGTTATTTTAGCATCATGTCTCGTCCTTCGGCCGCAGCAGAAAGATAGAGTTAGTTCTCATGTACCCTTAGGATAAGCTAAGTTAGAACCGAATACTAGAATTACCTCTCGAACCCATCCTAAGCCCTTTGATCATTGCCTCGACGGCATCCCTTGGCCTAGTTAGTCCACTTCTCGTTCCCTGTGGAAAATACGATACCTGAAATACTACCGGTGAAGTGCTACATTGACTACCCGTCCGCTTGCGGTAATCCCGTTTGCCGCATCTGGTGTCAACACTACTGCAGTAAGGCAATATGTAGCTAACTAAGCAGTAGTATGTATCAAGTTAATTTCAGTTATGCAAAGCAATACAAGAATTTTTATTCCTAGATTTTAGATGAAAATTAAATCAGCATACATGAACTGCCCATCTTTCTGTTGGTTCATGCTAGGTTTTCTCCTTCCAGTTCTGCTATTACTAACACATGAACTGGACCTTAACATGGTGTGTTCTGAGCTGAGTTGTAAAAATTGGTTTAATCAAAACACTTGTTGCTTCATGTTATTTCTGTAAATGCCTGAATGCTAATGAAATATTTCCTTCTTGCGTGGACTCTTTGATGAATCAATATGGTTTGTTACCATTCTGCTGTACCAGGTTATACTGCTGATTGAGAATACCAATGCTCTGAGTTTTTATGTTCCAGAACACTACTGAGAGTTTTGATTTGGGAATAACAACTAGCTAGTTTGTCAGATAAGAGTTTCTGACTTCATCGGTGGGAATTTGGTCAAACGAGAGGTGAGAAATTTATCCATTTTGAGAGAGAGAACATCCTAGACTTTGGCCTTTTTTAGGCATGTCCATTTTTATTCTAAATCTGAACTACAGTTTAATTTCATAAATCAGAAGCATGTCCATTTTTTTAGGATGCTAAGTTCAGGACCTCAATTCAGTCAAGCATGTCGGCACCACTGTCGCATCAGGTGAACAGGTAAGTAGCTAATCATCTAGCCTATATCTTCTTTGTTCAGTTGCAGCAGATTGTGTTTTGTTTAGGCCTGTTATCTTGGTTTTTTCAAGTAATTAGTTCAATTATTTATGCAATATATAAAAATCTGTATGAAACCTAAACATATGCACATATGACAATTTGATAGCTAATATTGAAACTAAGGCCTGTAAACATATGGAATATAAGGTTCTCTGAAACCAGATAGGTTGCTTAAGTCTTACTTCTGGGTTGATGGTTTTTTGCTGACAAGAGGTACTTGATTACCGCCCTGATGAACTAAGTTCTAGTATAGCTGAGCATGAAGGAATCTGCTGCTTTGTTAATTGACTATATGATGTTGGGAGACTTATTGGACACAGACCCTGTAATCTGTTGCTTCTATTTAGCACCGTGAACTTGTACATTCCATTGCACATTTAGTTCTGTTATATTTACCTGTCGTATTTTCTTTGTACCCATTCTGTCATATAATTTCTGAATATTCTTATCTGACTAAGTTAAACTTAAAGTGTGAACTTTGTTCTTGGAGGTGCAAGGATGGAGATCATGAGTGCACACAGTGGGTGTTCTTTGATCGACAAGCATCTGCAAGTTGTTGATCGACACACATCTGAAAGCTCTGCAGATTAGCTTGCATGGACATGCCTGGTGTGTTAGCTGTTACTCCGCATCATTGCTGCTTTACCTATTTTCTACAGTTATATAAATGTAACTAACATAGCAGTCATGTCATCCTTTTATAGGAATCAAGTGAAGTTAGTGATGGGTGAATTTTGTGAGTGGTACCTCAGAAATTATGAATGAGCAATAAGCAGTTTTGAGAACTTAATGTTCAGAGCTCATTTTAACATCACTCTAAGATCAAAATGATACTAGAATCTGTTGTATGCAATTCTCCACTTGTGTTATGATTTTCATGCAATAAAATGATTTATAAATATGAATGGTCACTATACCAGTTAGCTAAAAATGGATAGCTAGCCAATGGTCACACTATATGTCAGCTAAATAGTCACTTCAAAATAAGTGGTTGATTGTACTATCTACTTATGAGGACATAAGTGGTCACACCATGTCTCTGCAGAACTCTTTTCTCTGTTTTCTTGATAGTAAATAAATAAGTTAAGTGATAAGAACTGAATATACATTCTTGCTTCCTGTTAGACATATTTCTAATTGCAGATGCATCTTTTGAGCTTTTGATTTGTGTGATCATGCTTGGCAATATATTGCAGCTGAGCTGATATGAGGATTTTGTGGCAGCATGGGTACCAGCCAATCATGAATGGTTCGAAACCGTCCATTGGGGAAGGTACTGATTTCTGCTTTAGGAAAACAGGATTTTCAGCTTTTGTTCCTCCTGATCATGCATTTATCATTACTTTGAGCTAGTCCACTATCTTCCTTTTACAAATGGATGGTCTGTTACTCAACTGGTTACTCTTGAAGTTGTCAATTAAGAGAGCAGGAGATTGTTACATAGGATCAATCAAAGCTGTAATCATCACTTACTAGTTGAAATGTTAATTAAACTAAAAAAATCGACATTTCCTAGCACTTTTGCCAGTACTATTATATATGTAGAAAAGTGGTACCACTGAATATGCTTTTGTGAAGTATTCAAGTCTGAAGTTTGTAGTTAAGCACAATTTTGGCAGCCTTGACACTTACACATTTTGCATTTGTGTATGTTTACAACATTACAGTGATGGAAGCTAAGGATTTTGTGATTAGCATTATAGTGATGGAGGCTGAGGTGGGCAGCAGTAGGAGTGCAGGACTCTACTTGTATGATACAAATTTTGCATGTGTATTGTTGTAGCCTGGGTATGCTGTGTTTTGTAAACCATGGCTCACGACTATTAACCAATTTTGTTGTATAACTTGTATCCAAAAAGTTGGTAAAGAATTGATTGTTGAAATGGTGGAACATGTCTGATGTGTGTTTATATATATATAGGACAGGTGTTTTATACTCTCACGAGTATTTACTCCCACCATGTATTAAACACCGTTTGGCTCGTTCCGTCAACAGAGAGGGATGCCGGGACGTGCGGCCCGTTAGCTGCAAACCAAACCCATTTAGGAATAACTGATCACGTGATTTCCGTCGCCTGGTTGCTTGTCCAGATTTTAAAATTGTGGCTGATCGAAGGTGACGTATGCATGCCTTGTACTAGTACACCCGTGGTATGTGTGTATACCTAATTTTTTAGAAATATATGTATCGATACTTGCGGTGATTTTAGAAGTATGCAGACATACCTTTTTGACAAGTATCAGTACATACACATACAGATTCATATTTTATTTTCATAGTATAAGTAGATATTCATACGTCATTTTAAAGGAGCATATGTATACATACTTTATTTTGAAGGAGTATATTCATACTTTATAAAATGAGTATATAAAGTGAGTATATTCAGATACATACATTTAGAAGTATATATGTATGGATACTTCTTGCAGCCATGTGTATGTATTCATACTTTAGTATAAGTACTAACAAGCTGGCCACCTTTGGTTAACGACGTCGATTAGCATATATTTTTTAAAATTATTGCACACACGGTCGTCGTTAAAAAGAATGGTATAAACAAATACTAGTCCATATACTTGAATATGAGTGCATACGTGCTGCTATAGTAGAGTATATGCGTATACACATACACATATATGGCTCTCAGGAGAGGATGAACACATACATAACCATGTATCGCAAGTATGTCATTTGGAAAACAGAGTATATAAGTATACCTCGTCAAGGAGTATGGGCACATAAATAAATGATGAGATAATGAGTACATACAAGTTTATAATGATTATGATTATGAAACCGATATTTCTTTACAGAGAGTATAATATATACTAAAATTTAACAGAAGCTAAAGAAGAGAGTCCATATCGATACTTCAATAGATCATGGTCATGCATCTCACTAAAACTAGATTGGATCCACTGAGAAGCCAAACTGATTTGGGATCCTCTGAGAAGCCAAAGATGTATCATCGATAGGATAGAAAACAAAATGATTTTGCCGACCTGAAAACAAATTGGTAGGTAGAGAATAGAAATATATATCATGTGAGACAGCAGACTGCCGCTGAAGAAATCAATAATCAACTCTGAACCATCCATACCTGGATCCCGTGGCCTTGCTCGACCGATGAAGCTGGTGTGCGGGCTTCGACGCGACCCACCCATGACGACACAAGCCTCGTCGCCGATCCGGGAGTGGCTGGACGCCCGCCGCCGGTCCAGTGATGAGCCCGGGGTCGGAGGAGGCCGCCCGCGAGGAAGTGGTTGAGGAGCTCCCGACGAACGTATGGAGGTGCCGCCGCCACGGTAGATGTCCTGTCCCGTAGCACAAGACCGTGCCCACCTTGGTTCCAGGCACCACCGGGAGGATGGACGATGGTGATGCCCTGACCAACACCGGATCTGAACATGGGAAGGCACTGCTTGAGTCCGCCGTCGGATCCATGCCGCTGCCACCATCGGAGGGGCATGCTGAAGTGGAGTCGCGATCTGATCCACCAGGGAAGGACGCTGCGTCTAGGGGCCGCCGCCGCCAGAGGCTGAGCACCGATTGGGGACACGAGCGCCGCTCGATGGTCGTTGGGCGAAGCGCGGGGAGGTGAGGGCGGGAGTGGCCTCCGCCACCGATGGAGTCGAGGACGGACGCCCGCATCGCTGCCGATGGTGCTTGGGCGCCGCAGCGGGACGGGGAGGGGACGCTGCCACGAGTCGAGGACGGGAGGGGGCATGCCATGAAATAGCTCGTCATTCGTATGCGCTGCCGCCTACCACCCGTAGCTGCTTGCGTCGAACGAACGGAGCATGGCCGCATGGGCACCAGGAACTGGACGGCGCCGGAAAAAAGAATCCTGAACAGAAAACGGGTCCAAAAAATAAGGGCTCAGCTCTACCCGGTCTGTGTGTCGGGCACATTTGATGGGGGATGGAACGGCGTCATGCGTCCGTTACCTACAACGGCGCGCAGGACTGGGTGGAGGTCGCGTGCTGTATATATATATATAGGGTCATTGTATTTTTTTTTGTTTTTCTGAAATAGTTATCAGTGACGCGTGTTGGCTAGACACGTCACCAACAGAGGGTTATATGTGACGCGTATTGACTAGACACGTCACTGATAGAGGCTTATTTGTGACGCTTATTGGCTGGACGCGTCACCAATAGAGGGTTATTAGTGACGCGTGTTGGATACACGCGTCACAGATAGAGGGTTATTGGTGACGCGTTTTTACGCGTCACAGATAAGCCCTTATCTCTGACGCAAAAAGGGTGACGCGTTTTTTACGTGTCACGGATGACCCTCTACACGCGTCACAGATAGCGTTTTCTGGCATAGTGTTGACCCAATGCAATCTTAGTGCTCACTGCTGAGCGCAGATAATATTATACATGTTCTTCAAGTAAGTAAGATTAGTAAAATACTAGAATTAAGTTGTTTTGCTTTCTATACAATAATTTTACGGGTACCACTTATCCAATTTGGACCAGTCTACCAAAACATGCAGTTCCATTCAATGAATCGGTATGTGAAAAGACACTATCATATTACAATGGTATGAGCAACTCTCGCAATTAGTCGACCACAGATCATAATATTAATATATATGTCCATCTCAGTACCACCCACCATCGTCCTCTCCTTTACGAGTTTTCTGGTAATTGTGTATGGAAGTGTATAGCTTACTAAGCTACTAGAAGGGTAACCATATCTGTATATTCGTAAGGGATGCTTCTACAAAGTTTCACTAGTACACAACCGGTGGTAAAGGATACACTGCAAGACATCTCTCATCCACACGATGAAACGACAGACCACATATTCTCAAGCTGCCCTTTTGTGCGCACCTTATGGAGATGGATTGGTTGGATGCTAGAATGAATTGCTATTGTGATGGAACTCTAGATGACATAGGTACCTCCAAGAGTGCAAAAAAACGTGCTGTTGGGAAAGGGATCCCGACAGAGTAAGTGAGAGCGGAGGAACATGTTGCAGCTAACCGCCAGATAGTTGAAGGCTCCGCTCAAGGGCAAAGGCTTTCACTAGTTGGGACACAATTGCCATGTAAACACTTTGGGTTTCGAGCCACGCAACTACTTTTATGTTTCATTGGAAGCTCTTCCCCTTAAATAGGATACAGTTACAATTGTTCATAAGCACATGATTACTATGTCGGATCTTTTACTCCTCTAACCGCCTTTGTTGAAGGGCCATTGTCGAACTGGTACCTCGGCCCAAGAAAATGTACCATCTGTTCGGCGGTGCAATCAGTGCTGCTCCTCTTGGTGCAAATCGACTGTTATGCCACCGGCAGCCTTCAGCACAATCAACGACCCAAGTTGGCCATTTTCCTATTCCTGGCCTTCGATCGTCCTTACTAATGGAATAGTAGGATCTTTCGCCGATGTCGGCTTTTGATCAGTCATCAGAACAATCGAAGCCCCAAGTTGACCATTTCGCCATTGCGAGCCTGCGATCAGTCTGCGATCAGAATCGGATGCCCAAATTAGCCGTTTTGCCATTGCTGGTCTTCGATCAGTCTTCAACATGATCAGAGGCCCAATTTAACCATTCAATATTGTCGGTCTTTGATCAGTCTTCTGTTGGATTATGATCTCGGCTAATGCCATGATTAATGATGAAAATAATTAATAATTAGATTAATTAGTTGTTAAGTAAGTGGTCCACCTGTCATGTATATCCAACAGGTTAGATTTACCGTGATCGGCGGCAACCCTTAGATCGTCTAGGGTTTTCGGCCCCCTGGCCCACAGCGCATTATATAAGAGGAGGCGCCCCTAGCGCCTCCACCCATCCATTCACATTCAAACCGATCAATCAGGTGCTGGAGCGTTTAGGAAGGCTATCACCCACGTCCATCCCATACAGGTAATCCCGGCGGCGTCCACGAGACCGCCGCCGCTCCGGCGACTCACGTGCTTCATCAAGAGGGAGTCTTAGCTCTCAATTGGTGAAGATTATTACATCTACATCTACGTCAACAACCACCAGCAATAGATGGCATCTACGGACTCACGGTTAGTATCTCAGATTAGATTCCGCATAAAGATAAGTTAGTGATCATGTTTAGGCTAAGATCAAGATCCTGTTAATGTTTTAATCTAAGATTTATTTCAACATCTTCCACACGATCAAATTCCCATGTTGGCCCATTCACCATTATCAGCCTTCGATCAGTCTTCAGCACGGAGGCCCTATGTCGTCTGTTTCGCCATTGCTGGCCTTCGATCGTGAGTTGTTTCATCGCTATCGGACTTCGATTGTCCTCCCTCCTGGTACAGTGAGCCGTTTTGACGCCATCGGCCTTCGATCGGTTTTCGACACCACAACTTTGCAAAGGCCTAGCCAGCTACTTCGTCAAGTTGGGTTTTCATGACTGATCCTGTCTGCACACAAGTTACCAGATAGACTACATTGTTAGCAGGCCATTCAATCACAAGGCAGCCTCCCCAACACATGGCACATCCACAGATCCTTCTCTGTTGCTAGGAGTCATGGAGACACCGGAATGATGTCATGTTCAAAGGCTGGGAGCTAGCCTCATATAGACTTGCTAACCGCCATCTGTAAGGAGTCAGTAAGTCATGGAGGTGTCGGCTTCCAAAAGGGAACAACTCCCTTATATTTAATCTCATGCCCCTCCCCAGTTCTTTGTATTGTAAACTTGTAGTAGGGTCATGCTGAATTCACCCCTTGCCTGGAATGAAACTAGGTCAGGATCAGTTTTGATCCCCGAGGCTTGGCTTCAAGAGGGAACTTTTATGGATATGGTAAAACTACACTTTATTGTCAACTTTTTTAATGTAACTAACATGTCATGTCATAAGCCGTGAATGGGCCTTGTTCAATGGTAGGACTGTCTAGTGGGACGCTACCCACCGAGGGTGTAAATTGTAGTACTCGTATTTTTTCTAGAATTTAACTAGGATCGTTGTACTGTGTAATCTCAAAATAAAATGTTATAGGCAATAAATTTTTGTAACATGCCATGTATGCGTAGGCAGGAATGGAAGGATAACTCCATGGAAAACACGAAGTAGTCACTTGCCTTGTTGTACCGTGAAATCTCAAAAAAAAAAAAAAAAAAAAAAACTGTCATAGGCCACAAATTTTTGCAATGTGCCATGTATGTGTAGGCAGAAAGGATAGGATATCTCCATGGAAAACGAAGGAGCCTCGGTCGCACGCAGGAAATGGAAGGCCAAACGCTGGTTTCTATCTACCTACTATGACTATGACGGATTTGGAAATATCTTTTTTTCTTTTTCTTGTTCAATTTAATAATTAAATAATATTGTCGTAGTACTACCATATATGAACAGAACCAATATCCTCTCGTCTTCGGTCTTCTCCCTCGGCTCCTGTGGCAGGCACTACTACTACGCCCGGCGGCCAGGCCTGGCAACCACCTCATCGGCGATCGCGATTAATAAACCCCCGGCCTCCTGATCCGCTTCTCGATCACCTTCTCCGTACCACTGGCAGTCACCAGTAAACTACAGGGCATCTCGATCGTTTGCATCCATTCCATCCTCGCCATATATTAATTGTTGCTGTTCTCGATCTTGACCACAAGCCCGTGCCTATGGCCACCTCCGCTGCTTCGTCTGGCACCACGGCCGCCATCCACGAGACGATCGCTGGGTCGCACCTGTTCGAGATCGACGGCTTCTCCGGAACCAAGGATCTCGGCGTTGGCAGATGCATCAAATCCAGTTCCTTCAATGTCGGAGGGCATGGCTGGTACATTGAGTGCTATCCTTGCGGTATCAACCAGAAGAGCGCCGGTTGGGTAACCCTCTACCTGTGCCTCTCGGTTCATAAGGAACAAGTCGAGGCAGAATGCTACATCTACGCTCTGCTGAAAGATGACTATGAAGACCCATGTAGTTATCATCTAGACGACTATGAGTACGGGCACACCAACAATGCAGATACTTCATGGCGATGGGGTGGTGATGTTATGGAAAGCGCGAAACTGGAGTCGCTCCTCCAGGACGACTGCTTCCGGATCAGATGTGATTTGTTTATTTTTAGGGAGTTTCCTGCTGTGCCAGCGCCGGACCTGCTGCATCGACCTCTCAGTGACCTTCTTGGTAGCGGAGTACCTGGGGATCTGACATTCCAGGTTGGAGGCGAGCTCCTCACTGTGCACAGGTGCATACCATACATATACCTGGTGATTCCGTTTATTTTCGTTCTGAAGTTTTTTGTTCATGCTTTTTACAGATCACCAAACTAACATACTTTACTGCTTCCATACAAATAGAGGACAACCAGGCCCATCTGCCCACGTAGCAGCCTTCCCAACATCGGACACTGGGAGAATCTCTTCCGGATCGCACGTCCTGACAATCGGTGGGTACTCCAAAACCAAGAAGATGTTCTTCCCGGGCAACTCCGTCGAATCCGAATGCTTTGTCGTCGGAGGGCGCCGCTGGTACATTGAATTGTACCCAATCAGTGAAAAAGTGAATGACGACACCGGCTACATAGCCGTCTTACTCCACCAATATGCAGATGTAGATGAAGATGCAGATAAAGATGAAGATAAAAATGAAGATAAAGATAAAGATGAAGTAGTGAAGGTGCGACTTGAGTTGACCCTGCTCACCTTTGCTCGAGAGATAATATCGTCGGCCCAAGTTTGCTATGTCTTCACATCTACAAATGATAGATGCCGCTGCTATTTCCCTTTAAATATGGAGATGGAGCCACTTCTTGGGGACATTTTCCACATTAAGTGTGACGTCACCGTTGTCAAAGAGATCACTCCAATGCGTCCTCCGGACCTTGAAATTCAGTTCGGGCACCTCCTTGCAAGCCAGGTGGAAACTGATGTAACTTTTGAGGTTGGTGGCGATCTGTTTTCGGCACACAAGTTGGTGCTCGCCACCCGGTCCACGGCCTTCATGGCCGAGTTTTTTGGACCAGCGGGTAAAGGCAGCAGCACTACTGTCACTCGTGCGCAGATCGATGGCATAGAACCGAGAGTGTTCAAGGCTTTGCTCCATTTCATCTACACCGACACCCTTCCTGATGTGTGTGAGGATGACAAGGTCGTGATAGCTCAGGGTCTGCTTGTGGCGGCAGGTCAGTATGCCATGGAGAGGCTTAACTTGATCTGCGCTGACATGCTCTGCAGCTACATAAACGATGCACGTACTGCCATCACTACGCTGGACCTTGCAGACAAACATGGCTGCCCTAGACTCAGGGAGGCTTGCAAGAAGTTCCTCATGGACCACTTCGCCAAGCTTGCTCCCTGATGGGCGCCTTCAATCTGGATGATGGAAAGACGTTTCGTTCTACTACTGCGTCATTTTATTTTGCCGTTTAATTATCAATGCTATATATGCATGTAGCAGCATGCCCCTCTATCCTACTTCGAGAAATTTTGTAATAATCGGTTGCATTTATTTATATAATATATATCATCTAATGTTATGTTCGATAATAATGTTGCTTCTTGATTGCCTTCAAAAAAAAAATGCTGCTTCTTGAGCTGTTTTATCTTTTATTTTCTGTGCTACTAGTATAGTACCTGAATACCTGATATGAGGTTAACGTTACCATACGTATCTGTTCCTCTGAAGCAGAAGCTCTGATTGATAATAACTTAGTACGAATTCACAGTCATGCTAAAAACTCGAGCAGGATTCACAGGTTTTATTCTCGACAAAATTCATTGACAATAATGTACGTGCTTGTATTTGTATCAGAACATGTACTTGCTTGTATTCTCAGTCATGCTATCCAAAAACTCAACCAGGATCCGGAGGTTCTATATGTCACACCTGGCGCCCAGGCTACCCAGGAGTGACAAGAAGACGTTTCCATATTTGCATTGCATATTTCGTATTTATGGCCCTGTTTGGATCCATGGGGTTAGAGTTAGTTTGAGCTAGTCTGCATCAAACTAGCTTAAAAGCATTTAAACAGGAGGGCTAGAGCTAGTTTTTTGCAACTAGCCCACCCAAAAACTAGCCCCTCAAAGGAGTGATTATTTGGGCTAGTTTGGGCTAGTTTAGTGAGACCCACCAAAAAAGTGGCTTTTTCCACACCCCACGGGATCGCTCGCTGCCTGCCTGCCTCGAGCAATCACATGGCTTTTTCCAAAAGTACTTGTTTATTTAGTCAAACAACCATCTTACAGAATTAATATCTCTTTCATCTGACCTCCAATTTTATCAATTCTTTTTTCTAAATTCATCTAAAATCATAATCTATCTCTCATAAAAATTTCATAATTTTCAGAGCTCATTTGTATTTATGTAATTATTTGTGCTATATGTGAGTGAAAGAAGACCAAACAATACTTGCCACACCAAATCCGGATAAAAGTATGGTTTAAATGAGTCAAATGATTCAAAAATATATTTATTATTAATCTAACCCTTGCATCCAAACACCTCAAGGGCTAGAGTTAGTTTAGAGCTAGAGTTAGAGTTAGAAACTAACTCTAGCTCTAGCCGAGCTAGAGGGATCCAAACAGGGCCTATGTTTTATGTAACCGTATGACGTGTGGGCCCGAGAGGTCAGAACTTGTAATGCTCTTAAGAGCGCTTTAGCCGCTCCGGCAAACCATCATCTTCATTATCAGTAAAACATCATGCCAAGGCGAAGGGGCTTAGCCTCGCCGGCGGCAGGGTTTCTCCGGCTATCGCTGTTCTTGCTCACGTCGTAGTTGACCCGCTACGGCCAAGGGTGTTACACTATATATATTCACCACAAAAATCAATGACAATAAAGGTATAGAACTAGAATTTGTATCATAACACAAACGTGCTGATTAAGGTTTCTCATGGCCGAACCAGAATTATTAGTCTATCTGTTTAGATTAGTTTAATTCAAACCCCCTAGCTTTCTGGTTCACATACCTTGCATCTAGTCCATCCTTCCCTATCATATCGTCTACATTAACAAAGAATCTGAATCTATACATGAAAGCTTGAACATTTAAAATCAACAAGGAATGCAATAGAAAAAAATATATCAGTGAACAAATATTCATAAAAGGGAAAACAACATAACCAAGAATATAGTGGATTTGAGTGTCTTGGTCATTTTCAATGTTTGATTGTAGGATAAGTTACAAACAACAACACAAATAACTTTTCTCAAATACACAAAAGGTTTGTGCATCTTTGTATTAAGACCAAGAAATAGTAAAAGATATAGTGGCGTGCCACATACATGGCGAACTAGGGGGCTTTTAGGCTATACAACCAGTTTCGGCCTCCCTAGTAGATGGAATCGTGGGCTATTACTCGCTAAAAACACTATCAAGCCAACATCTGCGATCAGACGCGTGGTTTGTGCAGCGCCTCAACCGCCCTCTTTGTGGTTCTAGGAAGAGCTCTCACATTGCTTCCATATGTGAGGGGTTGAGTTTATCAACAAAGAATCAATCCCAGACATTCTTGTATCCAGCGGAAGGTTGCCGTTGTCCGTTGATGAATCCCATCTGCTTCATGACTAGCACCTCTCCCCACTTAGAAGCCGGGACGTGTGAAATTAGCACCTGAGCGACAATCCTCTGTGTATCGGCAACCTAGGATGTGCCTCCACCACCGGCAAAGGCAGTAGCGGTGATAGTGGCACACGCAGGATATTGTCAGTGAATTGATTTAACTTCTTTGTGGCAAAGGTCCCCCATTGATGTCAGGGAGGGTTGTTTGTTGCCGTGTCTGGGGTGGCATCAGGATTTTGAGGGTGCTCCCCGGCATCCACGACGCCCAGCTCTGAGCATGCCCTAGCTACGACCGTGGGTTGTCCTGTCCGTGGCGACATGACTTGTGGCTGACCCTGCCTAGGTGACATATTGGGAGTGAGGCTATCCTTGCCGAGGAATGTGTCTCCACCAGCTATTCTTACATCTACCAAGGAGCAGATGTGCGAGGTGGCAAAATCCTCTAGCATTGGCTGGATCCACGTGGGAGGCCCTCACGCTCACGCACAGCTCAAGGACAGCGGATTTGGCCCATTGAGGTATTGTGCAGGCGAAGAGCTAGCGGTGTTGTCCACAAAATTGTCTAGTGCAACCATGCTAGTGTCCCTCCATGGTGTACTCCCACATTGCCAAAAGTTGTCATTGGTTTCCATCGACTCCGCTTGTGGCCCTGTAATCGGACCCTAACTGAGGATGAAGGGCCTCATTTGGTGTGCGCTATGAGGCCGAAAGCTGTTGTGAGTTGTGACTCGTGGCATGTGTCAGGATAGGTCGCTGCATTTCACCTTTTTCATTGCAATAGACTTGTACTGCTTGCAATCCTTGCCGAGTGGCGGTAGCCGTGGTAATGCAGACAACGCCGAGGTAACCAGCAAGTTGCTACTCAATGTGAGTAGGAGATAGTTTAAGCATCTATCGCGTAGTTCTGCTGGGATATTATGAGACTTGAGAGACATTCTAGTTGATGCTTAGCCGAGGCGGCCATAGGGTATGTCTCTAGCCGTGGAGGATCTCCCGCGACCCATTAGCGTTTGGAGCAGAGACTTGTCCAGGTCGGCCAATGCACTGGCGGGCAGGCACACACCCTCCATTAGCTGAGTAGGTATGTCGTGGCATGGCTATCTGTGGTTTACCCAGCTTCTTCCTTGTCCTTGTCATCCAGCGTACACTCCACCTGGGTTCGGAACCATGATGGAAAATCCCAGGGTGCGCGACAACGAGGCCTTTACTAGCTTTGTCAACCACCAAACATCGTCCAGGTAGCTTGTGCGGCAGTCATCGTCGGAGACCTCGATGTCGTCATCTACCCACTGATGGTGGTTAATGTGCCCTCTAGAAGTTGCATAGCACGGAACCAAGGATGGCGAGAGCATATGGAGACTGGCTTCAACAGGGAGGGGAACAATGGAGATTCTCCATTGTCGGCTCTTGTAGGGGTGGATGACATGCTACTCCTACGGCTGGAGTAGTCCGCGACATTGGGGCTCGGTGTCGGCGGTAGTGGTTCCGCCCTCAGAGATCTAGCACTGGTTCTTTTGGGGGGACGCGTGCTTGGCGGTCGCATTGGTGGGCCCGTCATCGCTGATGGTGATGACGAGGGCGTTGCGTCAGTTTCCGGGGGCTTTTTCGACGACCATGCTATTGCGGCCTGCCTTCGTTGGCGGCCGTGCAAGATTTGGTTGCGGTGGAGGTTGTGGCCGCGTGACCCGGGGTGGTTGTGCGGCTAGTCCCGTCGGCAACAGAGGTGGAGATGGTCGCAATGGAGAGGGAGGAGGGAGCGGTGGGGGCAACGTTGTGATGGAGGCCATTAGGTTGGGTTAGGGTTTGGGCTAGGGTTTGGGCCCTCGCGGTGCGGTCAGAACCTTGAGAATTTATAGGATTTAAATTTTGTTGTTGTCTGCAACATAAATAACTTATGATTTTGGTTTGATCAGTTGAAGAAGGAACTTTTGTGCATCTGGTAAAATTACACTCCATCGTGAACTGTTTCATCATGAAAGTAACGTGTCATGTCATGTCCTGTCATGTTAGTGGATCATAATTTTTTGGTAATGTGTCATGTATGTGAAGTGGAAGGACTCCATGGAAAAGGAAGGAGCCGTGTTCACGCAGGAAACGGAAAAACATTTATTGTCGTGGTGTACCATATGAACGGAAAAACCAATCCTCTCGTCCTCCAAGCAACGTGTCCACACCCCCGGCCATACCGGCATCAGTGGAATGAAATCAGGTCAGGATATCGGTTTGGATCCCCGAAGCTTGGCCTCAAGAAAGAACTTTTTTAGAGATCTGATAAAACTACACTTGATTGTGAACTTTTTAATGTAAGTATATAACGTGTCATGCCATGTAGGCCACAATTTCTGGTGACGTGCCATGTATGTGTAGGCAGGAATGAAAGGACGACGTCTCCATGGAAAAGGAAGGAGCCTCGGTCGCAACTCGCAAGCATGAAATGGAAGGCCGAGCGCTGGTTTCTACGAGTATCTACATATGACCTGCGAGGGATTTGGCAATATCTTTTCTCTTTTTCTTGTTTATTAATTTCATTAAATAATAATTTAAAATCTGAAAAAGAAACAACAATATTGTCGTAGTACTACCATATGAACGCAAGAAGCAATCCTCTCGTCTTCCCATGCACTACTGCACAGTACATGGAATTAAATCTCATGAAGGCACGGCGCATGCCAGTCAAACGCGTCTCCTCGGCTCCGGTGGCAGGGACCACCACGCCTGGGACTGGCGACCACCTCATCGTGATCAATAAAACCCGCCGGCCTCCTCCACTTCTCGCCTTCTTCATCCCACTCGCAGCAATCACCAGCAAACTAGTATAGCGCACCTCGTTGCCTCCATTCCATCCTCGCCATTGCTGCTCTTCGCTAGAGCGCACAAGCTCGTGCCTATGGCCACCTCGCAGGCTGCATCGTCTGGGGCCGCCGCGGCAGTTGGCGCCACCGCGAACCCCATCCGCGAGACGATCGTTGGGGCGCACATGATGAAGATCGACGGCTTCTCCGGAACCAAGGATCTCGGCGTTGGCAAATGCATCAAATCCAGTACCTTCAAAGTCGGAGGGCATGGCTGGTACATCGAGTGCTATCCTTGCGGTGAGGACGAGGAGAGCGCCGGTTCGTTAACCCTCTTCCTGTGCCTCTCTGCTCCTAAGGAACGAGTCAAGGCAGAATGCTGGTTCTACAGTCTGGTGGATGATGGTGATGGAGACCTAGATCGTCAGTTTCTGCTAGAAAGCTACAAGCACACCTACAACACCGAGAATTCAAGGGGAGAGGGTTGTAATGTCATGGAAAGGGCGATACTGGAGTCGCTCCTCAAGGACGACTGTTTCCGGATCGGATGTGAATTGTCCATTTTCAGGGAGTTTCAAGCTGTGCCACCGCCGGACCTGCATCGATCTCTCAGTGACCTTGTTGCTAGCAGAATGCTTGGGGGTCTGACGTTCCAAGTCGGTGGGGAGCACTTCACGGTGCACAGGTGCATACTATACATATACACTTTCTGCCCGAACAATCCTCAACTCTGTTTATTTCCATTGCGAAGTTTTTGTTCATGCTATTTACTGATCAACAAACTAACCTACACTTACTGCATCCATACAAGTAGAGGACTACCAGGTCCATCTACCGCCGTAGCAGCCTCTCCAACACCAGCTGGAGCTATCAGTAGCGCCGCCGCAGGAATCTCTTCGGGGTCGCAAGTCCTGACGATCGATGGATACTCCGAAACCAAAAAGATATTCGGCCCCGGCGACTCCGTCAATTCCAAATCCTTCGTCATCGGAGGGCGCCGCTGGTACATCAAATTGTACCCAAGCTGCAAACAAGAGGATGATGACCGCGACTACCTAGCCGTCTTCCTCTGTTACTATGATGATCAAGACGAAGATGAAGATGAAGTACTGAAGGTGCGATTCGAGTTGACCCTGCTAACGTTTGCTCGAGAGATAATATCGTCTGCCCAATATTGCTATGCCTTCACAACAACAAAAGATAGATGCAGCTGTTATTTCCCTTTTAATATGGGGACGGAGTCTCTTCTTGGTGACAGCTTCCATGTTAAGTGTGATCTCACCATCGTCAAAGAGATCACTCCAATGCGGCCGCCAGAACTCAACCTGCACATTGACCACCTCCTAGCAAGTCAGGTGGCAACCGATGTAACCTTTGACGTTGGCGGTGTGCTATTTTCGGCGCACAAGTTGGTGCTCGCCACCCGGTCCACGGCCTTCATGGCCGAGTTCTTTGGACCAGCAGGAAAAGGCAGCAGTACTACTGTCACTCGTGTGCAGATCGACGACATGGAGCCGAGAGTGTTCAAGGCTTTGCTCCATTTCATCTACACCGACACCCTTCCAGATGTGTGTGAGGATAACAAGGTCATGATGGCTCAGGGTTTGCTTGTCGCGGCAGATATGTACGCAATGGAGAGGCTGAAGTTGATCTGTGGCGACATGCTCTGCAGCTACATAAACGATGCACGCACGGCCATCACTACACTGGACCTTGCAGACAAATATGGCTGCCCCAGGCTCAGGGTGGCGTGCAAGAAGTTCCTCATGGACAGTTTCGCCAAGGACGCACCCTGAAAACCTTGACGCTTTCAATCTGAATGAAGCAAAGGCGGCTGCTACCTCTACCACTAGTATATTCTAAGTGCTACTACTGCATAATTTCATTTTAGTGTTTTATTATCAATGCTATATTTTCATGTAGCACCATGCTTCTTCTATCCTACTTTTGAGATATTTTGTTATGAGTTTCATTATAATATATATCAATGTTATGCTCGACATTGTTTGCTGCTTGATGTATTTTTATCTTTTATTTGTGCGAGTATTCCTGATGTGATGTTAACTTTACCATGATAGGTAGCTGTTCCTCAGCAAAGAAAAATTTCATACTTTTGTTTCATGTAGTATATATTCTCAGGCATGGTAGCTAAAAACTGAATAAGGATTCACAGATTCTATTCTCGAGCAAAATCAATCAATGGCAATAAAGTCATAACACATGCAGGAGGCAGTATAGTACAAGAATTTGTATCAGACATCTATGTGCTTATTGAAGTTTCTCGAGACTGAACCAAAATTCTTATAGTATATCTATATTTAATCTAATATTAAAGGGACCAAAATATCACTTGGCCCCAATCTTTTTCGTTCACATGCTCATGTTAGTCTACCCGGTTTCAAATGGTGTTTTCCAATTTCTCCATTTTCGCCCATGCTTACAGAGTCTAGTTTGATACTATGTCCATTTTTTATTTCTCCATGGATATATTTTTTTCTAGTAACTCAAGTCGTAATTTTTCTAGGTTTTTTGTCATAGACATAACCTGTTGTATTTTTTGCTTCTATACTTTCTCATAAACATAAAAAATAGTAAATTTGGACAATATGTTACTCAACACTGCAATTATATGAGCTGTTGAACAGTTGACCAATTTCTATGAACAAATACTGCCACCACCAAGTTGTAGATGTAGTTATTACTATAAACAAAACTTAACTATTAAAGTTTGGATGCACCGATGGTTCAACGAATCAAATAGCTGCAAAAGATCTACCAATATTGTAATTTAATTTAATAGTCTTATAGGACATTCTCGTATTATTATTACTAACATAAAACAAACTATAGTTTTTAAACTTTATGAAATGATAAAACATAAATAGATATCAATTAATTGTCATTTTTATAGAAATTGTTTTTTTCTTTTAGCATACTGACTATATTTGCTAGATGTATATAGCAGCATCGAGTACTCCCTCTATCCCTTACTAACATTCATTTTTGCTTCCCTACAAACAACTTTGACGGTTGAATATATTTTTTATAATAGATGGTTGAATCTATAATATAAAAGTTAATATCATTAGATACATCGTTGGAGATACAAATGTTGTTCATATTTTATACAAGGGTCAATTAGATACACACTATTGTAAAATTCACAATTTTGAAACACACCACTACTATTCGCATAATTGGGCTGGCACCATTGCTATTTTGCAAGACTTTGAAATACACCATTGTCTACGCTTTCCACCCACTTGCAGGCGTATACAGCTGGTCATGGACCCTTTTGCCCCTAGCTTCTCTATGCATGGGTACATTTGACTAGATGCATTCTTTGTATATGCGCACATGAGCAAATAAGATGATATTTTACACCAAATTAGCACATGAAGGAAATAGTTGATGTTTATGTTTGCAGCAACAACCGACCATGCACAAGATCTTCCAGAACGCACAAATAAGTTCAGTAAGATCCAAGCATACATAAGTTCAGGGCACAACAGACTTCAGTTCAGGCAGGAGCATACATCTAATTTAGGCACACACATCAGTTCATGTGCCCAAGTTGAGACTACATAACACGCATGCATGATATTCCAAGATTAGCAGATGACAACCACATGTGCCTGCCCTCGGGCGCCGCCGCCGTTGGCGCAACGTCCATCGCTACCTACTGGACCGCCGCCACAGCCCTTCTGCACTTCATGGATCGTGGATCCCCACCTTCGCCGAAGACTGCCGCTGTTGTCGCTGCCGGTGCCGACCGCCTCGCCGTCGGACTCGAGTACTAGGGCTAGGGATTGGGTTCGGGAAGGGAATGAGGAATACGGAGTCGGGGATGGCGGACAGAAAGTTGAGTCGCGCGTCGGCGGTAGCGGGAGTCGCGGCTTATCCTTTCGTGTGCGTGAAGGGTAGGAGTGGCAATACGCAAATACATCTAGTCTTGTACACATGAATAGTGGGTCCACGACGGTGCCAGATGTAGATAATGATGTATTTCAAACATCCATCAAATTGTAATGGTGCCAGCCCAATTATGTGAATTACAATGGTGTATTTCAAAAATTTTACAGTGGTGTGTATCCAATGGTGGTAGATATTTACACACACGAACCATGGTGGTAGATATTTAGGGACAGGGACTACATGCTCTATTTTCAGAATGTGCCGTGACTGTTGCTCTCCTTGTGCAAATCTGCCCACATCTGCAAAAAAAATTGATATGCGTGTGAATGAGAACATCTAGGTTTATAGGGTATAGCTTGTTAGTTGCTATCTTGTCTTATTTCTATTCTTCAATATTTCCCATGCTAAACATACAAAAAAAAAAGCAAAACATGGTTTTTTAGGTAAAACCAATCTACTTGGTGGCCACTGATTGAGTACATCTTGGATAGATAAGGGGAAATCCTGTAGACCAAAAGCCTCTCTATGATACAACATGAAGGACCGGTAACGGCGACCAGAGGGGGGTGAATGGGAGCCTCAAAAATTTCTTTCGAAACTTTCACGTCCTAGGCTCAAACAATCAACCCAAGAAACGATACACAAGACGTAGTGATCATGACCCTATTGAGAGGGTGGATGTTCCCAAGAAACACAGCGGATCACCACGAAACCAGCGGAGCAAATGGAAAACAAATCAGAGTCCGAACGGGCAAGTTACGGAGCAAACAGCGAAACTGCTACAGTACCAGACAGTCCGCTACAGTAACCCCGGACAGTCCGAGGTCCTACAGTAACCTGCTACAGTAACCGCGGACAGTCCGCTGCAGTACCTCGGACGGTCCGTTCCTATCATATGCCTTCATGATATTTATCTATCTTAAAAATCTACCCCTGACCGGCTCCTAGAAACGGTGAAATGAAGTAGCCCAAAACCTAATAGGACCTAGACATCTTGCTTAATCTCCTCTTCTGAGAATAGTTTGATTAGGTCTTCTTTGGCCTCTTCCTTGACTTCCCTATTAATCTCCCAAAAAATGTTTGATATAGGAAGATGTGTCTTGGTTCAACTGGACCAAAAAGACTTATGGAACTGTATAGCATGGGCAAAACTGAAGAGATAGGAGCAAGCTCCACAATTTTACTTTAAAAACAATATGGTCATAATGTCCTCTTACTTTGTAATAACTCTTTGATACATTTCCATTTGAATAATAGTTCCTTTTCTTCTTCTACCATTTGCAAATTGGTGAAATAATTTTGTATTTGAGTTGCTAGTAGTCATCCAATACCAGCCATCCTCTGTCTAAATAGTTTAACTATCTCCTAGAAATATCTCTCTCATATAACTCTATTTTTTCCCTTGTTTCTATATCTCAACTAGCTAGCTATTTGCGAATTGTTATTGACAGCCAACGGTATTCCTCCTATCTAGCTATTTGAGAACCATTGAAGACGCCCTTAAGTGACCAAACTCTTTAAATCATCTGCTAGGTCATTGAAAAAATACCTAGGTCTGATAGGAAGGCTCTTCTAATTATCCACAATAATTGGTGAATAGTTAGATCTCACCCTACTTAGATACAAGGAATTGGATAAAGGGAATTTCTCTTCCCAACCCATGGAAAGGAAAACCGTATGATTAGTCTCGGGGCGGCGTCCATCCGGATGCCGCACACCTTACTCCGTGTCTCTGTTGCTGCCTACCCCAGCTGCACGCCCCATCCCACGACGCTCACTCCTCACTCCCACCCGTCACTCACCGCACCCACACCTTTAGCTCCTCACTCACACCCACTACGTACCCCAGCAATGTCATCGCACACGCCATTGTCCTCTCTCACCCTCCCAGCGCGCCTCAGGTTATCTCTGGCCAAGCAAAGGGCGTCCATGAGCACAGCCGGTGCAGGTGGTACTCGTGCGACATCGCTCGCCGCTGGCTCCCTCCTCGGCGGCGTTGCAAAGTTATATTTCAAGTGTTTCGGATGTTTCGGGATATGGATGT
Source organism: Themeda triandra (assembly GCA_018135685.1). Lineage (NCBI taxonomy): Eukaryota > Viridiplantae > Streptophyta > Magnoliopsida > Poales > Poaceae > Themeda > Themeda triandra. The sequence continues at coordinate 600,452 of JAENPR010000278.1, read as the reverse complement.
TACAAAAGTGAATCGAGATGTTGAACATATGTTGCAAGTGTTTCAGCAGTATGTTGCAAGTGTTTGTCAAAAATGTTTCATCTATTTTCAGACATTTGTGCAAGTTTTATCCGGATGTTGCATATGTTTCACACATATGTTGCAAGTATATATTCCAATGGTCTATCTATTTCAGTCGTGTGTTGCACCAATTGGTTCATATTGCAAGTGTAGACCGCCGATATTGGTGTAAGAGGAGGCGGACGCAGGGAGAAGGCGCAGGCCATGTGGCGTCGGGGCGGAAGAGGTGGGGTGAGTGATCCGAGTGCCATGGAAGACGTGGGCATGGGTTGTGTGGAAGAGGTGGGTGTGAATCATCTAGGCGGCGTGGACAGCAGAGTGAAAGTGAGCGGTCCGGACTCGGACGGGGGCGTGGAGGAGCTGGTTCGGGCGGCATGCGAATCAGGGCGGACGAGGCAGAGCAAGCGCAGGGTCCGGGCACTAGTCTCAACGAAAAGAAAACCCTATCTAGGTTCACTGTGATAGGCTTTTCATGCTAATTTGTCCATATATATGTACTTCTGCCCAAACCTTTTTAGCTCTCTTTGGATTGTTGACATTGTTAGAGTTCTTATCTGAAAATATCTAGGGAAGACGATGATGATGATTGGTTAAAAAAAGCTACAGCACAACATTACCGTCTGGTCTCTATTTTATTTTCCTTTTTACGTAAGATTGTTGTCATGTCCTTTTATTCTCGTATACTTAATACAGGCACTCACAATGCAAGACTCTATCTTTATTAACTTAAAGATTTTTTTTTAGAAGAAACATGTATTCATCTTAGTGCCTTACACCGGCCCTTTTACAGACTGGACTCCAAAGAAAAGGAAAATTACACAGAAGTTTACAACTCCTATTCATCTTCCTCGAAGCCTTCAGAGATCCATCCATCACCGCCATCGAAGCTGCGTACCAATCGTCGTCAGGCACCAGAGCCAAGCTCCACAGGGTGGAGGCCGCAGAGGAGGACTTACTTCTGGGCGAATCAGCCGATGTTGCCTCCCAGTCGCATCGGTCAACTCCTGTACCCACGACGCATCCTTCGATTACATCGCCGGCAACCCGAGCAGTGCTCAGGTTTCCACCAAACATGTTCCTTGAGATTAACAGGGTCACAGCATCATCGCCTGACGAAGACAACGATGTGCCGGCTCTCGACTCCAAGAGAGTTCTCCCCAGCCTCTCCGTTGACGTCGGAGTAGATCGCCATCGGAGAACGGAAGAGACTAGGAGAAATTATTCCTTTGTGCCGCCGCCGCTTCCGCATCGCCGGCGTCGCCAGGAAGACGAAGTCGCAAAGGAGCCACGCTCCTCGGACCAAACCTATCTCCGCCGTCGAACATCGACAGCGAGCAAACACTAGACCTAGGACTCGATTAAGACCCTATGAAAAAACAGAAAAACTAGAAAACGAGGCGGACCCCCGCTCCGCGTCACCGCCGGCAGCGAGGCCGGAGGCGAGGGAACAGGGGCCGCAGGCGGTGGTGGCAGCGGCGGCGGGGGGAGTCTTGAAGTCCAATCGATCGGACGCCCCCCCGCTCCGAGCAGTTGCCGCGCGAACTTCCCGCGCAAACTCCCTGCACGGCCGAGCGGCGAGGCAAGCCCTGTGGGCCAGAGCTGGGCGTTACTCATGTCCAGGCTGGCGCGAAGCACGACAACGCATGCATGGGAGCATCAGGCAGGCAGTGGACCCTCTACTTTCTAAGCGAATAAAAAAAGTTATATCTCATAAATCAATAGTCTAAATTTTTTTCCGATTACACCATTAAATTCGTTGTAATAAATACTACAAAACAAAATCCCACATGGATATATTTAAAAAATATTTACGAATATTTATATGATAATGATAAATCATTTTTCTTAAAAACATGATAGAACATCATTACAAACATAATAGAACATCACTGAAAACATGATAGAACATTATTAATAACATAACAATATCGCTATTATAATGGTAGAACATTACTAAAATATATTATAGAACATCGCTAGGGACGTGATAGAACATAGATAAAAACATGACAGAACATCACTATAAACATGATAGAACATCGTTAGTCATATAATAGAACATCCCTAGAAACATGATTAGACATCGCTAGAACATCATTAAATAAATAATAGAATATCACTAAAAATAAAAACATAATTAGAAAAAATGAAGCAAAAAAGAAAATAAAAACAAGCATAAAAGGAAAATAAAAAAAGAACTAAAAGAAAAGAAAAGAAGAGAAACGAAAAGAAAAAATGAAATGAGAATAATAAGAAAAAAAAGAAAAGAGAAACAAACCTACGGCTGCTAGCTGGTAAAGCCGGTGGCTGCGTGTGTAGAATGGCTAGGCGCACGTGTAGTACTGGTGCATGCAGAGAGTAAAAAGAGTTTGTTTTCCATCCGTCGGAGCAGTGGAAGCGTGGCCACGCAACGCGTAGGCATGCAGGCCCGCAGCGCCGGAAAAGCTGGCGCGCAGCGCGGGAACCGCTCGGCGGAGGGATGGGGTCCGAGCGCTCGGACCCCAATATTCCCGCGGCGGCGGCCCTCGGTGGTGGTGGCGGCGGGGGCGGCCCCCAAACCCTAACTTCCCCTGCTGCGTTCCCTCATGTACTGTTGGGAATCCTCCTCTAAGCTTATTAACTTAAAGATTGTGGACTTGAGTCTAAATAAGACTTGTAGTCCTAATTTTTCTCCCTCGCCTTTAATATATTATCACATCAGCAAAATAGCATAAATATGGGGATAATAAATAGTCTTGGACTTCTATAATAAAGTCTTCACCATGTGCCCTAAGGACTAAGGTACCTTGCTTGCTTTGCCTTCCCGCTATGTAAGGTTGTCCTTTTTCTTCTCGTATACCTAATAAGATAACTTGCTTGTCTCCAAGCTTGCGCAGACGGTTCCGGAGTCCGGACTATATATACTTTTTATTAGGTGTAGAGAAGAGAAGATAGAGAAGACAGAGAGATAGAGATCGAAGAAGAGAAGAGATTGCACATCCGCCGGCTGCCCTGCGCTGCGTGCTGAGATGGCCGTTGCCGCCGAGACCGTGATCGGGTCGCATGTTCTGACGATCGATGGGTACACCAAGACCACGGCAGCACACGCCGTCGGCGAGATCATCAAATCCCAACGGTCCCGCGTCGCAGGCCACACCTGGCACATCGAGTGCTGCCCACGCCGGGTAGACGAGGAGGGCGCCGAGTGGGTGTCCGTCTCCCTCTGGCTCGATCACCATGGCGCCAGAGAGGATGACGACGTGAAGGCGAGTCGCGAGTTCATCCTGCTGGATCGTGCTGGAAAGAAGATTCAATCGTGTGGATTTAGACACGTCGTAGAGACCTTCTCGACCCCGCGGTGTCGCCCAGATTGGGGCTACGACCAGTTCATCGAAAGGAAGGCGTTGGAGTCCTACCTGTTCACCCAGGACGACGACTGCTGCCGCATCAGGTGCGACGTCACCGTCGTCAAGGAGCCTACCGCGGCCGCACCATCCCAAGACCTGCACGGGAGGAATCTCGGCGACCTCCTGCTGGCCAGCGATGTCGGGAGGGACGTGACGTTCGAGGTCGATGGCGAGCTGTTCACGGCGCACAGCTGCGTGCTCGCGGCCCGGTCGTCCACGGCGTTCATGGCGGAGGTCCTCGCGGGGAAGGAGAGCGCCGGCGGCTCTCGTCACGTGCGGGTCGACTACCTGTGCCCGTCGGTGTTCGGGGCACTGCTCCACTTCATCTACACCGACTCTCTTCCTGACCTTGCGGAAGGCGAGGAAGCAAACTTCAACGTCTGGATGGCCATGGCTACGGATCTGCTGAGAACGGCCGATCGGTATGACATCGAGAGGCTGAAGATGATCTGCACTGACGTGCTGTACAGCAACGCCTATGCATCCCAGGCCTTGCCTGTACTGCTGCTGTCTCACAAGCTTGGCTGTCTCAAGCTCAACCAGGCATGCGTCAAGTGCATTAGGGGCATGCTAGATCGCTACAGCCTGGAAGAGACAAATAGATTTCAACACGGGAGAGACAAATAGATGTCTCACAAACTTGGCTGTCCCAAGTTCATTGTCAACGCTTTATGTACACTAATATATACCATGCACCTACTGCCTACTAAATTAGGAAGCTACAAAATTGGAGACCAAGACTCGAGCTTGAGTCATTTGGTGAACTGCATTCCTACATGGATCAATGATAGGTCCCAATGTTCGATTTTGTATATTTCTTTTCGAGGTCAGGGCCATTAATTTTTGGGTTTTTTTCGTTTCCACCTTGGGCACTCGGCAAAACGACTTCGCCGATGATTTTTTTGCCGATTCCTGTAGTGATTCACCCTATTTTATTAAGAGGGAAAAGTTCATGAGCAAAAACTGGTACGTACATCCCTGGTGGCGAGAAGCCAACAAGACTGCCTAGACCGACATTCATATCGCTGATGTTCGGTTTTGTATATTAGAACGTAGGAATCCTCTATGCCTAAATAGGAGACCTCCACTAAAATATTTTCCTGCATTCTCGCAGCCACGTCGCCGCCCACGATAGCCTCCCAGCTCCCTTCCCCGCACGTCCGGGCAACACGTCTGTCAATCCCTGTCTCTTCTCTGCTTCCACTTCCCCAACCCACGTCCATTAAATGCGCCATTGGTGCAATCCATGGAGCTCCACTGCAACGCACCACCATTGATCTATCAGAACAAGTAACTATTACCGCACACTACATCCAGAAGAGAACAGACGGTCGCTGCCATCGACTTTAAATATGGAACATACTCGACCCTCGGCCACATGGCCTACCATGTACGGGCAGGGCGTCAATCCACTTCGTCGGCTTCTCCTACCCACCCCGCACCAATGCCGACATCGGTTCTCTCCGTCCGATCTACGAATGTAGACGACATCTGCCTCTAGCGATCCCCAAGCTAGCACCGCAGCGGCTTCCCCTTGACCTCTTCTCACCTCGCTACCGGAGAGCTCATTAGTCGAGTGACGAGTAGGCCGAGGATGGGAACCGGCTGGGGTGTCAGCTATGGGGAAGGGTAGAGCTTGTTGAGCTACATCTTCGGAGGCTATGAGGCCGCCGTGGTGCCCGCCAAGCCATGGCAGAGCTGAGGGCCCACATTATGAAGGAGCTCCGACGTGAACGCAGTCCTAGCTTGGTTGTGCTCGGTCTCCCTAAGGTGAGCGTGGCCGGTGACGAAGATATATACACACACTTCATGTGGACGGTCTTGCTACCGTGAGCGCAGCACTACTAGGGAAGTGCTCACCAATGACGCTCTCATTTCATCACGGAAGGCTCCAAAATCGTCACCAAAGGTGTTTTGTGACGAACTTGTGACAAAAATCATTTCGTCATGGAATGAGCGTCATTGATTGACCACGGTGACGAAACGACTATTTTCATCACTGAATGGAATTCATTCAATGACGAAATAGTCATCGTCACTGAATGGAATTTTTTCAGTGACGCTATTCGTCACTGATATGGCCCTATTTTTGTCATAACATGGCGCTCCGTTAGGCTACCAGTCGTGCCACCCGCAAGTTGCCGCCAGTCGTTGCTGCCATCACGCACTTCACTAGCATTCCTCTGTTCTTTTTTTTTTTGTGACTGCATTCCTCTGTTCATAGCCTGTCATTTGCCTTATCTCACAAACTATCTTAACATTGCCCTTGCTCATAGAATGAATCACCCCATGTATGATAACTACCCTTTCTAGAATGTTTCTTTCCTTGATAAAGCTAGTTTCATTCTCCCCAATGACTTCCTTAGCCACAAGGGTCAATATCTCTATTATGGAAACTTAATAAATTCCTCATAATCAACATTGAGTTGATTGATGGGCCCATGCTGCCGACTGTATTTACCTCCTACACCATTGACACCAAGGTTATTACCCCATAGTTTAGTCTCGTGATATCTAGCTCCCCTTTGTGAAAATACAAGAACATGGCAAAGTATTTTCCGATAACCAGCTCCTAGAAACTATGAAACAAAGTAGCCCCAAACCCATTAGGAGTTTAGGACCAGGACTAGGACCCTTCTTCATATCATAGGCAGCTTTTTTAATAGTTTGATCAGGCAATCTTTGGCCTCTTCCTTGACCCCTATCAGTCTCCCAAAAAAAAGGTAGAAAGATGTGTCTTGGTCCAACTAGACCGAAAAGACTCTTATAGAATTGTATATAATGGGGAATGGGCCATAATGAAGCGCTAGGAAGCATGCTCCAAAATTTTCCATTCAAAAAAGCATTGCCCAAAATGTCCTTTTGCTTTGCAACAACGCCTTGATTCGTTTCCATCTGAATAATAGTTCCTTTTCTCCTTCTACCATTTGCAAATCAAGTGAAAGATTTTTATATTTGATGAGTCACCAATAGTCAACCAATACTTCCCCATCCTTTGCCTCCAGTATATCTCTTCCTCTAAATATAAATTATCTAACTGTCTCTCAACATGATATATATGTTTCTTCTACTCCCCCAATATCCTTATGTTCTACCATTTAATTCATCTTAGTTCTCAACAAGACTAGACGCCCATCCTAGCTATTCAAAGAGTAACAAGCTTCAAGGGACCTTGCCTCAGCCTCCTTCTCATGAAACTGTAGAAATCATCTGCTAGTAACCATTGTTGGTCAAAGAAAAGAAAATACTTTGGTCTGATAGGAAAGCTCACCCAATTATCTAAAGTAACTGGTGAGTGGTCATATCCCACCCTGATTAGACATCGGAGATGGACAAATGAAATATCTCTTCCCAATGCATGGAGAATAACGATTAGACCTAGGTGTCTGTCCGTCCGGACGCTGCACATCCCACTCCATGTCATCGCTGCCGCCTTACCTCTCCGCACGCCCCTTCCCACACCACTATCTCTTGACAGCCACATGGACCATCTGCACATCTCGCTCCCGGCTACCGCCCGCGCGCCCATCCACATCTGCTCTCCCCATTCTCACCCTCCTGAGGCACCTCAGGTTGATCCCAATCAAGCCATGTGCACCGACATGCGTAGTCGTGTTGGTGGTACTCGTGCGCCACCGCTTGCCCTCCAGCTCAATCCCACCATGATCACCGAAATCGACCAACCCCTCTCTCCCCCACCCCCACATATTGCCAATGTATGTTTTGAGTGTTTCAAATCTTTTGAGGTATGCTAGCTATTCAAAGAGTAACACGTTTCAAGGGACCTTGCCTCCCTCAGCCTCCTTCCATTGTTGGACAAAGAAAATAAATACTTTGGTCTGATTGGAAAGCTTGCCCAATTATCTAAAACAACTGGTGAGTAGTCATATCCCACCCTAATTAGACATCGGAGATAGCAAATGAAATATATCTTCCCAACCATGGAGAATAACGATTAGACCTAGGTGTCCGTCCTTCCGGACACCGCACATCCCACTCCATGTCACCGTTGCCGCCTTTCCTCTCCGTATGCCCCCTCCCACACCACTTGCGCTGCGCCGCACGGCCCATCTTCACATCTCGCTCCCGGCCGCCGCCCTCCACACCCCAACCACATCTGCTCTCCCCATTCTCACCCTCCTGAGGCACCTCAGGTTGACCCCAACCGAGCCATGTGCACTGACATGCGTAGTCAGTGCTGGTGGTACTCGTGCGCTTTCGCTTGACCTCCAGCTCAATCCCACCACTATGACCAGAATCTACCAACCCCTCTCTCCCCCCAACCCCCACATGTTGCAAATGTATGTTTCAAGTGTTTTAAATCTTTTGAGGTACGTTGCGATAGTTCCATTGGACTGTCTGTTTTCTTGCTTATGCCCTAACCTTTTCAACTCTCTTAATTATTGAACCCCAATAAAGTAATTTTTTGCGATGAAAAAAGAATTATATTATATGATAGCTAGGTACATCGAGATTTTACAATCACCCCGAATGACAAAAATGTATTTAAGCTGTGAAAAGCACATCTCAAGACCTAACCAGTTAAAAGCTTTGCGGTATGGATGGTGTCCTCCTTCTTCTTCTTCTTTCTTCCACCGAAGGTTAAGGAAGACTGATCTGAAAATTGTTCTCCCTAGTCCTTCACTGTGGCCCGATCAAACCACAGCAAAACGGAGAAGAGACAGAGAAAATTATTCTATGGCGGTGACATCATCTCCGCCTTGATGTCGTCGTCCGGAAATAAAATTCTCCATGCCTTCATGTCGATAAAGATGCTGACATCGAAGTTGTCGCCCTCATATTTAACGGAGCCGCCATGGAGAAGACGATTCCAACCTTCCCCTTCATCGTGGATGGAGAGGAGGGGAAGATAAATCACCACAACCAAATAATTTGGTATGGAGAAAGTGAGAAACAATAGCCCTAAGACTCGATCTAATAGGAAAAAGTTATTAAAAACAATGGATCCCCACTCCCTTCAACCTCCGACGTGATGCCGGAGGAGAAGGGAGGGGGACCAGCGGTGGAGAACGGCGGCGGCGGCTCCAGGTCACGGAGAGCTCTAGGCGGCCGCGGTGCCCATCGACCTTTCAAGCTGTGCTTTGATCCCCAATAAAGTAATTAAACCAGTCCATCAGTTGATATATAGTTGACATTGTCAGAGTTGTTATCTGAAAATATTTATGGAAGACGATGATGACGATTGATTAAAGATGCTACGGCACATCATTTTCGTCCGTTCGTTTTTTTTCCCCTTTTTCTTCTCGTACGTACATAAGGTAATTTTCAAGTCCTTTGTATTCTGGTATACCGATGGTAACTTGCACTACCGGAATGGCCCTTTTTGCCGATGGCCGGCCGCCATAGGCAAAGGCACTTTTCCCATCGGCAAAGGGTTTGCCGATGGCAAATGTCAGTGGCCATCAGCAAACCCCCATCGGCAAAAATCTGATCGGCAAAGCCGGGTTTGCCGATGGCCACTGACATCGCCATCGGCAAAGCCGCCACGTCACCCGACGCCCGTCGGGTGACGGTGGCTTTGCCGATGGCTGACGTGGACGAGGCCATCGGCAAAGCATTTTTTATTTTTTTTTGAATTTTTTTGCCGATGGCCACGGCCGTCGGCAAAAAGTTTGCCGATGGCCTGCCATCGGCAAAGCTAGTGGGCCCGGCAGCTCCCGAGGCCGCCACGTGGCCCTGCTTTGCCGATGGCCATGGCCATCGGCAAACTAAGTGCTTTGCCGATGGCCGCACGGCCCGGCCATCGGCAAAGGGCACGGCGTCGGCCCTGGGCCAATTTTGCCGATGGCCGGGCTTTGCCGATGGCCCGGCCATCGGCAAAATGGGCCTTTGCCGATGGCCGGGGTTTGCCGATGGCCTGGCCACTGGCAAAGTGGGCCTTTGCCCATGGCCATGATTTGCCGATGGCCAGGCCATCGGCAAAAACGGGTTTGCCGATGGCCCTACTTTACCATCGGCAAACTGGGGGGTTTGCCGATGGCCCTACTTTACCATCGGCAAACTGGGGGGTTTGCCGATGGCCCTACTTTACCATCGGCAAACTGGGGGGTTTGCCGATGGCCGACCACTTTACCATCGGCAAAGCTGGCCGCCATCGGCAAAGAGTCTGATTCCGGTAGTGTTGCTTGTCACCCCTCCTCGCAAGGTAATTTTCGTGTCCTTTTCCTTCTCGTATACATATGGTAACTTCCTTGTCTCCACCCTTGCGCAGACGATTCCAGAATCCATATTATATATACTTTTTGTTAGGTCTATAGGTCTAGCGTAGAGATATGATAGAGAAGAAGAGAAGAGACTGCGCATCCACCAACTCACCGTCCTCAAGCGACGACATGGCCGTCACCACCGAGACTGTGTTCGGGTCGTACGTGCTAACGATCGACGGGTACACCAAGAAAACGGCAGCACTCGCCGTCGGCGAGATCATCAAATCCGACCAGTTTTGCATCGGAGGCCACACCTGGCACATCGAATTATACCCACGCCGGGAATTCGAGTTTCGAGGAGAGGGCGCCGAGTGTGTCTCCGTCTACCTCTGCCTGGATCACCATGACGACGCCAGCCATGAGGCGGTGAAGGCAAGTCCCAGTTTCACCCTGCTGGATCGTGCCGGAAAGGAGATTCAATCGTATGGAGCGCGCGTCGCACATACCTTCTCGACCAAAACTGACCTAGATTGGGGCTATTACGAGTTCATCGAGAGGAAGGCGTTGGAGTCTCACCTGGTCATCCAGGACGACGACTGCTGCCGTATCAGGTGCGACGTCAGCGTTATCAGGGAGCCTCCCCCCTCGGTTCCTCCTCCATCATCGGACGTCGGCGACATCCTGCTGGCTAGCGAGGTCGGGAGGGACGTGGCGTTTGTGGTCGGCGGCGTGCACTACTCGGCGCACAGCTGCGTGCTCGCCGTCCGGACGTCAACAGCGTTCATGGCGGAGGTCCTCGCCGGAAAGGAGAGCGCCCACTACGTGAAAATCCTTCAAATGGAGCGCTTGGCAATTTATTGTAGAGGCGGCTCGTGATGCAGCCGCCCCTGCAGTGGCTGGCGCGGGGAGCAGGCCGGCCAGATCACCAGCCACCCCTGCTAATGCATGCAGGGGGCGGCTGGTGATCCACCGCCCTTACTACTGAAAGCCTTTGTAAGGGCGGCTGGTGATCCAAATGCCGCCCTTTACAAAATGGTGGTTTTCACAAAATTAGTTAAAACGGGCGCCCGACGACCTGAAAAGCTTTTGAATACAAGATAGTTACATCTCATCAAGATACTTATTTCATACATAGAACACTTTTGCATTTGGAAAAGTTTTAGTAAACTCTTGTCACGGGGTTTGAAAATCCACTACGAGACATGGTCAACCCTAGTCAAACGAGGTACCAAATGATCTCAAATGAAAAACTTTTGAATACAAGATAGTTTTATCTCATCAAGATACATATTTTATATATAGAACATTTTTTCATTTGAGTAAGTGTTGGTAAACTCTAGTCACAAATTCTTGAATCCCACACAGACTTAATGAAACTTCATGCGGATTTGGACGAGTGGATTTAACTACACTTTCGCAACGCTTCGTCAAATGCAAAAATGACCTTTGTATGAATTGTTCGTCTTGATGAGTGGATCAAACTTGATGTTCATGACTTTTCGAGGTGGACCCGTCTAGGGTGTCGGAAACCCGCGTTTAGCCGCGAAAAACTGAAGTTTCAAAGTTTGAGTGGTCCAAACAATCTCAGATGAAAAGGTGACCATTGGAGAAAATATGTATCTTGATGAGTGGATCAAACTTGCTATTCATCACTTTTGCATCTGAGGTCATTTAGGGTCCGGTCAACGTGTATTTTCCGAAAAAACGGAGGTTTGACTTGGTCAACCTAGGTCAAACGAGGCCCCGAATGAGCTCAAATGAAAAACTTTTGAATACAAGATAGTTACATCTCATCAAGATACTTATTTCAGACATAGAACACTTTTGCATTTGGAAAAGTTTTAGTAAACTCTTGTCACAGGGCTTGAAAATCCAAGGCGAGACATGATCAACCCTAGTCAAACGAGGTACCAAATGACCTCAAATGAAAAACTTTTGAATACAAGATAGTTTTATCTCATCAATATACATATTTCATATATAGACCATTTTTTCATTTGAGGAAGTGTTGGTAAACTCTAGTCACAAATTCTTGAATCCCACACAGATTTAATGAAACTTCATGCGGGACGAGTGGATTTAGAACTACACTTTCGCAACGCTTCGTCGAATGCAACAATGACCTTTGTATGAATTGTTCGTCTTGACGAGTGGATCAAACTTGATGTTTATGACTTTTCGAGGTGGGCCCGTCTAGGGTGTCGAAAACCCGCGTCTAGCCGCGAAAAACCGAAGTTTTAAAGTTTGAGTGGTCCAAACAATCTCAAATGAAAAGGTGACCATTGGAGAAAATTGTTTCTTGATGAGTGGATCAAAATTGCTGTTCATCACTTTTGCATCTCGAGGCCATCTAGGGTCCGGTCAACGTGTATTTTTCGAAAAAATTTCATACGAGAGGTTTGACTTGGTCAACCTAGGTCAAACGAGGCCCCGAATGACCTCAAATGAAAAACTTTTGAATACAAGATAGTTACATCTCATCAAGATACTCATTTCATACATAGAACACTTTTGCATTTGGAAAAGTGTTGGTAAACTCTAGTGACAAATTCTTGAATCTCACACGGATTTAATGAAACTTCATGCGGGGCGTGTGAATTTAGAACTACACTTTCGCAACGATTCATCAAATGCAAAAATAACCTATATATCAATCGTAGGTCTTGATGAGTGGATCAAACTTGATGTTCACGACTTTTCGAGGTGGGCCCGTCTAGGGTGTCGAAAACCCGCGTGTACCAATGAAAACTCGAAGTTTCAAAGTTTGAGTGGTCCAAACAATCTCGATGAAAAGGTGACTATTGGAAAAAATGTGTATTTTGATGATTGGATCAAACTTGATGTTCATGACTTTTCGAGTTGCGGCCATCTAGTGGTTCGAATATGTATAAAATCCAATTTTTACAAACAATAATTAATTTTACATTTTCAAAAAAAGGTGCCCAATTCTATAAATATTAACAATTATATATATAAATATTTAGAATTATATAAAAACTGAAAAATATTTGGAATGATTAAAACTTGCTATATAAATATCTAAATAACTAGAATTATTTAAATATGTACTAGATTATATAAATATTTATAATTATATTAAAATAAAAAAATGATTGGAAGATCACCTGGCGGCCCACTAGGCCTAGCCCACCAGGCGCAACCTCCCAGTCCATATATAACTATGAAAACCCTAACCCTACCCATCCATCCATCCCTCAGCAGCCGCACTCGACCACAACCCGCGCCGCCGCCGCCGCCTACTCCGCTTCGGCCGCCTCGGATCCGGACCGGGCGCCGGCCATGGCGCTCGCCTTCGACGACTTCGGCCGCTCAGAGTGGTGGTGGTGGTGGTGGGGAGGGGAACGTTCTGGTATGGCTTGGCCGGCTGACCACACCATGGCCGACGCGGCGATCGCCCCTCTCCCTCTCCTGCCCGGCGACGACGAGGACGCGTGCCGCATCTGCCACCTCCCGGCAGAGCCCGACCGCCCCCTGCGCCACCCCTGCGCCTGCCGCGGAAGCATCAGGTTCGTCCACGATGACTGCCTGCTCCAATGGCTGGCCACGCGACGCGCGGCATCGGCGTCACCCAGATGCGAGGTGAGGTTCATCGTCGGCGCGAGCAATTAGTTAGTTTCCTCGATCGATTGTGGTTTTAGGTTCCTGGTGATGCTGCTCTATCTGCTTCTTCGGTTCACTTAGATTTTGCTTGCCTGCAATGGAATTGATCGATGAACCAATCCGATTTCAGGTGTGCAAGCGCTCCATCTCCATCGCCCCCATCTACGCAGCGAACGCTCCCAGCAGGCTGCCGCTCCCGGAGTTCATGCTCGGCGTCGCCAACAAGCTCGCTTCCTGGCTGCTCCTGCTCCTCTGCCTCCTCTTCGCCCCTGTATTCTAAAATTAGTAAGTATTAAATCTGGTTACATTAGTCTCCTTGATTGTAATACTCATAGCGAATAAGTGACTGTTGCAGCATAAAACTGATTAGGTCTTGCAACTTGTTTCCTTAGTACGGTAGTATACAATTACCATTGGAAACCAATTGCTTATGCTAATTACCATTGGAGGTACATACTCGCTGGTGCCAAAAAAACAGGTCCTGTAGTACTACTTATATGCTTACTAAGTGTTTATATTGCTTGCCGAGAGATCAGTTCATTTTCCTTCTCTTGCTTGTAGCCTCAGATTTTCTACATGGACAACTGATGGCTATGTGAAAGTAGTATATTGTAGTAAAGAAATAGCGTGTGTGCTGCAAGTGGTTCTGCTCAAAAGAAGTTAGCATAACTCTATCAACCTCCCTCACCCTCTCTCCCTCTGCAGATCTGGTGGCCTCCCTTTGTACCACGATTGATTACTTCGACAAAGTAAGTACTAAAGTAGTAGACAAATGTGATGTTGCAGGCACCATTGAAGATCCATAGACCTCGGCAGTTGTTTCATTTGCTCTATTTTCTTATCCATGTATGCAGGCACCAAATCTGTGCATAGGTGTATCTGCTTGCTTCATTGGGACACACATTCCATCTTGTATCTTATCCATGTTATTCGGAAGCAAGGATGGTGGCGATGTCAGGCTACAGCTGCAGCTGCACAGACTCAAGTGAGCCAACACCAGGCAAGTGCTACCCCTTTGCTTCCTTGATCCATTGCTCAAATCAATTTTGTTGATCTACAAGTTGAATTTACATTTGCTGGATGTGTGGATTTGACTAAGGACAACATATTAGCTTGAATTTACATGTCCTTGAATTTAGAAGATCAGATATAGGATTATCGAAAGCCCGACATCCTGATTATATATGATAGTAAGTAATAATATTTTGTCTCATTTTCAGGTCTTTTGTAGCATCGAAGAGGGAGGCTACTCCATCCATAGCATCAAGGTAAGCCAACACTGATTGGAGGGGGGCATTACTACTGATTGCACTTTCTATTCTGTAAATGTATTGTATTGAACCACAATTTATCATCTATGAGTTACTAAGGAAGAGGCAAATGATTTGGAGTAGTGCTTCAACTAATAATAGTCATAATGTTTGCCATGTCGACATGTATGTTTAGTAGATATCATTTGGGCTGCACTTTTACTTTCTTATTCTGGTCAAAGTAGATATCATTTGTGGGTTTCTAATTTTACATTTTTTCTGTTAAATAGAAATCTATAGCAGCATGTTGATGGTGTCGACAAGCTATTTAGAGTTCTCATGGAAGATAGTCTAAAAGGTGTAAGTGCTCATATGTGTTTCTAGCATGTTGTTTCTAGATTGCTAGGGTACTTAGTGTTGAGTCAAAGAGAACTCCTTAGAAGTTCATGGGTGTGTGACTATGTAATGAACTTGTGAAACTTTGAATTATGGATTTGTAACGGTGGTTTATATTGTTTCATGTCTGGATGAATATATTACTGTGGTGGTCAGATTATATATTACATCCTGTGGTCAGATTTGATTATCATAATTTATATTTTTTTTGTTCTGAAAATTAACTGTAGGGGCGGCTCTAGATTGAGCCGCCCTTACAGTGGGTCACTATAGGGGCGGTTGGAACACCAGCCGCCCTCATAGTGGTGGTCACTATAAGGGCGGTTGGTGTTCCAGCCGCCCTTACAGTGACCCACTGTAAGGGCGGTTGGTGTTGAACCGCCCTTATAGTGGGTGGGCACTGTAAGATCGGGGGCGTAGGGGCGGCTACAGTAACCGCCCCTACAGTGCTACAGTAGCCGCCCCTACAGTGCCTTGGTGTAGTAGTGGCCGGCACTCATCACGTGCGGATCGACGGCATTGCGCCGTCGGTGTTCGGGAAACTGCTCCACTTCATCTACACCGACTCTCTTCCTGACCTGGCGGAAGACGAGGAAGCAGCGTCGACGACGTTGCTCGTAGCCTGCTGGCGGTGGCACAACGTTATGACATGAAGAGGCTGAAGACGGTCTGCACCGACGTGCTGTGCAGCCACATCCATGCAAACACGGCTTTGCATCTACTGGACCTGTCTCAAAGGCATGGCTATGCCAAGCTCAACCAGGCATGCGTCGAGTTCGTCAAGGACAGGCTAGATTCTTGTAACCTGGAAGAGAGAGAAATAGAGAATGTCACTATCTCATTGTGTATATCACATAGTAATCTCTAATGTAGTAGAGAATGTATCTCACAGAAGAGAATTGTTATTTATAGAAAATAAGAACATCCTTGAAGGATGACTTACGAGCCAATTCACCTAGTATACTTCATATCTGACTCTACCAATAAATAAATAAATAAATAATATTTGACATTACATTGGAGTTTCATCTGAGTTTCATTGGCACTAAATGTGGTGATGCGGCACTTTGTATTAATGAAGAGAGATAATGAGAGTTTCATAGGAGTAGAGAAAGTTTCATGGGGATGAAATTTTTCTACACTGTTTCTAAAATACAGGGCATTGAAAATCAAGACATAAGACCTCCCATTGAGATTAGCCTTAATGAGCCTATTTGTTTGTGATTGCTACAGCAACAACTTAGAATATCAAAATTAGCATCTATACAAATAAGCAAAAATATCAAATGGCCAATAGTTTTTTTTTCTCCCGTTGCAACGCATGGGCATGTGCTAGTACTAAATTATATTATATTATGAATGCCATGGTCGTCATAAAATAAATTATGGTTTTAAAATTTTACAAATAGATGTGTAACATTGTGGTCCTTATTTTCGTTAGCAACTACTACACATAACATAAGATGTCACCTGCGATGCAGTTGTGAAACAAGATGAAGCAAACATAATGGGCCATAGCTTTTTCTATGGGTATATGTTTGCTAGTAATTTAATCCTCAATAAAGTCCTTAAACTGGTCCATCAGTTGATAGTTAACATCGTCAGAGTTCTTATCTGAAAATATTTAGGGATGGATGATGATTTTTTATTGAAAATGCTATGGACAACACCAATAAGGTAATTTTCATGTCCTTCTTAGTCTCGGATACCTAATAAGGTAACCTGCTTGTCTTGCCGCTACATAAGGTAATTTTCTTGTCCTTTTTCCTCTCGTATATCTTTGCTTGTCTCCACGCTTACCCAGACGACTCCGGACTATATATACTTTTTGTAGAGGTGTAGAAAAACAGAAGATAGAGAAGACATACATAGAGAGAGAGAGAGAGAGAGAAATTGCGCATCCGCCTGCTGATATGGACAACACCACGCCGCCGTTGCCATGCGCCTCTGAGACCGTGTTCGGGTCGCACGTGCTTCTGACGATCGACAGGTACACCAAGACCACGGCAGCACTCGCCGTAGGCGAGATCATCAAATCCGACCGGTTCCGCGTCGGAGGCCACAGCTGGTACATCGAGTTCTGCCCACGCCGGAAAGACGAGAAGGGAATCGAGTGGCTCTCCGTCTTCCTTTTGCTCGATCACCATGGAACCCTCGAGGTGGAGGTGAAGGCGTGTCCCAAGTTCATGCTGCAGGATCGTTCCGGAAAGACGATTCAATCGTTTGGATCTTGGTATTGGCCGCAACACACCTTCTCAAGCACGGCCGAGGATGCCCTAGCATGGGGCACTACTGAGTTCATCCAATGCAAGGCGTTAGAGTCTCACCTGCTTATCCAGGACGATGATTACTGCCGGATCAGGTGTGACGTCACCGTTATCAGGGATCCTCCTCCCTCGGTTCCTCCACCGCCGGCGGACCTCGGCAACCTCCTGCTGGCTAGCGAGGTCGGAAGGGACGTGACGTTTGTGGTCGACGACGAGCACTTCACGGCGCACAGCTGCGTGCTCGCGGCCCGGACGTCCACGGCGTTCATGGCGGAGGTCCTCGCGGGGAAGGAGGCCGGCGGCTCTCGTTACGTGCGGATCGACGACATGGCGTCGTGGGTGTTCAGGGCGCTGCTCCACTTCATCTACACCGACTCTCTTCCTGACGTGGAGGAAGGCGAGGAAGCATGCGTCGACGACGTTGCTCGTAGCCTGCTGGCGGTGGCACAACGGTATGACATGGAGAGGCTGAAGACGGTCTGCACCGACGTGCTGTGCAGCCACATCCATGCAACCACGGCTTTGCATCTACTGGACCTGTCTCGAAGGCATGGCTATCCCAAGCTCAACCAGGCATGCGTCGAGTTCGTTAGGGACAGGCTAGATTCTTGTAACCTGGAAGAGAGAGAAATAGATGGTTTCAACCTGGAAAAGACAAATCAATATAATCCCGATTTCTGAGGCTTACCTATGAACTTACATTATAGCCTCGCTAGTTATATTTTGACAGTTCAGACAGTTCATTGTCAACACTTTATGTATACTAGTATAGCATGCCCTACTTAGCTACTAAATTAGGAAGCTACAAAATTGGAGATCGTGACTCGATCTTGAGGCATTCCATAGTGAACTGCAATCCTTCAATGAATCAATAATATGTTCCAATGTTCGATTTGCATTCCTTCAATGGATCAAGATATGTAAGCAATGAGTATTTTTCTGACTGGTAGAGCACTTCATCAAGACATGCAAAAATCCTAGTTTAAATGGTTTGAACAACCAAGGTTCAGCGTGCATAGACCAAGCGATATCTCTGAACAAAAGGCTGTGATTCAGTTTTGATATGCTCACAAGTCAAAACTAATATACTCAATTTCTTCTATTCTAGGCTTATATGAACTTGTATTATGGCCTAGCTAGTTATATTTGACAGTTCAGATAGTTCATTGTCAAAGCTTTATGTATACTATACTATAGGCTATAGAATGCACCTACTATCCACTAAATTAGGGAGCTACAAAATTGGAGACCTTGACTCGATCTTGAGGCATTATAAAGTCAGCTGCATCCCTCCAATGGATCAATAATATGTTCCAATGTTCGATTTGCATTCCTTCAATGGATCAATTGATATGTTCTCAGATGAGCATTTCTAAGACTGGTACAGCACTTAATCAAGACATGCCAAAGTCCACTAGTTCAAATGGTTTCAACAACCAAGGTTCAGAGTGTACATGCCAAACAAAATCTCTGAACGCAGAAGTTTGTAATTCATATATGCTCAGAAGCCAATACACCTCAATTTAAACGAATCAATCAGGTATTCAGGTTCCATTGTCTAAAAAATCCACTGGCAGTCAAGTTACAACCCAAGCATTAGCGCAAGAAATTGTATCAGAACATGTGATGATTGGGATTTCAGGTGTGACAACCAAAACTGTTATACACTAAAAACGCAAAACATGGGACATCAAGGTACACTCTGCTTCGCTGTAGAAATGTGCTTTAGTAGATCAAAAGCTTTCAAGCTCAAGGGCCCTCAAGCTGGTTACTGAATCTCTGGGGTTCATCTGCTCTGGAGAAAACAGAAGACAAAGAAGTTAGCACAAATGATGATTAGAGAGTTAAAAAACAGGATGCAACAAAAAGCTAAATTACCTCTGTTAAGACTGCTTTGAATCAATTGGACCAAAGCCCTCCAGCGGCCAAACCTAAGACCGAACAATCACTGTCAATACTCCCATTTGCAGCAACAATGTTCTAGTGATTACCGACATGATTTGCTAGCAATGGGTCATTTGGCTGATGCGCTAAGGACTACAGAAACATGCTAACTGAATCTTAAGCATTAGATTTCAGTCCACAAACATCAAAATGTACCTAGTTGAAGTAGGTAAGTCTTCAATCCAATATCAATATCAATATCAATATCAATATCAAGCTAATTAAATTTTAAAATCTATATGTTGATATCCAGAGTGCAAACACTATGATCCCTAAGACAGCAGCACCTATGCATATCAATATCAGTCAAATGAATAATTCTTCCAGTTCAAATGATACCATATTTTCATCCTGGCATTGGGGGTCCATGATGGGTTTTGTCTTGTTTTCTAGAGACCAAGCTGAACCTAGAGGGATAATATTTACCATCTAGTATATGCCAGCAAAATGTACTACCCCAAATTATTATTATTGTTACAAGACAAAACTGATAGCTATCCAGGATTTTGAAATGGAAACATGGGCTCATAAGCACTTCAACTCAATATTTTATACAAAACTTAAAATCAATATAACGATGCACACAGCAGACTCTGTCCTTTTCTGCAAATATAACAATTGCTAGTTGCTTTGCTTGTGTCAAGCAAAATATTGGCTCCAGAGAATGCATCAACCTCCTAAATTAAATTAACATAGATGCAAAACAAATAGGTGAGCTTACCCGCAAATAGATCTTCCCTGTAATGAGACCATAAGGCACGGCTCCAAATTGCCTTGAATCCCTAGAAGCATAAGGATTATCGCCCTCCACCCAAACATGACCTTGTGGTACCTATACTTATACAATCGCCCAAGTTAAGGGCATGAGTGACAGTACAATTTTGAGAAGAAAAAAATGACAAGGGATATATATAAATAAAAGAATACAAAACTCAAGAAAGCATAGAAATGATCAGGCCCCAACATTACACATTCTTGAATTTAAAGACACAAACCACATGTTGACAGTCTATGGAAAGCAAGCTTAAAGAATCCAAATTTTGTGCCGTTGATATCTCTAAGTTCAAACACAACTGTAGAAATCGCACCTTCTGGTGGGGTAAATAAATGTACTGATGGTAGGACAACGCATGGTTTTATATTACCAGCACATAGTTCTAATTCACCGAGAATCTAGTTACATCAGTAGTAACCAATTCTAGGATTAATAACACCATATCTCATACTGAACCAACACCGCCAATGGTTCAAACAACCTCCTCACTACCGTCGGTGCCTAGAGTATCAATCAAGTAGGTATCAATTACCCAAAATACCAAAAACACACGTCTTCTGTGCATCTCAACTCAAAGCAAGTACTAAACCTGTCTTCAAAGAAATAACTGTTGAAATTTCTAGAAATCACCAATGCTCGCAAACAAAGCAAGCAAGCAACCTCGATGCCAAGAAGCACAACAAAGAATAAATAACCACTAATCCAAAGCTACTGTCCACAATCGTATGCCAAGCACTTGAATGAATTTGAAAAAGCCCCCTTCCTCTAGCGTCAGTGCATTACGCCCCAGAACAAAATTGGGATCTTTACAAGCTCCATCCAAGAGCATCAATCAACCAATTGAGCACGAATCCAATCACGGAGGCATCACTTAAGCAAGCATCACCGACCCCAAAATCCCATCCCAGCCACCAACTCACCACGACGGTTTTGGCGGCGTCGCTGCTGCCGGGATCTTCTTGGTAGGTGACGGCATCCCCTCCCATGCCGACGACGCGCTTGGCGACGGTCTTGCGCGGGTCCTCGGGGGAGACCATGAGCACGACGTCCCCGGTGCCCACGAGCCCCAGGCGCGCGCTGACCTTGTCCACCGCCACCACGTCGCCGGCCAGGTTCATGGCCGGGAGCATGCTGGGCCCGCGCACCAGGGCGAGCGAGCACAGGTGCTGGTCCACCACGTGCACCGCGCAGTAGGCCTGCGCCACCAGGAACACGCGCGAGAGCGCGTCGCCGGTGATGGTCCGCCACGGGAGCGCGCCCAGGCGCCGGAGGAAGCTCGACATGGCGGCGGCGGCGGCGAGGCGGAGGAGAGCGTGGAGAGGGGAGTTTGTGTTCAGGAGCAGAGCACCTGATGCTTCGCGTAGTTACCTCTCTTAATGGGCTGGGCTTGGGCCTCTTCTTTCTTTCGGCCCACTACAAATCGCTTGCTAGGCTCTATGTACTCGCACGGACGAAGTAAATTATCTCATTTTAACTTTATATAAAAACCATTTAATTTAAATTATCTGATGGCCATCTCACTATCAGCAGATAAAGCAAAGACACGATAATACAAACTACAACGGCAAAAGCATATTCAGTAATGGCAAATGCGTTATACAGCACGTTAAGTAAACTTATAGTTTGGAACAGAGGGAATAGATAGTTGTTAACAAGAACATGACGCTCGCCATCTAGTCCAGTAATATTTTTACAGTAATTGGCAATGAAAATCCATACAGCACATTAAAAGATGGTCAAACACATAACATTATATTATACTAATAACATTGGGTTTTCATGTATCGAGAAAAACATACGTTCTACGGGGTGTAGATATATATATAGCTAGCATAGAGAGGACACGTTACTTAGATGGGTCTGAAAGATTAGGGAGAAAAAGGTCCTGGTAAATACTTCATCATCTACTATATGTATAGGGGTATAGTAAAGGGCATCATCCATTCATCCTCGCCTTCCTCTTGAAGGGATAGGTGCTGGTGCCTTATGGAGTAGTATACTCTAGTAGTACATGAGCTGCTGCTGCTGCTGTTGCTGGGCGGAGGTTGTGCCGGTGGCAGCAGTATTGATGCCCTGGAAGCCGCCGTCATAGATGGACTGGCTGGCTCCGCCGCCCATCCCCAGTGCAGCGACCTGCTTGAAGGCATGCTGGCCCATTAGGGCTGGGTTCACGGCCATCTTGCTCAGGGCCAGGCGCTGATAGGCCAGGTAGTCTGTCGGCGACACTCCAGTGGAGAATGGTGCCGGTGCTGGAGGAGGCAGAGGCGAGGACGCCGTCCCTGGTGGGGTCGGCTTGCTTCCCCAGGAACACTGCAACAAATTAAGGCAAAGACTATTCAGTAATTTGTTGTGATCAATGTATTTCATACAAGTCCACAACTAGATCATATAGTGCATACCAACTGATGGCCTTAATCAATGCAAATGTTATCTGCTACATACCTAGATGTTCTGTACATACCTTAATAAATCCCAAACAAGTAAAGGTTTACGTTCTGGCTATATTTTTCAAGAGATAATGTAGATAAACAATTTATACTACCTATACAAACCATTCATGAAATGCTTAGGCCTGCTAATGGTTTGTGTTTGTTAAATGGGGTAGGTTTGGTGTTGTTTAGAAGGTTTTCAATGAGTTAATTAGCAGGCTAGTTGGGGGGCAGGGTGAATAAGAGATATGTGAGGCAAGGTGGGGCAGGTTAGAGTCATAAGCTGATACTCAGAATGGATGGAACCCGTGGGTTCAACCCGTGGACTAACCCATTGTGTGGCATGGCGGGCCCTGTCCTCACTGACCGCTGCTGCTTTGTGGCAAACTACAGCTGCACATCCACCCACCCCAGGTCCTCTCTCTTTTCCACGGTGCCACTCACTCCCCAGTGCCACTTTCTCGCTAGCAAATTTCTGTCCATGTAGGTGGGTTTGGGTTGGATCTACTTGGGTTGGGTGATATTTTCAGTTTGATGGGTTGGGTGGTAGGAGGTTTGGAGTGGCTTGGAACAGGATGGGAAGGTTGAGTCTGTTGCTGTGGGGTGGGTTGGAAAAGAGGTGGGTTTTGACCCATAAGGCCACAACCATAAGCAGGCCTTGTTATCCACCAACAATATTATTCTATTGTAAAAATTGACCTACGAACTTTCAGGATTTTACTAAATCCTAATATTCCTGAACCAAACATACCTTTATCTGCCTCCCGCCAATAAGTTGGCCATTACCCATCTGAATTGCCAGTGCAGCCTCCTCATGGGTGCTGTACCTCACAAAGCCAAAGCCTTTATCACGAGTTACACGGACTTCCTCAATTGAGCCAGCCCCGAGTGAATGGAAAAACAGGTGCACATCATTGTTGGTAGCCTGGAAATCAAGAAAACATGGAAGAATGTTGATAATAAGACAATAATAAAAGTTAACAAAAAAATGGTAATAGCAAATAGAAAGACAAACACAAGCTGCATAGTAAACATAGGCAGAAGCAGCTGTTCTATTAGAAAAGTATTACCTCGTGAGGAAGATTGCCAACATAGACAGTAGTAAACTGAGGGTTACTTTCAGGACCATCTTCATTTGGATTCTCTTTTCCAGATTCTGCAAAACATTATAAAAGATTAAAAGGTGTCACAGGTCAGTTTCAAGCCATATATGTGACACATGGCTTCTACCAAATTCCTGTCTTACCTATGAATTAAAATTGGGTCTAATTAGCGCCCTCAAATTTCAGTGGATAGACTCATTATGTCTAGACAAGTTTTTTTGGGATAAATTGTGAATACTAGTATGTCAGCTTTTTTTGGGACAGAGGGAGTAAAACCTAAGATTACCATGTACTCTATCCACTCCAGATTGTAGTTCACTTTATCTCTGTCCTAAGTCAGACTTCTCTAACTGCGACCACGTTTGTTGGAAAATGCACTAACATCTACAAAATCAAAATAGTTTCATTAAATTCTCCAAGAAACTTCTTGATAGTACATTTATTTGAACTTGTAGTATTGATATAACATCAAGTTAGAGAACTTTGACTTAGGACAAAACTAAATTCAACTGTACTTTGGAATGGAGGGGGTATGCCAAAAAAAAATTTATTATGGCATACCATCCATAGAAAGTACAAATGTCAAGCAACACCTAAGCACCACCTAGGCTGCTAGGCACATCTAGCGGCTAGTGCTTCTTGAAACACTCAGAAAAAGAGAAGCTCGAGAAGCCAGAGCACATGTATTTACCTGATGTGCCATTTGTCATGTCAACCTTGGAGTCCACAATCTGTTTCTCTTCACCAGAATTAGCACCTTTCGTTGCCCAATTGCAACGAATTTGACGGTTGCCAAGCCACTTCCCTGCCAGTAGAAAAGTGAACACGTGTAATCACCATAGGACTCCAAAATGGAACATAAGCTAGAAAAGTAGAACTAGAGAACATACCATTCAAGTCATTTATCGCACTTTGGGCATCCTGTTGAGGAAATAATGACAGTGGGATGAAACAGCAGCTCTAAAAGTCCATGGCAACGATGTACAAAGGGTTTAAAAACAGTTACACTACCTGCTGGTTCCTGAAAGAAACAAAACCAAACCCTCTGGAGCGTCCTGTTTTCTGGTCCCACATAACCCTAGCATCTCTGCAAAAGTTACCAAGCTAAACTGGTAAATAGACATGTCATGTACTGGACAATTAGCAAACTACTCTGCTAAAATGTCGCAATGACAAGTAAATGATGGAGGGGAGATGAGAGTCGGGCAATGCTTACGAGCAGGTAGAGTATCCAGAGAAAAATGCAAACAAAGTAGCATCAGTGACTTCTGGGCAAAGATCCCCAACAAAAATATTAAAATGACCTGCACAGATGAAGATTCACCACTAAAACTTAGAATTCTGAAACCATACATTCACATACCTGCCTGAGTTGATTGAAACAAGTAAAATACAAATATAGAACATATGTTAGTTCATCTTCGGTTCCAAACCTGATGTATCCTCCCTTTGAGTACTTGTATATGCCCAATTAACTTTTATCGGCTGACCATACCTGGATTTTTTTGTAGTAATTAGAAAATTAGAACCAAAAACAGGGCAGTGTGCGTAGAAATTAGCACATACTCCTTCCGTTCTAAATTGTAAGTTATTCTGGCTTTTTTATGTACATAGTTTTTGCTATCCACCTAGATATACACTGTGTCTAGATACATAGTAAAACTATGAATCTTGAAAAACCAAAAACGACTTACAATTAGAAATGGTGGAAGTACAAAACCAAAAAACTTACAGTTGTCTGCCATTCAGAGATAAAATTGCTAGTGCAGCAGATCTGCGGTCATAGTAGTCAACGAAACCAAAGGATGACTGCAACAATCAGAATGGAAAGTGTGAAGGCCACATAGCCATGAACAATGTAATTTATAGAGAATAAGCAAACCTACACACATTAAATATACGAAATGCAGTATCCCAAATTAAGGTATCCAAATCCTAAGATAAAAAGGGTAATGATTGGCAGCACTAGAAAAAACATAGTTAAATCATAATTATTTTCATACATTCAAGAGTTTAGCCAATAAACTAAATGTCTCACATTCAAAATGTTCATTGCATCTAATAGCTTCTAATCTAAGTTCTAACTATGGTACTCTTCCACTCCCTCACATATATAAGATGCTAGTCGAAAGGTGTCACTCTAAAAGGCAGTAAACAATAACTACAGAATGGATGGATCGTTCTAACCACAAACGTTTTAATTCTCATGAATAGTAATGTAATTCTTATGCCCACCTACATAAATAGGTTAGGTTAGGCTGCACTGCAGAGTGATACGTTTTCATTTCAGTAAAATGAGATTAGCACACCGCTGATTGTAATCAGCCAGATGAAATTAAACTTTTGTTCCTAAAACAGTCTTAGCATAATATCTAAAATTAAAAGAGAAGGATCAATAACCAACACAATCCCCTCCTCATCTCCCCGATAATTAAAATTTCTGTCTTGTAATCAGTTTTGTTTACTCAGACAAAATAAGTTGAGTACCCAAAAATATACCATAAGGAAGCATTCTAGCACTACTTCTCGTAATATTTTCGAGCAAAAAAATAAATATTTCATGTATTTCAGTGATTTTAATACAGCTAATACACAATTAAGCACCAGATAACTAGAACTTATCAGAAAGTACAGAAAGAATTAATGCAGGCATTTATAATTCATCAAAACAAGAGTCAAAGCAATGAAATGAAAATAAGCAAAGCATGTTACACATGTGTATCCATGGTAACTAGACTTTGAGACATACGGGTAAAGCAAAGCCAAAAATCAGATGAGAGAGCAATCTGAAAAGGCAGCCACAATTTATCAGGCGAGTGGGTGTTGGGGGTAGGTGGAGGGTATGGATTTATCTGTTACAAACTATCTTTATCCATTTTTAATTTTGTTTATTTAAACGAAAGAGAAAGAAGCACCTTTTCTTTTCTGATGAGCTTGCACCCTTCTACTGGACCAATACTTTGGAAGACTTCCTGCAGTATGGCGTCCGTCACTTGAAGATTGATATTGCCAACATACCTATTGAGAATGTGATCGGTGAGCACAAAAATGATAAATGTAGAAAAGGTAGTCAACACTACTTTGCAGATTTACAGCATGCAGAGGGCAATTTGATCTGTACCTACATTATGAACACAGAACATTCTGAAACTAAGGGGGAAGAAAAGTCATTTTTTTTAATGGGAGATGTGCTTAAAAAACGAATTTAGAACTATAGCAGTCACTGGGCCATAAGATCAACACTTACACGCTGCGGCATGTGCTTGAATCAAACCCAGGAGGCAGGTTTCCACTAACTATGGGCTCCATCTGCAAAGACATACATTCAAGTGTAAGCAAAAGGGTCTATCAAGAACAGAGTCAACATCTCTGATTTCATTTCATCACTTAGTTGACAGCTCTGCAAAAGGTTCTATGAAGAACAGAGTTAACATCTCTGATTTCAACAGCTCTACCAAAATCACACATTCAGTGTGTATCCCGAGGATGTTGAAGTTTGTAAAGGTTCAAAGTGACTCCTTCACTAAAAGTGAACTAAAAAAGGTTCAGACATGACAATAGTCACCCCATGCACATAATAAAAGTACAACTTGATATTATAGAATCACCCGATTATTACCAAAAACAAACTCAACCGCACGAAAACAATTAATCACCAAACCATAGCAGGAATTTAGGAAATCTAAATTGTTTGTGACACGCAACGACCCGCATCCCAGAATCGGGACAAATGGCGACGCGATTGACACAACCGACCGCAGAAATCCCAGAATTCCAGCGGGAAACGCCCGAAACAGCCCTTGCGCCTGGAAATCCACAAATCCGATCTGGACCCCAGCGGCTCCGTTGAGCGCGGAAATCCCCAAATCAGAGGAGCCCCGATTCCCACGCTACCCACGCCCGTCACGTCGATCGCACCTGATTGAGAGACGAGAAATCAAAGAGGGTTGCCCGTACCTGAGGCGCGGCGAGGAGGCCGGGGTGCGGGTGGTGCCCGGGGAACAGCGGCGGCTGCCCCCTGCGCCTGCGCCTGCGCCTGCTGCTGCAGGAGCAGCGCCTGCTGCATCAGCCGCTGCTGCTGCTGCGGGTGCATGCCGCCGGCCGGCCGGAGGGCGGTCCTCCCCGGCGATTATTAGTTAGGGTTCGTCGGACGGGGCGCACGCAAAACCCCAGCGGGGACGAACTCAGAAAAAAACGAAAAAGAAAAAAAAAGAAAGAAAATAAAACGAAAAAAAAAAAAAAGGAAATAAAAATAACCCCTCGAAGCCGAGGGGGAAGAAGAGAAGAGAAGAAGGCGAAGCGCGCAGGCTGCGGGGGTCAGCCCGGCCGACGCCGGATATTTCCATGGGCGCGAGGAATTTTCTCTTAAGCCCCTGATTCTATCGAGATTTCTGATCATACCCGGAGTGTCAGTCTGTCAGTGGGTGAGTGGTTCCTGGAACGGGTTTCGTTTGTAATTTTTGAGTACCTTGAGGGTCGGAGTGTAAAGTGTGCGGTCGGGAGTAGCGCGGCACTGTCGTTCCAGAAACCGTGGTGGTGTGACCGGAGTGAGGGAGGCGGGACTGATTGGTGGGTGGGCCCACATGGCAGCGAGAGATGAGATGAGATGAGATGACGCAACGGGGGTGGCGGAGTGGATAGGGATGGACGGAGGTGAGGCAGGCAGAGGATCCGGTGTGTGTCAGGATCGGTGTGGCCTCCCCGGGTGCTGCAGGCAGGGAGGTCTGTCGTGCTGCGAGGGCGCAGGGAGCAGCACGTGGCAGAATGATGCGACGCATGTGGGTTTTATTGATTTTTAATATATACAAGCTCTGGAGAAAATTACTGGGATCCAATCATCCGATCCTAACTGGGGCGTTTTGTACGGCTGCTGATATATAAGAAGTTTAAAAGTGACAACATCATTCCCGCCATCCACAAAATTTGTCGATGATTGGCCGGGAAAGGTTTGTTCCATGTGTCAGACCAGCTGCACTGGAGACCTCCAAACGCGAACGCAAGGCGTGTAGAGGCTGAAATCTGCTGCAGCGGAGACCTCCACAAGAAACGCAAGGCTTGCGGATGGTGTCAGAACCGGTGTATTGAGGGGATACGGCGGGATACGCAAAAGGACGAGCGGGCCCCGCTGGAGGGGAGAGAGAACGCAAGGCAGAGAGAAGAACGATTCCGGAAGGAGACGGCGGCCGGCCGCCCCGCCGCCGCCCGCCAGAGGGGCCGCCATGCTCCGCCCGAGAGATGGGCCGCCAGAGGAGAGGGCCGCCATGCTCCACGCGCTGCCATGCCGGAGCTGCTCGTCCTCCTCCTTCGCGCCGCCATGGCCGAGGAGGCCGAGCTCTCCCCAGCCCCGGCCACGAGCTCGAGGCGCCGCCCCAGCCTCGGGCCGCCGCCGCTGTGCGGGCGAGCCCCGTGGCCAAGCGCCGCCGCCGGGGCCGCCGGAGAAGGGCTAGGCCGCCCGCCGTCCGCTCGCTGTTCACCGGCTGCATCCTCGCGTGAATGGGTGGCGGCCGGCGTCGTGGTGGGTGCGCGCGGAGGGGCGCAGCTGCGGAGGACCCGCCTCGCCGCTGCCTCGCCGGAAGCCACAGCCCGCGTCCGCGCTGCCTCGCCGGAAGCTAGGGCCCGCCTCGCCGCGCGCACTCCATGGCAGCAGGCCGCTGCCGCCGTGGGGGAGTGGGCCGGAGGTGGAGGAGGACGAGGGCAGGGCGGAGGTGGAGGAGTACGGGGCCGCATGGCCGGAGGTGGAGGACGGGGGCGGGGCGGCGTTGGCGAGACGTACGGGGGCGGTGCTCGTGCTCCCGAATGGATAAGGAAGGGGAAAAAGAATAGGAAGAGGAAAAGGGGGAAAAAAGAAAGAAAAAAAATAAAAAGTGGGTCCCACAACTGATAGAGGTTACCATATAGAGGTTGTATGGCTGCGGGAAAAAGTGGTATTGAGTAAGGAATCTGGCTGACCAGGACAGAATATTCTTTTGAAGGGATGAATATAGAGGTTGATGAGTGCGGGTAGTCTCATATCAAACGCGCAGACATCAACCGCTCCTGTTAAATGACAACGGAGCAAATTGTACATTATTTTAGTTTTAAAACATGGAACTTTGTTCGAATTCGTTATGGATATAGGGGTTTATGGTTTTTATTGTCGGTTTAGACCACATTAGATGTTAATGCTCACAAATACACATTGAAAACCATGCACAATCAAATATGGGTTTCATTTACAACTTCCAAATTATATGAGCAACTCTAAGAGATGGGGTAAAAATGGATGGCCAAACTTATGATCTAGCCAACCTATAAAATAGAAAACTTCCTAAAAAAATAAAACTCAACGGTCTTTCTATTATGGCAAATCTAGATAGCAAGCGACACATGCAAGGTATGTTTATCATGCGAGATTTCAGTAATAGCCAACTTTTTATTTTACAAAACAAGATAGCAAAATTGGTGTAGCTTAACTTTTCCACGAAAAATTCTAAAAATAGCATACATAAGAAGGATAGCACATCTGTTGGAGTTGCTCTAAGATATTTTAGCTTTTTATTGATATATTGCTCATATTGTATATTAATACAGTGTGTATAATCTAAGTGCATAGCAAAATCCAACAAAAGCCAAAAAAAAAAAGTCTTATAGTTTGGAATGGAGGAAGTATTTGCGAAAACATTTATTGTGTTTGCATGGCTGCACATTTAGAGACATGTTTGGCGGCGAGAGTAAAAGGGTCACAACAATGAAGAATAATCATGCTTTTCTAACAAACTATGGTGATGGGGACCACAATTATCCTTATCGAGCACCGATGACGTAAGGAGAGGTACAATGTCAAATATTGACCGTAAAAGGTTATGTTTTATAACAAACCACTACAATCATAGACAAGATATATGGAGTGCCACATATGACCAAACATGGTGTCCTTGGCAAGTGAAGAGCACCGATAAAGTTTAGCCCAATCCGCAACTTTTTAAAACACATCTCACCTCTTGAAAATTTTAAAACACCTTCAACTTTTTTTTTGAGCAAGAAAACATCTTCAACTTTGATAAAAATTATCATTTTCACTTCCCGAGAATTCAAATATCTTCAACTTTGACCAAATATAAATATAAGAAGAATATTAATAGTTACGGTTCATAATTATGACCATTTGATAAATCTAATAACATATTTTAACTTATTTAGAAATATTGCTAATATCTTTTTTCTAAGTCTCGCTAAATTTAAAATTTTTGATCGATCAGCAAGGATCCAGTAGTATTTTTGTTTTTTGGACGGAGAGGGTAACTCTTTGCAAATGGCAGGGCCCCAAATTCTTCGTGTGATCCAAAGGTGGCAAGGTATTGCTTTTCCGGTATCTTAATTACTTTACCATCCTATCCAGTTATGCACTTCTGTTAGCTCAGCAATCACCGTCGTCGCGGCGCCTAATCTCGACGGGGCTTAGCTAGCACGATTGCACGAGACAAACACAAGTGACAGAGAGCATCGCCCCGTGATAGAGACTCGAATCCTCTTCCTCGTACCATCCACGCGTACGCTACGCGCCTGCAGTCAGAAGGCTGTTGCACAACAGCACAAGACTCCACAGCTTCCGAGGAGAACACAAACAAAGGTCCAAATATTCCAGTTAAGAAACGCAGGAGTCTAATCCAAATATTCCAGTTGAAAAAACAAGAGTCCATATATTGGTCAACAACGCAGGAACAATATTCCGGTTAAGAATTGAGAAAACAACAATCCAATACTCCAGTTAAAGAAAAAAACAACCGTTGAAATTTGAAAACTATTTCTTTTCGCTGTCACGTGTAGGACGGTATAGTAGTATATTATTTAGGTATACTGCGAAAACATTTTTATATTATGCTTGCACGAGAGCGGTCATGTTTTTCTCACAGCCTCACAGCCAATTGTACTCGCAAAAAAAAAAAAATTGTACAAGTACCAGGGTTCGGCATATGGCACGTGACATGAACATCAAACTTGTCACGCCACACGTATGTTATAGATTTGTAGGTAGTTATTTGGTTCACTCTCATAACTATGGTATGTGCCATATTTTCCTAGCAACATATACTCTATAGGTCATGGACTCATTTTCCTACCTATCTTTTTATATAATGAGTGTGGTTTAAGTTTTACTCGTCACGTACGTTCCCTATAGCAACCAAGTTTACATATGGTTAGCCGTTGAAAACTTAGGCATCAACGCCCTTCAAAATAAACTTAGGCATCAACAAAACAGGCCACGTGCCAAAAATGTCAGTGTAAATCAAGAATTTTCAATTGCGAGTTTTAATACTCGCATCTGCAGATGAAATTTGAAAAATTAAAAATGGTTTGGTGAGCACACCACAGAGGTCCACACTAAGCCTATGTGTGGGAGGTGGAGGTCATTGTTGCCTCGACAACATCACACAGTTGATGCCATCGAGCCTGCTCCTACATACCTCCACCACTTGATTTGCATACTGTTGATGAGCCCACTCCCATTGTTTAGATTGTTTGGTTAATGGTTCTATGGCTGATAAGCTAGTTGATATTGTTTTATTTGTGAAAGAAAAACGTTATACCACGGCTGATAAGTTCAAATGAATTTGATTGTCACCAAGCATTAACCTAGCTCTACCACTTCATCAACCTCCACTACCAGATCCATTTCACCATGAGAGAGAGAGGTAGAGGGAGAGAGGGAGAACAGAGGAAGAGAGATGAGAAATGTTGTTGTAACTCGTCGAGCCCACATGTGGCTACTATATGCAAAATCGATGACCGATCGAATGCTCGACGGTAGATGCACCACACAATTATGTTCACACGGCCGGTACGGGTACGTGTACACGTCGACCGTCCGGCTGATGTTTGATCATGGTTGGATCCTTTGATCAAACACAGCCGATGAAGCGAGAAAGAATCTACTCCGTCAAAGTGAAGCATCCAAGTTAATTACAGACGCGTCGAATAAGATTCCAACCCGGCCGGTCGATTGGTCGAGCCGAATTCAATGCGCTGGCTTCGCAACCCCCAGCTGCATGCCGCGATCGATCGGCTCCCGCCCGGCGGCCGCCGCTGTTCACGCGTGCATGCATCAATCGATCGTCGTCGTCTGGTGCAGTGGTGTGTGTATCCATTCCACCGCGCGCCGAGCTAGCTCGCCCAGACGTACGACGTCATCGCCGACGACACGTACCCGGCCGGCCCAGGTGCATGGCAGCTCCGATCCCCCTGTTAATTTGTGTCCCTGGCCGCCTGCCTCGCTCAGCTAGCGCACCACGCACACAAGCTAGCACACCAACCGCGCCGCCCGCGGCCGCTACAAATAGTACCCGATCAGCGCGCCCAGCACGACACGACACGCCGGCATCCATCGCGCCACGCACTGCACGTACCACTCGAACAACACCACGCTCTCTCTCTCTCTCTCTCTCTCGATCGACTCTCTGAGACGTCGGAGATGGCAACGAAGCCGTCGTCGGCAGCCGCGGCGCTGCTGCTGCTCCTGCTGGCCGCTGCGGTGGCTCTGACGACGACGGAGGCGGCGACGAGCGCGTGCAACCCGGCGCTGCTGACGCCGTGCGCGGGCCCGGCGCTGTTCGGGGGCGCGGTGCCGGCGGCGTGCTGCTTGCAGCTGCGGGCGCAGCGGGGGTGCCTGTGCGGGTACGCGCGCAGCCCCAACTACGGGAGCTACGTCCGCAGCCCCAACGCGGCGAGGCTCTTCGCCACCTGCAACCTCGCCATGCCGCGCTGCGGTTGATTAAGTAATTAGCAGCCACCACTAGCTAGCTATTCGAATCATCGAATGCATAGTACTCCGTATATATGCATCAATCATCCTCAGTTCGTACAATACGCGTATATATGATATGACATGAATAAAATCGAGGAAGTTTCGTACGTATGAGTTAGGAGGACAACAGCAATGTACGTAGACACTGTGTTCTTTTAAAATGGATATTCCTATGATAATACGACGTCATATCTAATATTTGGTCCCTAATATCTCTATCCTAAATTATAGTCATGTTACATCTTTTTTTTATTTATCATTTGCTACTTTACAAAAAAGATCAAAACAGCTTATAATTAACAACGTAGAGGGTACTTGTAATTTATATTTTTCTTTTATTTTTCTAAATTTAGACATGAGAAAGGGTCTTTATGCTTGCCCAAATAGCCAAAATTTGCCTCTGCAGTATGCGCCGGCGCCGCCGGCTACCGCAGTGAGGGTGGGCGTTGGCACGTCAGCTCATCGCCGTTAATCCTCCATCGGACGGCGGGGCCGCACTCCAGCGAATCTCATCTTCTCCTCTCTCTCTCTCTCACTCATCTTTCTCTCCGCCCGTCTCTGCTAATCTAATCATCATCACCGATTCACCGTCATCACTCTCCCTGCCGCCGCCGTCGCGTCTCGCCGGCGGCGCCCCGCCCCGCCCCGCTTCTCCTCCCTCCGCGGCCCCCGCACCGGCTGGTTCCATCCCGTCGACTCGCCCGCTCGCTCGCAGGTGATGGTTTCTACCTGTTCTTTTTCTCCTGTCTCGCGCCATTTTGGATTGGGGGATGGGGATTGAGGAACCGCTTGATCCATCTCCCGTGGCTGCTGCGGCGTTGGGGGCGCGGGTGGAGGGGAATCCTTGCCGGCTAGTACGGGTTCGAGGGGGTGCTGGCTAGTCCATGCCTGCTATGCTAGTGCTAGTTCGTGCCGGCGGGTACTGTCGTCAGTGTAGAAATTCCAGATTTTACATTGTTAGATGTGGCTGGATTGGTAAAATCCTGATATGGTACTATAGACAAGGAAATGGAAGGAGCCCCTCGTATCCTGATATGGATTGCCTTTTTTGGGCCTGCCTGCCTGTCCATATTGGTAGTGAAACTGGTTGGCCTTTCTTGCTCCTGGATGAACCTTTGTGTTTCCAATTGGGATTGGGAATTATTATAGCGTATTCGTGTACAATAAGTGCACAGCGCATGACGCACACTATGTCTGCCTGTTCTGTGTGCTTGCGGATTTCTGTATGCTGTGCCATGTGCTTCTGCTGACATTGATGGAATGGAAGAGAATGGTTAAAACGCTCATGATTTCTCAGGTCAGATTATTGAGGGTAGGAATGAGAAGATGTACATGATGCTAGATGGGCCAAGCAGAAGCAGCTGCTATTAGTTGTATGGCTCGGATTGGGTTTCTCAGTGTTTCTGTACAATACTAGTTCTATGACCGTTTTTTTTTGGCGGGATATTTCATATTACTTTTTCTGGTAAATTCTGTTCGAATGTGGGTCTTTATTATTGAGTTGGTTTCCGTAAAGATCAGGCCCAACTATTGTTTTAGAGAGATGGGAGATAGTTCAGGGCATTTCTTGTTGGACAATGCTGATGGTTGATATTTGAAATACAACTGGCAATGTTGAATTTGATTAGTTTACCGTTGCTCGTGATATGCTACTTAATTGTAGTGTTTATTTAATTGAACCTCTATTATTGGAAAGCCATATGTTTCCACTAATCCACCGGGTGTTATTTTCATTTTGTTTTACTTTTGAGAGGTTGCGTACTTCCACAAATAGACAAAAGCTGTTCCCATTCCAGATATTTTTAACCAGTCTCCTATTTCACATGCAAAAAATTGGTACTTCACCTATTGTTCATGCCATATTACTTCAACTCTGCAGGGTTGGTTGGGTCAGTGACATTTTAATGAATTGTTGCGACCATTTTAGCTGTTGTGACTTTGCGCTTTCTTCTGAACTAAACATTGCAAAAATGATAAACAAACAGAAAACAAAGTGCTGTAATGGATCAGTCATGCTCCTATATCCTTGTGATGGCCTTATTTCTAGGTTTGAAATCGGCTACCAGCTGTATAAATAATCTGTTTAGGGAACAATAGCTGGAGAAAACACAAGCATGTGAGCTGTCTATATCTGATAATTTAATACATCTCTTATTTAAAATCAACAGACCCTTCAGTCAGAAGAGCTAAAGAAAACATGGAAGGTTTGCAATTGCACCTGACAGTAGTGTCCTGGAATTGATGGGGGTTTTTAGAGTTGGATATCACCATGATGATGCAGGGTATATTCATGTCTATGTGTGTATTTGGGTTATGTGAACTTGCATATGAACCTTCTATGTTTTGGTTTGGGTTCACCAGGGCAGAGCCCTGACTATAGATTGAGAAGGGGCAAAGGGGGCCATCCTGCTTGTGGGAAATGGTATGATGCTGCATGATACTGGCAAGCATTGATGAGCATGATACACTGCAGATTGAATGTCCAAGTTAGGTGGTGCCTGCGGCAGTGGAGGCTGGGGATCTGATGGGCGGTGCCACCGGAGCTGAAGGAGATGTACACTTGTGAAGTGGTGTAATGGTGGCAAGTTAGAGGAGACGACTGTGCTGGGTTGTGGCCACATGATAATTACAGCTGAGGTGGGATAAGGATTTTACAATTGACAAATGTGAGAGGAGGATTCTTTGATGGAGACCTAGTCATTCAGAGTTTGATTACTCTATAATACAATGGAAAACTTCACTCAGATACTCCCTGGATACATTTGTGTCATATACCTCTTTTATTGTTTATTCATTTGCATCTGGTTCCATCGTGAATGTGGTCTGCTGGCCTAATGCTAACTAAATTATAACATCATTGGATAACTGAACTGTCAAGGCATGGTATTTTTCCACATAATTTGAACAGTGCCAATATTCTTCTTGTGGTGCATTTAATCATTTATGGTGCCTTTCAGAGTGTTTTTTTTTTCCAGTCAGTAGCATAGCCTGGATTTGTAGCTGGGGTGGTCCATTGCCTTGTTTAAAATAAAATTTAGCCGCTATAAATATAACATGTTGGTACACAAATATATGTACTATGAAACACAATACAATTATGTTAAGAGGACATACGAACATCACAAAATAGATGAGTCTAGATCAATTAATGTACCACTGAAAGATTGCATACCCATAATAGGTAAAGAACAGCCACAAGAGTCAGTGAACATATACACAACTAGATACAATTAGCCTTAGTTTGCAAAATGTATTTCTAGTTTGCAGGAGCAGTATGTGAGGTTGGTTGTGCTCCTATATAGGATAGCGCCAAGTGAAGATTTTAGGTTTTCATTTTTCAAATTAAAGGTTCATTCATAGGCAATAGGCAAGCATGTTGATTGGCTGTGAGGCATACCTCAGGTGTGCTTCACCGCCCGCTGCCGCTCCGGTGTGTGCAGCCATTGCCCGTCAGGTGTGAACTGTGGACAGATACGAAGGGGCACAGATGGTTGGACAAAGGAGCTAATAGGTCGCACGGAGCAACGAATAGGAAGGGGGCGTGGGCAACTGGCATCTGGGACCAGCCATGTCTGCGAAGGTGGAAGCGGAAGCATCACATGGATTATGAAACATAATTAGAATTCCTAAATCCTATGAGCTTTTAGGACAGTGTGCAGGGTGGTCCATGGTCCACAGGAACCACCTGTAGCTCCATCCCTGTTTCCAGTATCAATCAAATAACTTTCACTATAGATGGAATCAAATGTTGTAACCATTTGCGAGTTGTAAACTGAACTCTATGGAGAAGTATCTAGAGTTTGTTTTTTAAAAACATTGCAAATGAAGCAATTATGGCACAATTTTATGGCATAGCTAATGCATTAACCGGCTTATTTAAAACAAATGAGAGGTTCATATGTTGTAAAATAACTGGTGTAGTGACCGATGGGTTTGTAGCCTGGCTTGTGTTTAGCTGTTTGTCTAACTCTGAGATGAGAAGTTCAATTGGTTGCCATAAAAAAATTAACTTGATTGAATTCTATTTTTAAACAAGTTTTCTCACAGGTTTTAAATTTTGTAGGTTTTATAACTGTTTGCAAAAGGACTATCGTACTTGATGAGATGAAGTCAACAGTGTTTTCGGCAGTTGTTGTCTCTATTGGGTATACAATTCTTGGATGGGATTTTGCAGCATTATTTGGTAACTTTTTTCTTTGCTCTATTGATTGTCATTATACATTAATTACCTCCATTAGAGATCTCAACTATCTGACAATCATACTAAACTTGATTTTTATTATCTGACAGAAGCTAATCGTCATAT
The DNA here is from genome assembly GCA_018135685.1 of Themeda triandra. Lineage (NCBI taxonomy): Eukaryota > Viridiplantae > Streptophyta > Magnoliopsida > Poales > Poaceae > Themeda > Themeda triandra. Next base: position 562,967 of record JAENPR010000278.1, on the reverse strand, counting down.
GAAAAAGAATTTGAATTGTTGAATGGACCTTCTATTGAAGGTATAACTTTAGCAGCCTCAGCATTTGGGGCTATTGTGATAACAATATTCTCTGGAGCACTATTAGATTGGCTTGGAAGACGTGCCATACTGGTTTACTCATCTCTGGTACTATTTTTGGGAGGTGTCCTGATGCTGTGGTCTCCTAACATCTACATTGTACTTCTAGCTAGGTTAATTGTTGGATCAGGAAGTGGGTTGGTTTTCACCTGTGTCCCTATTTATATATCCGAAACATCTCCTCCAAATATGAGGGGGTTACTTGGAACTATGCCACAGTTCATGTTCTTCATAGGAACTATCTTTTCATATTGCCTGATATTCTGGTTAACACTAACGTCTTCACCTAACTGGAGAATCATGATTGGTGCAATCTTTGCTCCTTCCATTGTCTACTTTGCTTTGTTGGTTTACTACTTGCCAGAGTCACCTAGGTGGCTTGCAAGTGATGGAAAGATTAGTGAGGCCAGAGTTTCTCTGCAATGGCTTAGAGGGAAGAAACATGATGTTTCAGGTGAGATTGTTGACACTTGACAGTGCTTCCAGATTTGTTCACAAGCTACTATTTCATCTGAATATGGTTTGGTCTTAAACTCTTAATTAGTAGGAACTGAGTAAATAGATGTAGTTAATGTGGGGACTTGAGAAACGTAAAGTTGTTACCAATGTCTGACAGAATGATCATACAAACTAAATTTGTAGGTTTGGAAATATTACTGTTATTACTTGAATTGTGGGGTCATGAACCTGATTTTTGTGGCATTTGATGGGTGATGATGCTATTCCATCCACCTCTTTGTATCTTATGTTCATGCAGTTAGAACTATGAGAAATGAAGAGACATGATCTTTTGATTTCAGCTTGTCATTGAAGGGGCTAACTGAACCTCTTGAATTACAAAAAGGCCTACTAACATAGAAGATACTAATAGAATTATGTAAGTAACATAGTAACCTAGTAATACATGACTTCATATCAAAGAACTGAATGGAAACTAATTCAGTCCTCTTATTCATGTCCTAGGACCTTTATGCTGTAAAATTGTAAACATAAGGAGCATTTGACATTACATACTTAACGTAGAGATTGAACAATTGGATGGGGGTTTTGTTTTACAGTTGAAGGCTGTGATACAATGTTGATAAAGTACTGACAAAAACATATCAATATAATTGGGGGTTGATGGTGCTTTAATTACACATGATGCATGAACAGACTGTCTTGTTTTGGTGAATTGAGCCAATCACTTGTTCATTTCTGTTTTTTTGTCGAAAATAAGAAGCATAAATGCATCATGACATCACATAGACCTGCAGGAGAGATAGCTGTTATTGTGGATGGTGTGGACATCATATCGGACTCTGCTGTTGGCGCTGCTCGAGCTCAAAGTTTCTCTGGAACCAGTGCTAGCCACACTTGGCCCCGTAGCTCTACGTTTTATTGGCAGCTTTCGGATCCACTAGTTGATCTTCTCGGAAGCATTCATGAGAATATGTCTGAAGGAGGAAGTAGACGGAATAGTTTCTTCCCAGTCTTCAACAGTTTTTCTTTTCCAGAACATGAACATATGAATGAGCACAGGGAGGGTAACAGTGATCAACAGACCCGGGAGGCTTATTCTGCTGGAGAAGCTAACAATGGAGATGGTTTGCGGGCTTCTCTGCTTTCTCAGGCAACAAGTGTTGAAGTAAATGATACAAATACCTCATTAACTTCTGAAGGGAGCTCTTCATATTTAAGAAGGCATGGAACATCAGTACTTGCGCAAGAGTTTATGGCATCTGTACAAGATTTAGACATTGAGGAGGAAGAAGAAATCCATGGATTCGCACTGCCTCACCAGGCTGCACCTCGTGATACGGAAAGCACAGGGCGACATCCATTCAGACGTCAAATAGTCCGGCTATCTGAAACAGCTGATATGAAGTTCAAATGGCGGGTGCTTCTTCAACCAGGAATCAGGCATGCCTTGTGTTATGGCATGTTGATTCAAGCCCTTCAGCAGGTACGATTCTGTGTTATTGTATATTTTATATTCAATTCAGCATGGAGTTCAGTTTACAATCCTTCTGACACGGGTTTTTTTTTTTTTTTTTTTTTTTTTTTTTTTTTTTTTTTTCTTGTTTGCTCTTCTCAAAAATACAGTCTGCAGGAATCAGTGGTCTTCTTCGCTGTGCTCCTGAAATACTTGAACAGGTTGGAGTTAGCTTGTTTTCAGACATTGGACTTTCTCCACATTCAACATCAATTCTCATAAGTACCCTTCATGCTTTGCTGATACTCCCTTGTATTACCGCCGCAATGCTGCTGATGGATGTCTGTGGAAGAAGGTAAACTCTGAGACACCATCAACATTACAATTTCAAAATATGGCTGATTTAAAATTAGTAGAAATGCATCCACATAACCAAGAGAAAAAGGTCTATTCATAAGTACATCATTTGGTCTACCAGCAGCATTGAATGTACCATTTCTGAAATCAAATACTCCTCGGACATTGTATAATTGTGATTCCGCACTCTGCTTCTTAGGTTTATTTGTATTAGGTATCCTAAAAAATCCATTGCCAACATTATCTACCAACATTTTGCTTTGCCTGCTCATAGTCACAAGAATTTTGGGTCGACCGGGTCGAGGGACGGGTCATGGTATGTGGGTCGACACTTGAAAAAAATGTGGTACAAAGGGGGTATACCCCTGTGGTACGAGAATCAAATATTTGGTACACGAACCTGAAGCATATGGGTCGATGATCTGGTACTAAGCATGGAGTCTTGTATGTATTGCAGTGGTTTACTTGTTGATTAAACGGGCTTAAAGGTTACATATACTATATATTCATCAGTAATATAAGAAAATAAAAGGATAGTTGAGCCGTTCCATGCAATTATGAGCCCATTTAAGCTAATTATAGGCCCATCTGCTCTCATTTTAGTTAATTCCTTTTTACTTGTTTGTTCCTGTTCCTTATGGAAACTACTTAATAATACAACTCTTAACATTTTTTTGTAGGGTTCTTGTGCTGGCCACTACTCCTATCCTGATATTATCATTGAGCGTAATGTCTATGTCCACCCTGGTGAATATGGGATTATTCGATCGTGCCATCCTCTTCCACTTCGCATTAACCATTTGCTTCTGCTCGTATGTCGTTGGTTTGGGACCAGTACCCAACATTCTCTGCTCTGAGATATTCCCAACCAAGGCCCGTGCGACCTGTACAAGTTTTTGTTCGCTTGCCTTCTGGTTCGGTGGCCTGCTTTCAGCGTACTGCTTCCCGGTGATGATGAGCACCATCGGGCTTGGCGGAGCATGCGGGATCTATGCAATTGTGTGCTGCGCTCCACTTCTTCTGTTCTACTATCGAATACCAGAGACGAAGATGCTTAACTTGGAGCTCATTGCAGAGCTATTCAAACTTTCAAGGCAGGAGTATGTTCAGTAGATTGCCCAGGACTCAAAGGTAGCCTAGGCTGAGCGCTGATGGATGATGTGTGTACATACGACAAACGTAGCTTGAATTTTGATTTTTTTTTTTGCTAGTTAGGAGGATTGATGATAGTGTAAGGAGTGGTTTACCCTTTTCTTGTACATAGATCGGTAGCAAGCAGTGTTTGTAGCGTTTTGTTTTATTGTCGTCAGATGTACAAGTAATTCTTTAGAAGATTCATTTCTAAGAGCGAAATAATACAAGTTACCTTTGGTTCTTCTAAGAATATTTTTTTTTCTTAATATGGTAATTGTTTGTCGTTATGAAAAAGCACATATATTCCTCAAAACATCTACCTTTGCCTAAATTTCTGCAGGTGAATTGTTAAGGCCCTGTTTGGTTCCAAGGGACTAGAGATTAGGGACTAATTTTTAGTCTCAATTAGTCTCTAAATCACAAAACATAGGGACTAAAAGAGGGACTAATAATCCCTAGTCCACTAGTCTCTCTTGAGGGCTAATTGGGACTAGTGGTCCATGAAGTAGTCCCTAGTCCCTAGTCCCATGAACCAAATAGGGCCTAAATCTGCATTTGATTTGTAGCATGTTGTATTCATGCAATGCAGCAATGAACACGAAGCTGTTCCAGTCTTACTAATTTTAATCATGGCTTATTTTGCGCCCTGACTATATTTAGTCCTGTCTACAAAAACCAGGAATCATTTTTACCTTCCAGGGAGAAAACCAAAGGTTTAGCCGTTTAGGCCATCCTCTGCTGTTGTTACCCCGCTTTGGTGATCCCATCGCGTTGCACACCTCCTCTGTTTTCTGAAGAAGCTGGAACGCCTCCTCTGCCTTTTGCATCGTCTTCTCCGTTGGTCGCTTGCCGCCTCAGCTGCGGCACCCTATTTTTGGGTCCGAGAAGGCAGCAGAAGAGGCGTTGACAGACAAGAACCAGGCCACGAACGGCAGGCAGGGCAGGGCAGGGATCATCCGTCGTCGTCGGAGAAGAGAGAGCTGGAAGAAAGCTAGAGGACAGGCTCTGACCACCACCGTACCACGCCCGGTCATGGTCACCCTCCTCGCCTTCCGGCTCCCACCTCTCCTCCTCCTCCCCCTCCTCATTCTTGCCGCCGCCGCCGCTGACGACGACGACAATGGCGGCAACGCGCCGGAGGCAGCATCAACAGGCGCGGCGGAGACGGCGGCGCTGGTAACTCTCAAGAAATCCTTCACGGACCCGATGGGCCGGCTCGACGCGTGGTCGGCGACGTCGCCGTTCCCGCCCTGCGACGAGGCGAGCCCCTGGCCCGGGGTGCAATGCTACAAGGGCAGCCTCGTGGGCATCCGCTTGACGCGCATGAACCTCACCGGCGGCGCGTTCGACTTCGGCGCGCTCGCCGCGCTGCCGCGGCTCCACTCCGTGAACCTCAAGCACAACGCGCTGTCCGGCCCGCTGCCGGCGAGCCTCGCCACCGTGGGCCGCCTCCGCGCGCTCTACCTCTCCTCCAACAACTTCTCCGGCCCCATCCCGCCCGCCGTTTTCGCCAACATGCGGTGGCTCAAGAAGCTCTACCTGGACAACAACAGGATCACCGGCCCGCTCCCCGCCGACGCGATCGCGGGCGCGCCGCGGCTCATCGAGCTCCACCTCGACCACAACCTCATCGACGGGCCGGTCCCGCCCCGGCTGCCGGAGTCGCTCAAGCGGTTCAACGTGTCCCACAACCGCCTCAGCGGCACCATCCCGCAGGCCGTCGCCGTGCGCTACGACGCGTCGTCGTTCGCCGGGAACCCCGAGCTGTGCGGGTCCCCGGAGAGCGACGCCGCCGTTTGCGTGGAGGCCGGGCCGGCGCTGCCACCGGTCATTCCGCCGCCCACGGCCGCGGATTACATGGCCATGGAGGAGGAGACCAGCGTGTTCGTCGTCGTCGGCATCATCCTGCTCGTCATCCTCCTCGTCACCGGCGCCATGGTGCTCATGCTGCGGCAGGACGAGCGGAACAGCGCCTCGCCGGCGTGGGACTACTTCGCCGGCGGCGCGGCCACCGGCGCTGCTGCCGGCTCCAGCAAGTCCGCGTCGTCGGCGGGGTCGACGACGGCGGCGCCGCGCGCCGGGGAGTCAGTGGCCGTGGACGTGGCCGGCGGGTCCAGCCACGGCGCCGGCGGCAGCAGGCGGATGGGCGAGTTCGTGCTCCTGAACGAGGAGATCCCCGCGTTCGGCCTGCCGGACCTGATGAAGGCCTCCGCCGAGGTGCTCGGCAACGGCACCCTGGGGTCGGCGTACAAGGCCGCCATGCGCAACGGCGTGACCGTCGCCGTGAAGCGCCTCCGCGACATGAACCGCGTCGGGCGCGAGGAGTTCGAGCAGCACGTCCACATGCTCGGCGGGCTCCGCCACCCCAACGTGCTCCCCCCCGTCGGCTACCATTACCGCAAGGAGGAGAAGCTCATCGTCTCCGAGTACATGCCTCGTGGCAGCCTCCTCTACATCCTCCATGGTAATCATATTAACTATGCATGCATGCATGCATGCATCGTAATTAATCAATCACTAATTGTGATTAGTAGCTAATGAATAAACTTTGATAACTATCTGACAGGTGACCAGAGTCCGAACAGGGTGATCTTGGACTGGCAAGGGCGGCTGAAGGTGGCCGTGGGCGTGGTGCGAGGGCTGGCGTTCCTGCACGAGAGGCTGGGTCTGCCGGCGGGTCGGCTGGTGAGCATGGACGGGGCGGACTTCGACGCGCCGCCGCCGCCGCCGCCGCACGGGAACCTCAAGTCGGGGAACATCCTGCTGGACGCGGGAATGGAGCCCCGGCTGGTGGACTACGGCTTCTTCCCGCTGGTGAACGCGGCGGCGGCGCCGCAGGCCATGTTCGCGTTCCGGTCGCCCGAGGGCACCACGCGCGGGCAGGTCTCGCCCCGGTCCGACGTCTACTGCCTCGGCGTCGTGCTCCTGGAGCTCGTCACGGGGCGGTTCCCGTCGCAGTACCTCCTCAGCGCGCGCGGCGGCACCGACGTCGTGCACTGGGCGGCGGCGGCCGTGGCGGAGGGCGGCGAGGCCGCCGTCAGGCTGCTCCGGGTCGGCGTGCACTGCGCCAACCCTGAGTCCGAGTGCCGGCCTAGCGTCGCCGAGGCCGCGTGGATGGTCGAGGAGATCGCCAGCGGCGGCGGCGGCGCGTCGTGATCACGCACGCACGTCACTATTGGAGTGGCACGTCACACACGGGTGGACTCGAGGACATGCATGAGTGGGGAGGAGCTCGGTCGTCAGATCCTGGCCGTTGATCACGGATGACGAATGGTGTGGGTTGGGCCGCGTGTACATTAGTGTTGTGGTCCGAATTTTGTAAAGGAAAAGGGTAGAAATGACGCATGCCAATTTGGAAAACCCAGGGGCTAGGGACTTCTAGAGGAGGAGAGCATTTTACGACCATACTCTATCAAGGGATCAATGATCATCTGTCCTATTGCACGTGTGCATGTCATATGTCAAAAGCAGCGTTTGTCTTAGGATGCTATGGTTTGTTGTAATTAAGGATACATGTATTTTTAGCTTTGAAATTGGTGTGTTATTTCGAGTAAATTTCACAAACCACTCTATCTTTACTCCTTTCCTGAAAGAATGCTAAATCACACTTAGGTGTTTCATTACCTCATAACACATGAATTTGTGGTCGATAGATCGACGCCTGTGACGCCTACTCGAGCGTCAGGGTGTTTCATCGCCTCTCAAGTCTCAACACACACAAAAAGAAAACACAAGAATTTGCGGGCGCTGGATCGGCGCCTATGACGCCTACACAAGCGTTCGATTCACGCTCGTGCATGCGCGCCCTCTCATGCGCGACTTTTCCTTCACTCCCCTCCATAGGTGGACTCACCGCCCGGCGAGCCCGATCAGCTACCGGGGCTCCTAGATGGATACGCAGTGAAAAGTAATGAAATTCTTATGCTTTGAAGGATTGAAAATATATTTTTTCTATAGTAAATACTCATCGTACTTAAATGTGCTCGGGCTTTAAAGTTTCCGTGGGTCCGCTACTGCTCCCCTCTGACAGCGACATCGACACGGAGGTAGGCCGTCTCCTCCCCCTACAGGACCTGTCTTTGTCCTTTAATAGGAAAAAAGAAAATGTTTCTTGTGATTTGTGATAAGTGATTTTATGGTATGTGCCAATGATGAAGATAAACAATGGCAAGGATGACTAGTTGGAGGTAGAAGAGGAACAATGCCCGAAAAAAAAAACATGTGTGGGTTGGAAGAAAAATACAAAACTATGAGGTGGGCAGACTCGAGAACGTTTTATTTCATCCACACACATTGAAAAGCATTTCATTTCATACCACCATGCAACAATAAGAATGCACAATCCTATGAAACTACGCACCATGACTCTTAATTATTATTTTATTTCATCACTTAAAAGCTCTGTTCTGAAAACACTGCAATGAAAGGCCTTATGGTATACCGACGATACATGTCCAAATGTTGTTCAAAGGCTTTCGTCATTCCAATTTCTCCAGCGGCACTATTTAGATTTCTAACTAAAATACAACGAAAACAGTCACACACCAAACGACGCTTTGGCCGAGTGGTTAAGGCGTGTGCCTGCTAAGTACATGGGGTTTCCCCGCGAGAGTTCGAATCTCTCAGGCGTCGTAATTTTTTTTTCCTCTCCGATGATTTTTTTTTTTTTTTCCCCACGGCGATTCTCAAACGTGCTCGTCGGAGAGACGAGCCCCGCCCGCTGCCGACTGCCATTGCGTCCACGGCGGCGACTCCGGCCACATCATCTTCGAACCCTGCCATGGCCATACACGTTGCCTCTTCGGCCTGCGCGCGTGGCCCCGCGCGGCGCCCCCACAGGTATGCACCACAGGTGTTCGTCCGAATTCCGCCCTGCCTGCCAAAACCCCGTCCGGAGGTTCCATTGCTGCAGGGTGCTCGGGCCGGCTACCACGGCACCACCCGGACCCCGTTCAGTCCTGGGAGTGACTCGCGGCGGCGTCCATGACAAGCTGCCCGAGACGACCGTCCAATGGTGGGCCAACCCCAACCTCGCGCTGCAGGGGAACGCAAGGCTCAGGAGTTCTGTTATGGAAGACAGCACAGACGGCAATGCGGCCAGGTACGCGCTTTCAATTCTTTGCTCTTGATGAAAAAACATCTTTTGCCCTGTCGTTAGGCCACCCATGAGATTTTGTCTCCCGGGCCCTAAACTTCCACTTCTGTGCACCTCTGAAGATATTCAGTCCTGGCTCCAGTATCTTCGCAGTTGTAGGAACTCTTCATCTGTAGCTGTAACGAATCACATCCTGTAATGAAGTTTGATCTATGCCTAATAATATAATTCCAGTTGGGGATCTTCCTCTCCTGCCACCCGCAACCTAGTCTTGTGAAAAAAAAAAGACAAACAAACATTACAATGGACATCACACTCAGCTGTTTCTTCTTTTACTGTGCCCCATTACGCAAAGGCAAATCCAAATCTTTCAGAGTTACAGATCCCCAAATACACACTACTGCAACGGGCCATCGAGGTCAATAGGTCATACAATGCCAAAGCTGACAAAGCAACATGGTTACATGAACAAATCAAACCACTGCACTCAAAAGAAACACACCCTGCAATCCTTACACATCTTAAATGAACATTTTGTAGCTGTTTTTTTTCCCATAAGGCCATAACGAAGATGTCTTCACAAGTTACTGCAATGAGGACCATAAAGATAAAGACTCTAAAGATTAGGGCAAAAATAGAAGCTTGTCGCGTCAACAGTCAACACCCTTGCATTTTCTTCTTCCAATTGAGATCTTCCTGGTGATGATAATGGTCATACGGCCATGCTGCAGAACCATCCGCGCTTTATTGCTGTTGTTGTCCAACGGCAGGATCCCATCCCAGGTACTCCTGCAAGTGATGTCAGCAGTTAGTATTGACAAAAAAAAAGTAACCAACATAGTTGGCTAGCTTGGAAATGTCATCAGCGTGAGCAATCATCGAGCCTGCAAGAGACAGTATATACTGGAGATAGCTCACCTTCATCTTCGTCAGAGTATCTCAAGTGTGGGATGATTGGGATGGCTTTCAATTGCCAGCCTCAGCGCAGCCTCCGCTTCCTCCACCTCCCCCTTGCTGGTACCTCCCCGGCGGAGCAAGAAGGATACATCTTGGAGCCGCCGCAGATTTCCAAAACCCAAGTCATCAAAACCACGGCCACTGATGCCCACAGCTTCTCTGATCTCTCGCACAGGGAAAACCAAGTGAAGTCTTGCCACCTCTGGCATAGCTCCCTTCTGAAACGCCACGGGTCCTATGTATCCCCGCAGCGTGCAGTGTACAAGGCACGGGAAGGAATAGGCACCAATGATGAATGTCTGAACAGTTCCAAGCTTCTGATTGCCCACCTCTATGTCGAGATAGCTGAGAGCCGGCAACCTCCCAAGACTTTCAAGATCCTCCTGCCGAAGCTTCCTCACTTCGATGGACAGGAAGTAGAGCTCCGCAAGAAGCGATGTATTATTCAACAAAGCAGGCACCGGTGATTGCCAGCATCCAGTCAGTTCCAATCTACGAAGATGTCGAGGGGGGACCCAGGCATCCAAGTTGCATTCACCAACCATTGAGATAGATAATGTCTTGATTTTTTGCAGCTTGTGCAGGCAATCCACTAGAGATCTCTCCACCTTTTTGACGTTCCATCCAGTTCGGCAGTCAATACCCAGCACCCTCAGTTCTGTTTGATTGCCCAGCTTCTCTATAATGTCTGTAGAGTCCTGGATGCGTAATGTTGACAGCTCTTCAAGGGATGTGAAGCTCCCAATTCCATTTGGTGCTCCTGTCCTGCTGTCAATTCGTAGGCACATCAAATGTTTGAGCTCAGCCACAGTAAATGGCAAGCTAGAAACTTCATTGCCTGTAACATCCAATGTTTGTAGAAATTGCAGCTTCCCTATTTCTTCAGAGAGGTTAGCAATACCTGTGCCTCTTAGTCCCAGGTATCTTAAGTGAAATAAATTTCCAAGATGCTTCAGACTGCAACCTTGTGATAGACAGCAGCTTTGTAGATCAAGCACACGCAAAACTTTGAAGCATGCAAGGGCTGGCAGTAGTTTAACAGCAGATGGAAATACAACAACTGATCTCACTTTTTGCATGTTCACAGCAGCTTCATGTGTAGCAATGTCTACCATGCTATTTTGAAGGGATAGCCAGTGAACCTCATTTGAATGAAACTTGTCACGCATATGATCCCATATAGAGACTAATTTTTCTCTGTCTGACAAGTAACGGATAAGATAAAGTACCAAATCATGGACCTGACAACACTCTGTCATGTCATAGTACCATCTTTTGTACACAGGTTGGATCATATTTCTATTTATGAGCTCATAAAAGTAACTCTCTCCGAGTTCAAATGGGCTCTCCTCTTGTTTTCCGCATTGGATCAGACCTTCAGCTATCCATAACCGTATCAAACGATCTTTGTCAATATCATGACCTTCTGGAAATACACTTAAATACAGTAAGCAAGTCCTTAGATGGAATGGTAGATCATCATAGTTAAGTGACAAAATCTTTTTCAGACTGTCCACATCTGGACTATTCTTCACTACACTATCAATAGAGTTGTAGACCTTATACCACTCTATTTTATTCTGTCCTTTACTAGCCAACAATCCAGACGTTACAATGATGGCCAAGGGTACGCCACTACATTTTTGTAGTATTTTCTCAGATATTTCAGTAAACTCCTCGTCAGCATATTCATCTTTGTCTTCAATACCAATTGTTTTTCTATGTAACAGTATTCTAGAATTTTGAAGACAAAGAGGTCTCAACATGTAAGTAACACCACCAACTTGTTTAGCGACATCTAAAATACATGTAGTTGTGACAATTATGAATCCACCATCATTATTAGGCAAAGCACTTTTAATTATGTTCCAGACTAAGATATCTTGTATGTCATCAATAACAATGAAGTATCTGCACATAGATTAACAGAAAGTCATGTTGTTAGCAAGTTAAACTAGATTTGCTAGAGTTAATGAGTAAAATTCACAATTAGTCTTTAAACTTGCACCTCTGTTTATCCCAATCCTTGTACTCTAAAAGAACATAAATTCTCTTTCAATTCAATCCCATAATTTTCAGGAGATCCAAACATGGCCTAACTCAATAACTTAAGCATTACGGTTAGAAAATGTGACCTTGCCTGATAATGTGGATGAATATATATTTATAAACATGTTAGATGTAATGACTATTGTTAGGATGATAAGAATCCATAAACCTGTGGTATTACCTTATAATGAGGCATTTGGCTGTTCCCTGATAATTTCTAAGAATTCACTATTTTCTAGAGCGTGCTATCTAAGGATTAACTTGGATCCTCTATAAGGTTCCTCCAATTATTAGTAATATAAAGAAAAGTTAATGTACAGAAACAAAGGATGTAGTTGTGACTATATTTCCACTCATCACCATAATTAATTGGTGATGTGAAAGGGGTTAAGAGACTGCAATATGCCACTTCATAGGGGCATGCAATATCCTTTATCAAATTCTTTTTATACTTAGCGTTTTGTTCTCAAGACTTATATATGAAACAAACACCACCACCTCGGTCTTGTCAGCATTAAGGTCAAATATATATGGACTAATATTGCGAAGCGGTGGCTGCCAAAACAGAAGAAGAAAACCTATACAAGCATAAATTAATTTGCCATGCACTCATACCTCCTCTTTTGAAGAAATTCATTGAGTTCATAGATGAGCTGCCTTTCATCCAATATTCCTTCATGGATGTTTGCATAATTTTTCTTCCCAAGTTGATAGAGCATGCACTTCAATAATTTCTTCATATCAGGGTTTTGAGAAATTGAAACAAAAGCCCAACAATCAAATTGTGCTCTAAGCTTTCTATATATTGCATGGGCAAAGGTTGTCTTTCCAAGACCCCCAAGTCCGACTATGGAAACAATCTTGCCATGTGCCAGGGACTTTTCACTTCTTTCTGATAGAATCTTCATTAGCTCATTTACAGCCCCATCATGGCCAACGAGATTTGCCACCTTCATGTACTGAGTGAATAAACAAGGAAAAACAGTAGCTGTGACAGGTTCAGCAACAACACTATCAATCTTGTACCTGTACTCATGCTTCTTATGCACGTCTTTCACGTGACTTTTGGAGTCTCTTTTATCAGTAATACCAATTCGAAGGGTGGGTCGATTGGGATGGACTTCTGTCGCATGCCTCAGTGCAGCCTCCACTTCTTCTAAATCCCCCTCATTGATGTTGACCTCAACACCTAGAATCCGGATCTTTTGCAGCTTACTAAGGTACTCCACCAACTTGCTGTTCCATTTGCCGAAGAGAATAATATCTAGCACCCTTAGTTCTGTTAGCTGGCCCAGCTCTTCTACAATGCCCATGGTTGAATCATCCATGCGTAAAGTTGACAACTCTTGAAGGCCTGTTAGTTTCCCAATCCCATTTGGCACTCTTGTAGACTTGTCGATATACAGTGATATCAAACGTCCAAGCTGAACAACAGTTGATGGCAATCTTGAAATATTAGTGTGCGTCACATCCAAAGTTTTTAGAGATTGCATGTTCTCTATTTCTTCTGGGAGCTGAGCAATGCGGGTGCCACGTAGTCCTAGGTATGTCAGGTGAAGCATACACAAACGTTCGAAGCTCCTATAATCTGGCAAAGTTGTCTTTCCAAGCCCTACATATCGAGAAATATAAACAGGGTTGATTAGCTTATCTCTGCTCTCATCTGTGCTGATGCTGACACACAGTTCGGACAACTCGGCACGCAGCTCGTCCAACTTGTAAATGTCAATACTATCCTCTATATTTGCTATTTTGTAGGACAGCCACTTCAAATCCCTGGCCCAGATCAAGAGATCACCGAGCCTGGTGAGAACCCTGGACAGCGTCCCCAAGACGGTCTCCATGGATCTGTGTGCCTGGACGGGCGCAAGGAGTAAAGGTTGCTGTCTAGTAATCGTGTGCAGTGAGCAATCAAAGAGAGAAATGAAAGAACGCGAGCTCGGACTCACCGGTCGCCGCTCGCCACCGAATCGCGCCGGCCGCCGCTGCGACGGAGTGCCAATAACCACTGCCGCACGCTTGACGCTTGCTTCAAGGTTGCGCCACCGCCGCACTTGCTGTCTGATTCTGCCTTTGGGCGATGGACTTAGCAACGGAGAAATACGAGAGAGAAATTGAAAGAGATTTTCTTAGCTCAAGATGGATAAAGGGGAACCTCGTTGTGCCGCCGAATTGAAAAATCCCTTTTTTTTTTTCTCTCAGAGAGGAGTCGGTCAATGCTCGTTAGAGCCACCACACGAAATGGTGAGCTTCGAAATCGGATGCTCTGCTAGTGGTGGAGCCGCAGGCCGCAGCCTGTTAGCGGTGGGGCCCACAACTTTTAATTGTTAGAGGTACACGAAATGTGAACTTCGAGCCGGTCATGCAATGCGCTCGGATATATAACCGTGCCTGCACGGCACTGCGTCGTGTCGCGCCGTGCCGGCCGTGCCATGGGCTAGGCCTTCAGCCCAAGGCACGGCACATGGGCCGGTTTTCTGTGCCGCGGCGGCCCGTGGCAGCCCATGTCCTGCGAACGAGCTGAGAGAGAGCTCGTCCCCGCCGGTGACGGAGCTCACGCCTCGACGACGACGAGGATCGCCTCCTCTCCAAAACAGCAAGCCCAAGGGCGATCCTCGTCTAGACCCTCCACTCCTCCGACCGCGCGTGGAGAAGGTGGCGGCGGTCGCTGCCCGTCGGCGTGGTTTCCCTAGAGCGCGCGAGAGGGAGGGGCTGCGCGGCGGAGCAACCGCGACTCCGCGGTCCGCGCGACAACGCGAGCGCGAGGCTAGAGACCGTGGTCTGCGGTGGATGGGGAGGATGGGGTTGGGAACGGGATTAGCCAGATAGGGATAAGGTTATGTGCAGTGGGAACATGGGCCTTTAGCAGGCCAAGACTGGTAGGAGAAATGAAATGGGGCTCAGCCGCTTAGCAGACCAAGACTAGCACCGTGCCGCTCACCGGGCCGCCTCTTGGCCCGTGCCGTGTCATGGGCCGAGGTGGCGGCCCAGGCACGACCCTGGGCCTCGTGCTGTGCTGGCACAGGCACGGTGGCCACCGGACCGTGTCGTGTTAGTGCCGGGCCAAAAGGTCGTGCCATGGGCCGTGCTGACAGTCCACGGGCCGCATGGCCATATATACGCTCGGACGTCTGACCTGTAGGATGCCGGCTCCACTGCGTCTCCGGCCCTCTCACTGCCGTCCACACCCCTGGCCGCCGGCAGGCGAGACCCTACCGCCGATGGCGACCACCCTTCTCCCCTTCCTCGCTGCAGCGCCTCCGGCCATGGTGCCCCAATCGCCTACCGCCGAAAGTTTATTTTAAAAAAAGAATCAGAAGGAAAAAAAAAGCAGAAGAAAGGCTATTTGTCTTTATTTTATTTTGAATAGGCGGGTTATTGTCCAATTGTGCTGCCAGTATACAGCAAGGCTCAGCCAACCATGTGCTACCGGCACACCGTCCAACCAATGAGTAGCCGGAGAAACAGCTACTCTCTCGATCTCTCCGTCCACAATAAATATTCATCTCATATATCGAAAAAGCAGCCATTTTAATTTTAACTAAAGCATTAGCATTTATATCTAAGTAGATTTACTATAAATTATATAACATGGTTAGTCTAATGATGTATACAGTATTTGATATCATAAATATTAGTGGTTTTTCTTTTACATATTTTTATTATGGTTTAATTCAATATTGGTTAGCTTTTCAAAGTGCGAGATGTACATTGATTTTAAGGGCATGCTTGGTTGAAATTTAGATTCTTAAAAACTAGTTTTGACTCTAGTTTCTGAAAAGGGTGTTTGGATCCTCCGGTTTTGAAGAATCTAGCTTCATTTATTGCTCACTGGATTAAAAAAAAAGCCTGTCAAAAGTTAGGTATCAATAGTTTCTTGATTTTTAAGAATCTAGCAAAACGTGACACAAGATAGAGTACTTTCTGTATCTTTGAAAATACATTTTTGATGGGGAAACAATTTTAAATTTATAACACCTATGATACCATAAACGTATTATAAAATCAATCAAAATTACAATTTTATGATACATATTTAAGCTCATAAATATTAATAATATTTTTCATAAACTTAGTTCATTTGAAGAAAATTTGAATTAAACTATTTTTTAAAAGGTGAAGGCAATAATATTCAGGTTTAGTATAGCCTAACATGTGTCCAATACTAGGCCTTATTTAGATGCCTATAAAATTTTAAATTTTTACACTCTATCTGCATGACATAAATTTTTAAATACTTGTATGGAGTAGTAAATATAGATAAAAAATAACTAATTGCACAATAAATCAGCGTGAGGCCAATCTTTTAAGCCCAGTTAGTCCGTAATTAGACAATAATTATTAAATACAAACAAAAAAGCTAAAATACTTTTCAACTCCACTTTTCACCGTCTAAATAAGGCCCTACTCCCCCAATGAAAAGTAAAAAAAAAAAAAGTGAAACTAATTGGAGAGAGAGAGAGGGAGGAGATTATGGACAGCCTACAGTCAACGTTTGGGGTCGTCGCCTAGCCAGTCTTCTTGCTCCAGCTCTTGGGTGGTCTTCTTGCTCCAGCTCTTCCCGTCCCTCCGGGTCTTCAAGCACAGCGCTGGTGAGTGATTTAACCTCCAAGTATTTGGCAAATGTTTTTGGCGGGCGGAACGGCAAATCTCCGCTTTATTTTCACACTATTCTTTCATTTTCTTTCGAGCCCCTTGTCGATAATGCTGTTCTCGCCGTTACCTATCTGTTCTTTAAGAGATTACAGATCTACACTTCTATAGCATAGATGAAATAACTATATTTTGTATCAAATTGAAGTAAATGCTAGTAACAAAAGGAGCTTCCACTGTTCTGAACCTCTACGGAGAACGAGTTTTTTTTTTTTTTTTTTTTTTTTTTTTTTTTTTTTTTTTTTTTTTTTTTTTTTTTTTTTTTTTTTTTTTTTTTTTTTTTTTTTGTTTTTAACAGGAACTCGTGAAATCCACCCTTGTTTCCTATGCAGTCTTCCGTTTCGGAAGAGGCTACAGAGCGTAGGCTCTTTTTAGTAAGGAAACATCAAATTTATTTTACAGTTATTACTTATTAGTATATTTATTTATTCTAGACATTTGATTTGTATTTGGCCTTACAAAACCATTTAGTTTTGATCCATGAATCCATCCTCTGCTACTGTGTAAGATAAGAAGATATTTACTGCACAACATTGTATAGTATTATGACCGAAGATGCTTGTTAGAGATAATGAATTATTTATCTGAGAAGTCTTATATTCTTCAACAGAGATAGTACAATGTTCCTTTTATTTACTTTGAAGGAAAAAAATTACAGCCAGCCTTATTCACCTGTATCTTGTTTCTTACAGAAATGAGTAATCAAGAAAGCCAAGTTAAAGATCTGGGACGCATACTTCGAGATGCAAGTGCAGCGCCCATCAAGATATCATACACAGTCATAGAATTGATTACAAAAAATTTTGCTCAAGTGATTGGTGTTGGTGGGTCAGGAGTTGTTTACCTGGTATGCCATTAATTAGTTCTTAGTTGCCCTTCAATTAGTAATCTTCTATATAACTCCCCGAGTAGAACAAATATGTAAACGCTTACTAGTGATATTACTAGCACAGGGATGTCTTCCAACTGGGATGGTTGCTGTGAAGAAGCTTTCCACAAGGAGCGATTTTTCCAATAAGCTATTTTTGGACGAATTTACTTGTCTACAGAGGGTAAGGCACAAAAATGTTGTAAGACTTTTAGGCTATTGTGCATATACACTAGGGGAAGTGATGCAAGTAGAAGGAGAAACCATGATTGTTGATGAGGCACAACAGCAGTTCCTTTGCTTTGAGTATGAACCAAATGGGAACCTTCAGCATTATCTTAAAGGTATAATAAAGTTTGGTACTCAATCCTCCCCCGTTTTCTGTTTTGAGTTTGCAAGCCAAAAATTAGCCAACACGCTTGATGTCAGGTGTCCTACATTGCAAGATATGATGGGACACAATAAGAATAGCAAAAATAGATTTCTGAAAAAAATTTACCTCATTGTATCAGCAATTTATTCACCTGAGCATGTGAGATGTGAATAATTTCAACATTATTCCATCATGCCCTAAAGTAAACACTTGGACAGATTAAACAAGAAACAATTCCGTCCCTTGAAATAGTTTCTCAAGATATTTGAACATGCTCTGAAACCATCTAGTTTAGGATATGAATTTAGGTAGTTCTGCGATGTGCATATATAGTGCTGTTCCTAGAACCTCGTAAAAGCATCACTACTAATACACTAAAAGGTACCTATGTACTGACTAAATTACTTGTAGTGACAATCATTCAAAGAATATGAATTTGGAAGATTCTGTGTCACAGTGAACTCTAATATCATGTTAATATTAGATGAACATTAATTAATTATTCATGTGCTCTTCTTTTCACTTCTGCAGAAAAAGCTCATGGATATGGATGGAATATGCATTATCAAATAATTAAAGGAATTTGTCAAGGTTTGCATTATCTTCATCAAGAAGGCATTTATCATTTGGATCTCAAACCTTCAAATGTGCTTCTGGGTGCCAAAATGGAGCCAAAAATTACAGATTTTGGATTGTCAAGGTGCAATGATGAAAATCACTCCACAATATTCACTACAAATATTCGTGGAACACTGTAAGATTGTCTCTTGGGTCCATAATGGTTTTTTCGGTACCTAATATGTAAAGTTTACTTTATGACGTAGTGCTTCCTTGCAGGGGATATATCGCACCAGAACTAATAGACAATCAACAAATATCATGCAAGTCAGATATATTCAGTTTGGGTGTTATCATCATGAAAGTACTTACTGGAAGTAATGAGTTTCCTACTGAAAATGTAAGGAAATTTACCTTTCTAGCACATTTTTTGCATCAAACTTGCCATTCAGTACTATCATTATATAGAGAATAGTGTGAGGGGAGAAAACCATCCCATTGGCCTTACTGTGGGGGTTCCTTTGTTGTTGGGAGGGGTGGGTGTGGGGGGGGGGGGGGGTGTGTGGTGGGGGAGGGAGCATCTTACACTCAGTCTTAAATTTGCAAAAATATACTGTCAAAAGTTAATCTAGGTAGGAGCCTGCGATTCGATGTTGCCATGTAATAAGTTTTGATGTCCCCGTAATGAATTACGTTAGAGACCTCTTGGTTCCTGTTCTTCATATTGGCCTAAGATAGTCATTGAGAGGACTGCCATAAGGAGAGAAAAAATTAATATCCTAGTTCATTAATCTTCTATTTTTGGGCCGCTTTGAAGTATGTATTTTAATACAACAGAATTAGTCCTATTTTCATTCTACTAATTGGTTTGTGTAATCTCATAATCAGTGGTTCCAAATATATTACTTTCAAGTCAACCTTTTTACATCAAGAGAAAACAAAAGTATATAAGGAGTGGTGCGGTCGCAAAGGCAATTTTCTCCATTTTTTTTTTCTAAAAAATTGCTACTATACAACATTTTTATGGAGACAACTCTTTTTAATTATTTACAGAAGAGGTCAAAAAAGGCCAGAATCTCTAAACTTACCCAATGACTTTCTGAAGTCAGCCTATTTACAGAGACAACACATTAACAAGTCTCTCTAAAAAAATGATTAAGAAATATGGGCTATTTAAGGCTTCGCCTCTGAAAATATAGGCTCATCTTTGGAAAATAAAGTTTGAGGCTTAATGAACATGTTCGGTTTCTCTGGCCCGCACACAATCTCCTAATCTCATTTCTCAGTGCCATCCTCTCCTTCCTCCCCCATCTTCTTTCTCACCCCACTGCAGTGTAGGCGAGTCCCCCAACCAAATACCTGGTGGCAATGCACACCCCCCGCCCCCTACCTAGCTGCGGCGCCTCTCCACCCATCACCTACTCAGGCCCTCAACTTTCCTTGTGGGGCATGCCCTATCGGTGGCGGAGTAAAATAGTATTAGTAGTGTTGGCCAAAGTTTGAGTCCAAGCCTTCAATATCCATTGAGAAGTGAGATAAGAACTATTGTCTTGCCTCCACCTTGCATTGCTCTTCACACTGCTTCTCGTCTTCATCGATATTGTACACGTACTCCTCAGTATCCTTCTATTAATCAGCTGATATCTTATCAAGATCTGGCCTAATGATGTTGTCAGGCATAATCTCAGTGGGGTTAGAGTTAGATTTTCTGTTGGCCATGGCCGCCAATTTATCTACTTTAATTTCTTCCCCAATTTAGTTGCCAAAAGTATGCTGGCACTTAGATGCAGAAAATACTCAAACATGAAACATGCATGAAACACTCAGTGCAAAAGTAGATGTCTTGTTTTCATAAATCTAGATGAGCCAGTTTTAGAAACCGGATGACCCTATTTCATCAGCTTTCACCAACAAACCAAGAACACTCACTTGGAAGAGATCCCGCCAAGGTAACCACACTTGGGGGCTGCTCTAGCATTAACAGTATAGACTTGCCCTGGACACGAATGAAGAGCAACAAATTAGTGTGTTGAGAAAGAATTAGGGTAAATTAAAGGATAGTTTATTGATATTTGGTTCGATTGCATACCCAAATACATTAAAATGTACAATTTAAACTGATTCAAACTTTAATCTTGATAGTCAAAACTGGAACACCTTGTTTTGTCGGTGTGGATTCTTTTGAGAAACATAAGTCTATCTCATTTTGGCTACAAATTGGATATTCCACATATAAGTTTTAATCATCTCGATGAGAGTACACAATGGTGGAATACACATCTTTTCCCTAGACCGAACCACCTGGTTTGGGAGACTGGGATACCATCTTTTCCCAGACTGCACACAACTGTAAATTGTGGCCACGATCAGGCAACAAAGGGTGGAATTGAGAATGTTGCTCAACATGGGAAGCGGTACATACTAGATTGGTCTAGATCCTTAAGAAGGAGTTCATGGTTACTATAACAGTAGTTTGCAGTTAGAATTGCTCTAGAAGTAGGATCAAAATCAAAACTGGTATAGTTGAGAAGCCTGAATGGAATTAGGCTCTTTGTGAGACGTCTCACTATTGCATTCCATAACCTGTTATAGGGAATGGGGCTCTTGAATTTGAAACAACAGCTAATATCCTCCGCCATAGGCAGTAGGCATTAAAGGATGTGTTGACTGTGTTGGAGTATATACATGTATTAAGCCCATGAGGCTAGGCCCATGAGGCCCATGTATGCTACACTATATAGCTACCCTTCTAGGGTTAGCCAAATCAATAGAGAATACAATTCCAACATGGTATCAGCAGGGTAGGAACTCCTCTCCCGTTCCTCACCTTCGATCCGGGCCGCCGCCGCTCACCTTCGCTGGTGCGCCGCGCCATGGCCGGCCGGCCGCCCACTCCACCCGCCCCGGCTACTTCGCCTCCTTCCCCCCCTCTCTTCCCCCTCCCGGGCGGCGTCGCAGGGCTCCCGCGACCGCGCGGAGCGCTGCGGGCCGCCGCCGCCGGTGTTCCGCCGGAGCCGGGGTGGAGCGGCGCGGAACCCGCCGCCGCCGGGATTCGGCTCGCACGGCTTCGGCTCGCACGGCTCCGGCCCCGCTCCGCCCTCGCAGCGATGCCCCCGTCCTCCCGCCGGGCCGCACGGGCTCGCTTCGCACGCTCGCCTCGCGGCGACGCGGAGGTCAACGGCTCGAGCGGAGCGGGTGCGGGTACGGCGATGGTGGTGGTGGGGGGGGGGGGGGCGATCCTATCGATCCCCTCCTTCAGGACAACGGCGCTGAGGTCCCCAACCCCCTGCAGCCTCTTCCCAACTCGTCCACTCACCTCGACGCCGCCGCCGCTGCTGCTGCCTATGCGGCCGCCGCCTCTGAGGCCACGGCGAGCTTGCGGCCCGGCGGCCGTGGCGCGCTACGCCGCTACCCCGCGCGCCGCGCTTCGCTTCCGGAGGGCCTCGGGATGCCGCTCTCCACTCCCGGCGTCGTCTACTTCCGCGGGGAGCACCCGGCGAGACCGTCCTCACCTCCGATGCCCGCCCCGCCGTGGATCGCAGCGAGGGGCACCGCTGCGCGCGGGCGGCGGGCTCCTTCACCTTCGCCGCGCCCCCCGGTGACCCACTACGCTCCTCGGCGACTCGCCGCTTTTTTGCGGCAAAGACTTGCCTCGCTCGTGCCGCGCGGGCAGCGGCGGCGAGGCGTCTCCCGAGCTCTTTGCCGGGCCTGGCCGCGTGAGCGGACGCCGCCACCACTTTGGCTCGCCCGGATTGCCGGCGGAGGCGCTCCTCGCTCGAGCCTCCGCACCTTGCCCGGCCACCTCCTCCGGTTCGACGGGCCACCCCACCACCTCCACCGTGGTGACCCGGCACGACCCGGCCGACCCCTTCGTCGCGCAGCTCCATTACCAGGCTGGGGGTGTCCAGAACATCGGTCAGCTCATCCGAGTTGTCCTTGACCCTGCGTCGACCTCCTACGCCCGCTGGAGGGATCGGTCTCCTCACCTGCGCCGTACGCCTTGGACGACCACGTCCCGCGAGCCGCCGGCCGGGGTCCGAGGCTGCGTCGTGGCTACGCCTCGACGGCATCGTCCTCTCCCCCGGATCCTCAACACGGTCACCTCCGAGCCGGGACCTCCTCCGCAACACTTCCTCCGCTCGACACGCCCGGGCCCCTCGAGGGACGGTTTACAGGCAACGCCGAGACCGGGCCCCGCAGCTCGACCTCCGCTTCCCGCACCTTCGAGCGGGGGACCTCGCGGTTGGGAGTACTGCCGCGAGATGAAGGCCATGGCGGACTCCTCGGCGACTGGGGTACCCCGTGGCGGACCGCGCACTCGTCCTCAACCTCGCCGCGGGGTCGGCGAGCGCTACGCCTCCTCCGCGCGGCGATCGTCCGCGTGCGGCCGTTTCCCCCCTACCTCCCGTCCGCGACGATCTCATCATGG
This sequence comes from Themeda triandra, assembly GCA_018135685.1. Classification (NCBI taxonomy): domain Eukaryota; kingdom Viridiplantae; phylum Streptophyta; class Magnoliopsida; order Poales; family Poaceae; genus Themeda; species Themeda triandra. Next base: position 540,480 of record JAENPR010000278.1, on the reverse strand, counting down.
AGGAGCTCGCTCGGGGGGGGCCCGCGCGGATCCACCTCCGCCGGCCTCTGCTACCGCTGCGGGTTCTTCGCCGTCCTCGGCTAGCTCTCGCGCCCGCTCCGCGCAACGTCCGCTCGCTCCGTACACCCCACCGTTGGCTCCTCTTCCCACCGGGCCGAGCGAGGGGGGAGGTGGCGCGGGGCGAGGTGGCAACGGCGGGGGTGGCAAGGGCAAGGGCAAGGGCAAGGGCAAGGGCGGGGGTGGTGGCGGTGGCGGGGCCGGCCGTGGCGCGCCTCGGCCCGCCGCGTCCTCCGGGGCCCGCCAGCCTCCTACAACAACCCCAGGTCCGGCGCATCGCCATGTGGCCCTTCCCGGGCCCGGGTGGCGAGCCTCGTCCACCGGCGGCCATGTTCGCGGGAGCTCCTTCGACGTTCCCACCCGCGGCGGCGACCCCGTGGGGCACGCCTTCCGGCGCCTCGCCGGGCCGGCCCGGCTGGAGTCGGGGAGGCTCGCGCGCTCCTTCTCCACCCCGGGCTTGACACCTCCCCGTCGGCCGGGAGTGGATCGCCGACTCGGGTGCCACCTACCACACCACCCCGGACTCCGGTATACTCTCGTCCTCCTCTCCTCCTTCTTCCTCACACCCTTCGTCTATCATGGTCGCCAATGGCTCGTGTCTTCCCGTCACTTCGTGGGTGCCGCCGGGTGCCCATGGCTCTTTTCGCCTTCCGATGTTCTTGTTGCACCACGAGATGGTCCACAATCTTCTTTCTATTCGTCGTTTACGGTGACAACTCTTGTTCGTGGAGTTTGACTCTTACGGTCTTCTTGTGAAGGATTTGGCTACCCGGCGTCCTCGCTCCGATGTGACGGCTTGGGGCCCCTTTACACTCTCCGCTTCCGACCTCTTCGCCATCTTTGTCACCGCCCCCTCGCCACCACTACTTCTTCTACTTGGCACCGGCGTCTCGGACACCACGGACGTGATGCCCGATGCGGCTTAGTCATAGCTCGGACATTCGTTGTACTCGAGTTCATGATGAGCGGTTGTGTCATGCGTGCCGGTTGGGCCGTCATGTTCGTCTTCCTTTCTAGTTCTTCTTCTCATGCGGCTCACCGTTTTGATCTTGTACACTTTGCGACTTGTGGACATCGCACATTGTACTCGATATTTACGGCTATAAATACTATCTTGTGGTGGTTGATGATTTTTCTCACTACTTGTGGACTTTTCCATTGCGTGCGAAGTCTGATGCTTTCCCTGCGATTCACCACTTCTTCGCTTGGGTGTCCACACAGTTTGGCCTCACTATCCCGTGCGTTCTTTCTCTCTCACGGTGTCTAGTTGCGCATGTCTTGCCCGTACACCTCCTCTCAGAACGGCAAGGCTGAGCGCATGATCGCACCATCAACGACACCATGCGCACGCTTCTTCTCCGGCCTCACTTCCCGCTCGCACGGGCCGAGTGCACTGCACACCACCACATACCTCCTCAACCGCCTACCTTCCGCTGCCCGTCCGGCTCTACACCACACCACGCTCTCTTCGATACCCTCCCGGTACGATCACCTTAGGGTCTTCGGGTGTGCGTGCTACCCGAACACCACCGCCACCGCTCCCCACTTAAGCCGGCTCCTCGGTCCACCTTGTGTGTCTTCCTTGGGTACTCCCCGGATCACAAGGGGTACCGGTGCTATGATCTCACCTCTCGGAGGGTTCTCATTTCTCGCCATGTGGTGTTCGATGAGTCGGTTTTCCCCTTCTCCACCCCTCCTCTCACCAGCGTCAGTACACTCTGGACATACTTGAGCGGGCTGGGATGACAGATTGCAAGCCCTGCACCACTCCAGTTGACACTCAGAGCAAGCTGTCCGAGGCAGAGGGCCCCCCAGTGACTGATCCTACGGCATACCGCAGTCTTGCTGGTGCTCTTCGATCCTCACCTTCACTCGGCGATATCACCTATGCGGTTCGGCGGTTGTGCCTTCATATGCATGATCCTCGGGAGCCTCATCTCACTTGCTCTCAAGCGTCTCCTCGGGTACCTCCGAGGAACTGGCGATCATGGGCTGCTCCCGCACCGACGGTCTTCCTCTACGAGGCGGGTTGTCTACACCGACGCCGACCGGGCCGGGCTGTCCGGACACTCGACGGTCCACCTCGGCTATGCCGTCTTCCTCGGAGGCAACCCGGTGTCCTGGTCCTCCAAGCGCCGGCGGTGGCCTCTCGCTCCGGTCTGCTTAGGAGTCCGAGTACCGCGCCGTCGCCAATGGTGTGGCCGAGGCTTCTGGCTCCGGCGGCTCCCCGGCCGAGCTCCATAGCCCCCTTCGCCGGGCCACGCTCGTCTCTGCGACAACGTCGGCGCGGTCTACCTCTCCACCAACCCCGTCCGGCACCGGCGCACGAAGCTTGTGGAGATTGACCTTCACTTCGTCCGTGATCGGGTGGCCATCGGCGAGTGCGGGTCCTCCATGTACCGACCACCTCCCGGTTCGCCGACATCTTCACCAAGGGCCTCCGTCGTCGACCTTCACCGACTTCCGCTCCAGCCTCAACATCACCGGTGGCTAGTTGTGGGTGTGGGGGCATGTGTGTGTGCTCTTTCTTTTAGATGTCCAGTCTAGAACTCCATTGCGCCGGTAGTTTAGGCTAACGGGGGAGTGTTGGAGTATATACATGTATTAGGCCCATGAGGCTAGGCCCATGAGGCCCATGTATGCTACACTATATAGCTACCCTTCTAGGGTTAGCCAAATCAATAGAGAATACAATTCCAACAGACTGGACCGCGATCATCCTACTTAGATAATTATATGATGAAAGTATCCATTATGAACATTTTTTCATACATTTCGAACACTGTAGCATACATTCCCTAGGTTATATATTTAGTCAATTAGTACATTCTGCTGTGGTGATTTAATCTTAAAGGCTCTATCAAATATTTGTAGTGACATATCTGGAGTATACTTTCTGTTTTAGAACATACACATGCTGTAATCCATACTCTTTGTTTAATTTTGCAGTGGTGTGAATCAGTAGATGGAGACTCCGAACTACTGAAGAGATGCATCAACATAGCACATATTTGTTGTGACCATGACCGACGTAATAGACCAACTATACAAGAAATAGTACTTATGCTAGATGGCTTAGAAACCTTGATTCAAATGATTCCTCCAGTTACTAATACTGAGCCAAGACATGATCCGATGTCTTCACTATACCAGGTATGCTCGTTCAAGTAAAAGATGCAGCGATCCTACCTTTTTATGTAATGATTTTAATATTTATCTATCTTGTGCATATAGTCCGTTGATTTTATACCATAATAATAGTTACTAAAAACTCAAAAACCGAGCCAACGATTATATAACTGACAATGATCTAGGAATGCCCCTAGAACTGGGATATTCTGGGGAATCCAGGAACAAGCACACAGAACATATAAAACAACATAGGATTAAGCTTGTGTTTTGAGTAATACCATATGTCCTATGTGGGACTCTTGTATGTATGTATGTATCAAGCACAATGACAATATGAAAGGACTAAGATGTCAATGAAGGTGGGATATTGATAGGTGTTCATGCATTTTACAAAAACTTTGCAGTGGGGTCAGTGGCCGGGTGTGCTATGGTTTTCAAAACAGAGTCATGCACTCACTTTTCATGAGTAAGACAAGAAAATTGACAACTTGCCCTCAATTGAATGTAGATTCAAAAACCACTATGCACATGTGACATCTTAGTCTTCTTGAGCAAATCCATGTTGAATCTAGACAAAATTTGGCACAACCAACTAGATCTCATAAATCATAATAACACAGATCTGAACAATGAAAGCGAAACAATGAAACCAACAATGGAGACAAGGATTTTTTATCTGAAGTTTGGATCCACCATGAATCCTATGTCTTCATTGAGGAACCTACCTCCAAGGTGTGTACGTGTGTGTTGGGGTTGGGGGCCGGGGGAGGGGGGGGGGGGGGTTTACCTGATCCAATAAATTCATCTTTTTTTTCCTTGAGGCAAGATTGGAGCCAAGGTCCCGCATAAAACCACAATGATCAAGTGCCACCAAGCAACACTCAGGGAGGCTTATAATCCACCCAAAAGTCCTAAAGGCAGTTCAGCCCTTCATCCTCACTCTAGCTCTCACTTTGTTATGTAGATGGTGGATATTTAGGGATAATTAGGCCTTATGCTTTGCCAAGAGCTTGGATAACTAGGCCTTATGCTTTGCCAAGAGCTTGAGAGATTGAGAGGGGGATTAGAATTATTTCATAATTCATTGCTTGCTTTCCATTGTGCCCCATGGGCTGAATATAAAGGGTACATAGGACTAACACCTCTTGTGCCTAGACAATATGGTACTACTCCTATAGACAAATAACTAAGAGAGACACTAATTAACACTAATGGGCTTAAGGCCCAACTAGGACACTTGCGCCCTACGGCGCCCCTCTTTATGCCCATGACATCTCCCCCGCCCTTGGAGACCCAGCTCGTCCTCGAGCTGGAGAGCTGATGCGAAATAGGGTTAGGGTTAAGCCTTTTACATCCCGGCTTCCCCTTTTTATTGAAGACTAAAATACAAGGATATCCACCTGGATCCCATGGGAAGAGCGCCTGTGCTGGCTTCATGTAGGCTGAAGGGTGGAGAGTGAAGCAGCCGGCTCTTATGCTGGAAGTGTCTAGCACCACGGCAGGCACAAGGATGAATGAGATAGCCTTTGATGCCTCATGCTGGATGCTGGTGCGAGGTCGCTGCACTGGAAGCGCCCATGCTTGGACCTCTCCTTCGATCGGAGCAGCATAATGTATAGAGGGGGCTGCGGGGATGAACACGCACGACACGGCGGGCGAGGAGCATGCGCATCTTTTGCACCACACGCCGGACAAGGAAACCTCGCCGATAGCTTGTAGTCGCACCGCGTGCTCCTCGGAGACTTTGGTTGCCCGAAGAAGATGCGCTCGGCGGCGTGCCCGGGAGGCCCCGTCTTGCTGCTGGAGGCGTACGGCCGCTCGGCGTTCACGGTCCCTCTTGTCCTTCGCCTCGAGACACGCCGGATGCGATCCGGTTGGGTGGACATCTCCTCAAGGATGCGCAGGGAGTTGTCGACGCCACGGGACAGCTGGTGGAGCGGGTCAGGGCACGGGGGCGGCTTGAAGCGCCGTTGCAAGAGCTCGGTGAAGCGACGCCATGCTGGGTATTCATCTTGCTCGACTTGGTGGAACCAAACTCGGGCGCCAGCTTTCAAATTGCGGGAAGCCAGCCTTACCCGTTCTTCCGCCATGATGCGCTCCTGGCGGAAGTAGAGCTCGCACTGGTTGATGAACGCCACCGGATCGGAGGTCCCATCAAACTGCGGAAAATCCATCGAGGGCCGGGGTGGTGGCTGAATGCGGCTGCTCGATGGAGATGGTTCGCCCGCTGCTGGAGGTCGGCCAGTTGTGAACCGCGGTCAATCTGGGCCGAGGTCGCGCCTGTTGGATCGGACGGCGACTGCTGGTGGTGAGGAGGGGCGCAGGCGGCTGGATCGAAGCTGCAAGGTGGCGGGGGATTCCCGCAGATCGCGAACGGCTCGGCGAACCCCGCGAATGGCGCGGCGTGCTTGGCGACGGGCTGCGCAGACGAGACACGACGACGCCCTGGTGGTGAGGAAGGCGGCGCGTCGGCTGTGGTGGAGATGGGCCGCGGACGGCGCGATGAAGATTCCCATGACGACGCGGTCGACGGCGGCGGCCCGAAATGAACGGCGGAGCTGGATGACGTAAATTAGGGTTGGGCTGGATCGGGATTGAGCTGTTTTTTTTTGGAAGAAGATCGGGATGGAGGGGTTGGATCGGGAGATTTGTTTTTTTGGAAGAAGAGGATCGAAAGGACGATGAACTAGGATGGATGGCTGGATCGGCTGTTCTTTGGTTTTGTTTTGTTTTTTTTTTTGGAAAACCAAGGAGAAAAGACAGCGGCTGTGGATGAAGGATCGAAGGCTAACTGATACCAGATGTTATGTAGATGGTGGATATTTAGGGATAATTAGGCCTTATGCTTTGCCAAGAGCTTGGATAACTAGGCCTTATGCTTTGCCAAGAGCTTGAGAGATTGAGAGGGGGATTAGAATTGTTTCATAATTCATTGCTTGCTTTCCATTGTGCCCCATGGGCTGAATATAAAAAGTACATAGGACTAACACCTCTTGTGCCTAGACAATATGGTACTATTCCTATAGACAAATAACTAAGAGAGACACTAATTAACACTAATGGGCTTAAGGCCCAACTAGGACACTTGCGCCCTACGGCGCCCCTCTTTATGCCCATGACACAGTTGAAATCATTTAACCCAACAGTTGGATCTAGCAAGAATAACTCCCACAAAGAGATCACTAGGGAGGCTCACACGTTGCTAGGAAGTCTTGAAAGAATCAAGGAGTAAACACCCTCCAAAAGGAAGGTTGAGGTTTATAGCACCCACTCAAAGAAAACTAAGCATTTACATGCTGTTGTGTTGGTGAGTGAAAAATCGGGTCATCTGTAATACGGTATGTTTGATATTTAAGAAAATTTAGGCTTGATTTAATCTAGAAAATTAACAAAGGATTTATGGCATCATACAAGTGCATGTATGCCCTACTTAATATGCTTGTTCGGATTTTGTTTCTTGTATCCTAATTTTTTTCTGAAGTCGTTGATCTTATTAATTTTGTTCTGAAGTCGTTGATCATATTTGTTGAATCACAGGTTGTACAAAGATTTCAGGCACTGCCATCGCAAACTCCCTATGAACATTTGAGGTACTCAATAATAGGACCAAAGCATGTACACCTAAAAGATAGTTTCACAGACATAGCTTTTTTTTTTTTTCAATTAGCATGTTGCGGTGACAAAAAAAGTGGTGGAGGAGGGGCCACCATTTTTCCAGTTTGCTTTCCTCCCTAAAACTCTGCTAACTCTTAGGTTCCTAGATACCATAAGCTTATGTTTACGTAGCGTTTAAGCCAACAAGTAAGTTTGATTACCTTTCTTTGCATTTTCACAAAAATCTGGTAATATAAGCCAAGCTACTACATATCCAATAGATTTTACTTTGTGATGCTACAAAATGATATAATAATTTGATCAGAAGTAGTTAAAATCCCATACAATTGATGTTTGATCCATGAAGAATTTAAGTTTGCATGTTATACCGATGCATATTAGTTGCCTTAATGGTCCCAAAGAAACAAGGTTGTTTGAAAAGAAAGTAACCATAAATAACATGAATGAGTATGACATGAATTATGAGGTCAATTTTAACAATCTAGTACTATACAGTGACAATGACCGATACAAAGGTCCGTGCCCAAATTGAAAAGTCAACTTGTTCTAATTTTGAAAATTTGTTTTTTTGTACATAGAATGGTTGGTATATATGACGATCTAACTATCCTAGAGCATATACTTGACGGTAGCCAGAAGCCAAACAATCTATCTTATCAACTTTTCCAGTTCATCACTGAAAATTTTTCTATCAAGCGAATGATGGGTCATAATGAGTTTGGAGAATTTTTCAAGGTAAAGATTAACTTTCATTCAATTCTATTTCCTTACAGAAAAGCTGATATTATCTAGAGCACATTGTCATGCTAATAAGTGAAATTAAACAGGGCATCCTGCAGGTTGTTGTTGTAATAAGGCTTTCTGGGAGCGTCAGTATTAATGATAGGATGTTTCATGGGGAGGTTAAAATCACAATGATGGCTCAGCACCAAAATATAGTACGGTTTCTAGGCAACTGTTCTTATACTGCGAAACAAGCATTAGATGGGAAAACTACCAGTGCTGGGATACAAGAAAGATTGCTCTGTTTTGAGTATTTAAGTAACGGAAGCCTTAAGAAGCATCTTTCTGGTACAATTAAAAAAAACTTAGCAGTAGCTGCATTTTTTTTGTATGACCATTTTGTTCCTTTTATATTGATTTTATTTCAATTAATATGAAGTGATAATCTGAGAAAAATAAAAATGTCCCAATATTGGATAATTCCAGACTTCACTATACTCTTTTTTCCATTTCACTTCTGCAGATGAATTAAGGGGGCTTCATTGGGATACACGTTTTCAGATAATTAAGGGAATATGTGAGGGTTTACGCTATCTTCACAAGGAGAAGCATATTATTCACATGGATCTCAAACCATCCAGTATACTATTAGATGAGCACATGGTTCCAAAAATTACAGGATTTGGTATATCAGAATTCATGATTACAAGTGATAAGTGTCTTCTGATACTAACCTTGGAGATCTGAGAGTATAATCCATCAGTCCTCAGTAGAGAGATATATATAGACTTATATGGGCCATATGGGCCATAGTAGTAGACGGGCTTTCCCTTAACACCCCCCTTCAAACTCAAGGCGGTATTGGATGATCTGAAGCATTGAGTTTGAGCAAATGAAGCCGATGTTGCTCTCTAGTTTGCGCTTTAGTGAAGAAGTCAGCCAATTGTAGCTCGGATGGCACATACTGAAGAGCAATGGTATGTTCATTACAATGATACCGAGTAAAGAAAGCATCGACACCGATATGCTTGGTAAGTTCATGCTTCACAGGATCATTGGCAATCTGTATAGCTCCTGTATTATCGCATAGAAGAGGTGTGGCAGCATCACAAGAAATCCCAAAATCAGTCAACAACCATCTAAGCCATACGATTTCTGCAGTAGTGGTAGCGAGTGCTCGAAGTTCTGCCTCTGCACTAGAACGAGATACAGCTGTTTGCTTCTTGGACTTCCATGCAATAGGAGAGGACCCAAGAAGAATACAGTACCCTGTGACAGATTGACGATCATTTGGGTCACTCGCCCAAGTGGAGTCCGAGTAAGCGTGAAGCTGAAGCGGACTGTCACGAGCATAGAATAAGCTACGAGATGATGTCCCCCTCAAGTATCGCAAGACACGAAGTAAATGGCCAAAATGAACGGACGTAGGAGCATTCACAAACTGACTCAAAATATGAACAGCATGAGCAATATCAGGTCGAGTAACAGTGAGATAAACAAGGCTGCCCACAATATGTCGATATCTGGAGGGATCCTCAAGAGGAGTACCATCAGTGGGACGAAGCTGCAAATGAAGATCCATAGGTGTCACAGCTGTTCGATGATCAGTGATGCCGGAACGAGCAATAAGGTCTTGTATGTACTTGGACTGGGAAAGATAGCAGCCCTTTGCAGACTGTTTAACCTCAATGCCTAAGAAATAACTGAGAGGGCCTAAGTCCGACATTTGAAATTGTGCACCAAGCTGCTGCTTGACATAAGAAATATGGTCAGCATCATCTCCCGTAATCAATATATCATCAACATACAGAAGAAGCAAAGTACGCCCACGTGAGGAGAGGTGGATAAATAAAGCAGGGTCATGATCACTAGGTGAAAAACCAGCAGCTCGAATGACAGAGACAAAGCGCTCAAACCAAGCACGAGGAGCTTGTTTAAGACCATATAAAGCCCGGCGAAGACGGCAAACATAACCTGGAGGGGCATTAACACCCGGGGGTGGTTGCATATAAACTTCTTCATTTAAATCACCATGAAGAAAGGCATTCTTAACATCCATTTGAGAGATTGTCCAAGAAGAAGCAGCAGCCACTGCAATTAAAGTACGAACAGTAGTCATGTGAGCAACAGGTGCAAAAGTCTCCTCATAATCTAGGCCTTGTGTTTGCTGAAAACCTCTGGCAACTAGACGGGCCTTATATCTCTCAATAGAACCATCCGACTTGGTTTTAATTTTGAAAACCCACTTGGATGTAATAGGCACAACATGTGGTGGTAGTGGAACAATATCCCAAGTGCCTGTACGATCAAGAGCAGCAAGTTCCTCACACATAGCAAGTTGCCACTCTAGAATGCTGGAGGCCTCTTGATAAGTGGATGGCTCTTCCACAACAGCAGCAACACGAGGAAAACCATATTTGTCTGGAGCCCCAATAGTAGCACGATCTCGTAGATGATATCTCGGACCACCCTGTAACTCATCAGAAAGAGCACATGACTCATCAATATTAACATAATTATCAGCATCGGGAGTAGCAGGACTGGCCGAGGAAGTGGTTGTGGGGACTGGGGGACGACGAGTGTAATATTTGTGGATAGGTGGTTTTTCAAATGAGGGGTGCTGCTGGACTGGTGATTGACAATTAGAAGTATCTAAAGGGGAAGGATTGATGCTGGTATGTGGAGGGTCAACATGAGTAGGTGGAGTGTCAGAAGTATCAATAGGAGACACAAGAGTGTTGGGTGGACTAGAAGATATGGATGGTGTACGAGTGTCAACATCACTAAGTATAGGTGGAAGACACATAAAAGATGTTGACTCTGTACAGCTACGGGTTGGCTGAGTAGAAGGATTGTAAAAGAAAGGACGATCCTCAATGAAAGTGACATCACGAGATATACGAATACGACGAGAAGAAGTGTCATAACAACGATAGCCCTTATGCTCGGGATCTGTACCCCGAGAAAAACACACTCAGCGATTGAGCGATCGGCTTAGTCCGCTCACGAGGTGTAAGTAGGACATAGCATGTGCAGCCAAAAACACGTAGGTGGTCATAGTTAGGAGGAGTACCAAACGAGAACCTCACCGGGACATTGTCCCGATAATTTGGATGATGGTTGTCGGTTGATGAGATAAACGAAGTGGAAACTGCTTCTCCCCAAAAATGGGAAGGAACAAAAGATGCAATAAGAAGTGTGCGGGCGAGTCTCTATGATATGGCGGTGTTTCCGCTCAGCAACCCCATTTTGAGCATGCGCACCCGGACAAGACAACTGAGGAAGAGTGCCTTCAGAGGTCAAAAATTGGCGAAAAGTGTGAGATAAATACTCGCCACCTGAATCAGAACGAAAAACTCGAATGGGGGTGGAAAATTGTGTGTGCACCATGCGAGCAAAATTTTGGTAAATAGAGCACAACTGAGAACGATGTTTCATAAAATAAACCCAAGTATATCGAGAATGATCATCAACAAATATAACATAGTATTTATGACCACCTTTGGTAGCGAAAGGTGCAGGTGTAAGGTCACAATGGCTAGGGGGGGGTGAATAGCCTAATAAAATTTCTAGCAAGAACACTAGACAATCCGATTAGACAAAGGCAAGGCGGCAAATGTGCAAAGCAAGTGCTTCGACTACTCTATGCAAGCCGTCCTACCATGCAAGGCTACTCAATTCAATTGCACGCACAACAACGGTGATCAAGCTACACAATGTCGGTTCACCGAAACCAACCAAGCAATTCTACCCACGGGATTTAAACTACACAAAGAGTGGTTCCCGACCGACCACAACAAGCAATTCTACTTTGCGGAAAGTAAAGAGATGATCGAAGAATATACCGCCGCGAAGAGTAGAAGATAGCCAATCACCTAGGAAGCTCAATCACAAGCACAAGGAGGTCGAAGCCTCGGCAATCACAAATCATCACAATGATTTTTTTCCGAGGTTCACTTGCTTCCCGGCAAGCTACTCCTCGTTGTGGCGATGCACTTGCTTGGTGAGTTGCCCGCTCAATTGGCTCGGTGCCAAAGACCCCAATGGGGAGCCGCAATCTCCACACAAGACAAGGATCCACAAGCCACGAGCAATCCACTAGAGTATCCTTTCGCGAACTCCCGCGGGGAAGGATCAAGAACCCTCACAAGAACCCGGTGTGGCCTCGAACAATCACCAAGTCGAGCTCAACCACCACCCGCCGCTCCAAACCGTCTACGGTGACGGGAATCACCGAAGAGTAACAAGAATCCGCAGCCCACTCGAAGAACAAGTGCCTCTAGATGCAACTCTCAATGCAACTCACTTGTCTTGTCACTCAAATCTCACAAGAGATGCTCAAGAATGAAAGAGATGAGTGGGGGAGTGTCTCTCTAGCTCAAAGGATGCACAAGTATGTGAAAATGGCCAAGAGAGACTCCCCAAGCCGGCCAATGGTCTATTTATAGACCCTCCACGAAATAGAGCCGTTGCTCTCGGTGGCGCTTTACAACGCGCGGACGCGTCCGCGCTCGGCCCGGCGGGACGCGTCCGCCGCTTCTACGCCACGCCGTTGTCGGGCGACCGTTGAACTTTGAAGACGCCACGTCATAGTTCGCCGACGATGAACACGTGATACGCTGAGTCCGGCGCGTGCGTCCGGCGCGCGTCCGACGAGCCCGCCACACGAGCGCGCGCCCGACCCGAAAGTTTCTGGTCGGCGTCCGGCCACCGCCGGACGCGTCCGCTTCTCTGCGCTCGCCCGGCCAGCGCCGACTCCAACACGCGCCGGACGCGTCCGGCCCTCTGGCCCGGCGTCCGACGTCCGCGTCCGGCGCCTTCCGAAGGCGTCCACCTCTTGTTTGATCTTCGATGTCGCGCCGTCGTTGGTCCAATCTTCGAACCACTTGTCCAAGGTGCTAACTCCACAGAGTAGGTCACTTCTCAAGCACCGGAGTTAGCGTATCTTCTCAAGATCACGTCGACAAGTGTTAGCTCTCTAGTTAGCCTCTCATGCATCATGCAAAGTCACAACTAGAGGCACTTAGGACCGCGAATGAACCGAGGAAACCCCTCTTGATAGTCGGTTATCGATCCTAAATGTGGTCACACTCGCTAAGTGTCTCGACCACTAAACCGGAAAGCCCTATCAAGTATACCTTCGCCTTGATCTCCATGGGCATTTCCATTCATCACCGGAGCTTGATCACTTCACATGTCCACCATGTTTGTCACCGTGATCACCATGCTCCATCATCCACCGTCACGTTGCTATGTGTCTAACCACACTTAGAGCAAAGCATTAGCAACGTTGAGTGTCATTAATTACCAAAACCAAACCGGAGCTTTCAATCTCCCCCTTTTTTGGTAATTGATGACAACCCCTTCACAAACTCACAAAGATATGGAAATTAAATTCAATTATGAAGTTGAATTGCTTGCCCAAGACATTTTGATCATGAATCTTGGATTGGACAAGCATTTCAATTCCGGTTTTGGTAGTGGTAGCTCCCCCTACACGTGCGCATCAAATGTTTGGTCGATTCTCAAGCACACATGCATAGATGAAACTTTGTGTGAAAGTTACCACAAGCAAAATGGTACTAAGGTTTATAGAATTGACCTTTGAAGCGTGATACCAATCGGAGTGCGATAATAAACCTTCCTTAGCACCATGGGAATCTAGACATCATCAAAACTCAAGATACCTCATGAGATCACATTAAAAGCAAGGTACTTGAACAAGAGAAACTCTATGTCTAGAAACCACCTATGCATGCTAGTACTTCATTTCATCAATCAAGTCTTATACTAGCAAAACACCAAACAAGCATGAATATTGAATTTAGCTTGCAATGCTCCATATCATCATGTATGCACACACAATATGCAACAAATAGTCTATGAGCTTGCTCCCCCTATTTGTGTGCTCATGGTTGGGTCATATCATAAAAATTTGATCCCCTTCCATTGCTCTTTGTGACTTATTTCTCCCTTCTAGGTGCAAACTCCCCCTAGATGTATACTTTCTTCTCCCCCTTTGTCATCAATGACCAAGAAGGGTGCATAAGATGAGAGAAACAAGTCAATCAACTATGGCCAAATCTAAACCACATGCCTAGAAAATGTATCTCGGTTTGAACCAAGGGCAAGCTTCTTCACACCTCATAAGAATAAGGGTTATCTTGATCATGTTGAGATACACATCATGAGCAAGTGCTAAAGATTCAACACTAGGTTCACAAGCTCACAAACAAGTCATATGCCATCACTAGATCAAGTCAAGCATAGAAACAATAGTGATGCCATATATCCTTCAAATTCATTTGATTTGCAATGAATGAGCCTAGCAAGATGCACATGTATACATGTCTACACAACTAGCAATGGATGCATGAAGTGCAACAATCAACTTTACCTTGCTATGTTGGAGAAGAGGCATGTCATATATGGGGTGCATCAATCCATGTTGGAGAAGCTAAGGATGTTCAACTCATTCCTCAACTTGCAATATCTTTTCTCATCAAGAGGCTTGGTGAATATGTCGGCTAGTTGATCTTCGGTGCCAATGCTTTCAATGCTAATATCACCCTTTTGTTGATGATCTCTAATGAAGTGGTGCCTCACATCAATGTGCTTGGTTCTTGAATGTTGAACCGGATTGTTTGTCATCTTGATTGCACTTTCATTGTCACAAAACAAAGGCACATGCTTGAACTTGATCCCATAGTCCTTCAAGGTGGCTTTCATCCATAGCAATTGTGCACAACAATTCCCCGCACTAATATATTCGGCTTCGGCGGTGGATAGTGCCACACTATTTTGCTTCTTTGAAGACCATGACACAAGAGATCTTCCTAGCACTTGGCATGTTCCACTTGTGCTCTTCCTATCAATCTTGCAACCGGCATAGTCGGAGTCGGAGTATCCAATCAACTCAAAGCTTGACCCCTTGGGATACCATAGACCTACATCTTGGGTACCCTTCAAGTATCTCAATATCCTCTTGGTTGCCGTCAAGTGACTCTCTTGGAGAAGCTTGAAATCTTGCACACATGCACACACTAAACATGACATCCGGCCTTGAAGCGGTCACATATAGCAAGCTTCCAATCATTGATCTATATAGCTTTTGCTCAATCATCTTGCCACTATCATCAATATCCAAGCCACCATTGGTTCCCATAGGTGTACTAATGGCTTTAGCATCTTGCAACCCAAACTTCTTGATCATGTCCTTGATGTACTTGCCTTGACTCACAAAGGTGCCATTCTTCATTTGCTTGATTTGTAGACCAAGGAAGTAGCTCAACTCTCCAAGCATTGACATCTCAAACTCACTAGCCATCATCTTAGCAAACTCTTCACAAAAGAATTGATTTGTTGATCCAAAGATGATATCATCCACATAGATTTGCAACACAAACAAGTCATCTTCTATCTTCTTGGTGAAGAGAGTAGTGTCAACTTTGCCCATCTTGAAACCTTTGGATATGAGAAAGTCCCTCAATCTTTCATACCATGCCCTTGGAGCTTGCTTCAATCCATATAATGCCTTCTTGAGCTTGTAGACATGGTTGGGCTTCTTGTCATCTTCAAAACCGGGAGGTTGTGCAACATACACTTCCTCATTGATGAAGCCATTGAGAAATGCACTCTTCACATCCATTTGATAGAGCTTGATGTTGTGAGCACAAGCATAGGCTAATAGGATTCTAATTGCCTCCAATCTTGCCACCGGTGCATATGTTTCTCCAAAGTCAAGACCCTCAACTTGTGTGTAACCTTGTGCCACTAGTCTTGCTTTGTTCCTCACTACTAAGCCATCTTGATCTTGCTTGTTCTTGAAGACCCATTTGGTTCCAATCACATTGTGCTTCTTTGGCCTCTCAACAAGCTCCCAAACCTCATTCCTAGTAAAGTTGTTCAATTCCTCATGCATGGCATTTATCCAATCCGGATCCTTCAATGCCTCATCAATTTTAGTTGGCTCAATGAATGACACAAAGGAGTAGTGCTCACATATGTTAGCCAACCTTGATCTTGTTTGCACACCTCTTTGAATGTCACCAATGATATGATCTAGAGGATGATCTCTTGCAATGTTTGACGGTTGAAGAACTAGCTCATTTGCATTGCTTGCTTGACCTTGATCTTGATCCTCATGTTGAGTACCACTTGTGCTTGCCTCATTGGAATCATCAATCACAACTTGAGTTGGCACTTGCACTTCATCACCATCATCCACTTGCCTTGGCCTAATGTCACCAATGTCCATGTGTCTCATTGCATTGCTCAATTGATCTCCACCCACATCTTCTTGATTTTGATCTCCAACTTGAGAGCCTTGGGTTTCATCAAATTCAACATCATGAACCTCTTCAACTAGCCCACTAGCCAAGTTCCACACTCTATAAGCCTTGCTAGAAGTAGAGTATCCAAGAAGAAATCCCTCATCACATCTCTTGTCAAACTTGCCAAGTCTTTGCCCCTTCTTGAGAATGTAGCACTTGCAACCAAAGACCCTAAGTAAGCAATATTGGGCTTCCTTCCATTCAAGATTTCATATGGAGTCTTTTCTAACTTCCCATGGCAATAGAGGCGGTTGCTATAGTAGCAAGCCGTGTTGATAGCATCACTCCAAAACTTCTCACTCACATTGTACTCAAGTAGCATAGTTCTTGCCATCTCAATCAAGGTCCTATTCTTCCTCTCAACTATACCATTGGATTGAGGAGTGTAGGTTGGTGAGAATTGATGCACAATTCCAAGCTCATCACACAACTCTTCAACTCTTGTGTTCTTGAATTCACTCCCATTGTCACTTCTTATCTTCTTGATGGTAGTGTCAAACTCATTTTGCACCCTCTTGACAAATGACTTGAATAGATCATAGACTTCACTTTTGTCATAGAGGAAGAACACCCATGTGTATCTTGAGTAGTCATCCACAATCACAAAACCATACTTGTTGCCCCCAATTGATGTGTAGTGAGTTGGGCCAAACAAGTCCATATGCAACAACTCAAATGTTCTTGAAGTTGACATCTCATTCTTTTTAGAATGTGAGTTCCCATGTTGCTTGCCGGCTTGACATGCACTACAAGGCCTATCCTTCTCAAATGTGACATCACTCAAGCCTCTCACTAGATCATGCTTCACCAACTTGTTCAATTGCTTCATGCCAACATGTCCAAGGCGCCTATGCCATAGCCATCCCTTGCTTGACTTGCCAATCAAACATGATGAAAGTTGAGCTTCACTAGCATTGAAATCCACCAAGTACAAGCTTCCATGCCTAAATCCCTTGAAGATGATATTTGCTTGATTCTTGCTCACCACCTCAACTTGCTTGTCATCAAATATGCATTTGTAGCCAAGATCACACAATTGTGCCACCGACAAAAGATTGAAGTTCAAAGTATCAACTAGCAACACATTGGAGAGATCCTTCTCATTGGAAATTGCAACCTTTCCAAGCCCCATGACATCACCCTTGCTATTGTCACCGAATGTGATAGAGTTGAATCCACCATTGTCATTCCTATCAAGTGACTTGAACATACTATCTTCACCGGTCATATGATTTGATGCACCACTATCAAGCACCCAATGCCTCCTCCGGCTTTGTAATTGACCTACAAGAAGACATCAAGCTTTAGGTACCCATTTTTGCTTGGGTCCTTGAAGGTTAGTCACTAGAGTCTTTGGCACCCAAATAGCTTTCTTCTTTGAGCTCATCCATGGTGCGCCAATGAATCTAGCACTCACACCACACTCACTCTTAACAAGCATGTAGAAATCATTTAACTCTTAAGAGGGAGCACTAGTGTTCTTGTTCTTGCATGCACGCTCTAGATGACCAACTTGCTTGCAACTCTTGCAATAGCTACCATTGTTCTTCACAAAACTAGTCTTGTGAGGAGCAAAAGCGGCCTTGCCTTTCTTGGGGTTATAGCCTAATCCCTCTTTGTAGAGAGAAGCTCTTTGGCTACCCAAGCACATAAGCAAGCGGTCCTCACCACCATAAGCCTTAGCCAAGGTGTGATTGAGCTCCTTGACTTCCTTCTTAAGAAACTCATTTTCAACTACTAGTGTAGAATCACAAACATGACTAACACTACTAGATGAAGTAGAGGCATAAGAGCATGAAGGGCCAAGTGATGCAACAACAATTGAATCATCAAGTGAATCACATGATGTGGACACATTTTTCTTTTCTATGATCACCACTTGTGATTGCACTTTTTCTTGCTTCTCAACTAGAGAAGAATGAGCTTTTTCAAGCTTGGAGTGAGCCATCTCTAGCTTCTTATGGTCTACCTTTAGACTCTCATAAGATGCCCTCAACTCCATAAGTTCTTGCTCAAGGTTTTGTTTATCCTTGCGCAAGCCCCTACATTCTTTCCTAGAGTCATTGAAAGCACCCTTGCAATCCTCAAGCATGACCCATAGTTCTTCTTTTGTGGTGTCATCATCATCATCACTCTCATCATCACTATCGGGTGTAGGTTGTACCTTAGTGGCCTTGGCCATGAAGCAAGATGATGGAGCACCAAATAAAGAAAGCTTCTCTTGAATGGCAATGCTTGCGTGCCCCTTCTTCTTCTTCTTCTTGGAATCATCATCATCATCATCACTTGAGGAAGATGAATCACTCTCCCAAGTAGCCACATGAGATTCACCCTTCTTCTTGTGATGGAAGGAGTCTTTCTCCTCCTTCTTCTTCTCTTGCTTCTTCCTCTCCTTCCTCATGGCATCTTCATCATCACTTGCATATGGGCACTTGGCAATGAGATGATCCTTGCTATTGCACCGGAAGCACTTCATGGGACGGTCACTTGACTTGGATGAGCCTCTCTTGCTCTTGGACCGGTACCCCTTCTTCATGAGCTTCCCCATTCTCTTCACAAGGAGTGCCATTTGTTCACTCACTTCTTCTTCTTGCCCACTTGAGCTAGAGCATGGTTCATCTTCACTTGATGACTCTTCTTTCTTCTTCTTGCCCTTGCTCTTGGATGATGCGGCCTTGAATGCCACGCTCTTCTTGTCATCATCCTTCTTCTCATTCTCCTTCTTCTTTTTCTTCACCAACTCTTCCTTCTCATGATCTTCTCTAAACTCATCATCGGCCATTATCTCTTGAAGGACTTGGTTGGGAGTTGGCTTCTCCTTCATTGTTGTCTTCACCATGACGGTCTTCAACATATCAAATCTTTTGGGAAGACACCTCATGAACTTGGTGGAGAATTGAGAGTCCTTGATCTCTTCCCCAAGTCCCTTGAGCTCATTGACAATGACTTGGAGCCTATGGAACATCTCCGGGACACTCTCATCCTCCTTCATTGAGAAACTTGCAAACTTCTCTTGCAACATGTAGGCTCTTGCGGTCTTGACACTTTCGGTGCCCTCATAAGCTTCTTCTAGCTTCTTCCAAATGTCATGAGCCACCTCAAGGTTCTTGATGAGCTCAAACGCTTTATCATCAAGCGCCTCATGAAAAGCATTCACGGCAATGTCATTTGCTTGTTGCTTCTTTTCTTCGGACGGTGTTGGCACCGCACCCTCAACAAGCTCAAACTTTGTCTCCACTACTTTCCACACCTCAAGGTTGATTGACTTGAGATGACTCTTCATCTTGAGCTTCCATTTGGCATAGTCATCACCTCGAAATGATGGTGCCTTCTTGGTGTTGTTGATATGCATAACCATAGCCATTGCTTCACCGTAGGATGTTAATCCAACTCAACCAAACGGTGCCCTGCTCCGATACCACGTGTAAGGTCACAATGGCTAGAGGGGGGGGGGTGAATAGCCTAATAAAATTTCTAGCAAGAACACTAGACAATCCGATTAGACAGCAAGGCGGCAAATGTGCAAAGCAAGTGCTTCGACTACTCTATGCAAGCCGTCCTACCATGCAAGGCTACTCAATTCAATTGCACGCACAACAACGGTGATCAAGCTACACAATGTCGGTTCACCGAAACCAACCAAGCAATTCTACCCACGGGATTTAAACTACACAAAGAGTGGTTCCCGACCGACCACAACAAGCAATTCTACTTTGCGGAAAGTAAAGAGATGATCGAAGAATATACCGCCGCGAAGAGTAGAAGATAGCCAATCACCTAGGAAGCTCAATCACAAGCACAAGGAGGTCGAAGCCTCGGCAATCACAAATCATCACAATGATTTTTTTCCGAGGTTCACTTGCTTCCCGGTAAGCTACTTGTTGTGGCGATGCACTTGCTTGGTGAGTTGCCCGCTCAATTGGCTCGGTGCCAAAGACCCCAATGGGGAGCCGCAATCTCCACACAAGACAAGGATCCACAAGCCACGAGCAATCCACTAGAGTATCCTTTCGCGAACTCCGCGGGGAAGGATCAAGAACCCTCACAAGAACCCGGTGTGGCCTCGAACAATCACCAAGTCGAGCTCAACCACCACCCGCTGCTCCAAACCGTCTACGGTGACGGGAATCACCGAAGAGTAACAAGAATCCGCGACCCGCTCGAAGAACAAGTGCCTCTAGATGCAACTCTCAATGCAACTCACTTGTCTTGCCACTCAAATCTCACAAGAGATGCTCAAGAATGAAAGAGATGAGTGGGGGAGTGTCTCTCTAGCTCAAAGGATGCACAAGTATGTGAAAATGGCCAAGAGAGACTCCCCAAGCCGGCCAATGGTCTATTTATAGACCCCTCCACGAAATAGAGCCGTTGCTCTCGGGCTGGCGCTTTACAACGCGCCGGACGCGTCCGGCGCTCGGCCGGCGGACGCGTCCGCCGCTCTCTGCCACGCCGTTGTCAGTCGACCGTTGAACTTTGAAGACGCCACGTCATAGTTCGCCAGACGATGAACAGTGATACGCCTGAGTCCGGCGCGTGCGTCCGGCGCGCGTCCGACGAGCCAGCCACACGAGCGCGCGCCCGACCAGAAAGTTTCTGGTCGGCGTCCGGCCACCGCCGGACGCGTCTGGCGCCGCGTCCGGCGCTCTCTGCGCTCGGCTGCCAGCCCAGCGCCGACTCCAACACGCGCCGGACGCGTCCGGCCCTCTGGCCCGGCGTCCGACGTCCGCGTCCGGCGCCTTCCGAAGGCGTCCACCTCTTGTTTGATCTTCGATGTCGCGCCGTCGTTGATCCAATCTTCGAACCACTTGTCCAAGGTGCTAACTCCACAGAGTAGGTCACTTCTCAAGCACCGGAGTTAGCGTATCTTCTCAAGATCACGTCGACAAGTGTTAGCTCTCTAGTTAGCCTCTCATGCATCATGCAAAGTCACAACTAGAGGCACTTAGGACCGCGAATGAACCGAGGAAACCCCTCTTGATAGTCGGTTATCGATCCTAAATGTGGTCACACTCGCTAAGTGTCTCGACCACTAAACCGGAAAGCCCTATCAAGTATACCTTCGCCTTGATCTCCATGGGCATTTCCATTCATCACCGGAGCTTGATCACTTCACATGTCCACCATGTTTGTCACCGTGATCACCATGCTCCATCATCCACCGTCACGTTGCTATGTGTCTAACCACACTTAGAGCAAAGCATTAGCAACGTTGAGTGTCATTAATTACCAAAACCAAACCGGAGCTTTCAGCAGGACCCCATACATCAGAGTGAATAATATCAAAAGGTCTAGCTGAATGAGAGGTACTAGTGGAATATGGGAGTTGCAACTGTTTTCCAAGCTTGCAACCCTTACACTGAAAACTAGACTCGATGGATGTAGGACCTAAACAACCCTTATTTATTAAGGTGGACAAACGAGACCCGCATAAATGACCAAGACGATGATGCCACTTGGCAAAGGATGAAGTCGATGGCGATGCACTGGATGATGATGATGATGAAGTAGCAGCGGCGGACACATGGGTGGTAGAGTGAGGAAGGCGCAAGGTGTCGAGGACGTAGAGGCTGTGAGAACCTCTACGGCGATGGCCAGTCCCAAGTACAGTCCCGGTGCGACGATCCTGAATAAAACAAGATGAGTCATCGAATCCAACAAAACAATTGTGATCGGTTAATTGACCGACAGAAAGAAGATTCATAGACAACCGAGGTACAAATGAGACATTAGGTACGGAGAAATTAGAGGTGCAAAGAGAACCCTTATGAGTAATGTGACAGGATGTACCATCTGCTGTCTGAATAGAGGCACCATCGGTAATTGGCTTGCAGGCAATAAGTTGGGACTGATCTGATGACACATGAAAAGATGCTCCTGAATCAAGTACCCAAGATGAGGGAGCAGTGACAGGTGATGCAGCAGCAACTGACACAGATCCTGTAGGGGCAGAACCTGCAGGCACAGAGCCTGTAGAGGTGGAACTGCCGCCAAGACAATTAGAAGTATCAATGGTTTTGTAGTAATTTGAGCTATTTAGTTACCAAAAATGAAGATCTTTAGTAAAGTATGATTAGCATGAAAACATGATCAAATTTTATCTATGCTAGTTTATTCACAAACCAATAAGGCATGCATACTCTTTGAGGACAGAAAAGCTTTTGTTGACTCAAAAGAGAAAGATTGGGGAAGGTTGGCTCAATGTCTACTTAGGTCCAAGTTTAAGGCCCCATATGTAACATGCATCAAATTCTGATAAACTTTGTTCGCATTGTACAAATGAAACATATGAACTTTACTGGGAATCCGGAGAATTGGCCTGAGTTCCAAAGGGCTACTATTGTAGATTAGATATGTCGTTCATATGGCATATATATGATCTTAAGTTGGTGCACACATAATATTTGCTCGAAGTATTCAGGAACTATTGTAATCTTGTTTCTGAAATGGCAGGTACTCAAAAAATGGAAACATAGGTGGAATAAATCAGGGAGGCATACACCATTGTGGTATCAACAAGTAAATAAATGCCTTGAATTGGCACTTACCTGTTTGCACACAGACCCACACAGCAGACCTACCATATGTGATATAATCAACGAATTGGATCATAATGGCAGTATATCTACATTTGATCAGGTAACTCGTTTGCTGGCATCGACCTCCATTAGCCATCTTAATTAGGAGTACATCATCATGGTAATCCGTATCTATCCTCTCTCTCAGATAAATCCTTACCTGGAGGAAATGCTTGGGATTGAGCCACTGGAGCTGCATTTCCTGTTTGAGCATAATAAGGTGATAACACGCTCAGTTGAGCTGACTAATGATACAGACGATTACTTTGCCTTCAAAATAACAACCTTGAGCGCACTGTACTGGATACAACCAAGCAAAAATATTGTTCCACCACGATCCAAGTGTAGCATCATCATAACACTTCAAGCACTGGAGATGGCACCAGAGCAGTGCAACTATGGGGCATCTCAGTTCTACGTTGAGAGTACCAGAGTGGATGAGCGCCTCATAGCTGAGGATATAACTGAAGACATGTTCGACGAAAAGCCTGGCAAAGTGGTTGATATGGTGGCTTTAATCGTTGTTCTTGAGTGAGCATGTTTACACCCTGCTCTGTTTTTTTGCCCCCTTCGAAAGTTCGAAACGACTCTCTGCTCTGGTTTAGAATTGAGACCACTACAATGTGTGTAGATATGTTAACTGTCTAAGGACATGAAGGAAGAGGACCTAATTAAGCGATGGATTCGGAGGTGCTGTTTGAATTGCCGGTGGTGTACAAGGCTGTATATTTGAGTTTGTACTCTGTAACGGACGTTTTGTTTTTTTTGAAAGATCGGTACTGACGTTTTGTAGATAAGTTTGAATTTTATTCGACATGGAAAGTGCCTTTTTGCTAAGATGGTTAGGTCCACGATGCTGATACGGCCTTGCTAAGATGGCCTTTTTCAGTCCTATTTCAGTCATGCCTTGGCAGGTCGTGACTCCTACTACGTCTTTGCTTTCAGGCTCTACCGCTCCAGCCATCACTCACTGATCCACCAAAACAGCTCTGTTGCTACCTGCAGGACTAACGCCCAACTGCCTGATGAAAATGATGAAATGGTATTTTCTACAATGATTTTAGTGAAATTAGTTTTAAAAGTAAGATGAGTGATAATCTTTTAGATGATTGTCCAGTCATATCCACGGCTTAATGATACAGTCGGCATATTTTAGTGAAAACAGATTTAAGAAATTAAGTGGCTTCTTTATAGTGGATAGAAATAGTATAACAATTAAAACACGTTGGCTAAAAAGTTGGATAAGAGCATCTCCAAGGGTTTTGCATTTTTGCTTTGGCATTTGTAGTTATTTGCCAACTCTCAAAACAAAATGTAAAGTAATAAAAGAGGACATCTCCAACCGTTTTGCAATTTTGACTTGGCAATTATCCAAAATAGGCAGCGTGGGTGGAGGGATGTGGTGCGAGAGTCGCGCGCGGGGATGTCGTAGGCAGCGCATGCGACAAATGCCAAGCGCGAGGGGCTTGGCATATATGCCAAGTCTTCCCCTCCAAATGTCAAGTTAATGAAAATGCAAAGGCTAAATGCATAACCATTGGAGAGGGTTTCTTAGAAGTTTTATGCAAATTAGTAAATGCCAAGTCCAAATGCATAACCCTTGAAGATGCTTGTAAGTCTCTTACTCTTTTTTTATGTCTATATTTTGAATTATCAGTATGACATTTGAACTATTTATGTTATAATTTATAAATATTTTCAACTTGATCTTCAAATTAAGAGGTCTGGTGCGCTGATTCAAGTGATACTAATTTTCCAAGGAAGGAAAAGCCCCCAAATTATTCCCTCGGGGAAAATACTCACACCCATCATAGCAAGAACACACCCACGTATGAGTGTCAAAATGAAGGTAATGCAATAACAACAGCAACTTAGCGAGTTGTTCATTTTTTATCGGTCAATCGAAAATAACGGACAACAAATGACAACAACGAGGTAGTATCTCAACGAAATTAAAATTGGAAAAACAAACAGCACAGTGAACTTACATACACTGTAGAAACAAATTGGAGGAAACAATGAATTGAAAACAATAAACTGAAACCTAACCTAAAGAAAGAACTTAAAGTACTTGACAATCTAATAGGCAACCATTGGAGCATGGATTCAGTTATTTGCGAGGGCAATTCACAACAAATTTGAGTATGCTTTATCACAGTCTTACAAGTTTACAGCACAAGTCTCCAACTGATCCAAAAGATTAAGAAATAAAGAAAAGATATCACTGAAATATACAACTGCATACTGCACGCCACACAACTTGTACAGAAAAGAGGAGCATGTGATTGCTTTGCTCATCAGACATGATATGCCTGATATGCATAAATCAGTCATGATACTCGTTCACAATGAGGGTGTACTTCGATGATGAGGTTTCCTCTTTTTTCAAACACTCTACTCTCGATTTAGTCAACTCACTTGCTTGGCTGTCAACAGTCAAGACCACATCTTGGAGCATTTCAAGTTTGTCCATGCCGTGAAGACCTTCCAACTTTTTGAAACGCAGCTCAAGTTTTTCCACCTGTGGCATGGCCTTCATTGTAAAATTGAGAGATGGAAGAAGAGGAACAAATATGCGGAGCAGTTTGAGCTTATTGAATCCTCCAGCTGGGACAATGATCTCTCCTCCTGAATCAGACTTATTTTTTTCAAGGATGGCAGCTATAGCAGGATCATGCTTCTTACTGATTGAAAAGGTGAGTGAAAACAATGAGCTTAGATTGCTAAGAAGATGCAAGTTATCTGTCCGGAGAGCTGTCCCTGAAAGAGTCAACTTTACAAGCTCCTCTAGATTTTTCGTCCACATTGGAAGTTTAAGCAACTTGCCAGATAGCTCAAGAGCCCTCAGGTCCGTTGGATAAGACGTCATTGCGTCCAAGGTCTTAAAAAATTCAGATGACTTGTCATCGATTATAAGAGTTTGGAGAGAATAACCACTGAGGTACTGGATAGAAGAGAGCAAATCTCCAAATATCTCATCACTCTTGTGGATCCTGTAAATTGCCAACTTCCTCAGCCCAGTAAAGTAGCTGATGTCTGATGCAGTTGTTGATCCCTCCACAATCTCAATCCCTGACAATATGCGTAAGGTTTTCATTGTTCCCTTAAGCTCTTTAGGAATCTTCAGGGTTTTCCGTGTTCTCTTGTCTCCACCAAGGATGTTATGTATTTGCTCTAGCTGTCCTACAGTTACAGGCAACTGTTGAACATCTGTCTCCCTTATATCTAGAGTCTCCAAGTTCCTGAGCTTGGAAATATTTGGGGGAAGTTCTTTTATATCTGTTCTTCGGAGGCTCAGATACTTGAGTTGAATCATTTTGCATATGTCTGAGACCTTGAAATGGCTCTCCCTCAAACCTATGCAGCCTTCAAGATCTAATACCTGCACTAATTCAGTTTTGAGTGATTTGAAGTGCAGTTTATCCAGGCTCCCAAACACGGTCAGGGATCTGACATGGGACATGTTCATCCTATCGACGTTCTTTGCACGTTTGGGATCACTGTTGTGGAGAGAAAGCCTGCGAACTTTGTTGCTACGTGTTGGCATGGACCAGTGGCTACCAACTACAGTGATGAAATCCTCTTCTGCTGCCCTGGAAATGATGAACTCAAGTACCATGTCATGGACCTGACAACTTTTGACCCTTCCATTGCTGCTATGCTCTACAGGCCGCATTATCTTCCTTTCAATCAGCTGATTAAAGCATGTCTCTGCAACATCCTCAACACTCAAACCTTGCTTCTCTCTGATATAACCTTCTGCTATCCATCTTCTAATCAGCCGCTTCCTACTAACTTTCCGGCCTTTAGGAAATATGCTTAGATACAAAGAGCAAATCTTGATATCACTAGGCATGTCATTGTAGCAGTGATTGATTATCCTCATAAAATCCTCTGGTTTACGACATTTTTCTGGCTCCGGAAACAAAGAGTTGCAAAGACCTGACCAATCATTCTGGCTCATCAAGGGTTTGGATGCTGCAAGACCTGCCATGGTAACTATGGCCAATGGCAATCCACCACACCTCTCCCAGACTCTAGGTGGAATTACGTTCAGACTTGGTTGACTCCCTCCACCAGTACCCCTATGCTCCAGCAAGGTTTTGTGGAATAGTTTTTTGGGTTCATCACCAGGTAGAACTTCAATTGGATGGATATGATCATGGCCTTTGCGAGAAGAGCATGTCACGGCAACAGCTTGAAACCGTGTGGTGACAATTATTCTGCTTCCCTCTTCATTTTCAGGAAAACATTTCTTGATATTCTGCCATGTAGATGATGACCAGACATCATCAATTAACAGTAGGTACCTGCAAAGGAATAAGATATGAAACAAATTAAAACTGTACATAAGTATTTCCATGTCGTGTCTACCTAATATTTATTTAGTTTTTACGTTTTCTTGTGTTCGATCTTGTTTGCCTTAAGAGTATAAGATTCCTCCCCCTCTGGTCTCTGAAATTCTAATCTTTGAATGGATTTACTTACTTTCTGTGTTCTCTTATATAAAAAGCAATGTTTGCTAAAAAAGGAAACTTTTAGAATTAACATTACATTGAAACTGAAGGAACTGGTATTGAATTAGTTCTGGGGCCAACTAAAATAGGGAAATACAAATATTTGATAGCAGTTCATGAACAAAGGATCACATAAACAGGAAAAATACAAGACACAGAATGTGGATTATAACAGAAAGATTGACACTTCCAATGTAAAGATGAATGGCAAATATGAAGTCATCCATGGGACTGTACTCATTTCACAACCTTTTTTTCTGTAAATTCGTACAGAACAAACTACCCTATAGGTATATTACAGCCCTGTGTTTTGCATATGCATTTGATAGGATTAATGCTTTGTCCAAAGTTGTCCTTTTAGGAGGGACTTCTCGTACGATAGAATTATTCTCTATGGTGTCTGTATATATGCAAATTAAAAGCCTGTTTATATGCTAAAAGCCTAAAACTAGCCACATGACAGTTGACATTAACATTCAAAAACTCATCATACAGAGGCAATCAAAGCAAAGCATCACAAAAGTGTTTGGGTATATGTTTATGATGATACCTTGTTTTTCCAAGGTAATTCTTCAACTCCGATGTCATCTGGTTGTGCTTGTCCGGCCTGGCGATGCCATCCTCCTCTTGATTTGGGGATGGCAGTCTGAATCGGCTCAGTATGCCTCCGATAACCGGGATCTTCTTCTGCGAGACAACTCTGCTGCCATCTTGGCCTTGCTGCTCCCCGCTGTTGGTCTGCGTCTTCACTTGGCTCAGTATGTCCTTGAGCACGACTTCAGGGTCGGCGTTCTGAGACACGGTCACCATTGCCCGGCACTGGAACTGGGGGCCGAGCTTCCGGTAGAGCGCCATGGCAACCGTCGTCTTCCCCACGCCGCCGAATCCGACAATGGACAGCACCCCGCGCTGCTTCCTGGTGTCATCGTAGGAGATCCACTTCTCCAGATCCGGCATCTCCTTCACCCCCACGGGCTGCAGGACCCTGACGAGCTGCCGGGTCGTCTCCTGGTGCTCGGCGGCGAGGTACCCCGTGGCACCGCCACCCAGACTGCTCTTCTTCTTGCCAGGCTTCGGATCCGGGACGCCGTACCTGCTGCGGCGGTCGCCCACGGTCTGCGCGCGCTCCTTGAGCTCGGCGATCTTGACGGTGATGTCGCGGCGGAGCTTCCACGTCCGGATCTCGTACAGCGTCTTGTGGATCGTGGTGCAGCAGTCGTCGCCGAGGGGGTCGTCGGGCTCGAGGCGGTGGGCGAAGTCGTCGACGCAGTCCTCGATGTCGTAGGCGACGTCGCGGACCTGCTTCATCCAGCCCTCCGTCTGGTCGTCGTGGCCGCCCTCGTCGCCGCCGCTGCTGCCGAGGTTGCTGAGGAAGCACTGCATGCTGGCGAGCTCGTCGTTGATGAACTGGATGTTGCCCCGGACGCCGCGGATCAGGGAGTACTCCGAGGCGAGGAGGCTGCCCAGCTTGCCCAGGAGGGACCGCAGGGTGGCTTCCGATGTGCCGACTGCCAACTCCATGGCTGTGGCCTCTTGCCAGCGGCGGGCAGTGCAGGAATGGTTGGCCGGAGTTGGTAGAGGAGGGTGGAGGGCGGCGACGGCGGCGGCTCAATCGAACGAGGTGGCTCGCCGCTCGCATTGGGGAATCCGGCGGCCTTTTTTCCCTTGGCTCGCAGTGTCGTTTACCACAAGAAGCACCAGCAGCAGGGCAGCAGCGCTCGCAAGGTAGCTCCTTCTCAAGCTCTCACGTGACCATAGGCAAGCAGCAGCAGGTCTGTATAGCATAGGAAAGCAACGGCAGCTCCACCTAGCCATGGATAAGCAGCAGCAGCTCCGTACTCCATGTGCAAGCACCAGCAGCTACGCTCGTCCATGGCAAAGCAGCACCAGCAGCTACGCTCGTCCATGGCAAAGCAGCAGCACCTCCATATGCCATGGGCAAGCAACAACATCTACGCGCAGTCATGAGCATGGAGCAGCTCCTCTGTACACCACGAGGCAGAGCTTCTTCTCACAGCGGGCGCCGGAGCCGAAGGCGGACCTGTCGTCGCCCCAGTCTGCGGAGTCGATGCTCTGACATTTGGATCGTCGCCCCTGGGCTGCTACTGCTCCTCCTGCCAATGCCTAGCATGCCCCTGCTCGACTCCTCCCCAGCGCGGCCGTGGCCGCCATGCCGCCGACACGCAACTGGGAGGGGCGGATCCGCCGCCGTCATGGCAGTGAGGGGCAAGGCCGCCGCCGTCGCAGCTGAGTGGGGTACCGAAAAATGAACACTTTTGATAGTTGGGTACCGAAACTAGATGATTTTGTAATTGAGGGTTAAAATTAGATCAACACAATAATTGAGAGGTCAAAAGTGGACTTAATCCTATTTTTTAAAAAAACAAAGAAATACCATTCCCTTTTTTAAAAGTAAAAATACTAACATTCATAATAGAAAATAATTACCAAGATTATTACGGGAAAAAAGCGGCAACGTCTTAATTACGAGTAAAGGCAAATTAGGGCAATAATTTTGCAAATAGCTAGCTAGTTGAGACATTGAAAAAAAAAATAACAGAGTTATGTAAGAGAGTTGTTTTTAGGAGATCGTGCTACACTAGCTATGTGGAAATCGCTAGCTATTTGGAAGTTGCTAGATATTTGATCTCTCTTTAATAGTTAATAGAAGTGTTACTTTTTTATTATTTTTATGTCTCCTGCTAGCTAGCTATTTGTAAATTGCTATTCAAGACGTTCTAAAATCTAATAGAACTCCTTCCCGCTAGTTATTTGAGAACCATTGGAGAAGCTCACATTGGATTCAAAGCCAACGGTCCAGAGGACGATTTTGAGTAGCAAGGAATTGGATCCCACTCAGTCCCTTCTAAACCCCATGGATTTGGGATCAAACGAACAAGACCTAGGTCAGAAAAAAGTATCCTCATGAAATTAAGGGAACAATTGGTTAGGGATGTCTATCAGTCTAAAATTAGAATCACTTGAATCAGCGCACCAGACCTCTTAATTTGAAGATCAAGTTGAAAATATTTATAAATTATAACATAAATAGTTCAAATGTCATACTGATAATTTAAAATATAGACATAAAAGAGAGTAAGAGACTTACAATACTATTTATCCAACCTTTTAGCTTACCTGTTTTAATTGAATGTCTCGTTTATACTATTTCTATCCACTCCAAAGAAACCTCTTAATTTCTTAAATCTGTTTTCACTAAAATATGCCGATTGCATCATTAAGCTGCGAATATGACTGGACAATCATCTAAAAGATTATCACCGATCATACTTTTAAAATTAATTTCATTAAAATCATTGTACAAAATAGCCTTTCATCATTTTTTCATCAGGCAGTGGGGCGTTAGTCCTATAGGTTCAGCCAGCAGGTAGCAACAGAGCTGTTTTGGTGGATCCGTGACTGGTGGCTGGAGCTATATAGCCTGGAAGCAAAGACCTGTCAAGGTGTGACTATCTGAACCTCCCGTCTCGGCTTGGCCATAGCAGCATCATGGACCAAACCATCTTACTATTTTATATACAAAATAACTTTCATTGTTGAAGAAAATTCAAACTAATCTCCAAAACGTCAGAACCGTTAAAAAAAAACTCGACGAGAGGAGCACACTGCATCCCCATTTTTTAATTCAGATGATGCAGGGTGAGAACCTTAAAGAGTACAAACTCGAATGTACAGCCTTATGTACACCGGCAATTCCAACAGCACCTCCAAATTAATCGCTTAATTAGGTCCTCTTCCCTCATGTCATTAGACATTTAACATAATATTGACACACATTGTAGTGATCTCAATTCTAAACCAGAGCCGGGAGTCCTTCCCAAGAGGACAGAAAACAGAGCACGGAGTAAACATGCTAATTCAAGGACAACAATCAAAGCCACTTTATCAAAACGCACCTCCAAATCAGGTGCTGGAGGTTTACTAGTTACTACAGCCGGTGATGTTTACCTTTTTTCATCATTAAAAAAGTATGGTAAAAACGTAGAGACAGAGATTACAGAAAAAGAAAAGAAATTTGCACTTCCAACAGTCCGTTGACGTTGACATCCTCCTCGATCATCGAGCGAGCGAATTAATCTGGCCACGCGTGTTTGGTGTGGTGTGTGGAGTGAATGCAGGCCATGGCAGCCGCAGAGAACGGACGCACACAGTACAGGGATCCAATGCACTTCACTTCTACTACCTCTCTCATCTATGATTGCCCTCACCTTTCCCCATTCCCCTGCATCTCATCAGTTGCTTCGTGCCTTCGTCCTGTTCCAAAGGCAGCGGCGAGTGCGAACCGAGCGGGTGCTCGGTTGGGTCGGGGGTTCGAACCCAGGCATCGCACGAATAAAGCGGGGTTTTCCCCGTTTTCTATTGTCTACGCTCAGTCTGGGCAATCGGTTTTAACCGACAAGTTCGGTTCGGTTGTTCGGTGCTAGCAAACTTCGGTTTGGGAAGGGAAGGGAACCGATCGGTTTTTCAAAAACAGAGAAACCGAGCAGTTCGGTGTCGGTTTCTTCGGTTCGGCGTTCGGTTTCCACCGAAGTTCACAAAGGATTCAGAGTCGCCGTACCTAGCTGAGCGCCGCCGGTAACACCTTGCCGCTCGCCTGCGCGCACAACGGCGCTCGTCGCTGCCCGTTCATACGCCACACTCATCAACCACCACGGCGCCGGCGCTTGCTCGGGCCACAGCCTCGTACCGTCGCCGGTCCTCGTGGCACGCGTCCTCTGCAACGCGCGGTGCCTCGCTGTCGGAGCTCGGAAGTCGCGTGCTGCGTAGCTGCAAGTATTCGTGCGAACGTGATTTGTGCTCGTGATTGATGCTCTGGGGAGATCGAGATTTGAGACTGACGAGAGAAGAACGAAGAAGAAATAGATGAGGATAAAGGAGAGAGAGACGGCTAGATAGGGTCACGGGATTTCTGTTTCCTTTCGGCTGCAAGTTCTGGAGGTTTTGGTTGTCTACGTGATGGCCTGATGGGCCTTGGGCCAGGCCTGTTGCCTTGCTTTGCGTCTTTCAGGACGAGAGTCACCGGCAGATGCGCCGCACAGCTACAGACTTCGGTTTTGATCGGGTGTTCGGTTCTCTACATACGCAAACCGACGCCGAAGCCGAACACCGAACAGCACAAAAACGCAAACCGACACCGAACCGAAAAACCGAAAAACCGACATTACGGTTCGGTTTCGGTTCGGTTCGGTTCGGTGTCGGTTTTTCGGTTAAAATGTGCCCAGATTGAGTCTACGCCCGGGTAGCACCCATGCGCTTTCTCGGCATTCCGCTTCACCGCGACGAGCCACTCCAGGGTGCGGCGTCTGAATATGTAGTTTGTAGGTCTTAGCAAGGGATCTAGGGTGGCGTGAGTAGGTGTGCGTGTGTGTGGTGGTGTGTGTTAGATGCCTGTTCAGATACTACTCAGACCAAGGGCTTCTAAAAAAAAAAGGCAGCGGCGAGCGGTAACCAGCTGGGTGGCGGCGGCCTAGATCCGGCGAGAACGGGAGCTCGATCCGGCACCCAAAGGCGACCGATCCGGCACCCAAAGGCGACCGATCAGGTGAGTCCTAGCTCTCACAGTCTCGTTCTTTAATCTTTTATTTATAACCTTCCCGATAGCTACTGCAAGGCGGGGAACTGGGTCGTTGAAATCATATTCCGCTAGGGTTTGGGGGCGCCGCCGCCAAGACCACCACCGAGGGGCGCCGCCGTCGCCACCACCGCCTGCGGCCCCCGTTCCCTCGCCTCCGGCCTCGCTGCCGGCGGTGACGCGGAGCGGGGGTCCGCCTCGTGTTCCGGTTTTTTCTCATTTCTTAGGGTCTTAATCGAGTCCTAGGTCAGGGTTTGCTTTCGCCGTCGATGTTCGACGGCGGAGTTAGAAGGTTGGTCGGAGGAGCGTGGCTCCTTTGCGACTCGGTCTTCTGGGCGACGCCGGCAATGCGGAAGCGGCGGCGAGGAATAATTTCTCCCGTCTCTTCCGTTCTCCGATGGCGATCTACTCCGACGTCAACGGAGAGGCGGGAGAACTCTCTTGGAGTCGAGGCCGGCGCATCGTTGTCTTCGTCGGATTGATGATGCTGTTGACCCCGTTAATCTCGAGGAACATGTTTGGTGAAAATCGAGCACTTTGCTCGGGTTGCCGGCGATGGAATCGAAGGATGCGTCGTGGGTGCTTGGAGTTGGCCGATGCGCTGGGAGGCAACGTCGGGCCGATTCGCCCGAGTAAGTCCTCCTCTGCGGCCTCCACCCCGCACTGTGGAGTTTGGCTCTGTGCTGCGACGACGATTGGTACGCGGCCGATGGCGGTGACGGTTGGATCTCCGAAGGCGAGGAAGATGAACGGGAGTTGTAAACTTCTATATAATTTTCCTTTTCTTTTGGAGTCCAGGTCGTAAAAGGGCCGGCGTAAGGCACTAAAATGAATACATGTTTCTTCTAAAAAAAAAAAAAGATAGCTACTGCAAGGCTACATTTGGTTCTTGCCTTCCACTAGCAGTAATAATATAATAAGGCAGCCATAGGCCACAGCCCAAGCACTATCATTCAACTCGTACGCCACCGCCCTGCTGCACACCGCACACAGGCACATATAACAGTCTTATATGCTCGTACAGGAGTCGGGATCCATCCATGGAGATCGTGACGGGGGCACTGTCCAGCCTCATCCCCAAGCTTGCTGATCTTGTCGCCGGCGAATACAATCTGCGCAAGGGGGTGAAGAGGGACATCATGGTCATCCAAACAGAGCTCGAGAGCTTCATGGGTGCCCTCGAGGACATCTCGAAGACTCCAGCAGACAAGATTGACGAAACAGTCAAGTTTTGGTCCAGGGAAGTGAAGGAGCTGTCCTACGACATACAGAGCTATGTTGACAGTTTTATAGTTCGATGCAAGGCCGACAAGCAAGTCAGGCGTCATGGCTTCAAGGACGTTATCAAGAACAACGTCGATTTGTTGATACAGCCCATTATACGTCGTAAGTTTGCTGCAGGAATCAGAGACATCAAGAGTCGCATCCATGAGTTGGACAAGAAGCGCCACAGGTACAACATCGAGGATAATCCATATAAGCATGTCACTGTTGATCCTCGTCGGGTAGTTGGCATTGACAGTGCAAAAGCTGAAGTGATCGAGCTAATGTTGGAAGAGAGAAACCATGTAGTTTCCATTGTTGGCCTTTGGGGTCTTGGAAAGACAACCCTTGCTAATGTTGTGTATGGAGAACTCGAAGAAAAATTCGACTGCAGTGCTTTTGTTTCAGTGTCTCAAACTCCTAGCATGGACTTCATTTTTAAGAGCTTGCTCTATCAACTTGTTGACGAGGACATCAGAGAAACATTGCATGTGGATCTCATTGATAAACTCAGATGATTCCTTCAAGACAAAAGGTACGAACAAGCATGATGGAATACTGGCCATCATTTTGTATTATATTAAATTCTTTCTTCTCTTGATACACAATATTAATGAGACAAAGGTTAACATAGTCCTGATTAAATGGCATACTACAACCATTTATTCTTTTTCAGGTCATTAATATAGTGTAGTAAATAATTCAAAAAATGATTGGTCTTGTTTTTCTGAGGGGATTTATATTTCTTAAATAGGGACTTGTTATTAATCTTGCCTAACTATCTTAGTTTAATTATTTTCTCGAACACGACTTCGCGTGTCATTTCATTAAGTAGAAGGGGGTCGAAAGAACGGCAAGTACAACACGACACGAAACAAACGCCACAAAGATAGTGACGGCACAAACACCAACACAAAACAACACAAAGAACAAAGAAGTAGCCTGACACCATGCCCAACAATGGATTAGAATTCAAGCTTCATGGGCACAGCGGACCGGCAGGGGCAGGCTCGACGTTGGATTGGAGCTTCGAGGGTGCATCAACGGAGCGTTCAAGGAGATGACGCCCTCGGGCGCCAAGCTCCGTTGACGGTGCGCCCTAGGGAGCTTTTGCTCCCGAAGTGCTCCCCTAGCAGCGGTCGGCGAACGGACAACGACGCCTTCAAGAAGGTAATGACGCTATCACGCCACCGTCATCAGACACAGCCGCGAGGCCCGGGACAGGGTTTTCACCCATGCTGCCAATGACCACCAGCAGGTGGAGGGGGGCGTCCATCACTACGCCATGGCGGAGCCAGCTCGCGGCTACGACGCCAGAGCGAGAGCGATGGAATCGAAGTCCCCGGAGACGCTGTTGGATGTCTTCGTGTTGCCTGCCGACGAAGCCGAGCTGAACCAGGTTCCGGAGGGGGAGGGTGAAACCGGCCCGAACGCCCGGATCGAACCCGTCAACCCGCCGCTCGCCGGAGCGGCGGTGGTGGGGCAGGGGCGCCGGCATATGCTCGTCGCCGGCCGTTGTGTTGCCACCGTGGCAAGACGGGCCCGTGCTAGACGCAGGGAGTGGAGTGGTGAGCGAGGGCAGGCCTCCCTCGGCCTCCAACCCCACCGCCTTCACCTGACAGGGGAGGAAGGGGGCAGACGCGCGCGAGGACCGTCCCGCCGCCAAGAACTGCCTCGATGCGCCAGAGTTCTGGTTGGGGGCATCCCCGCCGCAACCACCCCGGCCGAGCCGCCTCGAGGCTAGTGGTGCAGCGGGTGCGGGGCGCATCGGAGGCAGGTGGCACGGGAACCAGGCCAGGCACGCATCACCCCCCTCACAACCGAGGACGGAGGTTGCAGGGGAAGGGAGGGAGGGCACAGGCCACAGGGCCCACCCTGGACGAGGCACCTCGCACCTCCAGGGCGTCGGCCCGGCCACCTCAACCCGCCGAAGGATGGGCGTCGGGGTCGAGGGGAGGTGGCCAGGGCGCGACAAGCGACGAGCAGGGAGTGGGCCGGCCGGCCCCCGCCGCCGGCCTCAAACCCACCGCTCTCCATCTGCAGGGCGTGGGCTGGCCGGCCTCGCCGCCGGCCCCAAACCCGCCGCCCTCCAAGCAGTGCAGCGGCGCCAGATCCACCGCGGCCGAGGCGCCCGGCACCTCCAGGCCGGTGGATCGGGCAGCGTGACGGCGTCGTGGTCGACCGACTCGCCCCAGCCGAGGTCACTCCGACTTCGAGGCTGGGGGAGGGGCTCAGGCCACGCGGGCCCGATGGCCAGCTGGGAGGGGCGCCGCCAGCGGCCGGCTGCGCCACTGTCGGTAGCACCGGAACCCTAGGGCTGCCGCCGGCCATCCGGGCCCCCCGGGACGCCAGATCCTCCCGCGCACGGGCCGGATCTGTCCACGGCGGGGCCTCGATCCGCCGCCAAAGGAGGTCGCCGGCGCCGAATAGAAGAAGAAGGTGAGGGGGAGGAGCTACGACGGGAGAGGGGCGCAGGGGGAGCCTTTTTGAGCCCCCGGGCCGCCGCCGTCGGCCGCAAGGAGGAGTGGCGGCGCGGCCCGGGCCGCGGCGGGGAGGGGTGCTTTGCGCGACGGTTGGGGCGCCCCGGGTCGCGTCATCTCCCTCCCGGGGGCGAGGGGAGTCAGGGGTAGATATCTTAGTTTAATTATCAAAATGATCAAATATTTAATGATTCTTCAGTTAGCTTAATTTACACAACGTGGTGTGTGAGTAAAATCTTATATCTCATTTTAACTAGGTTTTTTTCTTGTGAATAACTTGGATTTTTGTGTTCAGATACTTGGTTGTTATTGATGATATATGGGATATTTCAGTTTGGGCAGTGATACAATGTGCTTTGCCTGATAATGAGTATGGGTATAGAATTATCATAACCACACGTATCTTAACAATTGGCAAAGAAGCTGGTGTTCCTTACAAGATGAAACCCCTTTGTCTTAGTGACTCTAGAAGATTATTCTATAATCGAATATTTGGCCTTGAATACAAAGACATATGTTCGGAGGAACTGCTCGGAGTATCTGAAAAAATACTAAAGAAATGTGATGGAGTACCCAGAACTATCATTACAATAGCTAGTTTTTTGGCTAATAAACAACCAAATAAAATGGAGTGGGATGAGGTGTACAATTATTTTGATACTGGAGGACCCTTCCATTTGGATTTGTACATAAGAGATATACTGAGCTATAATGATCTGCCATCCCATCTAAGGACTTGCTTATTATATCTAAATGTGTTTCCAAAAGGGTATAAAATTGATAAAGCTCGTTTGATATGGATGTGGATAGCTGAAGGTTTTATCCAAGGCAAAGAACAAGGGAAGGGTTTGTTTGAACTTGGAGAGAGATACTTTAATGAACTCATAAATAGGAATATGATCCAACCCATGTATAACAATGGAATGATAGAACATTGCCATGTATCAAATATGGTCCATGATCTTATCCATCGCTTATCTAGTGAAGGAAACTTTGTTACTATATTGAGTGATGAGTATAGCACATCTTCAGAAAGGGTTCGGAGGTTGTCCATTCAAAATGGCGGCCATACTGTAATTCAGGCTACTAGAAGCATCATGCAACATGTAAGGTCAGTCATTGTATCCACCTCTGCTGTTGATCGAATGACAGCCTTTGGGGGCTTAAGAAATTTATGTGTACTGGATTTGAATGATTGTGATCTTTCACAAGGTCGCAGCCTTAAGTATCTTGGGAGTTTATTTCACTTGAAGTACCTGGGACTAAGTAATACATGTATTGCTCACATCCCTGAAGAAATAGGAAACCTGGAATTCCTGCAGACATTGAGTGTAAAGGGCAATGAAATTGCAAACTTGCCATCGACCATTGTTCATCTGAAACAATTGATGTGCCTACAGATTGATATGGATACGAGAGTGCCATATGGGATTGCAAGCTTAACATCGCTTGAGGAGCTGTCACAGATAGGCATATATGACTCTGCAGACATAGAAGTCCTTTGCTGTCTGACGGAATTGAGGGTGCTAGATATTTCCTGCCACACTGAATGCATGGACAGCTTGGAGAAATCTCTGGTGGACTGCTTATGTAAGCTGCAAAAAGTTCAGAATCTAAGTCTGGGTAGCCTCTGCTGAATGCAAGTTGGATAGCTTGGTCGTCCCTCAACATCTTTGTAGATTGAGTCTACATGGCTGCTGGTTATCTGCTCTACCAGATTGGGTGAATCCCTCGTTTCTTATGAACCTGTCCTCAATATCTATTGCCATGATAGAACTACAGGAGGAGGATCTAAAAAACCTCGGGATGATGCCAGCTCTTTGCTATCTAAATCTGAAGGTGGACCATGAAAATCTTGGAGTATTGCGGAGATTCATCATTGATGCTGGTTTGTTCCCACGCCTTCTAAGCTGTGTGTTTTGGGGATTCAGAGGAGCTATGATATATACACAAGGGGCTATGCCATCGCTCACAAGCCTTCGCTTCACGCTCCATGTCCGGGACATGGGAGAAATCCCTGGCAGCAGTGATGGTGGTTACAGCCTGGGCCTTGAAAACCTTGTTTCACTACAAGATGTTACAGTTTTGCTCCGTTGTGGAGGTGCCAGCAATCAGGAGGTGCAACAAGTGAAGGCAACGCTCAGGCATGCAACTAAGATTCTTCCTAATTATCGCACAATTGATTTTATCGGATATGAAGATGAAGGTGGTTTTCTTCTACTTACGGTTATGGTTTATTGATTCATCTCTCTCTTTTTTCCATTTCATTCTGACCTTAATATGTTTCCTTTCTTTCTGAATTTCAGATGAAATGGTGGACTTGACATAAGACATATCATCAGAAGCTGACCAATTCCCTATCTTCATTGCAGCTTCAACTACTGATTTATGAGAAATAAAAATGCTTGTGTTAGGAATGCAGCAGTTCATCACTCTTTTTCTAATGATTGCCAGACAAAACTGTACTATTGCAGCAGTTCACTCTGAAGACCATTTCATAAATTCATTTGTTCTCAGTTGTACAGTGAAGCAGAGGCAGAACAGTGAAGGCGTTAACAGGCATACCGATTCGCTGATTTCAAACTACATCAGTCTTAATCTCCAGTCTTGTATAAATGGGCTTTTGTCG
The DNA here is from genome assembly GCA_018135685.1 of Themeda triandra. Taxonomy (NCBI): domain Eukaryota; kingdom Viridiplantae; phylum Streptophyta; class Magnoliopsida; order Poales; family Poaceae; genus Themeda; species Themeda triandra. The sequence goes on along the minus strand of JAENPR010000278.1, from coordinate 501,563 downwards.
CTCCGACCCGGTCTGTAAACTGTAATAATTGCTGAGAAGATAAACTCGTAGATGTACTGTATCAGTAGAACCCTTTGCCTCGAGAGTGGAAACCTCGTGTTGATGGAACCCTCTGTAAACTATTGAATTGTTCAGGAGTTTGCTCCCCGATTATCCTTTGTGTTCATCACAGCTTGCTGGCTGACAGTACTTATGGGCCGTGTGGCCAGCCTGATCATGCGAGTAGCTTCTTCCTACCAAACTCAATTGTACAAAAACACAAATTTTGGGTTGGCGACATATTTCTCTTGGGTGTTTTCCTTTAATTTGTACAATTTGTCTGGGAACTTTTTCTTTTTTTATGCAACAGTTTTTCAGGGAACTTATAGCAAACAGAACCTATATATACCATCTATCAAGGACCTATATGCATCGGTGATTGGCCATCTTCATCTCTACCCGGCGGTATAATCTTCCACTCCTCTCTTGTGCATTTTCTTTTCTAGAATTGCCTTGTGGTTCGCCTAGAGTCTTAATTGTGTAGCGTTATCTCGGCTTGCTAGTTGTAAAGTAGAATTGCCTTGTGGTTCGCCATGAGCCTTACTCGTGTGGCGCTATCACGGCTTGTTGGTTGTGTGTTTTTTTAGTAGCCTAGTTGCTAAACTTGTTAGGAAAGACTTGCATAGAGTAGTCGAAGCTTTAGCTTCGCATACGCCGTCTTGCTATCTAACAAGCTGTTTAGTGAGCTTTTGCAAGAAATTTTATTAAGCTATTCAACCCCCCCCCCCTAGCCATTTAGACCTTACAACGTGGAGGATGATTCCGCCAGTGTGGGGGTATACGCAGAGGTGTCAAATACGCGTGCATCCGGATGAACTGACAACGTGTAGCGTTGGTAAAGTGTGGATCGGTGAAGGAATATACCGACAACTGAAGGATATTTTTAAAGTCATTGTCGGAGGTAGAAGAAACTTATACCGATTACCTAGAAGCAGATTCGTCAAACCAACACGGTAGAAATAAAAATAGCTTTGGGTTAGTGCCGTGTATGGATATAGCAGAGGTTCCAGAGAAAAAGTCTTTTTTCTCAATCTATCTTACCCCGCGGGTCAAGTTGTATTTCTTTCTCGGTCAAAAAAAAAAAAAAAAAGGTATTGTATTCCTTTGCTGGAGCGAGGGGAGTGGGGCTTTGCTGTCACTTGCAAGTGGCAAATAGCCAAGAAAAATAGAATACTCAAAAAAAAAAAAGATCCATGGAAAAAAAGGGTTTTTTTTTATCATGCCATTACAATTTTTCGACTTTAGAGATCTGCTATTACAATTCGACTATTCTGAAATATGCCATTACAATTCTACATCTATATGAATCTTGCCATTTTCTACGTCTTTTGAGTATCTGGGCCTATTGTCAGTATGTATACAGATACGCATCTTCCGTATGGACCAAAACAACCCTGTTACTTCTCTCCTCCTCGAATCACTGACATGTGGGCCATGTTCGTCAGCTTCTCCTTTAACCTCCCGTCATCTTGCTCCTTCAATCTCCCGCATCGAGCGGGACATGGGTGTGGCTGTGGCCACTGTCGGCTTGTTGCCTTGTCTATTACGGAGCAAGCTGGGCGTACAACACGGCATGGCACATGGACGGTGAGCAGCGGCGCCAAATTGCTGCGGCTGGTGGCAGGCTAGCAGCCATGGCCGAGCATATGGATTGGTGGGAGTGGAGGGAGCTGCCGTGCGTGGGGAGGAGCCGGAGTCAGATTGCTGCCATGCGTACTGCGCCGGATTTCTGCAGAGGATTCGCCGGGGATGGACCTCCTGCGCGCCACCGAGGACGGGGTTCCTGCGCGCCGCCGTGCATGGCTCCTGCGCCGCCTAGGATGTGGGAACTAGATCCCGCGCGGCCGGCGAGGGAGCAGCGCCAGCCATGGGGCCTCGCGCGGCCGGACTGGGGGGCGAGCGCGAGCGCGTGCAGCAGCCCCCCATGGCCATGGCGTCGATGCGGGAGTTTGAAGGAGGAATGGCTAGAGGTTGAAGGAGAAGTTGACGAGGGGGCCCACATGTTAGTGACTGAGGCGATGAGCAGCAGCAAGGGTGCTTTGGTCTCAGGAAAGATGTGTATCCATACTAGTGATTTGCGCGCGCCCATGCGCGCGAGTATTAAGGAAGATGAAATTCTAAAACAATTGCTGGATGTTGAAATCCTAATATTACATGACACAGAGGGTGTCTAGACATTACTTAGATGTTACACGAGACAATCATATACTGGAATCATACATAATAATAATGTAATAAATATACATAAAAGTCAAGGAAAAGAGCAACAATAAGGCGGTCGCTTAGATGGCATATACAACACACTACACAAAGCAAAAGTCATAGTAGGACATGATTAGTCTCAAGGAAAGCAGCATCAGCTTGGGGTTGGGTTTTTACAGCGCTATTAAAGCTTCCATGCGCAGGCGCGCAAAGTAGCATGACCTAACCAAAGACCACCAGGGATCTAATATGTTCAAAGAGAGTCATGAAGTACATAAATCCAAGCATAGTAGAAAGCGTTCTAACGGTTCACAAAAGGGAAAGATATGGTCAAATCACCAAACCTCACCACATGATAACAAGGCTAAGTTGACAAGCGATAAGATCATACTGATTAGCCTAATCGATCTAAATGATTCATCTATGTGACCACATCAGCAGCAGCTTCACCTTCTACAAGCTTCACAGTAGCAGCAGCTTCGCCTCCTACAAGCTTCACAATAGCAGCACGCACAATAGCAGCACGTTGTCTGCCTACATCTCATCCTCAAGATGTGCCCTTCATTTTTAGAAGAAAGTTAGATCACTGAATTTGAAAAGTGACACTGTGCAAATCTGATGAGATAATATGGAGGTATTGGAATATTCAGCTGTGTTTGTATGATCTACATAAAAAATTATAGTGAATATTGGTTAGCTAATTTCATTAAATAAATTACGTACACATGAAAACATGCGGGTATGTTATACAGTTTTTTATCCTGTTTGGCTACAATAAATTGAAGAAATACACAATACTATTATATCATAAAGAAACAGTTCGTTGCATTATTCGAGCAAAGTAACAGTTCGTTGCATTATTCGAGCAAGAGGCAAATTAATTCTAGGTCACTACAGTCACTATCTACTATATTCTGCCTTTACTACGAACCACAATATCTTGAATAAAAATCATATCAACAGTGGGTTCATCAAGCTTTAGGTTCTTCAGGACATAAATTTTGATTTCAAAACCAGTAGTACATTCCAAGCAACAAATTCTAAGGACCATCTATTAATTCTTCATATGTATTGACCTGATAATCAAAATCTTCTCCCTGGACGCATTCCAGAATATAGAAGATGTATCAACATTTCTGAATAATCAGAAGTTCAGTACCCATGTGCAGCTGCTACGCACAGAATCCGCACATCAGTTAGAAACTCAACTGAACAACAACTGAACTTAACTCTCAAGATTGATTGAATTGTAACACCAAGCAGTGGATATAATGGTCGTAGGTAGCAGGATAGGCCTGATTCTTAATCGCACATTAGGATTAACAAATGACCAAACAAATTAACACATCGAGGCAAAACACACGATTGGAATAAACAAAAGAGTCAGGAACCCCGATTGAAATAAACAGAGAGTCAGGAACCCAGGGGACGGAGCAAGCACCCAAAAGCAACACAACAAGCATGGCCGCCGGGAGAGGGATGAATACACCGTACATGTGGGTGGAATGCAATAGTGGGTTGCGTGCGGCGGATTGGAAGCACGAGATGGGCACGCCGGCAACCAGGTATTTATTTTTAATCAACCAGGCACGCCTGCAACGCAAGGTCACCTGTGCCAGGGTTAAACCACCTCTTGGACGATACTCCATTGTGATTCAGCAAGAAACAACAGCACTATGAAAATAAATAAATCATGTTGCAAGTATGTAATAATAATGATAATTCTAGAAGATCAAATGTTTCATAAGCAAATGGACACCATGATTCAGTCCTACTACTGTAATTTCAGATCAAGAAAAATAGCATCTTTCTCTACCAGTCTCTCTAGTCTCTAGAAAACAGTTATACATGGTAAGGAAATGGTATGAGCCAAACAGCTATACATGTTACGAAAAAAAAAAAAAAACAAGCCTGAACAACATGAGCTGCATGATTCAGTAGTACTACTGTAAGTTCAGATCAAGAGAAATAACATCTTTCTCTACCAGTACTCTTTAGAAAACAGTTACAGACATTTCAAGCCTGAACAACTATACTGCTGTAATTTCACAATGGTATGAGCCAAACAGCTATACATGGTAAGAAAAAAAAAAAAACACCAAGCCTAAACAGCATGAGGTGCATGCGAATGCCATATTCTTCTACCTATTGATGTACTACAGTCCAATAATAAACATTTCAATCATTAGATAAGTATTGATCTGTACTATAAGTTTTAGGAACCACAAACAGTTAAAAAAAACAGATGAGTTTGATATTTGGCCATCATGTTACTGGAAGCTAATCTCAGATTCCCCGCACGAATAATGAAAGAACCTGCCCAAACGAAACAAATATCAAACTGATCTGTTCATCCAACATTTGGGGTTTCTTTGAATCTTCCAAAAGAAATAGAAAACAACCAGATCCGCAATACCCATTGCAATTCGGTGGGAGATAAGAAATCTTCACAGATTATGATGGGGAATAACTCAAGTAAGGCAAAGAAACGAATGGATATGCGGCTGAATTCACCTAGGGTTAGAAACCAACGACATTTGTCACCAGCTCTTTCTATTAGTTCATCCAAGGATAGAGCAGAAGCAGCATTATGCGGCTGACTTTTCAGTAGCAGAATCTTTGAACCCCTTTGTCACCCTTTAAGAAAAGGATGTAATGGCATCAAATCAAATTCACTAAAGCAAAAGGAATTTCAAATATAGCAACATAACGTTTTTGGTTCCAACACCTATTCTGCAAATCACAAATATATCATCGGGAGAATAAACACATTTATCACTGCAAATATATAGATATTATGCATAGACAAACGGGGACAGAACCAACAGGATGCACGTAACCATTTTAGACTAATTCTATCCTGCCTCAATGAATAGCTCTATGCTATCCCAGCCCTTCTTTCAACAGGAACAACTATATATTACCATTTAGGTCCTGTGCTATGCTATACTATGCTAGAGCAAAAGCCTAATACAATATCTCCTGTGCTTGCCTCTTGATATACCAATCCGAGGAATACGCACATCAAACAAGTAGTTATAAACTCCTTACATGGTTGTAGAACTGGGCTCTTGAGCACAACTGATCAGCTCTGCTCTTCTTCTCATGCCAATCCTTCGGGAGCCCACTGACATGCTGAATCTGCAAACTTCCAAAGTCACTAAAAACCATTTGCCTGATTCCAAATTACCTTGCTGAATTTTAGAAAATTTTCATCTGAACTTTACCTGAGCTGAATTGTTGTTCTTGAGCTGCATGGACTGGTTCTTGGGGATCCATGCCCTCATGCTCCTGAAACTCCCGGTGAGCGTGGTGACGGTGGGGGCAAACCTGCAGGAACCAAAAAACTGCGGGTCAAGAAGCATTCCGGAAGGAGAAAGTATCTGATTCCTGATGGATTTTGGATCTTATGCAACAACACCAAGAGGCCGCTTCGACTGGTTCTTCAGCTCGTCCGCTCGGCTCCCCTGCCAGCCATGAACATCTGCTCATCAAACGCTCAAATGCAACCAGGAAGAAGCAAGGTTTGAGGTGTGGACGCACCTGGCCCCAGATTTGGTGCTTGGATCCGACCAGATTGCCGCCCACCGTGCCGAGGAAGTTGTTTTGGGCGGCGCAGAAGATGCCGTCCTGGTTCTGCGCCACGTTGAACTCGGACCTCCCCCTCCTCCTCCGGTGCCGCGCCACCGCCAGCTTGAGGTCCTGCCGCCCCTGCGCCATTCCCAAAGAAGGAAACTGAAGTAAGCCTCGAATCGCCTTGCAGATTGGGAAACAAAGCAGCTCGGAGGCTATGCTATCTCACGTTGGTGTAGAGGGAGTAGAGCGTGACGCCTCTGGCACCGGTGGCCGCCTCCCTGACGATAACATACGTGCACCGACCGACGTCCTGCGGCAGAGGCCGGCACAGCAGCACCCTGCAGGAACAACCCCTTTATCACTTGCGCCCCCGCCGGTAAGCCGCCTGGGGGCGCCGTCGCCCCGCACCCGCGCCTCGAGAAGCAAGGGAGGCAGTCACCTGTGTGTCTGCTTTGCACGTTCACAATGAGGGTGTACTTCGATGACGAGGATTCCTCCTTTTTCAAACACTCTACTCTCGATTTAGTCAAGTCACTTGCTTGGCTGTCAACTGTCAATACCACATCTTGGAGCATTTCAAGTGTCCAATACCACATCCTGGCGCTGGCAAGAGGCCACAGCCATGGAGCTGGCAGTCGGCGCATCGGAAGCGACCCTGCGGTCGCTCCTGGGCAAGCTGGGCAGCCTCCTCGCGTCGGAGTACTCCCTGATCCGGGGCGTCCGGGGCAACATCCAGTTCATCAACGACGAGCTGGCCAGCATGCAGTGCTTCCTCAGCAACCTCAGCAGCGGCGGCGACGAGGGCGGCCACGACGACCAGACGGAGGGCTGGATGAAGCAGGTCCGCGACGTCGCCTACGACATCGAGGACTGCGTCGACGACTTCGCCCACAACCTCGAGCCCGACGACCCTCTGGGCGACGGCTGCTGCACCGCCGTCCGCAAGACGGTGTACGAGATCCGGACGTGGAAGCTCCGCCGCGACATCGCCGAGCTCAGGGAGCGCGCGCAGAGCGTGGGCGACCGTCGCAGCAGGTATGGCCTCCCGGATCCGAAGCCTGGCAAGAAGAAGAGCAGTCTGGGTGGCGCGACGGGGTACCTCGCCGCCGAGCATCAGGAGACGACCCGCCAGCTCGTCAGGGTCCTGCAGCCCGTGGGGGTGAAGGAGATGCCGGATCTGGAGAAGTGGGTCTCCTACGATGACAACAGGAAGCAACGCGGGGTGCTGTCCGTTGTCGGATTTGGTGGTGTGGGGAAGACGACGGTGGCCATGGCGCTCTACCGGAAGCTCGGGCCGCAGTTCCAGTGCCGGGCGATGGTCACCTGTGCTCGTGCTCAAGGACATACTGAGTCAAGTGAAGATGCAGACCAACAGCGGGGAGCAGCAAGGCCAAGATGGCAGCAGAGATGTCTCGCAGAAGAAGATTCCGGTTATTGGAGGTATACTAAGCCGATTCAGACTGCCATCCCCAAATCAAGAGGAGGATGGCATCGCCAGGCCGGACAAGCACAACCAGATGACATCGGAGTTGAAGAATTACCTTGGAAAAACAAGGTATCATATACATATACCCAAGCACTTTTGATAGGCTTTTAGCATATAAACAGGCTTTTAATTTGCATATATTCACACACCATAGTGAATAATTCTATCGTAAGAGAAGTCCCTCCTAAAAGGACAACTTTGGCCAAAGCATTAAGCCTATCAAATGTATATGCAAAGCACAGGGCCTGTAATATACCTATAGAATAGTTTGTTCTGTTACAAAAAAAAGGGTTGTCAAATGAGTACAGTCCTATGGATAACTTCATATCTGCCATTCATCTTTACATGTGCAGTGTCAATCTTTCTGTTATAATCCATATTCTGTGTCTTGTATTTTTTCCTGTTTATGCGATCCTTTGTTTTTTTCACATGAACTGCTATCAAATATTTGTATTTCCCTATTTTAGTTGGCCCCAGAACTAATTCAATACCAGTACCTTCAGTTTCAATATAATGTTAGTTCTAAAAGTTTCCTTTTTTTAGCAAACATTGCTTTTATATAAGAGACCACAGAGAGTAAGTAAATCCAAATGAACTCTAAATATTCAGAGACCAAGAGGGGGGAGGAATCTTATACTCTTAAGGCAAACAAGATCGAACAAAAGAAAACGTAAAAACTAAATAAATATTAGGTAGACACGACATGGAAATACTTATGTACATTTGAAGGTCAAAAAATAGAATTTATCTCTTTCCTTACTGCAGCTAAGACAATATTGCTGAGTGATCTTGCAAAGGACTTAGCTTAGTTTGAAGTTCCTAAGAACACATCTTAGTGTGTGGGTTAGCATTCGAGCTAGGTGAAGTACATACTCCAGGTTAAGGTTGTTTTTTAAAAATTTTTAGATGCTTAATTCACCCTCCCATCTTGGCCCTTCAATCCTTATTTATGTCCTTGGATGGATGGTATATATAGGACTGTTTGGTATAAATTCGAGTCTAGAGAAATATGTCCAACCCAAAATTTGAGTTTTGTACAACTGAGGTTGGTTGGAAGAAGCCACACAGCCAGCAAGCTGTGAGAAACAAAGGGTAACTGGGGACCAAGAAGAAACGCAAACTCATGAACAATACGACAGCAAGCAGTAGCAACTTTACTGACAAGTGACAACAAGCGATATCCATCAGCAGAGGTCTCCACTCTCCTGGTAGAGGGCTCTACTGCCACAGTACTTCTATGAGTTCATCTTCTCGACAATTATTACAATTTACAGACTGGGTGCAAGTGACCAAGCCCATTAATATAAGGATGGAGATTAAGACTAATATAAGCCAGCAAGCCAGTTACTCACTTCACTGTTCTGCTTCCGCTTCACTGTAAAACTGACAAACAGATGAAATGGTCTTCAGAGTGGCCTGCCGCAAGCCCGCAATACTACAGCTCGTACTCGGGTTGAGGCAATCATTAGAAAAAAAAAAGAGTGAACTGCTGCATTCCTGACACAAGAATTTTAATTTCTCATAAATCAATAGTCGAAGCTGCACTGAAGATAGGGAATTGGTCAACTTCTGATGATATGTCTTATGTCAAGTCCACCATTTCATCTGAAATTCATAAGGAGAAGAAAAATTAAGATCAGAATGAAACGGAAAAAAGAGAGAGATGAGTCAATAACTAACGGTAGAAAGAAAACCACCTTCGTCTTCATATCCGATAAAATCAATTCTGCGATGATTTGCATGCCTGAGCGTTGCCTTCACTTGCTGCACCTCCTGATTGCTGGCACCTTCACAACGGAGCAAAATTGTAACATCTCGGAGTGACAGTATGTTCTCAAGGCCCAAGCTGTAACCACCATCACTGCCGCCGGCAATTTCTTTCGTGTCACGAACATGGAGTGTGAAGCGAAGGCTTGTGAGCTTCGGCATAGCTCCTTGTGCATATATCATAGCTCCTCTGAATCCCCAAAATACACAGCTTAGAAGGCACTGGAATAAACCAGCATCAATGACAAATCCCCCTAGGATTCCGAGATTCTCATGATCCACCTTTAGATCTAGGTAGCAAAGAGCTGGCAACCTCCCTAGGCTTTCGAGATCATCCTTCTGTAGTTCTATCACGGCAATAGATATGGAGGACAGGTTCATAAAAACCGAGGAATTCACCCAATCTGGCAGAGTAGAATACCAGCAGCCGTGTAGGATCAATCTACGAAGATGTTGAGGAAGGACAGAGGCATCCAACTTGCAGTCACTATCACTAGAGGCTACCCAGATACTTAGATTCTGAACTTTTTGCAGCTTACATAAGCAGTCCACCAGAGATTTCTCCAAGCTGTCCATACATTCAGTGTAGCAGGCAATACCTAGCACCCTCAGTTCCGTCAGAAAGCAAAGGACTTCTATGTCTGCAGAGTCGTATATGCCTATATGTGACAGCTCCTCAAGGGATGTTAAGTTTGCAATCCCATTTGGCACTCTCGTATCCATATCAATCTGTAGGCACATCAAATGTTTTAGATGAACAATGGTCGATGGCAAGTTTGCAATTTCATTGCACTTTACGTTCAATGTCTGCAGAAATTGCAGGTTTTCTACTTCTTCAGGGAGCTGAGCAATACGTGTATTACTTAGTCCCAGGTACTTCAAGTAAAATAAACTTCCAAGATACTTTAGGCTGAGACCTTGTGAAAGATCGCAATCATTCAAATCTAGCACACATAAATCTCTTAAGCTTCCAAAGTCTGGCATTCGATCAACAGTGGATGGACATACAATGACTGATCTTACTTGTTGCAAGCTCCTATATGCCAGAGTTATAGAATCATCATCCTTGCCATTTTGAATGGATAACCTCCGAATCTTATTTGATGGAGACATCTGGTCCTTATCATTCAATATAGTAACAAAGTTTACCTCACTTGACAAGGAGCAGATAAGATCAAGCACCAAGTCATGTACACGACAATATACCATGCCACACCGATCATATATGGGTTGGATCATAGCCCTGTTTATGAGTTCATTGAAATAGCTTTCACCGACTTCAAATAAGCTCCCCCCTTGGATAAAGCCTTCGGCTATCCACATCCATATCAAACGATCTTTTTCAATAGCATAATCTTCTGGAAACATACTCAGGTATAATAAGCAGGTCATCAGATGGGATGGCATATCATAATAACTATATGTTAACAACTTATCCACACTGTGCTCAAGACCAATACCAATAGAATGGTACACCTTATACCAATACTTCTTATTTTTTGCTCTACAAGCTAGCAAACTAGCCACTGTAATAATAGTCAAGGGGTCATTTGTGAAAAAAGTTTCCAAAAAATACCAAAATGCAAAAATTTCATTGATTGAGGCTGGTGATGGCTGCAACAGCCAAGGACCAAGGACATCACGTGCTGACGCTGGTGGTGGCCCCGTGAGCTTAATTTTGTTTGGACAAAAGGGGGATGCGGGCCACTGTGGTAGGTGGCAGCACCGTCCCAACTAATCACGCGCGTGATGAGTGATGCCAGCAAAGCTCAGGCCTTGTTTAGTTCACCAAGTTTGCACCAAAATTCACTATCGAAAAGAAGATTCCCCATCACATCAAAATACCCAGTATATGCGTAGATCTTAAATGTAGATAAAATCAAAAACTAATTGCGGTTTTATTGTACATGGCGAGACGAACGTTTTGAACCTAATTAATGAATATTTAGATAATATTTCACAAATACAAACGAAATCTTTACGACGCCATTACGGTCTGCGAAACTCCCAACTTTGCCATCCCAAACTTTGGGAACTAAACAAGGCCTCAGCCAATGAGACTGTGCCAACACACCGTCCGACAAATCAACATCCGGAGAACGTGAGACGAATGCTTAGCCTTCAGAATCACTCCATCCTCGAGTTCACTTCTGTACTGCACACAACCGAGCAAAAATATTGTTCCACCACGATCCAAGTGTAGTTTCACCATAACACTGCAAGCGTACCAGAGCAATGCTACTACGGCGCATCCCAGTATTTCGTCGAGAACCTGGTGAAGACATGTTCGATAAAAGGCCTGGTTAAGTCGTTGATAAGGTGGCTTTGATCGTTGTCCTTGAGTGAACATATTTACTCTCTGCTCCGTCTTTTTGCCCCCTTGGGAAGGACTCCCTGCTCTGGTTTACAATTGAGATCACTATAATAACATGAAGGAAGTGGACCTATATAAGCAATTGGTTTCGACATGCTGTTTGAATTGCCGGTACTGTGCATAAGTATGTATATTCGAGTTTGTACTCTGCAACGGTTGGGACGTTTTGGAGATTAGTTTGAATTTTCTTGGACAATGAATAGTGCATTTTGTCTTTCAGAGAATATAACCAGATGGTTAGGCCCACGATACAAGTTGTGCTGTTGCTCACTATTTGTACTCTGGACGACCCACGATAGTTAGAAAGCCCACCAGGGCCCATACCTTGACTTGTGGGCTTCTGAAAATTGCTGAGGTTACTTTCCTAAGACTAACAGTTCCAAAAGAAGGTCCTAAATAAAGGAAGCATCTGGGAAAAGGCATACTAATCATTTTGGTCCAGTAAGCATGCAAAGTTAATAAACGTAGTGCAGTAAAGCACGTTGGAGGTTTCTAGGGAAAAACATGGTCCTCACAACTCACATTCACGTAGCCTTTCTCATCTGCAACTAATTATACGCTTTTTGGATTTATTAAGTTGAAGGCATGTATCCCTTGCAGGACAAAATGTGTTGCTTATAAATTTTGAAGGGATCTACCTGGCCAAACAAAAGGTCTATAAATTTGAAGAAAATAGGAATATAGTCTGTTTGGTAGAAAGCCTATGCGCACGAGAAGATTTACGATAGTCTAATGAGAGAGGTAACGAGTTTCAACTAGTGACATGCTTAAACATATAAACAATGTTAATAATATTCTCTGGTATAAAAATATACCAATATTATTGCTTAAAATATAAGAATAAATAATAATGTCCATCATATTTAGGACCTCCATTAATAATGCCTAATAAAAATATAAATCATTTACAGTTAATGTGCACTCATAGTTTGATTAACAAAATAATTGTATTTGCTAATCAACCAAATAATTTTATTTTGCCTCAATTTTAACCATCTCTTGAAGAAGAAGGGTTGCCATAACTAGGTGCTAGAGATATCACCGATTCTCTTTTACTGCTATCCGAAAAAAAACCCAGAATTACAATCACAGCTGCACATTTTTCTCTCCTCATATATCCTGATCTATGACATTTCCATGCACAATCCTGCGACAGATACTGAGGTTCTTTTCTGGGAAAAACATGGGAAAAAGATTAGAATACAGAGAAAGGAGAGAAACTGAGGTTCTGTCATTAATTGCAAGGTCTGCCCTGTTTGGCTGGGATGATTGGGATGCATCTCAGTGGCATGCTAACCTTCAACCCCATATGTCGTAGATGAGATGGTTGGGATGAATCTCAAGCACATGGGTCAGTGCAGCCTTGGCCTCCTCCACTTCCATCTCGCTGGCGCCTCCGGATCGGAAGTAAATGATGACATCCTTCAGTGACAGCAGGTTGCCTAAGCCCAAGTCGAAACAACTACCATTGCTGCTCACAATTTCTTTCACATCCCTTGCATACAACGTCAAGGCAAGGTTTTTGACCCTCATCATAGCTCCTTGATGGAAGAAGACAGCTCCCATAAATCCCAACAGTCTGCATTCCACCAGACATGGGAACAAACAAGCACCAACGGTGAATCTCCGAGGGATTTTGAGTTTCTCATGGTTCAACATCAGATACAGATGACGGAGAGCTGGCAACCTCCCAAGAATTTCTAGGTCCTCCTGATGCAGCTCCCTCACGTTGATCCACAGGGAGGAGAGGCACAGAAGGGAAGGAGTCATCCAATCTGGGAGCCTTGAGAACCAACAGGATTGTAGCTGCAATCTACGGACATGTCGAGGGGCGATCCACAGATCGAAGTTGTATTCACCACCAGAGGCCCAGATAACTAGACTCTGGATTTTTCGCAACTTGCATAGGCACGCCACCAAAGATTTCTCCAAGGTGCTGTTCCAGAAGAAAAGTTCTAGCTCCCTCAGTTCTGTCAGATGGCACAGCTCTTCTGTGATATCCATGGATTCGTCGCAGATATATAAACTTGAGAGCTCTTCAAGTGTTGTCAGGCTCCCAATCCCCTTTGGCATTCTTGTATTTTGGTCAACACATAGACATATCAAATGTCTTAGCTGAACAATAGTTGATGGGAGGCTACCAATGTTACTTCCCACTATGTCCAGTGTTTGTAGATAACACAGGTTTCCTATTTCTTCTGGGAGCTCATTAGTATATGTCCTTCCAAGTCCCAAATACCTCAAGTGAAATAAATTTCCAAGATGCTTAAGATCACAACCTTGTGGGAGATAACTACCTTTTAAATTTAGTACACGCAAAACCCTGAAGCTGGCAAGGGCCGGTATTGGATCAAAAGAAGGTGAAAAGGTAATAACTGACCTCACTTGTACCATTCTCGAACTAGGGAATGAACTAGCCAGGTGTACAACGCTGTTCTGTAGCGACAACCTTCGAAACCTTTCCCATTGAGATGTGTTGTGCTCATTGTTCAATATGGTAACAAAATTTTCTTCACTCGACAAGGAACGTATAACTTCAAGAACCATATCATGGACACGACATTCTTCTATCATGGCCTCATGCCTGTCATACACAGGCTGGATCATACTTGTGTTTATGAGCTCATTGAAGTAACACTCTCCAAGTTCAAATAAGCTCTTCCCTTGTTCACATTGTACAAAACCTTCAGCTATCCACATCCATATCAAATGATTTTTTGTAATGGGGTAATCTTCTGGAAACATACTTAAATATAGTAAGCAAATCCGCAGATGACATTTCAGATTATGGTAGCTATATGCCAAAATTTTTCTCATATTCTGTACATCTGTACTATCCTCCAGTCCAGTACCAATTGAGTTGTACACCTCAAGCCACTCCATTTTGTCTCTTGCTTTATTAGCCAACAAACTAGCCATCGTAATGATAGCTAAAGGCACACCGGCACATTTCTTCAATATTCTATCAGATACTTCTGTTAGCTGCTCATCAGGACATTTGTGGTTTTCTTCATTGCCAAATATTCTTCTATAAAATAATTTTTTGGAGCTGTCATGACACAGGGCTTTCATGCTGTAAGCACCACCAATTTCTTCAGCTACCTTGAAATTACGGGTAGTCGTGATAATTACATGTCCACCCATGTCATCAGGCAAAGCACATTTAACCATATTCCAAACTGAGATATCCCATATGTCATCGATAACAATGCAGTACCTGTACACATAACAAATGTGTTCAAAAGCAAATTCAGATTTGGTTTATCTGGACGAAGTACCAACTTAATCTTTGTGCGTGCAATAATTACTGCTATATGGTAAAATACAGTGAAACATATGGTGTAAATTAACAATGGAAAACAACATTCATATATATATAAAAATTGACGGCTAGCCTTATTGATTTATTGTGTTATTCACTCATACCTCTTTTTCTGAAGGAATTTCCTGACTGCATCAATGAAGTGCCTCACATCCAGTGTTTCATCGTTGAAGTCCTTGCCAAGTTCAGAGAGCATAGCCCTGAATAATCTCCTCATGTCAGGAGTTTGAGACACTGAAACAAAAGCCCAGCAATCGAATTGCGCTCTAATCTTTTGGTACACAGCATTAGCAAGAGTTGTCTTTCCCAGGCCCCCACATCCAACAATGGAAACTACCCTGCTATGCTGCTTTGTCGCTTCGTCCCCTTCCAACAATATCTTGATTAGCTCGTCTCTTGCCTCGTCGACGCCAACGAGCTCTGTCACCTTTGTGTAGTGAGCCAACAACCGAGGATCCACAACATCAGGCCTAGCTACAACACCGTCAATCTTGTACGCCTCACGCCCCCCGCGTACCTCTATGACACGCCTCTTGTAATGTCTGAATTCCAATGCAACCTGACGGCGAACACGGAACCTTGTCAGCAGATCGATGCTCCGATTGATGAACCCTCTCATGCCGTCCGGCGCTACAACGAGCTGACCGCCCTCGCAGCGCACTATGAACGTGTCGATGCTGTCCTCTATGTCATACGAAAGTTCACGAACTTGGCTGGCCCAGGTCTTATCCTGTTCGCTAAGCTGGTCTGGTGGAACTCTGCTTTTATCTCCTTGAGGGCGCTCTGCATGCTCTGTAGCTCGGGCTGGAGGAACATGATCTCCCCCTTCACCCCCTTGTGCAGATCGTACTCGCCGACCAGCAGCTTACCAAGCTTGAAGACAAGCGCCGTCAGTACCCCCGTCACGACCTCCATGAATCCGGCCCTGCTAGAGCTAGCGCAAGTAAGATTGTTGTGTGTAATATATTTGTGCGCTCGTGTGCGTGTGGAGATGCTCTAGAAACAAAGAATGTGGGCGACGACGACCTTGATCTTCAGACAGAGAACGGCAGCAAGCGAAAGACCGAGCTTGGAGAACTCACCGGTGTCCCGGCGATGCGTACGGCACGGCACCTCTTCGCCGGATCTGAGCGACGGTCTGTGGCTTGGATCGATGGAAGCCACTGTTCCGTGCTACTGTTGATTTTCTATTTCTTATTGAGATGGGAATAGGATGAATGGCAAGATGTGAATAGACGAGAGAGACATAAAGGGCCAAAGATTCCTTTCACTGAACCATCAGCCATAGGGCTGAAAGTGATACTGATGATTAAAAAAAAAAAAAAAAAAAAAAGTGTTGACTGAAAGATCCACGGAGGTAGGGTGTGGGACCATGATTTGATTAGGGGTGTGGTTGTATCAGCCTCTGATTTATAATAACTGTATATAAAATAGTCTCAAGGTGTTCCTAACGCTTTAAATTATGTCTGATTATAATAATTCAACCAATAGATTACTGGAATCCTATAATCCCCATCTCAAACCTATTACTAGGAGATTCTATGTGAAACTCATGGAGAGTCCATAATAAAAATTATTTTTCTTGAAAAATAAATAGAAGAATGGAAAAAATCCGAGCAACTATATAATCAAGATTATTGAAATACACAAATATATGATATGAATTATTACAATCTCTTTCATAATCAATATTTTTGTAATAATCTGAAAATAATTTGAATAAGGCTTCAAATTATTATCTCTATATGACTAAAACATGTGGCGGACGTAAGTATTAAGGCCCCCCTTTTAGCAAGGGTCCACTAGCTCCAGATTCACCTGTCTTATTTGGCGGGGTTTCTCCGGCGACTTCAAAAGTCATTTTTTGCCGAACGAGGGTAAAATAAAACGGCTCCACCGATGAAACCCTAAAAACTTGCTCACATAGATCTTTGGGGTGAGAAGGAGCAAAAATAGTAGGGGTGAAAGCATATTTTAAGAAACTTTATTGTCGGGATTGAAAGGTCTTGATGGCTAGAGGGGGTGAATAGCCTAATAAAATTTCCATCAAAAGCCACTAAGACAATTTGATCAATATAACAAATGGCATAATGCGGGTTGCTTAGCCTACAAGGGGTGAAAGCCAGCCACCTATTCAATTCACAATTCTACAAAATCACACAACCGCCAACAAGATAGCCGCACAAGAAGTCTTTCTTAGGCTAAACAAACTAAAAAGATGAGTAAAGTAAGAAATGCTAGAAGGAGGATGAGCTTGTTATACCAATGTTGACGGGAAGAGAACCAATCAAGATGATGAATAACGATGAATACCAATCACTGGGTGAATATCAATATCAATCGCAATATGAGACAATCCAATTTTTCACCCGAGGTTCACGTGCTTGCCAGCACGCTAGTCCCCGTTGTGTCCCTCAACACCATGTGGTTCGGTGGCTAATCGGTATGACACACTGAGCCTCTCAAAGGCGCCACATGAACCTACCAAAATGGTGAGAAGTTGCAATGACACGAGCAATCCACTAGAGTTGCAATTTGGCCCTCCGCTGGGGAAGCACAACAACCCCTCACAAATTCACCTTGATTGGGGGTGATCACAATCACCAAATCCCCTCACCAATCAATCCAACACCAACCGTCTAGGTGACGGCAATCACCAAGAGTAATAAGAAACCTGCAATCACAAGAATCACCTAGTGCCACCAAATGTAAATCACGAGATGCACACACTAGGGTTAATGTTTCCCTCAAATCCTCTCAAGAATAAGCACAACGCTTGAGCAGGAAGAGGAGAGGGAGAAGATGCTTTTGAAGCTCTCAGATCAATCACTAGAGCTCGATTTCTCACTTGAATGGAGCACAAATGCTTGAGGGAGTGAGAGGAGGATAGGAGAGCTTTTCTCTGTTCTAGGGTTCTTCAAGAATGGGGAAAACATAGAGAGAGGCACGAAGGGGTGAGACGCTGCTATTTATCTCCAAAGCTGGTTCAGCTCAACCAGGCCTTCCAACGGGCGAAGGCCAACGACAGTCCAACGGGTGGATGGCAAACCAACGCCTTGCCTTGTGGCCCGGCATGTGGGCACCAGGAATTAATGGACGAGCACTCCTAACTACACGCTGTAACGGGCGGCTATCCTTCTGCACGGCTATCCTTCTGCACATGCAACTGGCCCTCCAAGCCAAAGATGGAGCAGCCGAGACAGTCTCCAAATAAATGGTCGTGCGGCCACAGCAGTGGAACAGCAGCAGACGGCGTCCTCTCCTTCTCCCTTTCACACGAAGCAAGAGTGAGAGCATGCATTTGAAATTTCCACGAAGCCTTCTTGCTTTGCCGCTCAGCACTTGACCCCATGCATGCTTCCATTTTCATGACGCCATAAATAGCAAAGGCCAGTGGCAGCCTCCTTTTTCTTGAGCGTGTTCACATTTGCATGCAAGCATGTAAACTGTCTATAATTAGCCACCACAAGCTCATGCGAGAATTTCTCGTTCACAGGAGTGAATAGCTGAGATATATTAGCCATGAGACAGAGCACCCTTTGTCGGCTTTTGAGTAGAATGTGTGAGAAATTCTCATGGATGGAGTTGGATTGCGCCACCGAGACAGAGCACCCTCTGTCAGCAAATGTGCTTGGTGAATGAGAAATTCTTGCACAGCAGTAGAGACTCCTCTCATTCTTTTTCTTTCCAATCCTTCTAAGTGCTAACTTCACCAATATATTTCAAAATAAATTAGGCACTTAAGTTAGCTTTTCTCAAATAATTTTTCAGGGTTAATCTCTCCACGTAACTAAGCGCTAAATATATATGCAAATGAGACTCACACTTAGTGGCACTAGATAACCATTGCAATTAAAGATTTCTCCTCTTTATAGTAGGGTTATCAATTCTAAATCACTCACAACCTATATGGTGTCTTGAGTGTAAAATAAAAATAGCTCCTATAATTATACCTTTGCCTTGAATTTCAAGAGTCCGCATTGCATTGCACCTTCATCCATATCCATCATGATGAGCACCGCATCGTTGTGACCATCAAGCGACAGTAGTAATAAATTCGGAAATAAACATGACTTCCACTTGTTCAGTTTGGGTTGATCAAAAGGCTAAGCATGTGACAGAATATTGCTGATGGACAAAATAGACTAGGGCCTATTTGTTTCCTTTTTTGGGTTTCTACCAAACATAAGGCAAAAGCTAAAATGAACAACTTATTAGTTGTTGAGCTGGCTTTAGTTGTTTAGCTAGCTTTTTTTTTTAAAAAAAATGAAAAACCGTAACGCCCTGTTTGTTTGGTCGTTTTGGCTGATTGATTCTCGCTGCTGCTGATTTGTTGAGGGAGAAAAATACTGCTTAATCGCTGGCTGATAATCGCTAATAGATCAAATGAACGGGCGTTAGAGGCTATGGTGGGGGTGGCAGAGGTTTTCTGTTTTTTTTTTACACTGGTAAGCTAAGAATTTATTAAGAAACCAATGGCCAGAAGCTAAAATCTAGAAAGCCAACTTTCAACTAAGAACTGAAGCAAGCAAAAAGGTCCTAAAACTAAGTCAAATAGGGACTATCTACTCTAAAAAAGACTATCTAACCTTTCAGGCCTGTTTGGTTGCATCGGAATCCACCTTATCCAGATTGAGTTGGATAGAAAATAAAAGGGACTATCTACGCTCTACGGGCTTATTTTACTAATTTTATTTATATGGCATAATTTTTATTTTATATACTCCTGTCCTAGAATAGTAGACGTTTTAGGAATGGACGTGACTACCAAGGAGATGAACCAATGACGCTGCTACCCCTATATGTGATCATTGAGTGGATACATTAACAGCTGATGCCACCGTGCATGTAGCAAATGAACGGCTAGGGCGCACTTGCATGCAACGTCTATTATTAAACAATGGATCATGGACTGAGACTAGTACAGTGTTACCTTGAGAGCAGAGAACGACCTTTTTTCTAGGACAAAATTTAAACTTTAAGACTAATCTGGGACGGAGGGAGTATGTTCTCCTACGAGAGTTTGAATAAATTCATGTGTGTTATAAAACATGTTGCCAACGGTTAGGACCTTCCCCTCTCCGTCTCTCACGATCAACATGGTAGATGAAAGTAGAACAAGTAGACACAAGATGTAGGGAGACTATTCTTTATTTCTCTGAATATTGGTGATTACAACATAGAGCTCCCACGTATATATAGTCCTGCCAAGGGCCAGAGTTTTGGTAAGAGCCCACATACAAACGGACTAGGATTAGGATTCTTCCTTCTCCTTTCCTTCTAGGATAGAGTCCTTATGTTTTACAACACTCCCCCTTGGGCGATTACCATGATATGCACATGCCTCGTTAAAAACTCCATCCGAAAACCCAATGGGAAAAAAGGTTCTTGGAGAAAAGAGTACATTGCATTCGTTAATTGTATTGCACATGTTGTCTCATTAAAAACCTTGTGTGAGAAACCTTCAAGTAAAAACTCACATAGGAAAAAAGAGTACAACATTTAACCTTCTTGGTAATATATTCTTCGGGATATTGTATTCTTCATGAATAGATATTGATCTTCACGATCTATGCATAAACTCCAATGTTTTAGCAAATAGGATCTACTTGATCTTTATAATTCTAGTGGTTTCAATTATCTTCAAGATAAATTGAATAAAATTGCTCCCCCTAATAAAGCCATCCTTTGAATCAAAAAGTTGGCTCATAATTCTTCTATGAATTATATGGGTATAACAAAGAGCAATATGCTTCATGCATAAATAGCCACTTATTAGTTGTGCAAAACAAATAAAAATTTATGCTTCAAGGTAATAGATCCTTTCAGAGGATGATAGGGATAAATAAATTGCAATATTCAATATCTTCTAAATAGTGCCAAACTCTTACAAGAGTTTCAATACTAATAATTCTCTCATAGTGGATTTTTAAACTTATAAATCTTCAGGATTTTGATTGTACCACTAAGTAATAAATTCAGCCTTGCATTTGTCATTTAGGGGATAATTCAAATGCCAAATCACCATTATTCTCATACCTTCTATGGTATTTAGAGGATATCAATATTTTTATTGCTTAGCTTTACACTTTCTGAATGTTTGTATGACACCTTCATGGTGTTTAGAATTCCTCATTTTCTTTCTCTCGGGTCTATATTCACTTCGGGGATAAATGATGTTTCTTCAAGAATTGACGGTAAATTCTTCACGGATTAGTTCCTTCAAGGATGTTCTCACTCTACTACAAGAGAGATTATTAAGTGATATACACAATGAGATAGTGTTATTCACTATGAAGTCATTCGATGACTATTCCTTCTAGGATATGCTCTTCTAGAGACTTCAATATTCATTAGTGAATATATTCTACCTTAGACTTCATAATAATTGTATGAGATTTATATTCATATGTTGCGATTTGTATTCTTCAGGAACTATGTATATGGATCTTCATAATCCACTTATTAACTGCATATTTCATATTCATTCATTTTATTTGCCGAGAGATATAGCGAGAACATTTATTTCTTCTTAGTAGGAGATTCAACCTCAATTGCATTTCTTCGACCCCGATATAATCGCTACAAGCGACTTTGCCATGGACTTTGTTTCCGGATCCGGGTTCTCATAAGAGAAACATTTGCAATTATAGAGGTAGCCTTGTCGACAACTATTGTTTTCTCCCAATATTCTCATAATATGAGATTATTCTCTCTTTGTTATTTCCCAAAAACAAGAGATACTTTATTGTTCTGCATATCCAACACTAATGATGTGCGCACTTAGTGTGTTGGATTCCATCTTCACAATGATCCTCTTCATGAGGTGCTCAACCTTATTCTTGAGGTGTTCTCTTCATGAGAATGGAGGAGTTTTATTTATTTCTATTCAATAAGTATACATTAAAACTATAATCCATAGGCGTCCCCATAGATTGTAGCTTGGCATATGCTCCACTTCATGCTTCACAAGAGCATTAGTCAAACTAATAGTTGACTTAGTGTGTGATAATATTCCTGCTTCAAGTTTCAAGGAATATTTTCTCTAGATCATTTTCCTTCTGCGGAAATAATATTTGGCATTTAAAATAGGCTTGGTCTCCCCCTGATGTGCACATAGTATAGTCTAGAACAAACTATTTCATTGTCTAGCTTCTTTATTATTTAGCCAAAATAATTGATCCAAGTACTCATACATTAAAAACAAATAGGCTATATATTTCAAATATATAAAATACACAACATCCAATTCACATGGAATTTCTTCTAGAATTTTCTAATTGCCATTAATGCAAAATTCCCTTGATGCCTTTTCTTCATAAATCCCAAATCATCATAAATATGTTATCCATCATCATCCACAAATATTCATTCAATCAATTGAGTTAGTCTTTATTGAGCAAACATATTAACTTACTCCCCGATCTTAGGCTACATGGCCATAGACCAATCTTTTGCTTATGCATGCAATGCATTGAAAGCAACATATTTCTTAGTTCAACAAGAACCATTGGACATAGCGTGCTAGCTAGTCAATTTAATTATAGGGGGTGTAAATGTAGCTACTAGCTACAACTATAGCTTCTATGCTAATATTCATGCAAAGAGTGTAGATAGTTTAGCTCAATGAGAGAATAAAATAGTAATACACTTGCATGTGTATAATGTGAAATGTTGGTATTCGGTCCAACATAATAGATAACAATAAAAATGTAAAGCTACAAGTTTACTTGTAATTAGTGCAGTAGAGAAAGTTAGCTCGGCCGGAAGGGACATGGGCAAAATTTCAAGTCTTGATACATACACTTAAAGATAGATTTGGGAAGGCTATGCCTATTAAATATATATTACCCACATTTTCTGATGCCTTTACCTAAAATTTCTCCCCCTTATGCCATAATTACTTCAAGTAGTTATATACTTCTTGCATCATCTATGAATGATCACTTCTAATGATCCATAGAATCCAATCATACTTCTAGTATTCATTGGTTATGGCATGAAATTCACATATATAGGGTAGAATAAAACTTCTAGTTCTTAGGCAAAAAAAAAATATTAAATACTTAGTTTTAGGATTATACTATTTCTTGGCTAAATTTGTCCTTCTAGGAGCAATTCATACGCCAGTATAGTCCAATTGTTCATGTGCTTCTAGGAAGTTCAGTTTCCATTCTACCTAAATGGTAGTAGTGCACAAAAAACTAACCTTCATGGTTAATTGAGGCTTTGTGGATAAAATAATGCAAAACTTATTTAGATAGGCAATACGGGCAATTGTTTATATGTGAAACATATAAAACTAATTTATTCCATGAGAAATTATCACTTGTTACTTCATGTAACAATTGCAACTAAGAATATCAAATATTTCATATTAGTCGTCAAGCTAATCAAGCTAATAAATTAACCATCAATCACTTAATCCAATGGGAATTAAAACTTAATGCACCACTGCCACTACTATTAATACTTCGGGATATGAACTTAAGATACAACAAATCTATAAGCACATGATTTAAGTCTTTAAAAGTTCTCATGTCTTAGCTTCAAGCGCTTGACATTTAGTAGCTTCATGCTTGCTCGATCTCCTTCTAGGAGTATGATATATGCAAGTCACATATTCAAAGTTATTACAATTGATAATATCCTAGTTTATAAAGCTGTCTAGAAATTCAACTCAATTTCTATGTTGAGTAAAGGTAAATTTAAATACTTCATATATTATATTGCTCTGTGATATTCTATACACAAGAGACAATTCTTTGAGAATATGCATTGATAAAAAATCTTATTTACCATCTTGTCTTCTAGACATTTAGTACAAAGCTTCGAGCTATTATTTATAGAGCAGCATTATAGGTATAGAAGCATAAAAATTTGCTTTCAATGCAATATGATATTCGTAATCATAATTTAGGATTTTACTCATTCGGTGAGTCCCCAACAATTCATTTGTTACTTCTCTCGGTCACATACCCGTTCTAGAGAGTAATTATCACTACACTTCAATGGTAGTCAAATATCCTTCATGGATTTAATAATGACCGTAACAAATAATTATGCCATTCAAGACAAGTCCAGGATATTCTTTCTTCATGAAAATATGCATATATTGTTATAATAAAATCATGTGTATATAGGTTTACTGCGTGTAAACAAGTAGTAAGGTGCAAAAAGGTAGTGGATGGTTATGCAAAAATATTCTTAGAAGTATCCTGGCATTTTTCAGGATTATGGTATGCTCAAAATTTCAGAATTAATACCATGCATTTATTAATCCCAAAAATTCATTATGCTAGGAAAATAAATATGAGCCTCAAAGGTAATACATCTAAGGTCTGTAGGATTTCAGAGAGCTCATATATCATATACCATGTTTCTAGTGCAATTGTTCAAGATCATAGTCACATGGCACACAATTCATAATACACAAAGGACATAAGAACATATACAGTTCATATATACATATTTAATCTAGCCGGCCCAATTTATCCAAACTAGAACTTAATCACAGTAGGTTGACTTCAGGCAAGCCTATTTCAATTTTGAGTCCATGCATATACGCCACTGAAGCTATGAGCATGCAGGCCCATAGTCCGAAGACAAAAACCATATGGGCATGCGATCGAGGCATAGGTTCACTTTAGGTGCGTGTATATCGATGTTGCGAGGTAGCGGCATGCTGGCCACGACATACACGAATCGAAATTTAGCACAATAGTTTACACACTTGTGTACTACAATACAGGGTCACGAGGCGTGATTAAGTGGCTTCGAGCCAAGGTCACAGTCATACGTGACTGAGACAACCTATATGTGAGTCGCGTACGGCGCGATAACAAACATCGATTCGGTGATGGTACATATATGATGATTTTACATGGTGCGGTTTCTTAATTATACTGCGATAATAGTTCGGATTAAAAGGACAAGGTTGGTCAATCTCCTGGTTGATGCGCGGTGTGGATGACATACGGTCATTGCGTGGCAGCGGCATGCAGGCCGCACATTGAAAAACTCGTGCTCATAGCTTGACACACCACGATGCCGTTGTACTTTCTACCCTTTAAAAACGCTAGATTTAACACATATATAAATACAAAAGTGTAGGTACTGTACATATGTATAGGTTCGTTCCTATATGTGCAGGTGTACTTCAAGTACTAAGATCCGCGTGCTCTGTGCATGCTGAGGACAAGTGGATTGATGACAAATTGATCCACGATCTTTGCAGCGACGTCTTCAGGACATTCGTGGGTTCATCGAGAAATTGTTAATCTTTCAACAAAACTAACATGTTTCATGCATGTAGCTTTTCGATCTGATGTACTTCCTACAGGAAAGTAACGTCGGTATGTTGCTCGGTGGCAGCCTACAAGGCTCAACCATTAACCCTGTAGATTTAATTAGGCATCAGGGGTGCACATGCTCATGCAGGAGCGCATATATGATTCTTCAAGTTCTGTCGCATTCAAGACAGAACGCGCTAGATGTTCTTTTCTTGTATGTACCGCACATACTAATTTTACGTACTACATGTACGACTCAGCATGCATATAGAATATATAAAACAGATGATGAGCACAAGTAATCTGCAAGATTATACTTCATACCTCGTAGGGGATGCCAATTGATCTACGTCACATGCCGCGTGGGGCAGTGGTTGGTAGATACATACCGCGTGGGGCGTTTGGCATTGTCGTAGACCTGTCTGCTTGACGACGATGGTACATGTCGATGCAGTGCAGATTAGTTGCAAGTAGAGGAAGCAGATCCGTTCCGCTAACAACGTCGGGGATGTCGACGTCGTCGGAGTAGTCGCAGCAGGGACGTCGGTGTCGAGGTCAACGGCGGCTTCAACGGCGATGTCGACAAAGAGCTTGTCGTGCTGATAACGTGTTATAAAACATGTTGCCAACGGTTAGGACCTTCCCCTCTCCGTCTCTCACGATCAACATGGTAGATGAAAGTAGAACAATTAGACACAAGATGTAGGAAGACTATTCTTTATTTCTCTGAATATTGGTGACTACAACATAGAGCTCCCACGTATATATAGTCCTGCCAAGGGCTAGAGT
The DNA here is from genome assembly GCA_018135685.1 of Themeda triandra. Taxonomy (NCBI): domain Eukaryota; kingdom Viridiplantae; phylum Streptophyta; class Magnoliopsida; order Poales; family Poaceae; genus Themeda; species Themeda triandra. The sequence goes on along the minus strand of JAENPR010000278.1, from coordinate 475,716 downwards.
TTTAGTAAGAGCCCACATACAAACAGACTAGAATTAGAATTCTTCCTTCTCCTTTCCTTCTAGAATAGAGTTCTTATGTTTTATAACAATGTGAATCGAAGCAGAAGTAAAAATGGTAAACTAGGCCCTAGAGCTACACGCGCCTCGGATGCTTCTTCCAATGGCACTGTGACCGGATAACCTAAAGGAGTATTTTACTCGCTCTATGAGTAAAGTTATTTTAACTTAATTTTAAAAATTATTTATGGTACAAATAGACAATAATATACTATAGTTCAAATAGATGATGCTAATACGGTTTCACAAATCTTAATAATCTTTCTATAACTTTGATTAAAATTTACAGAGTCCAATTTGAAACAACTCTAAAACTTAATTTATTCGAGGATAGATGGAATATTTTATTAGAGAAATCCCTGTGGCCTTAATTACTACCTACTCTCACGAACTAAAACATACAAATAATCTGATATTACCTTTTAAAATTTAACTAAATTTATAATTAACTATTAGCTAAAACATGAGATGTGTAATTATTTTAGACAAGGTGTAATCCAACGGGAGGACAGCTGGATGGCACACAGGAGGTTAGTAATTCTTGAAGATCCGCCTCTTTTCTGAACCATTTCGAAATGCTTAATACTCACTTCGCGCATGTCCTTCTTATTCCCTAGTTAGCACCGATTTCTGCGATTATGCAGTCCTAGCGCATCAGATCTACAGCATAGATTAAATCTTCGATTAATCCTGTGCCCCTGATGTGCGGTTGCGTACTAGTATCCAAAGAAGCGGGTGTGCGTTCAATTTATAGGAAGTCTGGAAATAATTTTATGTTTCCAAGGGAATCGTTGCTCCAAAAGGAGACTAGGCAAGTCTTGTTTTTTTCTTAAACTAACCTGAAATCGAATTTGTTTACTGGAATGCACTTGTTCTAGAAATTGCAGTTGATGACATTCCAGTTTAGTTTTACCCTCAGTGTCCACTTATTTGCAACAAAGCTGTTCACTCAGCTTCAGTAATTGGGCAGCCATCAGACAACCACTGCTTCCTCTGTGTTTGAAATTATTGTTTCATGCTTTCTTATTTGATTGAAATTTCTTAGTTCTGCCCACCAATATGTACATGTACATTATTATTACATTTGTTTCTGATGAAATGGAGGAGCCATTTGGCTAACTTATTACAGTTCATTGTAAAAATTGCTTATTTGGGGATCTTTTCTGATCTTTTATGTCCTATAATCGTCAGCAGAGTTCAGTTTATGTTTCTTGGGAAGAATAATTGCAGTCGGCGTCTTCAGAAATATTTTGCATTTTTGTAACTTATATAAATGAGTGACCAACAAGCAAGTGAAGTTGAGGACCTGGAGCGCATATATGCTGATGCGAGCACTGACCCCATCCAGATATCATATGGAGTAATTAAGTCCATCACAAAAAATTTCGCTCAAGTGATTGGTAGTGGTGGATTTGGTGTTGTTTACCTGGTATGCTATTTGTCTTGATTGCCATAATAGCCTGTGCAGAGTAAAATGTTCAGATCAGTGCTTACACATTACATGCGCTGTGTCTGTGTTAAACAGGGAGCTCTTAAAAATGGGATGGTTGCTGTGAAGAAGCTTTCCCAGTCCATGAAGGATCTTTCTGATAAACAATTTTTGGAGGAGGTTAAATGTCTAATGAGAGTAAAGCACCCAAATATTGTAAGGTTTCTGGGGTATTGTGCAGAATGGCATGGAGAAGTGATGGAAATAGATGGAAAACTTATGATTGTTGATGTACCACAAAGGTTACTCTGCTTTGAGTATGTACCGAATGGAAGCCTTCACGATTATCTTCAAGGTATAAAGGTTGCTGCACTGCATTGTTCCTCCTCATTTGCCCTAATGAACCCCACGAAATCAGCTATTCGTTCACCTGTCCGTGCTAGACATGGCTAACTTTCAAAGTTTATAATCACTAAAATATGTCCAGCTACTGCAGTGAATTAGTTTGAGCCCTTTGAATAGTTTCTGTATATTTAAGCATTTGCGGAAATCATTTAATATGCAGGAGATGATATGAATGTGGAATATAACTTTCATGATGCAATCTGCATACCATGTGTACAGTGTGGATTATCTTAGAAATGTCATGAATACTACATAAAGTAGAAACTAACTGAATTATTTATCTGGAGTATTTTTTTTGAAATCGGGGATCCCCATTTCCATTCCTCATAGAAAAACGGAAATACAGCAAGAAGAATTGTATCAGGAAGCAGCAAAGACCACCTAGAGGGGGGTAGAAGGAGGACCTAGGAAGGAGCGCTTAACCAGCCAACGCCCGAGGAAGCAAAAACGCGGCAAACAGTAGCCAGGGGTTTACTTGCCATACAATATGCGCTTAACCTCCAGCGCAAGAGGACTCACGCCTAACTGATGTTAAAAGCGTGACACTTCAGGAATGAGAGACACCATCCTTTTTTCCGCAGAGAGTTTTGAACCTTTTGGCAATACAGCAGCAAAAGAAGAAGATTTTTGCTTCGTGGATGCCTTCCAGCTACTTTGCACCAGTAGCATCATCTTCAGTCTTGTTGTCGCCAGCTCCTCCCGCCGTCTTCTTGCTCTTCTTGGACGCCAGAATGCCGATCGCCATCTGGAGCAGCACATCTATCCCAGCTTCCATCTCCTGTTTGTCCACTTCCTTGAAAAGGCCTGCCCAAAATCTCATTAACGCGCCGGCATGACAAATAATATCGATAAGGTTCTTTATCAACTTATTTTCAAAACAAGCATTATTGCGGGCTCTCCAAATCGCCCAACAGAATGCAGATGTTCCAATTACGTGGAAACGTTTTCCAGTAGGGAACCACTTGTCTAGCCACTTCCAACAATGCTCTAGACTCACAGGTAGATCATTAGCTCCAAAGCACTGAGCTATACACCCCCATACCACTTTAGCAACAGTACAGTTAAAGAATAAATGATCAATTGATTCATCTTCATGGCAGAAATAACATACAGAATTACCAATCCATTTTCTTTTCAGTAAATTGTCCTTAGTAAGGACCACCCCATTGGATAATAACCACATAAAATATTTTATTTTGGGAGGGATGTTCCCTTTCCAAATATGTTTCAGATAAGGGCCATTTTCATTTGAAGACAAAGCTTCATATAGTGACTTTACAGTGAATTTTTTCTTACTATTCAAAGTCCATTCAGGTTTGTCAGGTATATCAAACACCTGAAAGGCATTCACTAGCTGCAATATTTGTTCCCATATATTTCTCAAGTCACTAGGCAACCATCTTCTAAAAGTAATGTTTGTATTGTCATTTTTTACCATCCTGACAGTGATATCTTTCTGATCACATAATACAAACAGTTCAGGAATGATCTTGCATAAGGGATTATCAAATAGCCAGCAGTCTAGCCAGAAACTGGCCATTTCACCATTACCTATCTTAATCCTTCTTTTCTTAAGGTACAAATCCTTAATCTTTAAGAGATCGAGACCATATGGGTGAGTCATTTATTTTATGTGTTACGAATGAATGGAGTCTTTGCTTAGATACTTGGCTTTAACCAAATCTTGCCACAATCCTTTTTCATTCTCAAGTTTCCACCACCACTTACAAAGGAGACTGGTATTCAGTCTCTTTATGTCTTTTAAACCCACACCACCTCTCTTTTTGCTTCTACATAACTTGGTCCATCTAATCAAGTGATACTTTTTTTTGGTACCTCCCCCTTGCCAGAAAAAGGTTCTTCTGGCCTTATCAATTTTATCCACCACAGTCTTATGCAACATATACACTGACATGTGATACATGGGGGAATTGTTTAAACTAGCAGTGATAAGTGTTGCTCTACCAGCCACGGTGGAAGAGCTTCCCTTCCATACATCTAATTTTTTCAAGCATTTGTCAGTGAGGGGTAACCAATCCTTCACATGCGATCACTAGGACTTATTGGAACCCCCAAATATTTAATGGGAAAGGATCCTATCTGACAATTGAACAGTTTAGCATATTGTTCAGCCCAACCTTCCTCATCATTAACAACCACTACTTCACTTTTACTGAAGTTGATTTTCAACCCAGCAAGTAGTTCAAAGTAATATAATAACATCTTCATGTTCCTTGCATTTTCCATATCATGTTTTAAACAAATAATCGTGTCATCTGCATATTGCGGTATGGCAACCCCATTTGGAATAATGTGATCTACAAGCCCGTGATCAGTCCATTTCTTTGAGCTTGAGAAACCATTCTTGTTAAGCGGTCGGCAAAGTTGAACAACACGGGGGACAAAGGGTCACCTTGTCTAACTCCATTATAACTCTTAATATAAGGCCCTAAGGAATCATTGATTTTTATGTTGACTGTCCCTCCGATTACAACTTGCTTTATCCAATCACACCATTTTTTGCAAAACCCTCTCATTTCTAAACATTTGAACAGCAAATCCCAACAAACTTTGTCATATGCCTTTTCAAAATCAATTTTGAAAAGGACACCAATCTGTTTTTTCCTCTTAGTTTCATGGATAGTTTCATGTAAACACATGATTCCAGATGTAATCAATCTACCTTTCATAAAGGCTGTTTGATTTGGGTGAATTAGCTTCTCAGCAAAAGGCTCAATTCTAATAGTCAGCACTTTGGTGACCAATTTATACAAGCAATTTAACAAGCAAATGGGTCTATATTGTTGTATTCTTGCAGCACCACACACCTTAGGCAGGAGAGTGATTATGCCATAGTTTATTTTGCTAATGTCAGCATTTCCTTCATAAAATTCATGAAAGAGACCAATAACATCCTTTTTCACAATCCCCCAACAGTGCTGGAAGAATTCAACTGGGATCTTATCTGGTCCAGGGGCCTTATTTCTCTCCATTTGAAATAAGGCTTGTTTAATTTCTTCCTCAGAGAATTGTTGGCAGAGAGTTCCATTGTCTTCTTCAGTTAATCTATAACCCCCCTCCCAAATCCCAGGGTCAAGTTCAATCTCATGGTTTAGTTCAGGGCCAAACAGCTCCCTATAGTATTTTGTGGCATGTTCTAAAAGATTCTTGTCTCCCTCTATGATTATCCCATCATTTTCAAAATTTTGAATGATGGTTTTCCTCTTTTTTCCATTAGCACATCTATGGAAATAGCTTGTGTTTAGGTCCCCTTATGCAGCCAATTTTCATGACTCCTGTTAAACCAGTAGGTTTCCTCCTGGAGTAATAGAGACATATTCTCAGTCATAATATCCAATCTTTTTTGATATTGACAAGGAGATAACCCTACACTTTCCTCAATTTGTTCCAATTCAACCAGTTCCATCTGAATACACCTTCTTCCTTTTCTCATTTCACCCTGAACACTGAATCCCCATCCCTTAAAAATTTTTTTGATTAATTTCAGTTTTTGTTGAATCCTCCCCAAACTTGTGTCAACATTGCAGAATTTGTTCCAAATCTTCCCAACTTCCTCCAAAAAGTTAGGATTGTCTAACCATCCTAGTTCAAACCCGAACTGAATAGTGTTGTTTTTTTTCACTTCTCCATAAGATAGGATTAGTGGATTGTGATCTGAAATCTCTCTGGGTAGCTTTTTAACTATTGCTTGAGGAAAATAATTTTCCCAGCTGGCTGTTACAAGGATCCCGTCTGCCTTTCAAGTGTGGGGGTCCTGTTTATTGGACCAGGTGAAGCCCCACCACACAACTCAAGTTCCCTCAAATCATAGAAGCTAATCAAAGAATTAAACAAACTAGTATGTTTATGTACCCCTCCTAATCCATTTTTCTCATGAGCATATCTAATCAAATTGAAATCCCCACCTATCAACATAGGTTCTTGATTATTTGAGCAGAAACTGGACAGTTCAGCTAAGAAAGGGAGCTTCCCTTCTTCCTGAGCATCTCCATAAACTATGAGCAAATTCCACTTGAATTCATTAATTTTATCCCACAGGTTGAGTTGTATCATGTACTCCCCCTGTTTGAAAGAGCCAACATCATATAATTCTATCTTCACACCAACCAGGATACCACCAGATCTACCTCTGGATGGGTTATCCAACCACAAGTAGTCTAATTGAGGATCAAACTTTCTAAGAATAGAATTATCACAGTTTTCAACCATAGTCTCCTGAAGACCAATAAAATGAAATTGATGCTTGAAAATAAGATCTTTAAGAAATGTAGCAAGGCCTCTTTTTTTGATGCCCCTACAGTTCCACACTAAACCTTGTATATTCATTAAGATTTTTTCTTTCCTTTCTTTCTTGAGTAAACAGGATTTTCCTGTTTTTTCCTTCCTCTCTTAAAAACAGCGGAGAGAATTTTGAGGTTTTCTTCCTCTCTCTTTTCCTGCCTTTCTCTTGATCACTACTACCATACTCGAGCTCGGAGGTCTCCTCTTGAAGCCATTCAAGCTGAAGTAAATCATTGTAAACTTCATTTTCAACACATTCGTTATTCTAACATTAGTTTGTTTCAACTGTTGTTTCTGAAACAAATTCAGCCTAGCATTTTCAATCTCCTTAAACAAATTAAAAGTACTGGAACCATTATCAACAACATTAATCCCCATTTTACTAGAAATAGTATTAAACTCGAGACTAAGTTAAATCGGATATATCAATAGATTGTACATGCTGAGAGGTAGCACAAGGGTTACCTTCAAGATTTCTCTTCTTTGCCATTGTTTCACCTCTCTCTTGAGTAGTCTTCAGAATGTCCTGTTGAAGCCTGCTGCTCCTCCTCAACTCCTGATGCTTCTCTTATACTGTAGTTTGATTGTCTCCAGCCTCAGCAGCCTTCATATTTTCTTCATTGGGGCCATTTGGCATGTCTTCATCAGGTAGGCTCCCTTGTGTAATGACTATCTGGTCATCAGTGATGAACACTTCAGAAGAGTTGATAACTTGACTGGTTACAATTTCATTTTGTTCAGTATCCATCAGTTTATCAGTCTGACAAGCCATCCCTTCAGTAACACCCTTGAATAAGTTGTCAGGAATTTCCCCATATGGAATCTGGCCAAACATGAAGAAGTGTTGCTGCATTTCATTATCCTTGGAACAACCTTGCCCACTATCACCATAAGCTCCAATCTCCTTTAGCTTCTCAGTTAGTGAGTCACTTTCAGAATCAGACTCAACACAGAACTCAGGAATGTCCACTTTGCCACCTGCATCCTCATCATTAACACGCCCCCTGTAGCTCTTCTGAGCATCTTTCATGAACTTGCTATCTGAGTTAGTGCTTCTTCCAATTTTTGCTGGTGCAGTATTATAGATCTTATTGTGCTGTTTGTCATCAGCCTCAGATGCCCATCTGGAAAGCTTTCCCCCATTAGTAGTGCCAGCGGTCTCTCTTGCCTTTACTTGATTCTGACCAGATGGGGGGGGGGGGTTTAGTTGCGAGTTTGGGGCATCTCCCACCTTGATCCCACTCTTGAGAGTCTTCTCACCTTCTTCCACTACTACTTCCCTTTCATAGATGAACTGATATATATTCTTTCCCAAAGCACAGATAGCTGAGCTAGGCACTTTTGTAACATCTAGACAAGCAATCTTGATTCTCACATAATCTGGGCTGAATCTGGTTGATCTGTCCAGTTCCACTGCCTTTCCAACTAGACCACCAACCTGTGCAATGGTCCTTACTGATCTCTGATCTGTGGGGATGTTATGGACCCTGAACCAAGCTTCTTGTAGCTGCCCAATTGCCCCCATACCGGAGACCATGGATCCACCTTGATCGAGCTTCAAAGACACTCCATCGGTAAGAACCTAAAGTGATGCCATTGGAGTAGGACTCGACAACTGGAAACCTCATGATGAATTTCTTTTCGCCGGCATCTTAGCCTTCCATTTCCATGTTGCAGACCCATGCAGATTAGCAAACTCATATTCAATTTGCTTGGCAGTTGCCTGACCCTCCAGCACAGAAATAATTGCAGTACTTTCTTTTTCTTTAGCAACTTTGGGATCAACATTCTCAGGGATGTAAAAGAAACTTTGCCCCTCTACCTGAGCTGCACACAACTCTGGGGCCATGTTCCAAGGCAAGCAATTTCTGCAGTCAAATGTAGTATGGGAATTGGCTCCACAAATCTCACAGCTTTGAAACCTACACTCATTGGAAGAGTGATTGTGTAGTCCACAGAAATCACACACAGGCCTTGGCAAATCCCCCTGCTGCCCTCTAGGATATCCATCATAAGAAGTGTTTCCAGCAGCCATACCTCGATTCAGGTTGCCAGCACCATTTCCTCTGTTGCCATCCCCTGGAGCTCCACTTTTTTCTTGATTGCCTGCCACAGGAGCCCGGTCCCTTCCTTCTGCTCCCTCTTTACCTTGATCCCCCTTGTTGTGAAGAGGGCCCTCAGCTTGGATCTGATTTTGCCCCACCTCTTTCTCCTCCACCTTCTGAACCTTCTTCCTTTCCCACACGTTCCCTCTCACAGGATTACGACCAAATCCTTGGCCGAACCTGCCATCTCCACGGCCCTCGCGCCCATACCTCCGATCTTTCTCACCCCACTCCATCACTTGCACCACCCTCGCTGCTTTAGTTTGGAGCGCAGAGGCGTAAGATTTGCCTCTACTCCCCTTCCACAAGTGTCGTACTAACTTGGCAAGAACTGGGATCTCAAACCCAAGAGAAGGGTTTTGGTCCTGAGATCTATTCGGCGCCGCCGCCAGCTGGTTAGGTTTAGGGGGGGCCAGGGGTAGAAGTGGAAACAAGACACTGTCCTGCTTCGCCTGTCTTGCTCACCGCTTTCTCACCCCCACCTACCTCCTTCACACGTGTCTCTTCCAAAGGACAAGAGCCCATAATTCCTAGAACAATTCTCACCTTCGGAGGTGACTTGAACCACCGGTCTTTGTGAACCAAGTTCACCTGATTTTTTCCTTTCTGCCCTCCCCCGCCAATTTTTTGACTCTTTTGATCATGCTCTGTTTTTCCCCCTCCTTTGCTCCCCCAGCAGAACTGAATTGGGAAGTGTTTGAGTCGATCGAGTCCTCCCGAATAACCTGGAAGGAACTGACATTTCTCCTTAATCGATTCACGATTAGGAGTGATAATGGGTACAGAATATCTCCTGCCTTTTTTCTTCATTCTACTCGATTCTGCAATCGATGGAAACTCTGCTTGCCATCGAAGTGCTGCTAAATTTTCTTCAACCGATTGATCAGCACTGACTTGTAAACGCTGACTAGGTTTACTCTTCCTCATCTTCCCCTGAGGATATTCCTGGATCCTCCCAACAATACCAGGATCTATACTGCCAAATTGAATCAGAGATTCGGAATTGATCACAGAATCCGGGACATTCCCTTCAATTCTGTTCACAATCACCAATCTCGCCGACGATGAGGGCGCCGAAGGGAGCTTCCCCGCTACGGCCCCGTCATCCCCGGTAGCAGCTTCGTTCCGATCAATCTCCGCCCATGGCTTCCCGTCGCTAGCCAGAGATGCCGAAGCATCAATCCCCCCCACCGCGGAATCGCCCTTCTCTAGGGTTTGAGAACTACCCGCGGCCTCCGCAGAGCTCTCGGTGCGAGAAAGGCTCACCGTGGAATGATGAGGAGCGCGCTTCCCCGCGTCCCCGCCAGCAACCTGCGTCGCGGAACCCAAGCGGCTCGCCGGCGGTGGGGATCCCGCCGCCTCTCCCGGCGGTCGCCCCTGGAGTCGCCGCCACCCGTCGAGGCCTAACATCTCTTTTATTCCCCCCTTTATCTGGAGTATTTGTCATCCAAAATTAATGAATGTGCAGTTTCATTAACACTGAGATTCTATATTCAGATTTCACAATAAATACTGAAAACATTAACCATTTTGTGCCCCTGGCTTCACTTCTACAGAGAAAACTTATGGATTCGAATGGAATACTCACTATCAAATACTTAAGGGAATTTGTGCGGGTTTGCATTATCTTCATCAAGAACATATTTATCATTTGGATCTCAAACCTGGAAATGTGCTGCTGGGTACTCACATGGAGCCAAAAATTACGGATTTTGGTTTGTCAAGGTGCATTGATGAAAATCAGTCTACGATATATACAGTCAATGTTGTTGGAACACCGTAAGCTCATCCTCTTGGAGCTCATTTCTTTTGTTGAAATGAAACTGTGAATTCTGCCATGATGCTTCAGACCATATTATTTCCTGCAGGGGATATATGCCTCGAGAATTTATAGATAATCAAAAGATATCATCCAAGTCAGACATATTCAGTTTGGGCATTATCATGGCCAGATTATTGACAGGGAGTAACGGGAGTATTATTGAAAACGTAAGAATAATTTATCTAACCTTTCTAGTTACATTTTCGAAATAGAATATCGGATTGTTACTTTCGTTATATAAAAGATATGTGCAAGTCAAGCTTTGACGGCCTGAATATTACCCACATGGAAAGTTACAGCCAGTTTTCATCGTTGGAAACAGAATTAGCTGGAAGTCAAGGAAAGCAGTTCTGTGCTTGCAACGTTATGTAACTGCTGAATCTCTTTGAATGTCTAAGACCCTGTTTCTCTAGCCGCGGCTTCTCTGTGCATTGTAAGCACACTGTTACAACTCGTGAGGAGCCATTTTTATCTCCCTCTTTTAAAGTAAATTAGGAGCCGATGAAATAAAATTTTCTTCTCCGGGACATACTCCTCTATGCACTGTGGCAAGGAGCCGAGGTCACACAAAACCATACTAAATAGTCCTAAGGCCCAGACGATAAAAGCAAGGAGCCAAGGGCACTGAAGATAGCTCTCACCTATCTGTCTATCATATTAAGGACCACAACATTTAGACCCCCAGAAGGATGATCTCATTGTTATTTTTCATATGAAATATACCCTACATCCTGAAAGGACCCTAACCTAGTACAGATTCTGTTAGGCTCTGAATCTTCGGTACTTCCATCTCCTAGCCCCAAAGGTTCCATGGAGATGAACATCTAGGAGGTATGATATGGTACTGACTACAAGAACCACCCGACAGGTCCTGAAGGTACATGCTAGGTCTTGAAGGTACATGTCGAATCCCAAAGTTACGTCTCAAGTTCCGAAGGCACCCATCAGTTGTCTATGTTCTTTGTGGTGAAAGTTTCCAATGAGGTTTAAGTCCTAGAATTGGCATAGATGCTCTCATTCAGTTGTAGGTGAACGTTGGCATAGATGCTCGCATTCAGTTGTAGGTGAACGTCCATTTTGATTTGTCAGTTTAATTTTTTAAGGTGTTTATAATCAAAGGTATGTTTCATAAAAAAGTTGTTTACTATACTAAATGTGTATTTTTAATCTTGAAAGGCCTATTAGCATCTTAGTGGCGTGTATTTTGTGTTTGAGTTTTACTATTATACATTCTGTCATAGTTACCCTTAATATATTTTTGAATTTTGCAGTGGCATGAAGCATTAAATACAGACTGCCAACAAATGAAGACATGCATCGAAGTAGCAAAAAATTGTGTCGAATACGAGCCTTATGAGAGACCCACCATTGCTAACATAGTCGATAAGCTTAATGAGACAGAAACCGCAACTCAAAAGGTTCCTCAAGTTGTTAATGAGCCGAGAAATGATCCAAGCTCTTCATTACATCAGGTACAATGGTTCAAGACAACTGTCAATGATTATCTTCTTTTCGTGCTGGATATGCATTTATTTTTGCTTTGAACTACAGGTTGTTAAAAGATTCAAGGCACTGTCTGTACAAACTCTTCATGAATATACTAGGTATACTCATTTACTAAGTGCTATGCCACTTTGACATAGGAACTTATAGGTTCACCAATGTTATTGTATACCCTTATATTTTCTTAATTTGCACAAGATTGGTTTCCTTTTTCTTCTGTTTTCTCAGAAGAACCAGGTAATATATAAGGTCAAGCTAGTTCTTATCCAATTTACGAGATGCAATTGCACTGACTAGTATATGGTACCTTATAATGATCTGATCTTGACAGTCATATGCGCACATACAAATGATGTTAGTAGCTAGCTGAATCAACCTAAATTGAATTTCTCTTGCTTCTTGGGGTAATAATGTGCAAAGGATCGAGTACTTGGATGTATAGAGCACCAATTGAATTTATGTTTCCCATTGCCATCTAACCAGCTGAATAACTAAAGCACTAGTTTGCCTTAAGGGGATTGGTTTTGAGTATTATACTACTTACATGGTGCCAATGAGTGATGTTGTGTTATATATGGAACCAAAGTGATTTTTTTCAGCATTTTAAGGAATTTGCGAAGCTGTACTGGCTACTTTGCTCTATTTAGGAAGCTAGCTGATTTTCCATTGTGCCTAACTTTGACCACGTCGTTTACATAGATTTGCTGATATATACGAGGATCTAAATGTGTTGGAGCATATAGTTGAAGGAACTGAGAAGCCAAGTAATCTGTCATATCCACTTTTACAATTCATCACTGAAAACTTCTCTGATAAGCGAAAAATTGGTCATAATGAACTCGGAGAATATTTCAAGGTAAAAATTAATCCTTTTGTTGGACTTTTCCAACAAGTTTCCATACAGCATAGCTGAACTTATATAATCATGGCCATGCTAACACATACGTGGTTATTAAACAGGGTATCGTGCAGATTGTTGTTGTGACAAGGCTTCCAGGGAGCCTCAATATTAACGATGGGGTGTTTCATCAGCAGATTGGAAATATGATGATGGCTCAGCACCAAAATGTATTGCGGTTTCTAGGATACTGTTCTTATGCAGTAGAAAAGAAGATAGAAATAGGTGGTGACATTGTCATTGCTGAGAAACGCGAAAGATTGCTCTGTTTTGAGTATTTAAGCAAAGGAAATCTTAGCAAACATCTTTCTGGTATGATAATATAAATGTAGCTGCATTTACATAAGTATTGAATAAATTTAATATAACCATTATACTTCTTTTGTTTTATAACCTTCATTATTGCTAGTTCTTCACTTTATTTTACTATTAATTTGTTACACATCAAACTCAGAAAACACAAATGCCCATTTGGTAGATCCATACAGCACATTCATATTGTTATTTTATTTTCGCAGATGAATTAAGTGGGCTTGAATGGCATACACGTTATCAGATAATTAAGGGAATCTGTGAGGGTTTATGTTATCTTCACAAGGAAAAGGATATCATTCACATGGATCTCAAACCTGCAAGTATCCTACTAGATGATGACATGGTTCCAAAGATTGCAGATTTTGGTATATCAAAACTCATATGTACGAGTGACGAATGTCTGTGGCAGCTGTAAGTTAAACACTAGGGTAGGCTAATTGATAAGGTTCCATAGAATTATCACGCTAGTTTGCTGGTCAGAAACTGGAAATTGCTCAGATGCATAGGTAATAATTGTTTTCTTTTTTTTTTCCCACTGCATAGTATGAGTGGACAACAAATGCTTTGTATGATTCACGTTAATTGTCTCCTAACTTTCGAAACGTTCTTTGTTATTCTGTACAATATCATCAAGCTTACGATGGAGTTTTTTGAAAAACGTATTCCACTTTGAGGCATATGATTGGTTTCCATGTTTGGAATGGTGCATTTCTTCTTTCTCTGTGTTTTCATACCTTCCATTTTTTTTTTTTGTCATAATGAACTTCCATTTTTATCATGCAGTGGATACTCAGCTCCAGAGAGGATGTCTGATGGCGTGACATCACGTAAGGCAGACATTTATAGTCTGGGTGTCATAATTACAGAGTTGGTAACTGGAAGTAAGACGAAGCCTAGTATTACTAATGTACGTGTGATTTGTCTCGTTTCATTTCAACCCTTTTTCATAAACCATGCCAACATTTTTTTCGCATATTTATCATTTTTAACTATACATCTAGACTACATTAATCGTCTATTGCATTGGCGAAGGCTAAGGAAGTCTTGTACTAAAAAAAGCTTATTAAAAAGTTGCACAAAAACTGGCAATCTTTTGTGATGGGTAACAAAGTCTTCAGCCAAAATTTTGGCTGGTGCTATTCAGAGCTTTGTCTGGGTCAGGACTATAATGTTTTAGTCATGTTTAATCTAACAAGGAAAATCGTGTTAATTAATTTTGTCAATAATTATTGACAATGGAGCCACCACCCTTGCCACTAGATGCTCAACATTGTTGCCTCATTTACCACCCACCCCTTGGGTTTCAAATTGTAAGAGTCAGACCTTCAAATTCCTGAAATGCTCGGCAACACCAACCAACCAAGAAAATTTAAGTATCCACCCCAAAACACACATTGTGTCTACTAATTCTCCCATATCAAATGCGCATTCGACAAAGGGACAGCTGAAGAAAGAAAACTGCACTTTTTGTTTGTTATGAAATTATAAGAGTTTTATTGTGCACAACAAAGAGCTGCACTTTTGCTATCTCTGAAAAAATAATTTGTTCATTTTACTAGGTAAAATGCCAATTTCATAATATGAGTATGACAAAATTTATAGTTTGATTTTTTTTTTCTTCTTGTTTCCATCAAGGACCGTTTTATTTTTCCTGGCAATCTAGATTTTACAAGAACAAATGATAAATTTCTGGTTAACCATATAGTTTGATGAACTAAATATGTGTGCTTTCATGGTAATTTTTACTAAATATTCAGGTACTATTCTTATTCAACTCAGATAAATGGCAGGTACTTTGTAGATGGGAACAAAGGTGGAACAAATCAGGAAAATGTATGCCATCGGTTCATCAAGTGACAAAATGCCTTGAATTGGCTCAAAGCTGCTTGCACAAAGACCCAAACAGAAGACCTTTTGTATGGGATATAATACGTGAGCTCAACAAACTGGATAAAGAAGATTTATATATTTGATTAGGTAAGTTCATATATGATCGCATAATACCGATGACCTCCATAAAAGTCGTGTCTTGATAGGCAGTGAATATATCACCTCGTAATTCCTCTCTCGGCTCTCTGGTAAACTTGCTTGGAGGACATATTTGGAACATTGAGCTAAATAGGAGACTGGACTGGATGCTTAGTTGAGCAGAAATGTGGCACCGATTACCGAAGAGGGCTTCTTCAGAAACACAATATCGAGCTCTCTTGTGGAATATACTGGCAAAAAATGTAATCTAGTGACGATATAAATCAATGCATATGTGGCAATTATGGTTTGATTTGGATCACCACACAACAATGTATCTAAAACTAGGTGCAACACAAAAAAATTCATACTTATTAAAAGTTAGATGAAGACAAATTTTACATCAAAGTAACAACTTTACGATCGGCAAAATTTTTAATTTGAAATCATTTAAATCTCACAAATTTTGTATGAAGTTCTCACGTTGGGGAATTTAAATTTTTAGAATTTTTCAAATGACCTCGAATGGAGAAATGATCATAGGTTAAGTTATAGATCTTGGAAAGATATAAAACATCATGGTCATTAACTCCTTTATCTGAAATAATCAAGGTCCCAAAATTTAGTTCTAAGTGCTCACAATTTGAAATTCAATTTTTATATGACCTCAGATTGAGAAATGACAAAAACATAAGTTGTAGATCTTGAAGACCTATGTGACTTTGTAGCTGATAACATTTTTGTTGATGCCATACCATGGTGGCGGTGGTTAGCTGGTGGCTGACGCTTTCTTTTTTTTCTCTCTCTCTTTTGGAAAGGATAATACGGCCGGTTACTCAACTCCTAGTGATAAGTGAGAATATCGATACAGATTGCAGAATATAGTTTTCTCTTGGAAACATTTTTTTTTGTTTTGTTTTCTTGTGCAATAATCGAACCCAACACTAGAGCACTCGAACCAAACTTCACCTCATCGAACTTTTGTCAGTTTGGTTCGAACAACCGACTGGAGCTGCCGTAATAGTGTACCAACAGCAGGTGCCACACGAGTGAGATTTCACCAATTTTTTGAAGCCCATATTATGAAAATTAAAGGTAGACCCTATCCCAGAGTCACAATCACAAAGCTGTACAGTTTTCTTGACCCGTTGTTTTTGAGGAAATACATATACACGGGCAGCAGCACTAAGAAAATGAAAAGGAAGAATGACTTTATACACATAATTCATGTACTCATCTTTTGATATGGATAAAACCTGACTGCAGTCCATTTCAAAGAAGAGGCATCAATCCAAATCATTATACAAATGCTGACTGACTCCATGCACTAAGCTTAATAACAGTAAAAGTTAATAGGTAAAAAAAACAAAAGGCCAATAATTAATGCAGCCGAAAAGGTCCATCGACCTTGACGGTAAGCACTAAGCAGGATTCATCTACTTGAGTCAGTTCAGAGTCATCCTGCAATGGTGATGATTGGATATAACCAAAAATCTATTCTCCAGTCAATGATGATGATTGCACAAACATAGGAGAAAAGGTTGAACGAAAGCAAGATGCAAAATATCTTCATCTTTTCTTGCGGACATATAAAAAGTTGACCAGTTTGCATGGATTTCAGACTAATTTGGTGATCGGCAAATATAGATATCTGTATTCTAGACTAGAATACAGATATCCAGTCCGTCATTCATCTGAAACTAAGATTAGAAGTTCAGGTCAGATGAATGGTGAATTGGATCGGAAGAAATAAGAAATAACACAAATAGCCAGAGATATAGCAGAAAAAAGAGATATAGCACACCTGGTTTTTCATCCGCATATCTGATGCTTCAGAAGATTGGGATGGATTTCAACTGCATGCCTCAGCGCAGCCTCCAATTTCTTTACCTGTTCCGTGCTAGCGCCTCTAGAACGCAAATAAATTTTGACGTCTTGGAGAGATGACAGGTTCCCCAGACCCAACTCAGGATAGTCACTATTGCAGGAGATTTGTCCAGCCGCCAGTACATAGAACTCAAAGTTAAGAATTTCCAGCCTTGACATAGCTCCTTGCTGAAGCACTATAGGCCCTATAGATCCCCCAAATTGGAAGAACACAAGGCCTGGGAAAAATCCGGCACCAATGATGAATCCCCCAAGGGTTCCAGGATTTTTTGGATCCACCGATAGTTTTAGCAGACGGAGAGCTGGCAACCTCCCAAGGGTTTCAAGATTGACCTGACCGAAATCCCTCACAGCGATGGATAGGTATGCAAGGTCCAGTAGATAAGAATGATTCATCCATGCTGGCAGTGTTGAGAACCAGCATGGCCATTCTATATCCAATCTACGTAGCTGTGGAGGGGCAACCCAGGCATCCAATCCACCAAATTTCCATTGAGTATCTCCAAAAATCTTGATGTACAAATATTGGATATTTCGCAGCTTGGATAGGCACTCCGCCAGCTTCCCACTCCAGCCAATGAACATCAAAATATGAAGCACCCTCAGTTTCATTAGCTGGCCCAACTCTTCTATAATGTCAATGGAGACAGTAATGTCTAAAGTTGACAACACTTCAAGGTTTGTTAGGCTCCCAATCCTATTTGGCACTCTTGTAAACTCATCAATGTACAGGCACATCAGTTTTTTGAGCTTAATAACAGTTGATGGCAAGCTAAACATATTGTTGCCCCTCACATCCAAAGTCTGTAGAAATGTTAGGTTTCCTATTTGTTTAGGAAGATGAGAAATGTGTGTGGCACATAGTCCTAGGTACCTCAAGTGAAATAATTTCCCAAGGTACTCAAGGCTGTAACCTCGTGAAAGATCACAATCTTGTAAATTCAGGACACGTAAAACTCTGAATCTCCAAAGTACTGGCATTACACAAAATGCAGATGGAAAGACAATAGCTGACATTATATGTATCAAGCGTGTATTATGTAAAGGCATAGCATTATCTTCTTTAACATATTGAAGAGATAACCTCCCAAACAACTGTGATCGAGATGTGTACCGCACATCATTTAATATAGTAACAAAATTTTCTTGACTTGACAAGAAGCAAATAAGATCATGCACCATATCATGTATATGACAAGCATATATCAAGCCAGTGTACCTCTCATATATAGGTTGAATCATATTTCTGTTCATGAGTTCATTGAAGTAACTCTCTCCAATTGCAAATAGGCTCTTATCTTGTTTGTCACATTGGATAAAGCCTTCGGCTATCCACATCCATATCAGCCAATCTTTTTCAATTTTATAATCTTCAGGAAACATGCTTAAATATAATAAGCAAGTTTTCAGATGGGAGGGCATTTCATAATAGCTAAGTGATAATATCTTTCTCATATTAACCATATCAGTACTATCACTAAGACCAGTGCCAATAGAGTTGCACACATCATACCAATCACTCTCATTTCTTGCTTTAGATGCTAGAAGACTAGCCATTGTAACAATAACCAAGGGAACACCACCACATTTCTGTAGTATTCTCTCGGATACTTTAGCCAGCTCCTTCGGACATTTTTCTATGTCTTCAATGTTGTCCTTGTTTTCGTTATCAAATATTCTTCTGTACAACAACTTCTGGGAGTTAATCAGGGAAAGGGGTTTCAACTTGTAAGCACCACCAACTTCTTCCGCAACACTAAAATTGCGTGTTGTTGTGATAATTGTGTATCCAATATCATTATTAGGCAAAGCACATCTAATCATTTGCCAGACTGAGATATCCCATATGTCATCAATAACAAGAAAATACCTACACACAGGGGAAGTTTTTAGCAAAAACTAATGAAATTACAATGGGAAGTTCTACTATTGTTCATGAACAAAATTGTGCAAATTAAACTAACTGGAATATTGCAAATGAACTCATGAGTTGGACTAGATGAGCATGTCCATAGACAAAAGAAGTCGATTCAAAATCTTAGCCAAAAAACCAAAAAAAATACACCTTGGCAAAAAAAAAAAAAAAAATACTGTCATTGCAAATATTATTTCCACTTAACATTGATGTTTAAAACAAAACTGGCTGTATTTTTTTATTTAACTAGGACATGCATGCACATTTCTCATTAACCTTGTTTGGCCCTAGGACGTAGTATTATGATTGAATGGCAAAACTTAACCATGGCCAAAAAAAAAAAAAAAAAAAAAAAAAAAAAAAAAAAAAAAAAAAAAAAAAAAAAAAAACCCTCATATGTTTACACTAATTGCAGGAATGCTTGTGCTTCCATACCTTTTATGTTGAAGGAATTCTCTGAGTTCATTGATGAGCTGCTGCTCGTCAAGGAAAGTTTCGTTGATGCTGTCATCATATTTATTCCTATCAAGTTGATACAGGATGTTCTTGAATAGTTTATTCAAATCAGGAGTTTGAGACACTGATACAAAAGCATAGCAATCGAATTGTGCACTAATCTTCTCATACACTGCATTAGCAACAGTTGTCTTTCCCAGCCCACCAATTCCAACAATGGAGACTGTCTTGCCTTGCTGCGAGGGCACTCGGTTGTCTCCCATCAAAATCTTGATTAACTCATCTCGAGTTTCATCAATGCCAACGAGCTCTTTAACATCGTACCTGGGACACCTCTCGTGCACCTTTGAGACACGGCTCTTGATCTTACTGATTTCAGTAGCAAACCTATGGCCAAACATCACCTTTCTGTGTAAATTAGTAGCTTTGGCAAAAAGACTCATAGATTGCAGTTCTGATGACTCTTTGTTGATTGTGTCAATAGTGTCCTCTATGTCATAAGACAGCTCGCTCAATTCTCTGGCCCAAATCTTGTCCTGAATGTCAAGCTGGTCGGCTGGTGTATCGGAGACCTTCTTCAGGGCACCCTCCATGCTCTCGAGCTTAGACTGAAGAAACCTGATATTCATACTGACCTCTTTTTCCAGTTTGTCCTCGTGGATGAGGAGAACACCGAGCTTGGTGATGACTCTCGACAGTGTCCCCGTTGCGGTCTCCATGGATCTGTTCTGGACGAACACAAGGAGTGAGGCTGCTGTGTGTATAGCTAGGAGCCTAGGAGCTATTTAGATGGGCAGAAAGGCCGGAAGAGCACAAGATAGAACTCACCGAGCCACTGGCCACCGCTGGTCGTCGGAATCGCGCTCCTCTTGTCGCCGGATCCGGCTTCTCGCCGAGGTCAACGGATCAGGCCTTACGAGCCCAGGCCGCCACCTTTTTTTTTTCTTTTTTTTTTTTTTTCAAGCTGCTTCCGGGTTGTTGCTCGCAAGCTGCTGCCTTAGCAGTTGTAACAGATGGGAGGGGGGAGACATTTTTATCGTGATGCTACCGCAGACGGCAAAAACTATTACTACACCGCATTAGTTTTCTATTCCACCCCTGATATCGATGTCCTCTCCCACATGCTGACAAGCTGCAGCATCTTCTTCTTGCGCCGGGTCACCTGCTCGGTATATTTTCAGGCTCCTTCCATAGTCATAGTGGCCATATATATCATCTTCTTCCTCCATTTTCATGTTGGTAAGTTTATTGTAGAACATCATTAAATATTGTTATGTTATGATAAACATTACATAATATTGGTTTTGCTAGAAGACACTTTTCAACTATAGCAATTTGCTCTTAGACACTTTTTAACAGAAGAGTTGTGACTGGGCAAGCTGATGCACAGAACAGAGCACACCGAAAACAGAGGACGGGGTCACCACTGTCCGCCCAAAAAAGCAGAGCACGTCGATAAAATACCCCCCATGTTGTTTCTCCTTCATTTCTGTGTTTGCAGGCTCATCAGGCCAGCACATTCTCCTGCCACTCCCCATACGAAGATCCCAGATTTCCCTGGCACTGTGCCATTGAGATTAACAGGCGAAATTTGTGCTTCGATAAAAGAGTGACATCTGGATGGAACGACCTTCAAGTTAGTTGTAAGCGTGTGCTGGACACACATCATAGTACTATAGCGCTTAATCAACCAAATTAATCTGCACAAGTTATGAGTATACAGGATCGGATTCATATGAGACTGCAGCCACTAGAGTACATGCTTTTACTTTAACAATAACAGAGCTGATTCTGTACTATTTGAGGCTCCTAGTGTTCCAAGGATCTAACAGATTTAATAAATTCGTTAAAGGTTCCAGTTCTAAGTAACAATTAGGTTGCAGAGAGATGAGATCTGAGAAAAAAAAAATGAAATACATACATGAACACTGATATCCATATGTATCCTACCCCTAGCTATGCACACAATAGCACTTGGATCTTTGAAAGATACTACTGAGTATGACATAATCTTGTATCGTATCAAGAACAATGTACATGAATCATGTAGCAAACTTTTGACAGCGTTGAAGCAACCAGAACAAGATATTAGGATTTGGAGGGGTGAGGTGCTACGGTAACTGTGGCTACCGTGGTTTATTTTCTGTAATGGGGTGGACTCTTTTCCTGCTTAATGAAACATGCGTCCAAGGGAACGGATGTGCTTGAGAAAAAAAGATATTAGGATTTGGAGAAGCCAGCCATAAATACTATAAGAATCTAGTGATATATAAATGTCTAGCTTAATTGTCTTGAAGGCTCCTAACTGCTCATTACAAGCCTTAGATTAGACCCTTATATTGACTTGGTTGATATCTATGGCGTCCACTCCTTGTGTATATAGTCACATGAAAGGGTCTCATACATGCAAGTAGAAGTCATATTCCTAATAACAGGATCGTACACTCAAGTTCTAATGGAATTGTAAGTCCTCAAACTACACCTGTCTCAATTTCTAATCCAAGTAGGATTTGAGTCACCATACAACAAGCAACAGTACTAAAATCTTTCCTCTCCATTTCTCCACTCAAACTGAAGTGATGACGAGAAAGAGGTAAGGGCACGCAAAAAGAGGCAAGAACAAAGATAGCGCACCTCACGCACATCTTCGTTTTTCACCGGCAAATCTGTATGTACAGATGGGGATGATTAGAATGGATTTCAATGGCATGTCTCAGTGCAGCCTCCAGTTCCTCCACCTCCTGCTAGCTTCTTTCAGTGGGAGTAGTATAAGTCACATCGCATCGTTACTGCCATTGGCAACTGAACAAGTTCGTTTGATCTTTTTCCTCTGACACAGTCAATTCATCCGAGGAACTTGCGGGCGCGGCTTTGCCCGACGGACCATGAATCGGCATACAAGCATCGCCCCTTTGCCCGGCGGTGGCGGCGCTTGCGGGCGCGGCTCCGATGTAGACGAGCGTGCGCATGGCGGAGTTCGATGTGCCGAGGCGCGGAAGTTGGTGACGCCGGCAATAAACACCCTGCCTCCTCCAACCGCGGCGCCGCACGCGAAGAGCAGCGCGCCTCCGTCGTGTGGAAGTTGCAGCCCAACAGCCTGGCCCAGGCCCAGCACCACAGCCAGGATTCCATACAGGCCCATGGGCACAGAACAGAGCACATAGAAACAGAGCTGGAAAATCAACGCAAATTTCATCTGTTTCATCAAGAAGGTTAGACTACTGTGAACAAACTGTGCAATAAACGCAGTGTAGTAGAAACTAGGGAAATTATCACAACATTTTGGTGACAGAATCTGAAATCTGCAAAAAAAACCTCCCATGACTAGGGCCTTGTTTGGATTACCCCAAATTCCAACTTTTTTCACTCTCTCTCCATCACATCAATTTTTGGACCTATGCATGAAGCATTAAATATAGGTAAAAAAAATAACTAATTACACAGTTTAGTTGTACATCACGAGACGAATCTTTTGAGCCTAGTTGGTCCACGATTGGACAATATTTGCCAAATACAAACGAAAGTGCTACAGGAGTTGAATTCTAACTTTTTGAATTCCAACTCCAATCCAAACAAGGCCTAGAGTTGCAATCGCAGAGCTACATATCTTTGGTGCCCTGTGTTTACTGGCTTGCAAGTTTTGCAACATGCGCATGGGCAGCTGAGTAAGCACCATATACTTTTTTTAAAAAAAGAAAAGAATCAGCAGGACACTGATTCTTTTTACAAATTACAAATGAAAAGAATCAAGTTTGACAACAGAGGAACGAACAATGAGTCCACTGTTATGAGGTGTGTTTTGTGGCCGGCTGTTGCTAAGTTTTACTTCTTCATAAGTCTGAGAAATGTAGTGATAATCTGTATGTGTAGGACGTATCTACTACGTACTGCAACACCGAAGCATGCATGTTGCCAGAACAACCTTGTGTTTCACTTTTTACATTCGTCCATAAGTCTGCTGGTTGCAGCTTGCAGGTTCGTCAGGCCGTGCGTTGTTGCACTACCATGCGCCAAAGGCAAGATCTCCTGGACTCCCACTGTCCCTGCAACAAATGACTAATGTTAGCAAACGATCTAAGTAACGACGCAAGAAATTGAGCTTGCTATGTTACGTCCAAGTTAGCAGCAAGCTTGCACAGGACACACCTCATAACAGTGTTCAGGCTCTTGTAAAAAAAAAAAAAAAAAAAAAAAAAAAAAAAAAGGAGTGTTCAGGTTCAGTTTAGTTGTCGCAACTTAACTCAAAAGTTGGATGTCGCAGGGAGGTGAATTTGAATGTGAGACGAAAACTGATTCTTGTTTTTATTAGGGCAACAAAAATGTAAATTCACGACACTGACAAGTGCTTGAGAAGTTAAATAGCAGCCTATCAAGACCTCCAAGTTAGCAGCATTCGTGCACAAAATATACACCTTAACCGGGCTTAATCAAATAGGATAGACTCCTAAACATCCATGTGACCATACAAAATGTGGAATAAACTCAATGTACTGAACACTAATCAAATGAATTGGCCTTTTGAGAGCCTCAAGTATCGAAACCAACTGCACACAACATGGACATTAACACACCCTGCAAACGTTTGCACATCTTGTTTCTTGAGGACTGTTACTGAAATGCTGAGGACAGTTACCGAATTGCCGTGAACAAGTTCTGGTCGCAGCAAACAAGGTTAGCAAGGTCACCATTTGTAGGTTTGCGAGGCCCAACTTTGCGATGGAAACAGGGGATACTTTGTTACAGAAACAGGCGGGAAAGAAGGCAAGAGGGAATAGTTGCAGGCAGCGAATTTTTCAGCTCTGCTCCTGTAGTATACCTCAATGTACTTGACGAAGCAGAGGAAACGGTTGCATATTGAGATCTGTAGAACTAGATATCATTTATCTCAGAAATCATTGGGTAATCTGAAATTGTGGCAGAAAATACTAAATTAATTCATGTCAGACCAAAGAGAATGAGTAGAAGCGATACCAAAGAAATTGAGCAAGCAGCACCTTCATCTCCGTGTGTCCATTATGTCAAGGCAGGGATGATTGGGATGGATTATACTGGCATGCCACAGCATATCCTTCACTTCCTTCACCTGCTCCTTACTAGCGCCTCTAGAATCCAACCAAACTTGGATCTCCTAGATGGATGGCAAGAGATCTGCCAAACACGAGACCAACACCATTGCTGTGGTCGATTTGATTGGCCCCAAGCACAGAGAACTGGAATGAAAGGGTTCTGAGCCTTGGCATAGCTCCTCGCTGAAACACTATGGGACTCACAAATCCATAGAACTGGCAACGCATCAGGCATGCGAAAGAACCCAGACCAATGACTAAATCCCCTAGGATTCCGAGTTCCTTGTGGCCCACAGTCAGATGTAGAGTGCGGAGAACATGTAAATTTCCAAGGGTGTCAAGATCACCCTGTTGTATCTCCCTTACGGTGATGAATAGGAAGGAGAGGCATGGCAGATGCGATGGATTCATCCACGCTGGTAATGTTGAGAACCAGCAACCCGACTTTACACGCAAACAACGGAGACATCGAGGGGCGATCCAGGGATCCAATCCACCGAAGTTACTTCCTGCAAGCGGACCCTCGATAGTAAGGTTTTGGATCTTTTGCAGCTTTCGTAGGCACTCCACAAGCTTGTCGCTCCATTCATCCAAGTCAATACTTAGTACTCTCAGTCTTGTTAGCTGACCCAACTCTTCTATAATGTCCATGTTGGATCCATGAACCCATAAACCTGAAAGCATTTCCATGTTTGTTAGGCTCCCAATACCTTTTGGCACCCTTGTTGCTATGCTGGTGTTCATGCAGATCAAATGTTTGAGCTGAACAATATTTGATGGAAGGCAAGAAATTTTATTTCCCCAGAAGTCCAGTATCTGTAGAAATTGCAAGTTTCCTATTTCTTCAGGGAGCTCCAAAATTCGTGTGTGACGTAGTCCTAGGTACCTCAAGTGAAATAGATTCCCAAGACACTTATTAAGTCTATAACTATGTGAAAGATCACAATGTCGTAAATCTATCACACGTAAAACATGGAAACTCCCAAGGTCAGGTATTAGACTAGTGGCCTGTTCTAGGACAATAGGTGACCTTACTTGTTGCAAGCTAATATATGATAGAATTGAAGAATTGCCTTCATTTTCATTTTGAATGGATAACCTCCGAATCTTATTTGATGAAGACATCTGCTCGATACCATTTAATACAGTAACATAGTTTGCTTCACTTGACAAGGAGCAGATAAGATCAAGCACCATATCATGTACACGACATCCATATACCATGTCATATTGGTCATATACGAGTTGGATCATACTTCTATTTATGAGTTCATTGAAGTAGCTCTCTCCGAATTCAAATAGGCTCTTTCCTTGTTTCTCATACTGGACAAAGCCTTCAGCTATCCACATCCATATCAAATAATCTTTTTCAACTTCATAATCTTCTGGAAACATACTAAAGTACAATAAGCAAGTCCTCATATGTGATGGCATACTATAATAGCTAAATGACAAAATCTTTCTCATATTCTCTATATCAAGACTGTGCTCAAGACCTGCACCAATAGAATGATATACCTCATACCAATCCGTCTTGTTTCTTGGTTTACAAGCAAGTAGACTTGCCATGGTAATAATAGCCAAAGGTACAGCACATTTCTTTAATATTCTATCAGATACTTCAGCAAGCTCCTCATCATACCACATTTCCATATCTTCATCACCAAATACTCTTATATACAGTAATTCTCTCGAGTCATCCTCAGAAAGTGGTTTCAGTTTGTAAGCACCACCGGCTTTTTCAGCAACATCAATATTACGTGTAGTTGTAATAATTATATATCCGATGGCAAAGGGGCTCATGGCGCATTGGCAAAGGCCATTGGTTGGGGAGCTCCCGCCCAGGGTTCAAATCCCGGGTGCTGCACCAAAAAACTGTAAGGGTGTAAATCCCTCCAGTATTATTTCAAAAAAAAAACTATATATCAGATGTCATTATCAGGCAAAGCACATTTTATCACTTTCCAGATTGAGAAATCCCATATGTCATCGATAACTATGAGATACCTATACATCTATACTATAATTGGATTCTTCTCAAGGCGTAAGAAGCCTGTCCCTTACACCGACCCACAGGTCAGCCTCAAACTCATCCACCCCCACCAACAAACTCACGCCACCGCGGCATCGTAATTTCGAGTTTCACGGAGAGGCGCTCGCCCCCCTTAATCACGGAAGAAAAATAGAAACAAAATAATTTGTATCCTGCCGCGGCAGCCTCTCCTCCGATCGGCAAGGCGTCGCTCCCGCGAGCTGCCGCCGGCTGCCAGCCGAGATCGCCGCGCCAGGCTGCGCTATCTCCTGCGGCCTCCTACATCACATCTACAGGTATGTGCATCCATCGACCCTACAAGATCGGGCACCTCTTCCTCCTCATCGGTTTCTGGTCGCCAATCTCATCATCACCGTGATCGCCATGAAGGAGGACTGGAAGGGCGTGGACAGCAACGACTACAAGATCCGCGCCCTCGCGCCCTTGTGCTTGCTTGACGTGGCGCCGGAGCCGTCTCCTCTCCTCCGTGGCCGGACCTTCGCGCCCATGACGGCGCGGCGGCAGGCAGAGAGGCCGGACAGGATCGGTGACTGCCTGCTCCACGCAGGTAGATATACATCCATGCATATATATGTTCATCGATCGCTCGGCCAGTTGTCGGAGATTGAGATTTCATACGTGCACGGTGCACCCAACTACTGGACATTGCCATAACTGTCGTAGATATACATCCATGTTGATGCATATAGCCGAAGTATATATATATACATATGTTCGTCGTGTAGGGTTATGAGGGTGCTACGCTAGCCAGAAAACAAAACTTTTTCTACCTCATCGCCCAGGATCTACTACTAGTTACAGGTTACCGGATTACCACTTGACGCGCAGATGCAGCGGAAGACGACTCGATGTAGTCGAACGCGTCGCAGCAGTGCCGTGCAGTTGCGTGGTCGTCCAGCAACTCCTCCCACCACTTGCGGTTCGTGCGGTTCGTCCTCGTGCTCCAGATGCAGCACCTCCGAGGTATCACACACGTACGAGGTAGAAGCGATGCGCCTCCGGACTGCTAGGTCCGCGAGGAGCGAAGGCGAGAGTGTGGAGGGGGACGGTGGCTGCCAAAGACGTGGATTGTATTTGTTGTGTACTTGGCCACGCCCCTCCCCTCTTCTTATATAGGTGTCTCTCATGTGCTTTCCGAATTGGAGACGCATTAGAAACCCCAAGCCTTGTCTAATTCGAGTCCAACTCGAATTAGGCTTCCAGCCTCTTAAGCGTGCGACCCTATGGGTTCACGCACACATAGACATGGGCCGAATACTCCTATTCGCCCAATAGCCGACACGGCCTCTAGCAAGGCATGACAACTCCTATGCGTACGCAAATGATCATATCGACGAACCACTACGACCATATACAAGTTACTCCCTTGCCTCATGATATATGGTTCAACTCATGGGTTAACACTTAACCCAAGCACGGCCATGCATTTGTTGATCCAATCACTTGAGTGATCCAGTGATATCTCTCTCATTAGAGAGGGGCAAGTCCCATCTTGATTGTCTATGTCTCATGCATGCTTCTCGACAAACCCGAAGACATCCTTTATAACTACCCGTGACGGAGTAGCGTTTGTCAGTCCCTAAGCAAGTCGATACACATCTCGAGTACATACAACAATCTCAGTCGAAGGACATAACATATATGATGTGTATAGAGACAATCTCATGTCGGGTCATCCGGCCTACATGTCATACATGTGCCCACATTATTAGTTCGACATCTCCATGTCCATGACTTGTGAAACATAGTCATCAACTAATAATGTGCTAGTCTAATATTCATGTGTGTCCTCACATGAACTCCGACCAGGGACGAATATAGAATAACCATACAAGTAAAAGAGTTCCACAAACAATTCACATAATTGCCAATCAATACAAGTTGTCTTTAATGGATATTCAATGGACACATTTTATATATCATGGATACAAGCGGAATATCATCATCTCTATGATTACCTCTAGGGCATATTCCCAACAGTCTCCCACTTGCACTAGAGTTAATCTCTAATATGTCTAATCCCCATTAGACCTCATGTGCGCCTCATGCTTAGGCTGTGGAAGAGCCTTTGTCAACGGATCTGCTACATTTAAATCCGTATGTATTTTGCACATTTTAATTTCACCTTCACTGATGAACTGTCGAATGAGGTGAAATTTCCGCTGTACATGTTTGTTCTTCCGGTGATTCCTTGGCTCCTTAGCTGCGCTATCGCCCCATTATTATCACAATGTAGATTCAATGGGCTAGCCGCATTAGGAAACACACCAAGATCAATGAGGAAACGCCTCATCCAAACACCTTCCTTTGCAGCTTCCGAAGCCGCAATGTACTCGGTTTCGTTGTAGAATCGGACACCGTCTTCGCTTGGAACTTTTCCAGCCTTCGCACCACCATTTACCGTGAACACGAAAACCTGATTGAGATTGTGAATCATCTACATCGTTTGGAAGCTAGCATCGGTGTAACCATTTACAACGAGCTCTTCCTCACCTCCATAGATCGGAAACTCATCCTTAGTTCTTCTCAAGTACTTAAGGATGTTTTTAACCAGCGTCCAGTGACTCTCACCAGGATTGCCTTGGTACCTGCTCGCAACACTTAGAGCATATGAGACATCTGGGCGAGTACATATCATGGCATACATGATGGAACCGATTGCCGAAGCATATGGAACCTTACTCATGCGTTTGCGCTCTTCATCTGATGAAGGACAATGCTTGTCGCTAAAGCGCATACCATGTGACATAGGCAAGAACCCTTTCTTGGATTGCTCCATGTTGAACCATTTCAACACCTTGTCAATATATGTATCTTGGCATAATCCTATTAGCCTTTTCGACCTATCTCTATAGATCTTAATGCCCAAGATGTATGCTTTTGCATCTCCCAAATCCTTCATAGAAAAACTATTATTCAGTGAAGTCTTTATAGATTGCAACATAGGAATGTCATTCCCAATCAATAGTATGTCATCCACATACAAGATTAGAAATACAACAAATACTCCCACTAGCCTTTTGGTAAACACAAGGCTTTTCTTCATTCTGACGGAAGCCAAACCCTTTGACAACCTCATCAAAACGAATGTTCCAACTCTGAGATGCTTGCTTTAACCCATAAATAGATTTCTTAAGCTTGCATATTTTTCCAGATTATTTGGATTAACAAAACCTTCGGTCCGTATCATATACACGTCCTCTTCCAAATATCCATTTAGAAAGGCTGTTTTAACATCCATCTCGCCAAATTTCATAATCGAAATAGGCAAATATTGCTAGAATGATCCGGATAGATCTAAGCATCGCTACTTGGAGAGAATGTCTCGTCAGTAGTCAATTCCTTGAACTTGCCGAAAAACCCTTTGCGACAAGTCGAGCTTTATAGACGTGAACATTTCCGTCCATATCTTTCTTCTTTTTATAGATCCATTTGCACTCGATGGGTCTAACACCATCAGGCGGGTCAACCAAGTTCCAAACTTGATTATTTCCCATGGAATCTATCTCGGATCTCATGGCACTCTGCCATTGCTCGGAATCTCGAGCCCATCATAGCTTCGCGTATGTTGCGGGTTCGTCATCGTCCAACAATAACAGATCCCCACGCAACTCGCGAAGTCTTGCGATCTTCGTGGTTGTGGAGGTGTTTCGTGGCCACGGGCATCTCAACTTGTTCTCGCTACATTAGCATCACTGTAGAGTCCTTCTCGATCGCTCATCTTGAACTTCTTCAAGATACACCTTTTGTCCACTCTTCTCTCTTTTGAGAAACTCTTTCTCTAAGAGAACACCGTTTCGAGCAACAAACACTTTGCCCTCTCGAGCGGTTGCGAAGTAATATCCTAAAGTTTCCTTTGGATATCCCACGAAAAAACACTTGTCCGATTTGGGTGTTAGCTTATCCGATATAAGCCGTTTGACATAAACCTCACAACCCCAAATTTTTTAGAAAAGACAAACTAGGACTCTTCCCAGTCCATATCTCATATGGTGTCTTAACTACGGACTTAGATGGTACTCTATTTAATGTGAAAGCGGCTGTTTCTAGAGCATATCCCCAAAACGATAAAGGTAGGTCTGACTGGCTCATCATAGACCGAACCATGTCCAACAAAGTCCGATTACGCCGCTCGACACGCCATTTCTCTATGGCGTTCAGGTGGCGTAAGCGTGGAACAATTCCGCAACTCTTGAGATGATTGCTAAACTCATGACTCAAATATTCGCCTCCACGATCGAGATCGCAAAGCCCTAATTTTCTTGCCACGTTGGTTCTCTACTTCATTCTGAAATTCTTTGAACTTTTCAAATGTTTCGACTTATGCCTCATTAGGTAGACATAGCCATATCTACTAAAGTCATCATAAAAGTTATGAAGTATTGAAAACCGCCTCTAGTGTCGTGCTCATTGGTCCACATACATCACTATGTACTAGTTCCAATAAGTCGACGCTCTCTCAGGAAAACCCGAGAAAGGCGTCTTGGTCATCTTGCCTAAAAGGCAAGCCTCACATGTCTCGTAAGATTCAAAATCAAACGAAGTTAGAAGTCCATCATCATGGAGCCTCTTCATGCGATTTTCACTTATATGACCCAAACGACAATGCCACATATATGTAGGACTTAACTCATTAAGCCGAGGCCTTTTAGCATTAACTTTACGCAGTGCATCATCAAGATTTAAAATAAATAATCCATTCATAATGGATATAGACAAGGAACAAAATAACAATTATTCAATTCCATGACAAATCCCGACGGCGTGAAGTTGCATCGTCCCGACGTTCAACGCAAAGAACTCTTGCATTGTTGCCCACGCGGAAATCAACCTCTCCTTTCTTCACGCTTCTACTTCTTATCATTCCTTGCATCGTATTGCAAATATGAGCAACCGATCCGGTATCAAATACCCAAGAATTGATATAAGAGTTAGCGAGGAAGATGTCTGTAACATAAACAACAAGCGTATGAGCGGTAGTACCTTTACTACCGCCGTCCTTCTCTAAGGACGCTAAGTACAGCTTGCAGTTTCTCTTCCAGTGACCATTCTTACCACAATGAAAGCATTTAGCATCAGCCGGTGGTCCAGCTTTGGGGCGGGCGGAGCTGGCTTAGAGATCTCATCTTTAGCCTTGCCCTTTTCTTCCCCAAGCCCTTCTTTCTGTTAAAGTTAGGCTTGTTCGGGACTCGCCAACACTTGGCCACCGACCTTCAAAGCTCATCCGGTAAGAGGGTGTCTAGATATTCCTCCTTTTTCTCACCCCGAGAACAATTCTCGATTGCGGATCCAATCCGCATAATTTGTTCCATTCAACTTATCTTTCTCAAGAATCGAACGCAAAGTAAATGGTTGCTTAGAAGACACTATTTAATCTACAACAAAAGTAATGCAAAATACTAAGACAAAATATCCATGACAGAGTAAATAATATCAAATATGATTTACTCCCACTAAAATCAATATCCCTCGATTGAAACTTAGTGATTCAAGACCCACAACTAGCAAGTCGACTAGTGAGCTTTAGCATCACCGCTAGAAGACATGATAGATCGGTAAGCAACTCTTTGCTAATCATATCGTATATGACTCTTGTTGTTGGATAGCATCTCTATGCTTGGGTTACCAACTTCTCATGCTCCAAGGTCCCTAACCGTTAGGATGACCTTGTTTAAGCAACCAAACCTTCTCGCAAGTATCCGATACGAACCTGTCTAGTCAAGAAAAATCGATGGCACCCTAATTTCATAGACCCACCATCGATAGTACAAGACAGCGACAAGTGCAAGGTTTGGGGAGCACAAACTTAAACATTATCGAGGGATCGTTCTACTTCACTACCGCACGAATGTAGACAAAAACATTATAGCATATGAAAGTAGAACATGGTAAGAACGGCATAAACACGAGATATGACTTGGTATAGCCCATTGTTCTTTTTGAGATCTCCATCTCATCAACTGTTCATCATGGTGATCTCCATCTCCACGATCCATGTATGCCATCTTAATTATACATGCATCATATACATATAAGGGCTATACCGGTCAACAAAACCTGCAAAACAGAGATAACCGATTCCGACTACAAAAAGTAAATTGCGAAAAACTCTATCTTCCAAGCCGTTTTTCGCAAATCTGGCTCGGACCAAACCAATGGTTTGGGGTGGATGTAAAATTTTTTCTCTACAACTTTCGTTTAAGAATCGTCTCGATCCGAGTTACGGTTAAAAAGTTACGGCTGTTTTACGAACAGAACTTTTCTCAGCAACCCGGCGCCCGGTGGCTGATCCAATCTGCCACCGCCGCGCATCATATGCGCTCGGCACTTGACCTAGAGTTCAATTCGATCAATCTGATTGATCTCTAACTCACCGTGATTGGATTTATATGTATCACTTAACTCGGATGGCGGAATTCCGACCGGTACGAGTAGATCGTTACAAGACCAACGCGGCAAGATCATGAACCAAGATCAGAGACTCATCTAAAACCGCGCATATCACATATGCGACATCCAGAACCTATAACAACGCAATATAGAGCTTTGATACCACTGTAGGGTTATGAGGGTGCTACGCTAGCCAGAAAACAAAACTTTTTCTACCTCATCGCCCAGGATCTACTACTAGTTACAGGTTACCGGATTACCACTTGACGCGCAGATGCGGCGGGAAGACGACTCGATGTAGTCGAACGCGTCGCAGCAGTGCCGTGCAGTTGCGTGGTCGTCCAGCAACTCCTCCCACCACTTGCGGTTCGTGCGGTTCGTCCTCGTGCTCCAGATGCAGCACCTCCGAGGTATCACACACGTACGAGGTAGAAGCGATGCGCCTCCGGACTGCTAGGTCCGCGAGGAGCGAAGGCGAGAGCGTGGAGGGGGACGGTGGCTGCCAAAGACGTGGATTGTATTTGTTGTGTACTTGGCCACGCCCCTCCCCTCTTCTTATATAGGTGTCTCTCATGTGCTTTCCGAATTGGAGACGCATTAGAAACCCCAAGCCTTGTCTAATTCGAGTCCAACTCGAATTAGGCTTCCAGGCCTCTTAAGCGTGCGACCCTATGGGTTCACGCACACATAGACATGGGCCGAATACTCCTATTCGCCCAATAGCCGACAAAATGCCTCTAGCAAGGCATGACAACTCCTATGCGTACGCAAATGATCATATCGACGAACCACTACGACCATATACAAGTTACTCCCTTGCCTCATGATATATGGTTCAACTCGTGGGTTAACACTTAACCCAAGCACGGCCATGCATTTGTTGATCCAATCACTTGAGTGATCCAGTGATATCTCTCTCATTAGAGAGGGGCAAGTCCCATCTTGATTGTCTATGTCTCGCAAAGATGCTTCTCGACAAACCCGAAGACATCCTTTATAACTACCCGGTGACGGAGTAGCGTTTGTCGGTCCCTAAGCAAGTCGATACACATCTCGAGTACATACAACAATCTCGGGTCGAAGGACATAACATATATGATGTGTATAGAGACAATCTCATGTCGGGTCCCGGCCTACATGTCATACATGTGCCCACATTATTAGTTCGACATCTCCATGTCCATGACTTGTGAAACATAGTCATCAACTAATAATGTGCTAGTCTAATATTCATGTGTGTCCTCACATGAACTCCGACCGAGGACGAATATAGAATAACCATACAAGTAAAAGAGTTCCACAAACAATTCACATAATTGCCAATCAATACAAGTTGTCTTTAATGGATATTCAATGGACACATTTTATATATCATGAATACAAGCGGAATATCATCATCTCTATGATTACCTCTAGGGCATATTCCCAACACGTCGATCTATATTCACCTGACTAGCTCGGCCGGCTCCCCGAATATCTACTTTTTTGGATGACTAAATGGCTAGCACCGAATGATTCTTGGTATATTTTATTTTTGGATCGGATGACTGTAATCTATTCACTTCATTTTAAATGATCAATCCTTGTCCGGGTACATGGATGCGGTCGATCGACGTTGGCGGCGAGGTGTTGGTGGCGGCGATGAAGCGGGGCCGGCGACGTGGTCATCTCCCGAGCCTTGCCATCGAATCTTATATACTCCAAATTCTAAAACTTAATATATAATATATTAGCATACTAGCATGATTTCTGCAATATAACTAATAAGATACTAGCATGATTTATGAAATTACAGGTGCAAGTGAGCTAAACAATTGTAGCACAGAGCTAATTCAGGATGCCATTGATAGTTCGTCAACCACTTCTCCCGCGCACAATGCCGTAATTGCCAATGGGCGAGGCCACCGTGGGGGCGCGCCGCCTTGGCATCCGGAGGCCATTGTGATGCTCTTCGACTCCGCCACCACGCTCGCCGGATCTCGGCATCTACGCCATGTTCGCCGTGTCCAACGACCATCTCGCCTCCCTCGCCCTCGCGATCCCCTCCGTGCGTGCAACTGGATCCGTTGCAATGTCATCGGTGTCGATGTCGTGTACCACGCTACCATAGGCTCTACTGCCCACCACCACTCCGGATCTCCCCAATCTAAGTGAGATGGGGTGCGGAAGAGGATAGCCTAAAACCCTAGCTAACCCCCGAATCAAATCCCACCGCCGGAGCGCCCTAAATCGGGGTGTGCGGGGCGGCGGTGGCGGACAAAGACGTCATGTTGCCAAGCAATCCACTCGCATCCCCAAGGCGCCCTTCGGGATCCGTGGCCGCGCCGGCCGAACTGCTCGTGGCCGTGCGGCAAAGACTCCGTGTTGGTGTGAAAAATTGGATACTCGAGTGGAGGACACCGCTACAGCGGTTGAGGAGCAGATCTGGGTCACCTCAACGGGCAGTAGGATGGGAGGATGCCACGACAGCGCTTGGGGAGCAAATGATTGCTGTGAATTTTTTCTGGATTATTATCTTGTTTTTTTTGTCTCTTATAATGCGCAATGGTTTCAACAAACATGCAGGACCATGACTCCATGAGCCACCTGTCGATAGCTAATTACGGCGGCTGAGGGAAATGTGGCTACAACTATGGTGGAAGTGGTTGGAAATTTGGAGAGGTTTCTCACATCCACGATGCCCACGTGGTCTACTAAATGTTGATTCAGTAGACTGATGGGTCTATCATCTCTACTATAATTGAATTCTTCTAAAGGTGTCGAAGCCCGACACTCACCCCGACCCCACAGCCAGCCTCTCACCCTCCACCATCTCAACCAGCGCCCCTCACGTTGAATTCGAATTTAAATCTCCTAAAATCACGGCCACGCCACCCGAACAAACTCACGTCCCGCAATATCTATCTCGAGATATTTACTCCTCAAATCATGGAACAGTCTCTCCCATCCATCACAAGGTCGTACACATTCACAATTCAATTCAAATTTCAGGGTACGTGCCGAGCGTCCGTCGTCGCCGTCCTCACTCGCGATCCCCGTCCTCCCTCTCGATCTACTCGGCGAGCCGCCGCATGGTGACGCGTGCAGCGACGATGTCGTCCCCGTCCTCCCTCGCGATCTCCTCCGCGAGCCGCCGCACGGCCGTCGTCCCGCGCCGCCGAGCGGACCAGCGCGTGGTGATTCGCCACCGGCCGTCTCCTCCCGAACACGACGAGATCGTCGATCACCTCCTCCCGACGGAAACAATCCTGCCGCCGGTTGTCTTCGATCTCCTGGAACAGGACAATTACACCGGTTGCCTCTTGCCGATGGCAACGCTCCTCACGGTGGATGGAAGAGCACGCGGGGGCGATGATGCTGGACGGCCTCGCGAGAGCGGAGGTCGAGTTCGTGGACCATCGGTAGGCTAACGGACTATTTCTCCATCCCTAAAACATCCATCGCCGTCCATATGAGGTAAAGAAATTGCTGTGCGGTTGCATCGACAATGAAAAAGATGCCAATATTCTTCACAATACTATAGTGCTACGATGCTATACTGCTTCATTCATCCGGAGTAGTACGTTGGATTGTTTCTTTCCTCTTCGATAACCTTTTTCTCGTAGTATTCACAAATTCGAGAAGCTCAATCACATGTCGGTATCGGTCAATGCTTTTTTGTAATTTTGTTTGTTTCTTCTCTCTCTTGATTTTGTCCATGTTTTTTTGACGGGCGAGGGCCGTGATGCCAGAGCACGCTGATGGCGACACGGAGTAGGATGCATCAGCATCGCGCCGAGGGCTGCGCAACAAAGACGACCGTTGGAGACGGTGCCTGGGAGCCTGGTACGTGCGAGATGCTCACACCGTATGGTTGGCAGTACATGCTGTAGAAAATAACCAAAATTCTTTGAAACTTCATGCCTTGATGCAAAAACAGTATTCATAATCTCGGTTACTCACAGAACTTCTGTGGCACTTGATGCCTCCCCTCATCACTGATTATGTCTAACCTTGTGATGCACGGGCGAAGTGGTTAACAATATATAGTTTAGGAAAAACATGCCATATTTCTTGCCGTTTAGTTAGCTTGTGTATGTGTGCTTCATTTTCTGCAATATGTTGTTAGAAGAATGTTGAAGTGACCATTCTTATATTCTAGAAATGACTAAAAGGTGTATAATAACCTAGCTATGTGAATTTTATTGATAAGACTAAAGATGTATAACCTAGCTATGTGATTTCAGGGAAAGGCAAAGAAAGTTGTGGCCGACATGAAACAAGGAGGCAATGTTAAGGTGAGTAGCTTCCAGAGAATCCATTTGTGCTCTGCTTCTTCGCTCACCTGTGGTCGAGTCGCTGGAGGATAGTGGTCTGTGTGTTTCACTTGCACATGACATGTTTGTTCAAATGACTCAATGATGGCCGTATATTTTTTTTCGCGTACCCTATGCTTTTGGCTAGAAGCCCTTGCCTCGCCCAAGATTCATCGTTAGTTTTGGGTCAAGTTTGTTTTAAATCCGTGCATTCCTTTCTTCTCTTTAGGAAGAGTGGGAGCGACAAGATGATGCTGGCATTTGATAGCTGCCGCCAATGAACAGGTGAGAATGCAATGTACCCTGATATTTCTTCTAGGATCTTATTTGATCTAGCTGATGCTTTCATTGGAACAACTACCGTGTGGTAATTCTGAAGGTAACCTACTGAACTACTGTGACAATGTTCTTAATGCCCCAAGCAAGCAAGGTATTCCATTTTATTTTAGGATATACCTTTTTGTTTGGATGTGATACATGCTCTGATCATTAATTTCATCATTCTGTTGTAGGCAAGCAGAGGTGCTTGACTGACTGTCGTTGCTTGTTGGACCAGTGTTGAATTGCCAACTAATAGTACAAATTTCTTTAATATTTGTTCAATGCCAAATCTTGGACTTCTGATCAATGGCCGCACCATCATTAGACTTCGTCACTTTGATTTGGCACTGCATGATTTGGAGTGTACTTCGAGTTCACTTTGATTATCTGTGAACTTGCACAGGTTTTAGTTGCAGATACACACTATTAGATTAGATCTTTGATCATGAAGGCTGGTTTCTATTCTCCTTTGTGAAGCCTATTCCTCAACCAAGGGTAGTTGAAAGAGACAAGAACTCTCAGATTCTCAAGCCAATCACCATGAATTGAAAGGTTATTCAATTGTTTGTGCTAGACCTGAAAGTTTGAGTTCTTGTTCTGATGTTTTTCTTTCTTCCTACAGACTGACAATGTGTCTACGCTTGATGTGAGATGGGTGCTTCTTTTTTAATGTTTTTAATTTGAAGTGAGAGGGAGTTCATTAAGTTGTGGATACATTTCATTTTCATTTGTTTACAATTTAGTTTAGACCATTACCCCCACCATGTCCAAGATCAATGTCGAGCTTGCATGTTGTTTTGTTTAGTAAAAGCAAGTCCCTGCCTACATGTTGGTTGGTGATTTCAGCCCAAGTACTTGTCAAGATGTATACTTTGTTTAAAACATAAGCTCCTTGTTTAATCTTAGGCGTTTGATAAAAAGATTTAAGCAGAGATGAAATGAGAGTCAACCATTGTCATAAAGGTGAGCTGCATAGAACTCTTTTGTCCTCCTAAATTCTGCATTACTAATGCATTCTTATTTGTTTCCTAATTTGTAGAGGTAAAAAAGTGCAAGAAAAGAATGTCAATGACATGACCAAGGTTGCACAGACAGCAAAAGAAAAAGTAGATCAAGTGAAGGAGGATGTTACTTTATTCCCTTTCTGATACCTATTTTTATTACAATATACATGATAAGTACTTTGGATGAGCACTTGTGATTGCTCTGTTTTTGTAAACATGAACATAGGAAAGCTAGAATTTTGCATGGTTTTATGTGAGGACCAACACCGGACAAAAACAATTGTGTTAGTGTTTTCTAACGATTACTTGGGTTTTATTCTCTGGTTAATTTATACATACAGGATTTAGGTGGCTTCAAAAGATATAACAAATGTGATGTTATTTGCAATGTTACTCTAAGCATATTTGCTATGGACTCAACAATAAGATAACTCATTATGGATCACCTTTGGCATGAATCTTAATCTCACTATTTACTTTAAAAAAACATATTGTCTATCTCGCAAACATTTGTTTTTTTCACTGCATCCCTAAGATAAAAGTACATCCTTAAGATAAATCCGTAGCGTTAGCACGGGCATTATACTAGTACAGTAAAATACCAATTAAACCAAGTTGGGATCACCATTTAGAATCAACTGCATTAGGCTATAAATGCCTTAAACTGAAATTATTAGGTCGAATTGGATTAGTATCAAATTTGTTCCGTACATAATTAAGAATATTTGGCAAATCCAAAATTATCTAATATGGGAATAGAATATTGTTTTCACTGTAGCATTTCTCACTAATCATCATTATCAGGCAAAGCACATTTTATCACTTTCCAGATTGAGAAATCCCATATGTCATCGATAACTATGAGATACCTATACATACAGTAAAATACCAATTAAACCAAGTTGGGATCACCATTTAGAATCAACTGCATTAGGCTATAAATGCCTTAAACTGAAATTATTAGGTCGAACTGGATTAGTATGTATGTAAACAAATTTGTTCCGTGCATAATTAAGAATATTTGGCAAATCCAAAATTATCTAATATGGGAATAGAATATTGTTTTCACTGTAGCATTTCTCACTAATCATATGCATACACTGGCGGAGCCACCGCCCGGCCACCCCGGGCGGCCGGCCGGGCTCATCGGAGAAAATTTCCTTTACATCAAAGAAGAACACTATAGTATAATAGCTAAATATACGTTTTGCATGTGAAGGTTGCCCGGGCTCAAGAAAGCTTCTGGCTCTGCCACTGATGCATACATATTTTTACAAAATGAAGGCCATATATAATATACAATTTATTATGGAGAAGTTGATGGTAGGAAAGCTTTCGTACCTTTTCGTCTTGAGGAATTGTCTAACGACATCGACTAGCTGCCTCTCATCCAACTAGGAATCCGGCCTTCCAATCAAAAAAAAAAAATCCTAGGAATCCGGCCTTGGACAACGCCTATATTTGGTTGCAATATGGCTATTTTGGGTTGCAACTGAAATCAATTGCATCTAAGTCTGGTGGTCAACAGATGGTTGCAACTGGAACGGTGCAATAGCCTCAGGCAACCACACTTTCGTGGCGCTGCAAATGATTTTGCTATTGCAATGTACAAAAAAGCCTAATGCAACCAATAGTTGGTTGCAAGAACCAATATTGCAACGATTAGACTGGCTGCCTAAGGTTCTATTGAGACGAAACACTTGGCTGCAATATTTCATTGCCACGAACGAATGTGTTACCATAGAAAAGTATTGCCACTCCAAAACTACGTGGGCATATTGTCATATTACCACGAAGTGTGATCCATTGTATTAAAGTGCTTTTGCAACATATCAGATATGGTGGCAATAGATAAAATGGTAATGCAACGAACTAGTCTTTGAGGTAATATATGTAGGTTGCAACGAATTTGTGTTGGTGGTAATAGAGGTCAAATGCTACAAACAATTGATGGTGGCAATAGATGGTATGGTAATGCAACAAACTAGTCTTCGAGGTAATATATGTAGGTTGCAACGAATTCATGTTGATGGTAATAGAGGTCACATGCAACAAATAATTGTTGGTGGCAATAGATGATATGGTAATGCAATGCATAAAGTTCGTTGCAATAATGCATATTGCAACCAAAATCAATGGTTGCCTATAATTATATCGCAACGAGGGGAATTTGACTAGCAGTTTTTTAAATTATTTTCACAGCATGCACATCACATATAATAACTGATACATTCATTAATTTAAATTTTGTCTCAAACCAAAGTAACATACATTGACCAGAATTCTGCTTAAAAGAACATGATCACAACTAACAAAATAAAGACACCATATTTAAGTAAGTTTCCTCTTCATGCGCTTCTGTTGTGGACCATAAATGACTTTCCTGCCTATGCCATGCTATCTGGTTGGAGTACTAAAGGAAAGTTTGCATGCCCATACTGCCACAAAGATACAGAGTACTTATGGTTGAAATTTGGGTCAAAGCATTGTTACATGGGTCATCGTCTCCCTTAGAACCATAGGTGGCGCAAGAGCAAAACAAGCTTCAACAACATGACAGAGATGAGGGAGGCACCTGTGCCACTAACCGGTGCTCAGGTTCTACAGCAGTATGAAAGTTTTGAGCAACCAAAATTTGGGAAAGCAACAAGGAAGAGGAAGCAACGTGAAGAAGACAGTAGGTGGCACAACTAGAGGAAGAAGAGTATATTTTTTTCAGCTTCCTTACTGGGAAAAATTGCTTGTAAGGCATAACTTGGATGTTATGCACATCGAGAAAAATGTCTGTGAAAGCATTATTGGGACATTGCTTCACATAGATGGTAAGTGTAAGGATAGTGAAAAGGCACGGCTTGACATGCAACATCTTGGGATACGGTAGGATCAGCATCCAGTGGTGGAGAATGGAAAGTATACTTTGCCACCATCATTGTACTCCTTAAACAGGGACCAGAAGAAGATGCTATGCACATTCTTAGAAGGAGTGAGGATGCCTGACGGTTACGCGTCTAATATAAAGAGATGTGTGGATGTGAATGGATGTAAGGTTTCTGGACTAAAATCACATGACTATCATGTTATTTTGCAGAAACTGTTGCCCTTAGTTGCAAGGCATATCTTGCATGAAGCTGTTGCTAGACCATTGATTGAGCTTAGCAGGTTTTTCAATGCGCTGTGTTCAAAGGAGCTGGTGCAAACTCATTTAGAAACACTAAGCTCTTCAATTGCAGAGACTTTATGTAAGCTTGAGATGGTATTTCCACCAGCATTCTTTGACATTATGATGCATTTGCCGGTTCATTTAACTGAGGAGGCTAAATTTGGTGGACCTATGTGTTATCGGTGGATGTATCCAATCGAGAGGTATCTACGTACACTTAAAGGATATGTTAGGAACAAGGCACATCCAGAAGGTTCGATAGCAGAGGGATATATCTTAGGAGTGCATGACATTTTGCTCTCGCTTCCTAGAAGACATTGAAACGAAGCTGGATCGGCCAACGCGCCATGAGAGGAGCGTGGTAAATGAACCACCGGCTGGGTCTAGCATAGTTGGCAGCATCGACTACAGTAAGAAAGGCTGCAAATTACAGCATCTTCCTAAATCTGAAATGCTGTGGATGCAGCACTATATGTTATCAAACTGTGATGAGGCACTGAGATGGATCAAGTAAGCTGTTAGAAACATTTTTCTTTGTGTTTTTACACAGTTTATAGTTGAATGTATAGTAATATGTTTTTTCCCAAAATAAATGTATAGGGAGCATAAGGAGCTGTTGAGAAGAACTAGCGCACAAGGCGTTGATAAGCGTCACGGGGAGCATTTTGTTGGATGGTTTGAACATAAGGTGAGTAATGTTATAATATACATGAGAAAAAAATATTGTAGGCTTTCACTTTTAAAATATTTCAGTCCTTATATTTTTTTCTTGTGTGTAGGCCAAGGTACTTTATGAAGAACGGAAGATCAGTGAAGAGCTATATGACCTTTCACAGGGTCCTCATTATGTGGCTCGGGTTTTCAACAGATGCGTAATTCATGATTTTTTTTTCCGAACAGCTACTGTAGAGGCTAACTTCAATACACAAAATTCAGGAGTTTTAGTGAAGGGTGATGATAGTGCGAGCAATATGGATTGGTACGGTGTCCTTAATAAGGTAATCGCACTAGATTTCCCTAGTGAAAAAGAAGTCATATTGTTTGAGTGTGATTGGTTTGATGATCCTGCCGCATCCAAGAGTAAAAGTAAAGGGTTCAGTAAGGATCAATATGGGATTATAGATATTGATACAACTCGTCGTCGATATATGAATGATCCTTACGTTCTGGGGACTCAAGTGGAGCAGGTTTTTTATGTGAAATGTGCAAATAAACCAAACCGGGAGCAGTGTTGTTAGAATGAAGCCTAGGACCTTGTTTTCCATGCCAGAACAAGGAGCAACTGAACAACAAGGACAGATTGATATTGACTCAGTCAATGTAGGTGTGAAGGACATGGACATTTGTATCCAGCTTAGAG
The DNA here is from genome assembly GCA_018135685.1 of Themeda triandra. Taxonomy (NCBI): domain Eukaryota; kingdom Viridiplantae; phylum Streptophyta; class Magnoliopsida; order Poales; family Poaceae; genus Themeda; species Themeda triandra. The sequence goes on along the minus strand of JAENPR010000278.1, from coordinate 433,005 downwards.
AGTTGACAAATTGGACAAGGAATGACCTCGATGGAGTGACTGGAGATGCCAGCATTATTCAAAGTGCTATACCTGTGCCAGAACCAGATCTAGATGACATACCTGATGATGATGATGATGAGAATGATGACACCTACATCAACGACAGGCATGTTGCACCTGTGAACACTTTAGGCCAGGGAGAGGAAGATGAGCTTTTTACACAATTGTGATCCTATATGTATTAATGTAATTTGGTACCTAGTATGCAATCTTTTGTTTAATTTAGACAGTGAACTGAGCTTGAATTATGATTTTACTTTAATTCTGCAATTTAAGTGTGCTGGATGTCGTCAGGTGTTACTTCAATTCTGCAAGCTGAAATTGCCAGCCATTCGTTGCCTTTTCCTCTGTGATATATAGTGGATTCCTTAGTTTCATTTCTGATAGTATTTTAGGTGTTGATTTCTGCTCATATCTGTAAGTGAAGCAATAGCAGTCAGATTCATGTAGAAATGAACAACAGATTCCTGTAGAAATGAACAACACCAGTGATAGTATTTTAGGTGCTGATTTCTGCTCATTTCTAAAAGTGAAGCAATAGCAGTCAGCTCCCAGAAGTTACAGATGGATATGTCTCCATTAGATATTTCCTCTAATGATATTTCGGGCTGGAGGGGATTGGGGCTTATTCTCTAGGTGGGCTGGGTTTTTCCTTTTGGTGGGCTGGGTTTTTATGTTTTTTTCTTTAAATGTGCCGGTGGGCTTAATTACGTCATTAACTTTTCTTTTAGCGCAACCAAAAATAGTCTAATGAATTCTCATAATTCATTGGTGGCAATAGAAGCTAATTGATGCAATGATTTGTTTTCTTGATGCAACAGGCACATGAGCTATCACAACAAAGGTTAAGTTTTTGACAACATTAATTCATGGTGGCCACAGGCATGCATAATCGCAACCAATGAAATATTCGTGGAAACAAACACAAATCAAACGCAACGAATTGTTTTCTGGATGCAAAAGGCACATGAGCTATTGCAACAAAGGTTAAGTTTTAGACAACATTATTTCATCGTGGCCACAAGCAGGCATAATCGCAACCAACTAAATATTCATGGCAACAAACACACATCTATCGCAACACTAAATCGATATTATCGCAATGCACAATTAGTTGTGGCAATAGGTACCCAAAAAGGCAACCACCTTGTTCACTGTGGCATTAACACCAACTAATTGCAACGAATGTTTCAATAGACGCAACCCACATTTTTTGTGGCCATAAGATCCAGATATCGCAACCCATTAATACATTGGTTGCTATAAAACCAAATATTGCAACCAAATGTGTGGTGTTGCGAAAAAAATGGTGCTCTAAGGGTCAATTCCTAGTAGTATAATGTTTCTTCATTTATGTTCTTGCCAAGTTCATAGAGCAAACCCTTGAATATTTTATTCATGTCGGCGGTCTGAGACACCGAAAAAAAAGCACAACAATCAAATAGTCCTTTGATCTTCTCATACACTGCTTTGGCGACAGTTGTTTTTCCAAGACCCCCAAATCCAACAATGGAAACTATCTTGCATTGCTGCAAGGGCACTCCACTCTCTTCCATCAGAATCTTGATTAACTCATCTCTAGTTTCATCAATGCCAACAAGCTCTTTCGCCTCTGTGTACTGGGAAAATAAACGTGGGTCGACCGCAGTAGCTCTGGCTGGCCTCTCAACACCAAGGTTAAAATCATACCTGCGACGCCTCTCATGCACCTCCACAACTTGACTCTTGATGTCTCTGATCTCAGTAGCAATCCCATGATGAATCTTAGCCTTCCCAAACAAACCCACATTTCTCTCCATGAACTTCCTGATGCCATGTAGCTTGACCGAGTCATTGCCCTTGCCCCTCACCATGAATATATCAAGCTGATCCTCTACATCATAGGACAGCTCCCTCAAATCCTTGGCCCAAATCCTATCTTGAACGTCAAGCTGGTCCACCGGTGTATTGGAAACCTTCTCTAGAGCACCCTTCATGCTCTCAAGCTCCGCTTGCAGGAACACGATCTCCCCCTTCACCCCCTTTTGCAGCTTGTACTCACCAACAAGCAGCTCGCCGAGCTTGGTGATGACTCTTGGCAGTGCCTCCATGGATCTGCCTCTGGGTGAACGACCACGAGCTAGCTTGCAAGGAGCAATGGAAAGCTTGCTCTGTCTCTCAGAGTATGTGGATACTGCGTGAACACTGGTAGTGAGTGCCTGAGCAGCTTCTGGGCAGCTTAGTTAGCGTGCGTTCCGCGTTGGCAGCCTTTCTGGGACAGGCTAGAAGAAAAATGCTGGTCATATGGCACCGGCCGAGTCACTAGCTTTTCATGCAGCAAACTCGTTGGGAGAAACGTGGACGCACGTTCCCTTCCTTGAAAAAGGAGTCGCGTGCTGCAACTTGTTGCACGAAAAACATTAAATTTTCTTTTTGGTTGTTGTACCTCCGTACCATACGTAGTGGGTGAGGGACTAAATTTTTTCCAAAGATTCCTTCCATAACAAGCGTCGCAGCCTGCAGTTGATTCCAGTGCGTATGGATTCTACTAAAACTTGTGTGTGTGACTTCAATCCAAGTAGTTTTGCTTCCAGCGAAATTCATTTTCTCCAAAAAGGAAACAAAAACGATCCTGGCAGCTGATCGAGTTGTTGACTACTATACCCGAAGGTCTAAACTAAATGTTTTTCTTTGCCGTGAGAGTTGTTCCAATAAAATGCCATACAAGCTGACAGCCATGAGAAAACGAGCCAAAGCTCTAACATTGCGAGGATATAATGATCACGATTGAAGTTGAATCACCGGAGACAGTACATATACTGAGAACATGATAAAACCAATTGCACTAAACAGGAGAAAAAGAAGACCCTACAAACAATCCTACTACTAAAAAGGACCACAGTAAATCATCAAACTTGGCATGCGCGAAAACCACCACCCACTCCTTCGTGTTCACCCGGAACTTCGCTCGCCCCCGCATGTGCGTGTTGGACCCGGCTACAAACGGTCACATCTGCCTACGTCGCCTGAGGTCACGACCGTTCAGCACGCGCACTCTGCCTTGTGGTCGAGCCCAACAGTCAAATGTAGGCAGACCAGGGGAACGATGGGGCAGGGTCTCCGGGGAGATGCGCCCTGATCGAGGCGGCCGAGGCCGCCGCTGCGGAACACGGAGAGCCAACCATGGATTCGCGACCTCTGACCCAGAGCCTCCGACCAGAAACGCCAAAGGAGTTTCTAAGAACATGGTCCACCACAGTAACAGATCGCGACCTCAAAAGGGGTGAAACTGTTGGGACATGGTTGTCTACAGCGACGGAGGCCCAGGTCATCGCGAGCCAGAGACACAGGTACTAGATGACTGACTCTATAACAGGCCCTGTTTACTCTTTTGTCTCCCTTCGCAAGTCTTAATAGAGTGTCCTCCGGATCAGTGCGTCGGTGGGGGACCGAGACCGCCTCGACGTTCCTGGCGACGATCGGGTGCCCAACACTAGGGATTGTCACTCAAAGATAAGTGGCCAAAAGTCTGGCCACCAGGGCTGGAGGCCCACGCTGGAAGACCCAAAGGAGGCGAGCCTGGCCTGCTGGGCCATTGCTGGACTGGACATAGGGGCCCATACCACAGAGGTGGTTCCGGAGGAGGTTACCGATGATGTCCCTCTGAATTATAGAGAGGAGATAATGTGGAAGCAGAGATCGCGGATTACATGGCTTTCAGAAGGAGATAAAAATACTCGTTTCTTTCACTTGCGGGCTAGCCAGCGGAGGCGGAGAAATTTGATTACTAAACTAAGGAAACCTGATGGTCAAATGACGGAAAATGAAAGAGAGATGGCTGAGCTCACATTGGGGTTCTATGAAAACCTCTATCGATCAGAAGGTACGGAGGATATGGAGACTCTCCTTGGGACGGTTCCTAGAAAAGTTTCACAGGAGATGAATGCAAGTTTACAAGCCCCTTTAACTAAGGAAGAGGTCAAGACAGCATTATTTCAAATGTTCCCTACAAAAGCGCCTGGTCCTGATGGTTACCCAGCTCATTTTTTCCAGAGGCACTGGGATTTATGTGGGGATGAAGTTTGTGAGGTTGTCTTTCGTGTGTTGAAGGGAGAGGATGACCCTTTGGTGATTAACAATACTTGTGTAGTATTAATCCCGAAAGTGGAGAAACCAGAAGAATTGGGGCAGTTCCGCCCAATCAGCTTGTGCAATGTGATCTATAAGATAGCTTCAAAAACTGTGGCTAACAGGTTAAGGATTTGGCTATCGGAAATTATTTCGGAGGAGCAGTCGGCCTTTGTGCCGGGAAGACTTATTACGGACAACATCTTGTCGGCCTACGAATGTCTTCACTTCATGAAGAGAAAAAGGACGGGATAGTAGGTGTTGTGCGCTTAAACTAGATATGAAGAAGGCATATGATCGGGTGGACTGGAATTATCTCCGCAGTATTATGCTGAAGTTGGGTTTTAGCAGTACATGGGTGAATATGATTATGAGGCTGGTGACATCAGTCTCTTTCTCGGTGCTATTCAATGGTGAAAAACTAGAAAGCTTTAGACCAACTCGGGGGATTCGACAGGGAGATCCAATCTCTCCCTATCTTTTCTTGCTGACAGCAGAGGGCCTTTCGTGCCTGTTAAAATCAAGAATTCAGTCATCGAAACTAAGTGGCATTAAGGTGGCTCCGTCGGCTCCGATGGTGAGTCACCTGCTTTTTGCGGATGACAGCCTGCTGTTTTTCAAGGCAAGTAGGGAGAATGCGGAGGAGGTGAGGGACGCCCTTCACCTGTATTGTCGAGCTTCAGGGCAAATGGTTAATATGCAAAAATCATCTATCCACTTCACAAAGGGTTGTAGTTCCCAGGTGAGGGAGGAGATTAAGGGTTTACTGGATATACACAATGAAGCACTGAACGAGAAGTATTTGGGTATGCCAACGGATGTGGGCAGTTCAGCAAATGGGGCATTCAAGTACCTAAAAGACAGAATTTGGGGCAAAGTTCAAGGTTGGATGGAGAAGTGTCTATCGGCAGGAGGAAAGGAAGTTCTTATTAAATCGGTGGCGCAGGCTATTCCAACCTATTCTATGTCGTGTTTCAAATTGCCAAGAGGCCTTTGTCAGCATGTGGATAGCTTGTTACGCAGCTTTTGGTGGGGGAGTAAAGAGGGGAAGCGTCGTACATGTTGGGTAGCTTGGGAAGATATGACAATGCCGAAGTATATGGGTGGCCTGGGCTTCCGAGATATGGAGTTGTTCAATTTGGCTCTTCTCGCTCGCCGGGCGTGGCGAATCCCGCAGACCCTAATGCACTTAGCTCTCGGATTCTCAAAGCGGTCTACTTCGCAGAGTGTGATTTTTTGGAAGCGACAGTGGGCTCAAACCCCTCGCGAACTTGGAGATCAATAATTGACGGAAGGGACACTCTAGTTCGGGGGTTGATTAGGAGAATTGGCACGGGGGAAACACAGATATATGGGCGGCGAATTGGCTACCGAGAGATGGCCTAATGAAGCCGGTGTCGTGTCAAAGATGACCCCCTCGGAAGGTTAGTGAGCTAATAGACCACACCTATCGGAGATGGAACAAACAGATGGTAACCGATTTCTTCATACCGATGGATGCCGAGACTATCTTAGGTATCCCGCTACCGCACATCGAACAAGAGGATTTTTGGGCATGGTATTATGAGAAATCGGGACTGTTCTCGATCAAGTCCGCTTATAGAATGTCTTTGGTGCACACGAGGGAAACAAGGACAAACTGGTTAGAACATAAGGCGGGCGAGATCTAATACAAGGGAGGAGGAGAAGGAGTCGGCGGATTTGTGGAAGATCCAAGTGCCGTCGAAGGTGAGGGTTTTTATCTCGGCGGCTAGCACGCCATTCTATCCCTACGCAAGATGTTCGATGCCACGAAATATGGCGGAGAACGGTCGATGTAGTGTTTGCGGCAATTTGATTCCCGGAAGCACTCCTGTTGGAGTGCCATATGGCAAAGGCTGTATGGGCCTTGGAAAAGGAAGAAATCACCGAAGCTCTAAGTATGATAAATGAAGGGACGGCGAAAGCATGGCTAGCGAAAGTGTGGAAGAACATGCCCCATGAAGCGATTATTCGGGTCATTTTTCGACTATGGGCGATTTGGCATGCAAGGCGAATGGTGATCCACGAGAATGTATTCCGAGTCCGTTGTCAACGCATTGCTTTGTGGAGAGATATCTCGGAAGAGATTGAAATAACCAAGCCGGTTCAAAGGTGTAATGGGAAGGCCAACCAATAACGTCTTTGAGATGGATACCCCCTCCGGCGGGCTTGCAAAGGTGAATGTGGATGCGGCTTTGGCAAAGAATTCCGTTCATTCGGCGAAATTTCTGCGTGGCAAGGACGAGGCCGGAAATTTCTTGGGAGCATCGCACTAGTTTTGGATGGGCTAACCAATCCGGAAGTGGTTGAAACGATAGCATGCCGGAGGGCATGGCGTTAGCTGCGGACCCGCCATACGGAGGTTCAGGGTGGCGAGCGATTGTATCAATGCCGTGAAGAGTATTCATGGAGAGGGGATGGGACTGTATGGCTCAATTGTGAAAGAGATCAAGGCGACAAAAGCAACCTTCTCCCACGCGGAGTTCGTCCATGAAAAAAGATTGTCGAATGAGGATGCGCATAGATTAGCAAGGAGCGTGTCAATGGCTCCGGGTAGACATGTTTGGTTTACGTCACCACGATGGTGTATGTAATCTTGTTCGATGAACTAATAAAGGGTGGAAGTTTCTCAAAAAAAAAACTAATGAAGGAATACTAGACAGGGGCTCCACGCTCGCGTGGGCAGGAGGCGCCAAAAAAAATAAATAAATAAATAAAAAATAAAAAAAAATAAATAAAAATAAATAAAAATCAGGAACAGTAACGGATCCGATAAGGAACAGGTGCGACCCGGTTGAAACAGTGTCGGCACGTTAGTGAGTGAAAATGAACCCGTTTAGGAACAGTAACGGTTCTTTTGCGAACAGCGAACCCGTTACTGTGGATGAACAGTAATATCCGTTATGGAACAGTAATCTGGACGCTCTGCTCCCGGCAACTACCTTGGCGGATGAGTACTTTGTCGGGGACGACTACAGCTGGAACCTCAACGTGGACTACGACGACTGGGCCATCTACTACAATTTCAAGGTCAACGACACGCTCGGTATGTCACATTACACGTCGTTATGCGTGTGAACAACGCTGCGTCTGTACGTCCTGCATGCACGATGTGCACTCGCGATTCACCAACTGACTGACGCAGTCGGTACGCACCATGATTCTTCATAGAGTTCGACTACTCGAAGGGCTCCCACAACGTGGTGGTGGTGGATGAGAGGAGCTACGAGACGTGCACCGTGCCGACCAACGCGCGGACAATGACCTCCGGGGCTGACTTGGTGGTGCTGGGTTTTGCCGGCAAGGCCTTTTTCATCAGCGGCATCGGGGACGACTGGGTTCCGGTATGAAGCTCGCCATCAATATCAAGTGATGTGATCAGATGGATAGCGCGTGCGTGCCTTGGAGTCGTCTTGAGCGCGTTGCATGTCGCTTGGAATGCTTGCTCTCGCCTCTCGGTCACGACCATCATCCGTGCTTGACTGGAAGCCTGAAGAGAGTACATGACCTTCAGGTTTTAGAGCACAGATTTTAATTTCGATAGATATATGTATCGACAAATAAATGCAGTGGCATATATTCCTGTTGTTCCAAACTATAAGACATTTTGGCCTTTTAAATACAATTGCTTTCACTATGCATTTAGGTTGGGATTTGCTCATTTTTCCTATACATGAGTCCCCTGATTTCCGGTTATGTCGAACCAACATTTCGTGTTCCCTACCCATATATCCCGTTGTCCAAACGCCAGATGGCCAGTTTATATATTCTATTTTTTGGTACCCTATGGTGGCATTTGGGCCCACAAAATAGAATAACCCAGAAGCAGTGGCCGCGAAGCAGTGGCCCGTGTGGCCACACATCCATTCACGTTTACTAAAAGAGCAGAAGTTACTATCCACTAGCTACTACTTTACTGCCGAGAGCTCTATAATTCAAATTTTGGCCGGTCGTTTTCTTTGGCTTGTTTCATCCACGCTCATCCTTGGTAGTAATTCTTGTTTATGACAAATATGATTTTTTTTTTCTTGATAGTTAATGTATACTATACTTGCTTAAGAATTGTGCTGCGTCAAGCAACCTCTCCGGATGTTATGAGTTGAGTAACTAATTAAGTGGACTCAGTGAGTGACGGCACCGGCACCCGAAATAAAGCTGGCATTTTTTGTACGTAGCCATTCCCAACGAATGACCAATACATATACTAACTCGTTCGTGCCTTTGGATTATTGGGCGAGATGTTGGAGCAAACCACCAACTACCTCAATTTGTGAGCATGGTTCGACTTGGGCACCAAGTTATGCTGTATAAACTGAAACAGAGCACATAAATGCAATGCATCCTGTCCCATCACATGAAACAGAGTATGCAGAAACAGAGCACATGCGGAGAGGACGCTCGGAGTTTCATGTATCTTGTGCACGTAACAGAGGATATAGAGACAGAGCATGCGTTGTAGCTGCAAACAATAAAATGCAACGAGCGGGAAATCAACGCAAATTTCTCCTTTTTTGGTCGCAAATGGTAGACTCCTAACAAAATGAACAATGAAATGAAATGTAGTACAAACTAGGCAAATTATCACAGCTCGCAAATGAGATGTCACCAATATTTTGGTGATAGAATCTAAAACTTGAAAAAAAAAAATGCGATTTCCAAAAATAGAGTTGCAATAAAAAAGCTGTACATTTTTGGTACCCCATGCCCAAAGACAACTCAGTAAGGACGAGGCAACCAAAACAAAATGTACAGGTAGAATCTGAGCACTGTTATGAGGATTGTTTTGTTCATGGTTGCTGCTAAATTGTACTTCTTCGTGAGCACACATCACTAATGAGAAATGTACAGATATAATCCCTCTGTGTAGGACTAATCTACTACTGCACAGAAGCATGTTGCCGGAACAACCTTTTTTTTGTGTTTTAACAGACACCCAACTGACTTAATGCAACACATAACTTCGAATTGTCAGTAACCAAGTCACTGATTGCAGCTTGCAGGTTCGTCAGACCGTGCGTTATTGCACTATCAGTCCCCAAAGGCAACATCTCCTTGTCTGCCACTGTCCCTGCACCACATGACTGATGTCAGCAATTGATCTAAGTAAGGTTAAGGAAATCTGAGCTGCTTGCAAAACAAATCACATAACAGTGCTCATGTTCAGTTTAGTCTTTGTTTGGGGGTAACAGAAAAATAATTCACAGCACTAACAAGTGTTGAGAATGCGTAATTAGAGGGATACTAATAATACCACCAAGAGAGTAGCATGACTACACAAAACACACACTTTAGCAGAGCCTAATCATTGCACTATGATTGGTAAAATCTAGTTCTTTTGAAAGACTGGTACTCATAGCACTGAGTCTGCAACTGATCATAAGCATTATGATAAAAAAAAAAGTATCCATATCAATTATGATAAAAAGGTATCCATACCAATTATCATAAAAAAAGCATCCATACCCCCAATTGCAAGCTTTATCAGGGGCATAACAGCCGGCAGCAAATCTTTCACCAAACCTCTAGAACTTCAGCTACTTCTCAAAGCAAGCTTTAGCAGACAAGCAAACGTACCATAGTATCAAGTCCGCCTGCAGCCACAAAACGTCGAGCAGGAACCGTAAGTCTGTTCAGGCGGTCTGCCGTCGCCGCAACACCCAGTCGCTTCAGCCGCACCCTGAGAATCAAGTCCTCTTGCAGCCGCAGTACGTCAAGCAGGAGCCATGCGCTCACCCCGGCGGTGTGTCGTCGCCGCACCACCCGGTCACTCGCTTAAGCAGCACGTACGCTACAAAAACACTGCACTCACCTCCTTGATGCCACCGCCGACCTCACAAAGCCCCACCTCGCCCGGGTCGTCCAGGCGGTGTTGGGTGCCGGTGACGGTGGATGCGGCCCTTCGAAGACCGTCGAGAGGACGTGCGCTTGGCCACCAGGAGCTCCGCTCAATGCAGCTTTTTTTCAAATGAAACCAACATAAAGGCGTGGATGATTTGGATGGATTTTAATGCCATGCTCCAGCGCAGCCTCCAATTCCTTCTCCTCCTGCTCATTGCTGAAGTCTTCAGAATGAAAATCAACATAAACCCGCTGGAGCGAAGCAAGGTTGCCTAGGCCTAAGTCGAGAACACCACTATATCTGCTGGCGATTTCTCTCACCCCTCGTACGGACAGCTTCAAGTCAAGCTCTAGCTCTCTAAGACTCGGCATAGCTCCATGCTGAAACACCACAGGTCCTCTAAATCCCCAGAACCTGCATTCTCTCAGGCACGTGAAGGAACCGGCACCAACGAGGAATTCCCCAAGGACTCCGAGATCCTCATGGTCCTGGTCCACAGACAGCATTAGATCGCGGAGAGCAGGCAACTTCCCGAGCATGTCGAGATCGGCCTGTTGTATGTCCCTTACGGAGATGGATAGCGTGGAGAGGTTCGGCAGATGTGACGGATTTATCCACACTGGCAGTGTTTGGAACGAGCAGCCATCATATGTCCCCAAACGCCGGAGACATCGAGGGGCGACCCAGGCATCCAATCCACCCATTTTCCTCTGATCACTGACCTCTATGGTAAGATCTTGGATCTTTTGCAGCTTGTGTAGGCACTCGACCAGCTTGTCGTCCCATTCATCCAATGTAATATGGAGTACCCTCGGCTTCGTTAGCTGACCCAGCTCTTCTATAATGTCTATGTTGGATTCATCAACACCTAAAGCTGACAGTCTTCAAGGCTTGTTAGGCTCCCAATACCTTTCGGCATCCTCGTTGAAAATTCCATGTTCGGACACATCAAACATTTGAGCTGAACAATATTTGATGGCAAGCAAGAAATTCCATTTGTCATGATATCCAGTATTTGAAGATATTGCAAGTTTCCTATTTCTTCAGGGAGCTCCACAATGCGTGTGTCACCTAGTCCAAGGTACCTCAAGTGAAATAGATTCCCAATGCACTTATTAAGGTTGTAACCATGTGAAAGATCACAACCTTGCAAATCCAACACACGTAAAACTTGGAAACTGCTCATGGCTGGAATTTGACTAGTGGTCGATCGCAGGACAATAACTGACCTTACTTGTTGCAAGCTCCTATGTGCTAGAATCAGATAATCATCTTCCTCGCCTTTTTGAAAGGATAGCCTCCGAATCTTACTTGATGGAGACATTTGTTTCTTACCACTTAATATAGTAACAAAGTTTGCGTCACTTGATATGGAGCAGATAAGATCAAGCACCATGTCATGTACACGACATCCATCTACCATGTCATACTCATCATATACGGCCTGGATCATACTTCTGTTTATGAGCTCATTAAAGTAGCTCTCACCGAGTTCAAATAGGCTCTTCCCTTGTTCTTCACATTGGATAAAGCCTTCGGCTATCCACATCCATATCAAACGATCTTTTTGAACTTCGTAATCTTCTGGAAACATACCCAAGTATAATAAGCAAGCCCTCATATGGGATGGCATATTATAATAGCTAAATGACAGAATCTTTCTCATATTCTCCACATCTAGGTTGTGCTCAAGACCAGTTCCAATAGCATGGTAGACGTCATACCAGTCCATCTTATTTTTTGGTTTACAAGCTAGCGGACTAGCCATTGTAACAACAGCCAAGGGTACACCAGCACATTTCTTTAGTATTCTATTGGATACTTCAGCCAGCTCCTCATCGTGGCACTTTTCTATGTCTTCAACATTGTCATAGTTTTCACTACCAAATACTCTTCTATATAGTAGTTTCCTCGAGTTATTCTCGAGAGAGGGCTTTCAAGTTGTAAGGACCACCAACTTTTTCAGCAACACTAGCAATACGTGTAGTTGTAATAACTATGTGTCCAAGATCATTATCAGGCAACGCACATTTAATCACCTTCCAAGCTGAGATATCCCATATGTCATCGATAACTATGAGGTACCTATACATTACTGTAAATTATCAGTCAAAACTATAACCTAGTTGGAAATACAATTAGAATCAATTGGATTAAGCTACAAACACCTTAAGCTGAGATAGCTAGGTTCAGTTCGGTTAGCAAGTATGTAAACAAAATTGTCCTTTTAGAATATACTTTGGCAAATACAAAATAATTGCACCTTGCAAAAGAAGATTGTTGTCACTGCAATTTCATTTCCACTCACCAATGATGTGAAAAGCTTAAGCATATTGTTCTCTCACCAAGACATGCATGAACAATTGAACCTTGCTCACTCATAGTGTGCATACACACTTTTATCAAATAGAGAGCGTAAAATAAACTTCATATGTACAAATTGATGGCATAAATGCTTCCGTACCTTTTCGTTTGGAGGAATTCTCTAACAACATTAATAACTTGCCTCTCATCCAATGTTTCTTCATTGATGTTCTTGCCAAGACCATACAACAAACCCTTGAATAACTTCGTGAGGTCTGGGGTCTGAGACACTGAAACAAAAGCACAACAATCAAAGGATCCTTTAATCTTCTCATACACTACTTTGGCGAGAGTTGTCTTTCCGAGGCCCCCAAATCCGACAATGGAAACTATCTTGCCTTGTTGCAAGGGTACTCCATTCCCATCCATCAGTTCCTTGATTAGCACATCTCTTGGCTCATCAATTCCAACAAGCTCTTTTGTGTCGGTGTATTCATGAAATATACGAGGGTCCACCATAGTAGCTGTGGTAGGCCTACCAACACATGGGTTAACATCATATCTGCGACGCCTCTCGTGCACCTCTAGCACAAGGTTCTTGATATCTCTTATCTCAATAGCATTCTTATGGCGAATCCTAATCTTTCCTGGAAATTTGAGACTATCAATGAACTTCCTCATGCCATGCAGCTCGGCTGACCCATGGCCTTTTACCCGAACTATAAATGTGTCAATCTTGTCCTCTATATCATAAGCAAGCTCGCTCAAATCCCTAGCCCAGATCTTGTCTTGCATGTCAAGCTGGTCTGGTGGCGTGCTGGAGACCTTCTCAAGGGCAACTTTTATGCTCTCAAGCTCAGATTGGAGAAACCTAATCTCTCCCTTCACGCCCTTTTGCAGGTTGTACTCCCCAACGAGGAGATCACCGAGCTTGGCGATGACGCTCGGCAGTGCCCCCGTTACTATCTCCATGGATGTTGTCCTGGACCAACGCAAGAAGAGTCAGGAACGTGCGGAAACAAATGTGCCGCAGATGTGCTTGATAAAACTCGGCGGCCTAATAAGAGTAGAAATGAACTCTAGGAGCTATTCGGATATGGGCAGAAAAGACGGATGAGCGTCAGCTAGGACTCACCCAGTCACCGGTCACCGGCAGTCACGAATCACGCTCCCCTTGTCGCCGGATTCGAAGTTGATTCAGCCTGCAGCACCCAGCCTGCCTTGGAAGTGATCCGACGAGTTAGGACTGAACTCTAGGAGCTATTCGGATATGTGCAGAAAGGATGCAGGAGCACGAGTTAGGACTTACCGAGTCTCACCGGCCGCTGCTAGTCACGAAAGAGTCTCACCGGCCGCTGCTAGTCACGAAAGACACTCCCCTCGCCGCGCGATTCGAAGTTGCTTCTCCGAGCAGCACCCAGCTTTGCTGCTCAGCTCTTGGCTTTCGCTACTGCCTTGGAGACGATAAAAGGCGAAGGGAAAGCAAATGAAATCAATGGAAGATAAGATGCACAAGGGGACAACAGGATTAGATGCAGCTACAGGAAAAAGGCAAAATTATTGCTCCTCCGCATCGTCTTTTGTGCAGCTAGCGTGTGTGTGTGTGACCCATGGCATTGATGCCCCCTCGTCCCGTGCTTGCCTCAGGGTCCCATGGGCACTGAGCCAGCTGAGCATGGACAGTGGGACTAGTCGAGAGGAGTGAATGATTAAAGGCTTAAAGCCAATCAACAGTGGTGGTCCGCCTGTCGACTCGAATCAATCATGCTCATCGCTCGTTTGCGACGGGGCTCGCCGTCGGCACCAGAAGCTGCAGAGTGTTGCAGCCAGCGGCTTGGTGCTCTCAACAAGTCTGGGCCATTTCACTGTTCCGTTGATGTATTACAGGGATCTTTGATGCGCCAATTGGGACTGCATGCTTTTCCGTTCGATGGCCACAACATCTTTTTTCTCCACTTCCGTGTGTCGGTCTGGAGCAGAGAGAAGTGAGCCAAGCAGAGCTGAAGAATAAAGGCATGGGAGAGGCTGGCTCATGGCTCTGCTTTTTCATCAGTGGCACCAAACTTCTAGAATCGACGCGTAGAACAGAGCAAATGAAAGAAACAGACCATGCGGTCAGTAATAGCGGTTAAACTCACTGCCTTAATTATTTGTTTTTTAAAAAAGAAGAAGAAGAAGGCCATACTAGCTACCACACATGCACTCTTAATGAAACTCGGGTGAATGGCCCAATTGTGAAAAAAAAAAAATCCATGTAGACGAATTATTTTATTGTTGTTCACCAAACAGGATAGACTCCAAACATCATTCATGTGACCATACTGTTGAATCGATTCAGTGTACTAAAAAGTCAGCAAATGAATTTGCCTTTTGAGAGCCTGAAGTATGCAAAATTGCAAACCAGCCAGCTGTACGCAACATTTTCAGGATTGTCAACAAACCCTACGAACGTTTACATATCTTGTGCAGAGCTTCTGCAAAATGCTGCCAACAAGCTCCTATGAATGATGTTGAGACATGGAAACAGGATAGACTCCTATGAACGTTTACATATTCGGTCACGACAAACGTGGAAATTCAGCTGTGCAATTGCAATTTGCATTAATGTTTTATCAAAACTCAGCTGGAGGTGGAAAAAAGGTAGCCCATGAGAGCTTGTTGAGACATGTATTGTGTATATGGCTTCAGTAATGCTCTCAGTAAGACGTCTGATTAGTCGGACGGTAAGTTTTGTGGGCTACAGCCCACTAGACACGGACGGACACGCGCCACCAGCGCCGAACGTCGCGCGCGCCTCCAGCGCCGCACGTCGAGGCGCGCGCGACGTCGCGAGTCGCGTCTGCTGCATGTCCAAGCAAGTCAAGTACGCTGTCCAAGCAGTACGCTGCTTTCACTCATCCTTTTTCTGTGCTGCTATGCTCTACCGTACACCGTCTACAGCTACAGCATTACCAACAGTGCTATCACTTCCTAGGTTTTCAGGGATGTCTGAACAGATGTTTTTGGGTTGTTGCATCTCGTTTTTTAGGTTTGTTTCAACCAATATTTTTTTTGTGTTTTCAATAAAAATGATTTTGGTGTTTTCAATAGGTATTTTGTTGTTTCAATAAAAGTCTGCGGATTATTTTAACATATGTTTCCGGATTGTTGCTATAAGTATTTTCAATGGATGTTTCAAATGTATATTTCTCAAGTTATTTGAACAAGTATGTTTTGGTTGCTTCAACATATATCCCTGGATGTTTCAACCGACGATTTTTTGGGTTGTGGCAATAGGTATTCTTTGTGTTGTTTCAATATATGTTTCCGTGTTATTTCAACATACGTTTTTGTATTGTTTCAAAACTAGATGTGTTGTATATCCGATGAGATAAATATTTTTTTAAAAGTATCAAAATATATCCATGTTGGGTCTTGTTTTGAAGAGCTTAGAGGGAGGGTTGAATGGGAGCCTCAAATTTCTTTTGAAATATTTGGTCTATGTCCCAAAATCACCACCAAACAAATAAAATCTCCAAATCTAAGATACTCGCACCAACCGGTGATGTGAGTATCTAGATAAATTCTTTGGAGCGATGGAAACCCAACGCAATGAGACGAAATTGAAATTGGAGTCCCAAAATCACCACCAGAAAACCAAGTTACACGCAAAATGTGAGTATCTAGATAAATTCTTTAGAGCGAAAATCGAGCTAGAGAAAATTCACGAAAAAAGTAGAAAATTCGTTCATCCATCAGCACGGTATAGTGCTTGGCTATCTGTCCAGCAAGCAAATACAAGGAATAGCTGACCATAAAAATCAAGGAAAAATTATCAAACGTGCACAAAACAAGGAATCACGGCTAGAGAAAATTTGCGAAAAATCAGCGAGATAATTCGTTCATCCATCGACACGATACGGTGCTTGGCTATCTGCATCCCGAACGGCAAACACGGGAAATAGCGACCACAAAAATCAAGGAAAAAATCCAAAAAAAATAGTGAAGAAGAGCAGAAACTCAAGATCCAAAATCAAGACACCATGATTGAACACAAGAGGCAAAGAGAGCTCGAATCCTACCGTATACACCTCTTGACCGTACGAGATCTCGAAAACCACAAAAACAACTCAACAAAAATCAAGAAAAATTCCAAGAAAAATAGTGAAGAAGAACAGAACTCAAAATTCAAAATCAAGACACCATGATTGAACACAAGAGGCAAAGAGAGAGCTCGAACAAATCTGCTGTATACACGCGGCGTACGAGATCTCGAAACCATAAAAACAACTCAAGAATCACAGACACATGATTAAACCCGGAGGAAACAGCTGAGACTAGGCGATCGGCTTGCCACGCACACTGGTTCGAGTACAAGTCAAAGACCTGCAGACCTCTCTCTCACACAGCAACTAGAGGAAGAGAAATCCTAAAAGGAAAAATGGAAATGGAAGAGGTGAGGGGGAAGGGAGACCCTCATCCTTTATTTATAGGGGCAAGTCTATTTTACATTCATTCTTTGCGCTTGGATGCATGAAGAGCCAAACCACTCAGCCCGGGCATAAGGGTCCAACTCGAGACTTCTCTTGATCCGACGTCCACTGCGCCTCCTCACCGGTAGCCTTGCTCCCAAGCAATCTCCCCGATGCCGCCACGTGTCATCCGTCCGCGCTGGACCACCCCGGTTTGAGGCGCAAACTAGAAAAACCCGCCATCGATGGTTTTGAGGCGAAACCACCAAACCCTCCGCGAGTAACGTAGCCCGTACGCGTCCCCGCCGTGTACACTTGCGCTCGTCGATGTCCTAGGTATCGGCCACCACGGCCGTGGCCGCCGGTCCTCGGTCCTTCGATCCAAGCCTCACGTCCGCCCTTCACCGCACCCGGTCCGTCAGCACGGCACGCCCTACTTGATCTTCACCAACCGTCGACCACCGTCTCCGAGCTCGGCACCTGCAAACAACACAAGCCAAGAGACACCAGTGTTTGACACGAAACCGCGTGCCATCGGTTAGCAGATACACACACGCCTTGTGTTGGCATGTTGACAATTACTCATCACAAAAAGGTCTACACAATGGTTATGGTAAAAGCCATGTGTCCTCAATCTCCCCCTTGATGAGTGCATTGTCAACACCAACACAAACCAGAGACAACCCATCCAAATGACCAAGAGCCAAGGAAAAGCAGAAGCAATGAGCAAAGCAAGATCACAACTTGGTCCCCAAAGACATGGGCAACGGCTCGACGCGACTAAGAAAACCAAAGCTAGCCCTCAAGACGAGGCAAAAGGCTCAACACCACCAGCAAAGCACAGAACACCTAAAAAGCGGCTAGACCCTCAAGAAGAGGCAACGGCTCAACATATCTAGCAAAGAAAGGCAATTCAAAACCGCTCGGAGTGCAACTCCCCCTTGATAAATGCATCCTCACAAATGAACTCTCTGGATTTATGGATATTTCTCCCCCTTGTTGGCACATGACTTATCAAGATTGAAGCAAAAGAGACGCAACTCCCCCTCAAAACATGCCATGAAAGAAATGCAAAATGTAGAGCTTCAAAAGTATAGCAATCCGATTACATAGATGATCTAGCAAGTTTGGCAAGTGTATAGCAACAAGCACATATCAAAGCCATTGCTCAAACTGATCAAGTGAAACGAAATATGATACATAAGCAATTTTTGGATCAGTTTTAAGCATTTTCATAAAAACAGGGGTTCACCATCAAGTGTAGCACATAGCAGACATATGCTGAAAAGCAACCCGGTTCTAACCTGTGCACCTTAAGGGACTATCCCATGCATTTGCCTTGTCAAGGGCCTCACCAGTCTCTTATGCTTGGTCTTTTGCCACAAGGTCACGTAGACACTTGCCAGTCCCTTATGCACTCAGTTGTTTCTTTCCCCTTGTTTTTTTATTTATTTGTTTTGTTTTAATGACCATAAAAAGAGTCTTTCTATTATTGCTACAAGGTCATGTAGGTATTTAACCAGTCAAGTAAACAAAGCATGAGCCATAGTCACTTAGCGTACACAGAGTAGAACAAGGGGCTTCACAATCCTATGCATGCTAAGGGCCAAACTGGATGGTGAACATTTTCAAGTTTCATCATGTATTAGTCAAGATCACATTCAGAAAAACAGGCTTAGCTCATAACATGTAACAAGTGATAAAAAGAGCCTAAGCTGTAAGCACCATTATGTATAAACAAGGCATACTAGCAGGATCATAGATGTAATCAACACTGCTATAGTCACGAAGCTCAATAAAAGTACTATGATACATGATGAAATGCAATATGATACAAAAGAACAAAAAGAAAGCCAAAAAACCAAAAGCAAAGAATAAAGCCAAAGAACACTGTACATCAAGATATAGCTACCCTACTCTAAAAAAGGTAGCAAATGCCCAACTCCGCTCTCAAATGGGCAAACTGGGTTTGGTCGAGGGGCTTTGTGAAAATATATGCGAGCTGGTCGTGGGTTCGAATGGGCTGAAGGTCTATGTCTCCTTTCTCTTGGTGGTCTCCTAGGAAATGATAGCGGATCTCAATGTGCTTGGTTTTTGAGTGGAGTACTGAGTTTTTGGCAACGCTTATAGCACTGGTGCTGTCATAGAAAAGAGGCACTCTGCTGAAGTTTAACCCATAATCCCTCAAGGTAGCAACTATCCAAAGCAGCTGTGAGCAGCAAGCAACGGCAACGACATACTCAGCCTCACAAGTGGATTGAGAAATAGAAGACTGCTTACGAGAAGACAAAGAGATCAAAGACGAACCCAAAAACTCACAAGTACCCGAAGTAGACTTCCTCTTGACTCAATCACCCGCATAATCAGCATCAGAATAACTCGAAAGAGAGAGAGTCGAAGAGGTCGAGTACCAAAGACCAAGCTCAGGTGTGAAGCATAGGTACCGTAAGATGCGTTTGACGGCCTGCCGATCCGAAGTGCGCGGTGAAGACTGGAAGCGTGCATAGAGGCAGACCGCAAACTGGATGTCGGGCCTCGTCGCCGTCAGGTACAGCAACGACCCGATCATGCTGTGGTACTCTTTCTGGTCCACGACTTCACCTTCTGAGTCGGCGTCCAACGCCGTCGTAGTCGACATGGGGGTTTGAAGTGGCTTGGCATCACCATGTCGAAGCGCTTTAGCAGATCCTTCGTGTACTTGCCTTGGTGTACAAATGTCCCATCCTGGGTTTGCTTGATTTGCAACCCGAGAAAGAACGTCAGCTCGCCCATCATGCTCATCTCGAACTCCCTGCTCATCATATCTAAAAACTTTGCAACAAGAGCATGTGAAGAGCCACCAAAAATGATGTCATCGACATAAATCTGCACAAAGAGAGTGTCATTTCCATGCTTGAGGAGAAACAAGGTTTTGTCGACCGACCCCATGGTAAAACCCTTGCCCAACAAAAAGGACTTCAGTCGCTCATACCACGCTCTCGGGGCTTGTTTGAGACCATACAGGGCTTTATGGAGTTTATAGACATAGTCGGGATGCTTGGGATTTTCAAAACCTGGGGGTTGCCTCACATACACCTCCTCATCTATGAACCCATTCAGAAATGCACTCTTTACATCCATCTGATACAGCTTAAACCCTTTCGAAGCTGCAAAAGCTAGAAAGATCCTAATGGCTTCTAAACGGGCAATAGGAGCAAAGATTTCCTCATAATCTATCCCCTCTTTTTGGCAATACCCCTGAGCAACCAACCTAGCCTTGTTTCTCACCACAACCCCATCCTCACTCTGCTTGTTCTTGAACACCCACTTGGTTCCTATGGGATGACACTGAGGTGGAGGTGGCACTAAAACCCAAACTTGGTTTCTCTCAAAGTCCTCAAGTTCCTCATGCATAGCATTGACCCAATCTGGATTAGTTAATGCCTCAACCACTTCTTTGGGCTCAAAATCAGCAACAAAAGTAGAATGTGCAAAGTGTGAAATCTCATAAGACTTGTTGCGAGTGACACGCTCATTTATGTTACCGATCATGGATGAAGGAAGATGGCGGTGCTGAATGTGCCGAGGTGCTTCCCTTGATGAAGTCACCTCCCCCTCAACAGTAGCTGGAGCTCCCTCAGGTGCAGCTGGTGCAAGCTGAGGAGCCTGGTCGTACGGCCCCCAAGTGGTAGAAGGAGTGGGAGTGGGGCCGTCAACCGAAGTAGTCATCGCAGGGTCAACTGGGGTAGCCGGTGGAGTCGGCTCGGGATCACCCCAATCGGCATCGTCCTGCTCCTCCTCCACAAAAATGCTCTCATTCATCTCCTCATCACCTGCATGCTCAAAAACAGGAGAGGAACAAGGTGCGGTTTCATCGAAGGTGACTTCACAAGTCTCCATGACATGGTTAGTTTCAAGGTTAAGTACTCGATAAGCATGCGAATGAGATGCATAACCAAGAAAAATCCCGTCTGAAGATCTCGATTCAAATTTGTCCAAGTTTCCCTTCTTCAAGATAAAGCACTTGCAACCAAACACCCGAAAATGACTCACTTTAGGCAACCGGCCAAAATGCAACTCATAAGAGGTCTTCTTCGTAAAAGCTCGAAGGAAAATATAGTTTGAAACATGACAAGCCGTGTTGATTGCTTCGGCCCAATAGCGCCTAGGAGTCCTGTGCTCATCAAGCATCGTCCTGGCCATCTCAACAAGTGTCCGATTCTTGCGCTCAACAATCCCGTTCTGCTGAGGGACATACGGCGAAGAAAACTGATGTTCAAGACCTATAGATGAGTAGAAGATCTCAAAATGAGTATTTTTGAATTTAGTGCCATTGTCACTGTGGATAGCTCGCATGGCATGCTTTGGTAACTCATTTTGCAACCTTAAGATCAGGTCATGAACATGAGTGGAAGCCTCGTCTTTACTCTCCATGAAAAAGACCCACGAATAGCGAGAAAAGTCATCAACAACGACCAACACGTACCACTTGCCACCATCTGACCGGACCCGAGCTGGGCCTACAGTGTCCATATGTAAAAGCTCGCCGGGCCCCTTGGTCATCACCTGGTTCACGGGAGGATGAGAAGCTGCAATCATCTTCCTATGACAGCACGGGTGACAAACAAGATCCTTCTCAAACTTGAGCTTAGGCAATCCTCGGATTAGATCAAGTGAGCTCAATCTTGCAAGCAAGTCGAAACTCAAGTAACCAAGTCTACGATGCCACTTCTAGAGCTCAGAGGAGGAACTTGCCACCAAACAGCGAGAAAGACCAAATGAGTGAGAGAAATCAGCACGAAAAACTTTCCCAAACGGTACAATCTTGCAAACGAGGTTTTCCTGAGCATCAAGAACATGACAAAGTCTTGGCTTAAAATGAACCTCAAAACCATCATCAAAAAGCTGAGACGGAAAGCAAATTGAAATGCAAATTTGATACCAAAGCCACATCTTTAAGCACAAAGTTCTCATTCAGGCGAATGGACCCACGTGAAAGTACTCTACCCTTGCTGTTATCCCCAAATATAATGTACTCACTACACTTCATTTGGGTAAGGTTGGAGAACCATCTTGAGTTTCCGGTCATGTGGCGAGAGCAACTGGAATCAACGAGCCACGTGTTCTCCAGCCATTCATCCTGCATCATAGTAAGACATAGGATGAGCAAATGATCCAACACTGGGGTTAGTAAACTGAGGAGAAAACCAATGTTCGCTCATTCTCCCATGAGAAGTGTTAGCAAAAGCACCATACATGCCATGTCCCACTTGAGTGGAGCGATCACCACGACGAGGAAAACGAGGTCCGCTCCACCTGTAAGACTGAAAGCCATGGTCACGAGATCCGAGGTCATAAGGAGGACCTGAACCCCATCGGGCACGACCGCCTCGTGGTCTCTCACCTGGAGGCCTAGGTCCTTGAGGTGTTGCACCTCTTGGCCTAGCACTGTGCCTCTGAAAACGTGGAGCAAACACACCATGAGTAGAGTTATGGAAAAACTCATACTCATGCCGCTCATCTCTCTTCCTCCGAAAGCAAAACTCAAACAAGTGACCATCATGATGACAATAATCACAGTGATACACCTCTCTCTTGGGTGGTGGTTGACTCACTCTCTCATGGGTATGGTTCACTCTTTGGGTTTGCTTGTTCTTTGAAGGGGTTTAATAGAGATGTCGGGAAGTGTGTCAAGTGGGTTCCTTAGGTGGTTTGGTTTTGGAGTCCACACTTGCTTTGGAGGTGGAGCTTTGGGAGGTTTCTCAAACACACCATCTCTCACATCGGGCTTGTTAGGCTATGGTGGAGTGATTTTGATCAACTTGGGAGAAGTAGAAGGCTTGGTGGATTTCTCAGATGCACTCATACCACTGTGATCACCAACCTTACCAAAAACATTTTCACCCTTCCCACCTGTAGCAAAGCCTAATCCCGTTGTGTCAGTTCCCTTCTTGAACTGATTCATCATCATGCCAAGCTGCGGCTCACTGCAAGACAACCAACTAAGCATTGACCGAAGATTTGTGATTTCTTCTTCGGCCTTTTCTTGTCATGCCTACAAGAGTTTAATTCTAGCTCCAAAGCCTCGCAACAAGCACATCTAGTAACATGGCTAGATTTCTCAAGTAAAGCAACCCTAGCAGTTTTCTCATCTAGAGCAGACTGTAACTCAGCACAAGACTTGCAAGGACTCATAGAAGCAAACTTAGCCTTAGCCTCATCAAGTTCATCTACTAGAGCCACATACTTAGATTGCACATCAGCAAAGTTTGCCATATGGACAGCACAAGCATCACACTCAGACTCATCAGATATAGCTACAGACCTCTTAACAAACTCAAGCTCTTTGACTGCAAGCTCCCACTTAGCCTTAAACTCTTTTCTCTCACGAGTAGCAAGTCTAAGCAGTCTATCTTGACTAAGCAAAGCATCACCCATGGACTCTAGCTCAGCAGTAAGAGACTCGAGATTTTGTTCTACCTTAGGCTTGGGGTCGATGTTCTTCTCAGTGCTTGTGGTAGACTCGTCGAGTGCCATAGTGCAGTAGCCTCCAAGCTTGGAGTCGGTGAAGAAGCATAGCCCGTTGAACCAGTTCTTGACCTTCCGCTCGGCTTCATCATCGTTTGGGGGTGAGCCGCTGTTGGAGTCGTCGTCGAGGTCGCTGAGTGATGCGAGGAAGGCTCGCTGCTTCGCCTCATGCTTCTGCAGGTACTTTTCTTGAAGGCCTTCTTGTTGAATCCTCCCTTGTACTTGTACTTGTACTTGTGGGAGGAGGACTCGTGCTTGTCCTTGCGCTTGCTGTAGTCTTACTTGTTGTTGGAGTTCTTGTCGGCCTTGGGACAGTTGGTGATGTAGTGGTCGGGATCTCCACACCCGAAGCAGCCTTGCTTGGTGATGCCACGCCGGCAATTCAAACGGTTGTTGTGAAACCATGAGAACCGGCTGATCACCAAAGCGAGCTCGTCGTCCCCAAGAGCCTCCATCTGCTCCTCTGTAGCTGAAACCAAAGACGACAAGGCAAGAGACAGTGTGTGAAGGGTTAGCGAAGAACTTGAACCTCCTGTACACGAGACCAAAGCCATGGTAGGGGCGACGGATTTCCGATCCTCGCACGCATCCGGTGATCAATCTCGGTGGACTTGAGCTTCTGAACGGCTCATCCACGGTGAGAGTCTCGTAGGCCGGGCGATTCGATGATCGCCGAGACCTTCACTTCCTAAACCCTCCGATCAAGAGCATATAGAAGCTTAAGGGCTCTCTGATGATCGTCATAGGGCATCTGAGGATTGTTTGCCCTCATCTTGTTCACGATGGTTTGGAAGCGAGTGAACAAAGAATCAACAGATTCACCATCGATTTGAACAAAGTTCTCATACTCTCGCTTGTGTGTCTCATAGAGTCTGGTCTTGGCATGGGCAGTACCGTCATGACAGCTCTGCAGTCTAGACCAGATCTCTTGAGCAGTTGCACAATCAGAAACATGCTCAAATTCTTGCAAAGAGAGAGCAGAGAACAAGACAGTTCTGGCAGTATTGTTCGCCTTGTGTTGGTCGATCTGTGCTTGGTCAACACGGGCAGCAAGTTCCACGTAGTCCGCATTCTCACAGATCTCCCAAACACACGAATCAATCCCTTGGAGATGCGCCGACATGCGTATCTTCCAATAGGGATAGTTTGTACCATCGAAGTGCGGTGGCTTGCCAAGCCCACGGTTCTCCATACTATCACCTTCGGAGATCACGGAACGATTAAGGTGGAGAAATCCTTAACCTGCTCCGATACCAATTGAAGGACCGGAAACGGCGACCAGAGGGGGGTGAATGGGAGCGTCAAATTTCTTTTGAAATATTTGGCCTATGTCCCAAAATCACCACCAAACAAATAAAATCTTCAAATCTAAGATACTCGCACCAACTGGTGATGTGAGTATCTAGATAAATTCTTTAGAGCGATAGAAACGCAACGCAACAGACGGAATTGAAATCACGAGTCCGAGAAAGCCAAGTTACACGCAAAACGAAATCGAGCTAGTGAAAATTCAAAAAAACAGCAAAAATTCGTTCATCCATCGGCACAAGTATAGTGCTTGGCTATCTGTCCGAGCAAGCAATCACGGGAATAGCCGACCACAAAAATCAAGGAAAAATTACCAAAGCGTGCACAAAACAAGGAATCACGGCTAGAGAAAATTTACGAAAAATCAGCGAGATAATTCATTCATCCATCGGCATAGTACGGTGCTTGTCTATTTGTCCAGCAAGCAAACACAGGAAATAGCTGACCACAAAAATCATAGAAAAAATCCAAGAAAATAGTGAAGAAGAACAGGAACTCAAGATCCAAAATCAAGACACCATAATTGAACACAAGAGGCAAAAGAGAGCTCGAACAGTCTGCTGTGCTGACTGTACGAGATCTCGAAAACCACAAAAACAACTCAACAAAAATCAAGGAAAAATTCCAAAAAAAATAGTGAAAAAGAACAGGAACTCAAGGTCCAAATCAAGACACCAGGATTGAACACAAGAGGCAAAAAAGAGCTCGAACGGTCTGCTGTATACACCCGCGACGTGCGAGATCTCAAAAACCATAAAAACAACTCAAGAATCACGAGACACATGATTAAACCCGGAGGAAACAGTGAGACTAGGCGCTCGGCTTGCCACGCACTACCGGTTCGAGTAAGACTTGCGAGATCTCTCTCTCACACAAAGAACTAGAGGAAGAGAAATCCTAAAAGAAAAAATAGAAATGGAAGAGGTGAGGGGAAGGGAGACCCTCATCCTCTATTTATAGGGGCAAGTCTATTTTACATTCCTTCTTTGCCCTTGGATACATGAAGAGCCAAACCACTCAGCTAGGGGCATAAGTGTCCAGCTCAGAATTCTCTTGATCCGACGGCCACCGCACCTCCTCACCGGTAGCCTTGCTCCCAAGCAATCTCCCCGATGCAGCCACGTGTCGTCCGTCCGAGCTGGACCACCCTGGTTTTGAGGCGCAAATGAGGAAAACCCGCCATCGATGGTTTTGAGGCGAAACCACTAAACCCTCCGTGAGTAGCATAGCCCGTACGCGTCCCCCGCCATGTACACTTGCGCTCGTCGATGTCCCAGCTGTCAGCCACCACGGCTGGCCGTCCGGTCCTCAGGTCCTTCGATCCAAGCCTCACGTCCGCCCTTCACCGCACCCGGTCCGTCAGCACGGCACGCCCTACTTGATCTTCACCAACCGTCGACCACCGTCTCCGAGCTCGACACCTGCAAACAACACAAGCCAAGAGACACCATCGTTTGACACGAAACCGCGTGCCATCGGTTAGCAGATACACACACGCCTTATGTTGGCATGTTGACAATCACTCATCACAAAAAAAGTCCACACAATGGTTATGGTAAAAGCCATGTGTCCTCAAATTCTCTTTTTTTTGAATGGTTTTGTTATCAAATTCTGGGCCTTGCTTTTGCCATATTGCACATCTCCTTTCTTACTTACCACTTTTCTGCTTCTTTCTTTTCGCGAACGTGTCCGTTGACGAGACGTTTCATTAAGAGGGTTATGAAAATTGAAAGTAGATTGTTTCTGCTTCTTTTCGGTTCCTCCTTTAGTGTTGCAACAAGCCATGGCTTGCGCTATGTAACCGTTTTGATACCCTCTTTAATTAAAAACTAGTAGAAAGCGCGCACCCTGTGCGCGTGTGGCAAACGATATAGGTGTCACACATTAAAATTCTATGAGAAGCTAATTAAGAGTAATAGGCAAATATATATATTTAGATATATAGGTAAAGATCAAGCACCACATAAGTATTTGTTGTAATTGTTCGACAACAAATAGGAATATATTACATGTGGTCTTCATCGGGTAATGTTGAAGCATAGGCATACAGTACGTACGGCGCCACGGGATTTGTAAATGTTAATGTGGCTTCATGCATTGTGTTGATGTACATTAGGCTGGATTACAGGTGGCACTGTTTCCGTTGACATAATTGAACATATTTCATGGAACATATATATAACAGTGCGAAAGTAAAGAGATTGTCATGCTGATGCACCAAAGAAGTTGCCCTAACTACAATGCGAGCGGTTTGCAAACGACCCTCTCGGAGCATCATTACTCCTACTGCAAACTGAGAAACAAGACATCTTAGTTGCAAACAATTGCATGTACAAATTAACAAATGTTGTGGTAGGGACTTGAGAAGAATGCTTACCTGTTTATGATGGGGGCTGCTATGCTTTGCTGCTGCTTTGGTAACTTTGATACCTTGGGTGTTGCTTTGTAGGCCTATATGGTAGGATTACGAGGGGGCGAGCAACCATATGGATCATATCCTTGGATACCCATAATAGCTACCACTAAATTGGTTCGACTCTTATTGGGGCTACAACAAAAATGAAACAAAGGGAATGTGACTTCTAGTCGACTCCCAAGCTGGCTTCTATCTAGCACCCTTATGGTCTTCTCGGTGATGCCCCGAAAAAACAACTTTTTCAGGTGAACATAATCGATATAGTTAGTAGTATCTTTTCAGAAAATTATAGAAACATTTTTTTCCACTACAAATTTGAAATCATTTGTCATATGGGTAAAATTTACACGGTATACTCTTCATTTAACATGGAATTACTTTAGCCAATTGGGTGCTAATTTGGCACTAAAATATTGGCACGAAAAAGGTTTCACAATGGAACTGAATACTGGACATAACATCAGCAATGAGCATTGGCTAGCCT
Organism: Themeda triandra; assembly: GCA_018135685.1. Taxonomy (NCBI): domain Eukaryota; kingdom Viridiplantae; phylum Streptophyta; class Magnoliopsida; order Poales; family Poaceae; genus Themeda; species Themeda triandra. The sequence goes on along the minus strand of JAENPR010000278.1, from coordinate 405,526 downwards.
ATAAATCGATCTGAACAGTACATAGACCAGGATATTCTTCGTACTGTCGAACACTGGATGGATCGACAACACTTTTGTACACGAGGTATCTCAACATAGAGAGGTTGTCCTTATGGACTGAGGGTTTAGTTCGGAAGCTTGTTAGCTACAGTCGAGGTCAAGACGACCATCATAATGAAGTGTACAAAACAAATATCGATGTCTTGCTTCGATTGCTATGAAGTGGGTGGTAAATAATTCAACAGATTCATCCCATAACTCCAGTGAACGAATTACAAGAAGTTCACAATAAAGGAGTAACATATACTTTCCAAAATTCATATTTAAGGACACCATATGCAGTTGTCGTTGTTTTCATAGTATCAAAAAGGTGAAGCATGTCTTTAGCTACCAAATTTTAGTGACCATGAGTTGGATGGCCAGAATGTCTTTGCATGAACAGTGTACTATGCACTTATGCAGGCTAATTATGTCAATATTTGGCTAGAAGACAATTGTTTTTCTATCGATATTATATGATATTTCAATTCAAATAAGTAATTACTGATAGTGAAATGGTTTGTGTCGGTTCAAGCTCTAAAGGACATAACTATCCATATTTAAAAATCTGGAGACATGTGATAGCCTAAAAGTTCCAAAGCTTAATTTCTGTCACTTTGTGTAATCCAATGAGGAAGATGAACATGTCTGGCAGCAACAATGCTAATTAACAACCTGTATGCTGAAGCAGAAACAACATTACCATGGAATTGAATGGACCAAAAAACACGGGCAATTGATTTAGAAAAGGAAGGGATAGATGATATGGAACAGAATGCATACCATTGCAATAGGAACCACAGAGACTGAGTTGTTGGTTCCATTTCAGGTTTTTTTTTTGAACGCAATGGCATGAGCTCTGCCTTTCAATTAAGATAGAGAAAGAGAGTTTATATACAAGCAAGATGACACTCCAAAAGGATAATAAGGACCCTTGGAGCAGAAAAACACCAACAACAGCAACTTGAAGGGTAAAAAAAACTGCTAAAACGAAAGCTCTCTTTCTCTGCTCTATGTCTTCCTTGATTCTTGCAGCCACTTGTGGCACCGTCTCTGTAGCGTTGTTGAAGATTCTTCTATTTCTCTCTTTCCAAATATTCCAAAATGTGTAAATGACTACCCCATTCAGCCATCTGCGTTCAGCAACCTGGAACTTTCCATTTCAGGTTGGTACTCATATTTATCAACTATGCCTTTAACCTGTGGGGAAAGCCGCAAAATAAGCACAATTAGTACTGCTAAGATTTTTTTCTTTGGTTACATGGAGATATGTAGAGATTAAGGACAAGCCTTGATCATTTGTGTCTAGAATTGAGGAAGTTTGAAATCATGCTTCTTTGTGCCAGGCAACATGATCTGTTGGGATATAACTATATTTTGAATATATGAGTAAAAAAAATAGTTCCAACATTTTTTTCTTGTTCGTGATGTTAAAGCAATTTTCTCTGTCCTGTCACGAGGATAAACTACAGGGCATGAGGAAACAATTAGCAACGCAGGAAGAAAACTGTAACAACTTCTAAAAAATCGACCTTGTAATGCTTTGGTCTGAATCCTAATGTAGTTAAATTAATCAAACTTAATTGGTCGAGACACTCAATAGAGGAAGTTGCACTGCACTTTGGTGAGCACTGACTATCTGAACATATCCAAATGCATGTATAAACTCGACCCCATTGTTTTATAGAAGGAACCAAGCTTCACTGCAACACCATTACTTATAAAAACAACTGCACTAACACATGTGGGTCAGCAGTATTCTAAGGGAGCATCAAACCTTGTATGGAGCAGTGCTGCAAGGAATCACGCTATCATTTTTGTTTGGTTGTAACAGAGAGTCATGGTAATTAGCAGTCACTCAAGCTAAATAAAATGAACCAAAGAGCATTGAAGCGTATTAGTTATAAAAATTATACAGGGAAGTGTTTTAGGTACCACTGAAACATACAGCACGCCCATTTTGTTTGCAGTTGCTGAGTGAACTAATTAAGTGATGAGTAATGTGCTTAGATTTTGCAATGGGAAAAACACAAAGAACACTTAATTTAGTTTGCTTCTAACACTCCTGTAGGATCGGAGGCATGTCAAGAAAGCAGAGATCAAAGTTAAGAAAGCAGAAGCCCTATACTATCTAAGATACCTGACAAAGTAACTTTAGATCAGTCATTTGAAAGCGAAGTGCATGAATATTTCAAAATCCCCATGTTGTCTGGCCTTGTAATGTAAACAATGACAACAAAGAATATGTGAGGTAGTTAACCGATTAACAAAATCTGAAAACCAACCATGCTATTATGGATTAAAGTATTTTTCATATTACTATCACACTGATTGTGGAAATGATTAGTTTTATGCATCAAATTTAAATAAAAATATAAAGCCCTAAACATGTTTAATCTTAATAATCTGAAAGTTAGAAGAAGAGCAGAAAATTCTTGTTTTCATAACAAAAAAATAGCAGTCAGTAACTCAGAACAGATAAAATTTAAAACATTTACTGAAAAGACTTATGAATATCTTACCTTCCAGACATCATATCTACATATATAATGTGCTTCACAGTTTCCTGGGAGAAAATACATCTTAAACTGGCGATGGTTCAAGCTTTTCAGGATTATAGTCATGAACAAGGGACTGATCTCCAGCTTCCATCCTCTTAATCTTCCATCCATGCTGTTCCACAAACTGCTCCCTTTCATTGTGTGATGCCTTCAATGCATAGGCGACAAAACTCATGAATAGGCTTCCAAATGTTGCAACAAAATTAGACTACAAAGAAGCACTGCTGGATTACCTTTTTGAATAACCCCTGTTCATTTCCTATTTTTGGTCATAAGCAAGCTTGACCTGAGAACCAAAGGCACCGATTAGATTAGACAAAAGAAGAAACTATCACAAGCTGCACATTTCAGAAAGGGGTTCCATCAAGGAGTTCTCAACATTGGTCATAACCATTGTGTCATCTCAGTTATCAGCAAAAAGGATGTAAGCATCAGTCAATAAGAAGATAAGTAGGAAAGCACGCATCGTACACAAGCAGCATACTTTTGGACAAACAACATATAGAAGTCGATGGCTGTACTCACCTGATTGTCCCTTGACTTTGGTTTTGTGATCATGTCGACAAGGCCCTCGGCATCCAACAATATCACGGTTAGTCAGTTACACGAGACCCATTTAGAATTCACAGGGCGATGATCATAAGCAAGTAAGCAGGCAACTGCCTATTATACTTTCCTGAATTCTTGATTTATGCAGCATGAATGTATAAATAAATGATTAGAATTTTTATAGCATGTCACAATCAATGTACATACCGAATGGAACAAAGAAACTGGAAATACATAAGCATCTATTGCTTCCTAACCAAGTGTGAAGGGTTGCAATATAGAAATGGATAAATGAAAAGGCCATATGAGTTACCGAAAGACCAGCACAGTGGATCATAGGTAAAGAAGAACGCAAAGGAAACCTTTTAAAATTGAGTAGCCTCGAAATATATATATCTATCATGTGATGAAGATCTTGGAGTATCAAGACACCCAACGATGGCCAAGTGAAGGGAATCAAACTGAGGTGGCTGAGGTGGACCAATGGGAGATAGAGCAAGTGATGGGGCGCTGAAGTGGACCAATTAGCGAATTTCAGGCGACGTGGGCGGTACGACTATGCTGGGAACAACTGCGAATTATAGTTGTTAATGTCAAGTCGCTCATAAGACCTTCATCATTGTCTTATACTGTACATCATAAATGGGTATGAACCATTTCGTCATAGGCATAAGAATAAATGGATTGTAAGGAAGGAATCAAAATTTGGCTATCAATTTCTCACAAACAAAATTACGAAGAACAAATTAAAACCAATAGAAAGGCCCAGACCATAGATAATGAAGATTGCAAAAGGAAATTTAAAAAATTTAGAGGCCTCGAAATAAATATATCATCATTTGACCAAGGTCTTGGACCATGAAGATATCCAAATAGATGGAAACTGTCCAGTCTCTCACAAGACCTTGGTCATTGCCTGGTACTGCAGATCAGGACATGTATGCAGCCATTTCGTCATAGACAAAACAATAAATGGATCATAAGGAAGGAATCGGAATCTGGTTATCAATTTGCCATAAACAGAATTAGAAAGGCCAAATTGAAATTAACACAAAGGCCCAGACCATAGACAGAAGATTGCAAAAGGAAGCTTACCAAATTTTAGAGGCCTCAGAAATATATGTATCATCATCTGATCAAGGTCCTGTAGTATGAACACATCCGAATATATGGAAAATATCGAGTCTGTCACAAGATTAAGCAATTAGCACCTAGATACATTTTGCCTCTATCTATTTCATTCCTCACCAATAGAAGCATAGCTCAACATGCACATTTGCAGGCATGACACTACTAAGTAGATAGGTATTTTTTGTCCACAGTTGGCAACAGGGATGGCAATATTTGTTAAAACCTCAGTACAACTTACAAAGAGCATGATCTGTCGTATACAAATATAATTTTGATGTATGGAACAAATGTAGTTCACAGAACATTCCAAACTCCTTATCTACTTTTAGTTGAAGCAGATCATCAGCACAAATATTACTGCATATAGAAATATAGATGTCATATGAGAAGGCAAAGCCAAACGAACTGAATTTAGCCTCTCTGAAACACTGTATAGCAAGGCACTGTAACCCTGTCGGGAAGATGGAGGGGAGAGGATAGGGTCCAGGGAGAAGGCATGAGATGGAGGAGGAGAAGAGGGCAAGGCACCGTCTCACCGCGCCGCCGAGCTGAGCCACCGCCACAGCCGGCGACGAACAGCTATGGTTTTGTCGAGCATGAGCAGACCGGCGGCAGGGTGCGGCACCATGGCTGCGGCCACCGCCCGCGCTGCTGGCCGGCCGATACGCCGCCGCCTCATCCTCTCCGCCTGGTTGCGCCGCCGGCTGCGGCCGTGCCGTGGTCGGGGACGACGGCGGCCCGGGGCCGTCGCGGGGCCCCGCCGCAGCCTCCGTCCACGCCGCCCCGTGAGGAGCGGGGAGAGGAGAGAAGGAGAGAGAGAAGCGAGGAGGGGAGGCGGAGGCGGAGGCGGCTGTGGGAGCGGCGGTGGCGCCGGCGAGGCCCTCGCCCTCCCGCAGCGCCGGCGGTTGGGAGAGACGGAGAAGATGAGAGTTTTTTTCTTTTTTCTTTTTTTTTTAATCGAGAGGAGGGGGAGGGGCGAGATAACGGTGGAAGATGTGGAAGTTTTTTTTTGGCCGGCGACGTGGCCTAATTGTGGCCAAGTAAAGGGAATCAAGCTGAGGTGCTGATGTGGACCAATGGGAGATAGAGCAAGTGATGTGGCGCTGAAGTGGACCAATCAGCGAATTTCAGGCGACGTGGACGGTACGACTACACCGGGAACAACTGCGAATTCTAGTTGTTAATGTGCTTGCTAACATGGTCGCGAAAAACAAACATTGCACATCTTCGACAGCTCCCCTTGCAGTGTACGGCTTTGCTTCATGCTATTTCGTATGTATACACCTTGCTTGTAGGGGAGTGTATTATATAAAGCTAGCGGCAGTGTATTCAATTTCAATATTCTAGTCTTTGTCCTATATATAACATTATGTTTGGGCTAGGGATTTCTTGACCAGTTGAGTTGAATACGCTTGGCTATCTTCAAAGCTGGTGTCAACCTTGAGCTTCCTCCTTGGCTTTTGTTCTCTGCTGCTGGCGATGGAGGAGGCAATTATCGGAGATTCCGGTCGACTGAAACATAAATCTCCACGAGCTTTTGTCAAGGACTTCAATGTAATTATATTTTGTTGTGGGGTCTCCTTCTTAAGGGTCTGGATGTAATATCTTTGGATGCTTAATAAAATCCATCCCATTTTCTCAAAAAAAAAAACAATTTTGATTTTAGGACATCTCCATAGTATTTCTCATCTCCTCCCCACTCCAAATTTTTTTGTAATATACTCTCTCTATTTCAAAAATTTTTAAGGCATTTGGGCTTTTCTAGGTACATAACTTTCACTACCTACCAAGATATATATTACTCCAGATATAGTAAAAGTTATTAGAAAATCTAGAATCACTAACAATTTTAATCGAAGTACGAGATTAAATTGATCAACCAAGTATCCAATAGGATACTTTGCCATCAATTTTTGAGAGATATCTCAAAATATATATCTTCTCTTCCCTAAAGAACTGAGGCATAAAAACTTCTACTCTTTGTGGTCCTCACACCAAAATATCACACAAGAACCTGTGCACCGGCCACCCACCACCATATATACGCCTGTGTCCACCATTGCACCGCCATGTGCCAATAAGCCTCACACCATGAAAGGGTCTAGCCTAATGGTTAGCTCACCTGAGTAGCACCTAGCAGACTTAGGTTTGACTCCCCGTGGAAATGAATTTAACATGTATGCCTTCTAAAAAAATTAAAAATAAGTTGGAATTTGCCTTGCTGACTTGCCTCACAACACTTAGCGCTGTGTCCCGAACCATTGAAGAAAATGTTTTGATAATGGGTTCTAGAAAAAAAAAACAGTGAAAAAACTGAAGCAGCATGCCATGTTCATTTCTCTCTCTCCCACCACTTGTTTTCTCAAGCTTTGCACTCTAAAGTCTAATGTCCTATGAGTAGTAGTAGAGGGACTATTTTTGAGAGATTCATGCTGAAATTGAGCTAAGGCTACGTTCGTTTGCATGGAATTGATTCCCCGCCGACTGGTCTCTTCGATGGTTTGTACTAGTTCAGAATTTTTCCTGTGCTGGAACGGCCAGAAATGGCCTAACAAAACGGCGCCTAAATGAGATACAGCTATGGATGTTGTGGAGTCTTTGACTTCAAAAATTGAATCGTGCACTCTAATCCCCTGGAGAGATGACTAGGATAACAGAAAACCCGGATCCTCAATCAACCTTATCTAGACCCATTTATCATTCCTTTGCATCCGGACATGCATGACTAGTTCACGTGCATTGCTGCCCTATATATACACAAGATCACCAGTACTTGTAAAACCAGCAACCGAACCAAACAAGCACAACACGTCAAAACCAAGCGGCAGAAAAATGTGGAACCCCAAACCCCTCCTCGTGCTCGTCTCCCTCTGCATCTCAGCGCTGTCGTCGCCATGCACGGCAGCCGGTAGCAGCGGCGGCAAGCCCTTGGTCACCGCCGTCACCAAGGACGCGTCCACCTCCCTCTACACGGCGCCGCTCAAGGCCGGCCACCCTCTCGTCCTCGACCTCGGCAGCCCGGTCATCTCGCTGACTACCTGCACCTCCAAGAACGGCACGGTCACCACGCTCTCCGCGAACGCCACCGACGGCCAGAACCCGCTGTTCCCAGTCTCCTTCTCCGCCGTGGCCTCCTGCACGCCGTCTCCATCGTCCAAGCTGCCCGCTGGCGCCGTCGGCGTGGTGGGGCTCGCGCCCGGGATCCAGTCGTTCCCGGCGCAGGTGGCGCGCACGCAGAAGGTGGCCGACAAGATCGCGCTCTGCCTGCCCAGCGACGGCAAGTCGACGTCCGGCAACAGCGTCGGCGTGGCCATCTTCGGCGGCGGTCCCCTCATCTTCCAAGACCGTGGCGACTTCACCACGATGCTGGCCGGAACAGCACCACTCCACGGCTTCAACGGCTCTCCAGGCTACTTCGTCTCCGCCACCGGCATCGCCATCGAGCAGAGTCGCATCGGCACCTCTGCCGGGTCGCTCGTTGTGGCGCTGAGCTCGACGACCCCCTACACATCTCTCCGCCCTGACGTGTACGCTCCGTTCCTCAAGGCGTTCGACGCGGCGGCGACGGGGCCCAACTTCCCATGGATGTCGAGGGTGACCCCGGTGGCGCCGTTCGAGCGTTGCTACAACTCGACGCAGCTGCCGCCGACGCGGCTGGGCTACGCCGTGCCGCAGATCGACGTGATGCTGGAGGGCGCGCAGAACTACTCGGTGCTCGGTGGGAACTCCATGGTGCAGGTGAACGGCAACACGGCGTGTCTCGGGTTCGTCAAGGCAGCGGCCGGGGGCCAAGCGCCGGCGGTGGTCGTCGGTGGGTTCCAGCTTGAGAACCACCTGCTGGTGCTCGACGTGGACAAGAAGCAGTTTGGATTCACCACGTTCCTCAATGCCATCGGGCTTTCTTGCAGCAATTTCAATTTCACTCTTGCTGCCTAGTACTGAATATTCGCGATCTGTGACTCTGTGTTGTATCACTGCTATGTATAAACAGATAAATAAATAAATAACAAAATTGGAATAAATTGTTTGGAGTGTTCCAGCTTCCAACAGATCGTGCTGGACAGCTAACTGGTTGGCAGTTTGACTTTGACCATCCTATGACTCGGATCAGTTTAAGTATTGTCAGTACTGCAAACAGAAGATAGAGCTACGTTAGTTGTGTAGTTGACTCCACTCCATGGTATTTTAAGTTGCATTCAAATACATGTATTTCCCACGAAGGAATGAAGTACAGTAACTCTGTGGGCGTCGGTGCAGGTGGGCTAGGGAGCTCAACGTCGACCATGCTGCTGCACCCGCCGACCCACTGGCGTGGAAGCACACTGGAGGCCGGGTTGACCCGATGTTGGATGAGCTCGCTGCCTCCCTCGTCGTGCACCTGTCTACAGCGTCACCAGAATTGCCTTCACCACCACGTTTGTTCCGGCTACGCTTCGCGGTTCACGACGGCCCGGTGGAGGCCGCTGTGGACGCGGCAGAGGTCGCCGCTTCACTACAGCCTACCCCGGGCTCGGTGGCGCTGGAGATGGCTGGCGTCGATACGGTAGTTGCCGCCGACCCCAGCAGCCCTCCGCCGCATGCTCCGGCCGCCGGGCACCCCGCAATACCCGTGCCTGTAGCAGCTACTGAAGTCTCGGTGGCTGTGGAGGACCGGCCCCCCTCAGGCTCGGACGGGGGCGGCTGTGGACGGCACGCCTGCGTGGACGTCACCTTCGATGGAGACGCCGGTGCGCCGTGCGGAGTGGGGGCCTTTGATGACACGCCCGCGGGCACGTCCGACCCATCGGTCCCCCCGGCGTCCTCACCTCCAGCCTCACCGGCACCGGCCCTCGACCCTGCTCTAGGACCGACTGAGGCGTCGGTCGCTGCCTTCATCGACAGCCTCACCCTGCCTATTGTACCACCCCTCGTGGCGGATCCCCCACGCCCACGGACATCCTCCATCAGCGTGGATGAGTGGCGCCTGCGTCGCAGTTCGCGCCTGGCGGCCAAGTCAGCCTATCGCGACCCTAACCCGGAGCGTCAGGCTCGCCGGGTGCTGCTCAGCAAGTGGTCTGATCGGCCGGCCAACGCGGCGTCCGAAACCCCAGACGCCACCATCGAAGTCCGGTTCCACGAAGCCTTCGGCGGCGACATTTCCTCTTCTCGGCGTGAACAGATGAGGGAGCTGTTTCCACAACTCAGGAGGCGTGCCGCGCGGTCGACGCCTCGACGGGCTAAGGCTTCCGCCCAGTTACCGGTCGCACTTTTAGTTTCTAAGTCAGTACAACCTTTTCGCTCCACCGTTGTAGCCGGTGCCTTCTGTTGTGTGCTTTGCTTGCTTTCGCCGCGGCAACTCGCCCCGGGAATGGCAAGTATGTAACAAAAACTCCTTTTTCTCTTAGAGCAATACATGCAAAGTGCATGATTTCGAAAAAAAAGTACAGTAATTCCCATCGAGAGTCACTCAGCATAAAAAGTTACAGCCACGTTAGTTGACTCACATGTTATATTTTCCATGGAAAAATTCCACTCATGTAGACTCACATGTACTTTTTTTATGAAGAGCAAAGCTTTATCTACCCTACTAATACACCGTTTTTTCTCTGCTACGTCCACAGAACAAAACGTTCCCCCGCTGAGATGCCCCTCTAAATCCACCCCAAAAAGTGTACACAGGAAAACAACATCTTTGAAACGAACCGTCCAGATCTACTTTCAGTCTTCTCTCTCCTTACTCATTACACAATGGAAGGCCTGGATTATGTGTATCAAATCCTCCTTACTCTCACCCCACGCGCAATCCCCGCACTTTCAGCGCTCCCATCCCGCACACCCACACGACGCAATTCGATTTCCCCTCCGCGCTTCCTCTTCCTGTCGCAAGTGGCGAGGAAATGCCAGAGGCGTGCGGCTAGGGTTCTTCGCCGGCGCAGATTCCCCACGGCTTCCCTCTCCTTCCCTCACGCGCTTTTCCGGGCACGAGCGCGCGAGGATGGGGCCAGTAGCGCCGTTGTGATGGAGCTCAGGCCCGTAGACACCAGAGCACGGGCGGGCAAGGATAGAGCCCAGCCGCGCCATTGCGGCAGAGTCGGGCCAGGCCACGCTGGCAAGGCGAGGCCGCAGCATCGCCGAACAGCTGAAAGCTCCGGTTTGGTTTTGGTAATTAATGACGTACCTAGTTGCTAATGGCTTTGCTAAGTGTATGTAGAAGATTAGCAATCTAGGTGATGATGAAGCTTGGAGATCATGGTGATGGACGTGATGGACTTAGTGCATGGTCAAGCTTCGGAGAGAAAAGGAAAGGCCCATGGAGATCAGCAAAGGTATAACTTGATAGGGCTTTTCGATTTGGTGATCGAGACACTATAGAGAGTGTGATCACATTTAGGATCGATAACCAACTATCAAGAGGGGAATCCACGGTTGATTCACGGTCTAAAATGCCTCTAGATTCGACTTTGCATGATGCATTAGAGGCTAACTAGAGTGCTAACCCTTGCTAACATTTTCATGAGATGATATGCTAACTCCTGTGCTTGAGAAGTGGTCTACACTGTTGGAGTTGGCACCCAAGGCAAGAGGTTTGGACTTGGATCAACGACGGCACGACGACGACGATGAAGCGACAAGGCGGTGGCCTTCTGTGTGCACCAGACGCGGCCGGCGTGAGGCGCCGGATGCGGCCGTGGTTGGCCAAACGCGACACAGAACCACCTACAGGAGGATTCGGCGTCGGACGCAGCGCCGGACGTGCGGCCAGGCGGGCCGAACGCGTCTGGCGCGTGTTGGAGTGGCACAGGCAGCTGGCGGCTCGGCTTGCTACGCCGGACGCAGAGGCTGGCGCGTCCGGCGGTCGCCGGACGCTACCCAGTGAGGGTCGGCCATCGGCTGGACCGCCGGACGCGGCCCTGGAGCGCCAGACGCACGTGGAGAAGCCCCGCCGGACATTGACGTGGCGTTTATTCAAATCCAATGGTCGGCTCGGGGAGAGGCGACGAACGCGTCCGGCGCATGCCTGCGGACGCGTCCGGTGCGTTGTCTGCAGCAGCCCGAAGGGGACAACGGTCTGTTTTTATGGCTCGGCTATAAATAGAGTGGTGGCCGGTTGGGGAGGTCTCTCTTCGCCATTTCTTCTAACCTGAGCATTCTTTGAGCAAGAGAGACTCCTCTCCACTCATCTCTTTGATTCTTTGATCATCCTTGAGTAAGATTGAGTGAGATCAAGTGCGTTGCATTGAGAGTTGCATCTAGAGGCACTTGTTCATCGAGTTTGCTGCGGATTATTGTTACTCTTCGGTGATTCCCATCACCGTAGACGGTTTGGAGCAGCCTGTGGTTGTGAGCTCGACTCGGTGATTGTTCGAGGCCACACCAGTGGATTGTGAGGGGTTCTTGGTCCTTCCCCACGGGAGAGTCGCGAAAGGATACTCTAGTGGATTACTCGTGGCTTGAAGGATCCTAGTCTTGTGTTGGTGGTGCGGCTCCCGACTGCGTTGTTTGGCGTTGAGTGCCAATTGAGCGTGCACACCACCAAGCTAGTGCATCGCCACAATGAGGACTAGCTTGCTGGGAAGCAAGTGAACCTCGGTAAAAAATCTTTGTGTTGATTTGTGTGTGCCGAGGTCTCCTCTTGTGATTGATGGTAGGTGATTGGTATTCTTCAAGGTGATTGGTCATCTTCATCTCTACACGGCGGTAAAACCTTCCAATCCCCTCCAGCGTACTTACTTTCCTAGAATTGCCTTGTGGTTCGCCGAGAGTATTAATTGTGTAGCGCTATCTCGGCCTTCTAGTTGTAAAGTAGAATTGCTTTGTGGTTCGCCGTGAGCCTTACTTATGTAGCGCTATCACGGCTTATTGGTTATAGCCTACTAGCTTGACTTGTTAGGGAGGCTTGTATAGACTAGTCGAAGCTTTAGCTTTGCACATTTGCCGCCTAGTTGTCTAACAAGTTGCTTAGTGAAGTTTCGCAAGAAATTTTATTAGGCTATTCAACCCCCCTCTAGCCATTTAGACCTTACAACGTCGCCCCCGATCCGTCAGGTTCCGGGCTGCAGACCCAGTCGTCATCGTCTGCCGCTGCTTCGGCGTCATCACGGTCGTCACGGCCGCCGCAACGCTGCTCTTCATCGTCGCCAATGTCCTCTCCGTGGTCTACTCCTTCTGCGGTGGCACAGAATAGATGTACATAATCCTGATGCTCCCAGATTCTCAATTTCCCATTGCAACTCCAACTTCCTTCCCCTGAGCCCTACTCCTCCTTGTCATGTGGCTGACTATTGGTGTGGGCTTCCTTCCGAATCCCACATCATCGGTGGCATGTTCCGGTGCTACGCGCAGTGGTGTTCTCTATCTTCGTCGCCGTGCTCGAGACCGTGTGGACACCGGTTATCAAGCTTGGGAAGGTTTCCTCTGTCTCTGCTCACCGTCTTGCTTCTCTCGCTTGATTCACCATTTGCTATGAATTTTATCTCCGAAACACTATCGGTGCATTGTGTGGTAACAGTTTGCAGTGAACCCATCGTCGTAGGGTTTGGTGAGATCGGCTTGGAGGTGCTAACACAAGCGGTTCCCTAAAATCATGAATCTCCATCGAGGAGTCCTTTGCCCGGACAAGAGGTTAGATCTACATCACTTGATAAATGTGGATCACATGCTCTATTTGTATTGTGAGTTCACTTTTTCAGTGTTGGACACCCTTCAGGTTGAATTCCAATAATTGATCTCCGGTACATGCTATTGGAAGAAGGATCCTCTCCTACTGACATACAAGGTGTTTGATATGTACAAGTTGTCCAGTTTGGCTCATGATTTTTTAAGAAGAGATTTAATTTTTGTCCTATACTTTAGTAATCTTCATGGGTAGAATAATCCTGAAGAAAGACACTCCCTGAGAACTGAACAATGAAATATGAGCACTTGAGTACAGTGAGATTAGCACTGGACAAGCAGTACTCCGTGTTTTCTCTTGATACTCATGTATTCCTAAGGTGTTTTTTTTTTTGGTGAGTATTTGATCGACCTGTGGTTTTCATTGGGATTTTGTTTGCAACGAGATGAAGCAGACTGAGCTGTCGACGTAGTTGGGGCTCACAGATAGGAACTGCAGATGTGGTTTTGCCATTGCCGCCTCAAGAACTGCTAAGCTCTGTCAGCCAAGATTGCTCGGCCGGCTCAAGGACTGCAAAGATATGTTACAGGCAAATATGTATTTTCTTGTGTCTTAAGCTTTAGTTTTGTGATACTAAATTGTTAGTTGATCTCCTCCTGACTCGGTCCAACGACCGAGTCAGGGCCTTTGATCGCTCCTGATCGGGGGGAGCCCAGTCAAACACTTGGCTGGTGGGCCCCTGTCGCACAGTGCCTATAAGAGGAGGTGGAGGCCACTGGCTCTAGTCACGAGGTTCACGACAGTAGCCGCCACCCCACCTCCCTTGCCGTAATCCGATCCAGAGGGAGGTGCTGCCAGCGACGGGAAGCGCCACCGGCATCTTCACCGTCGCCCCTGCACCACCTCAACGTCGACACCGCCGCCAAGACATCCGGCACCATCTCCACCACAGCGATGACCCCGTCAGTATATCCTCTCTCTCTCCCTCTCTCTCCTTCTCTTTCTCTGTGTTCTTGCACCACTCGATGGTGTGCCGCTGTCTTACACCAAATCACAGAGAAATGTACCACTGGTTTCACTCCTAGTGATCCTAAAACTCTAACAATGGTATCAGAGCCTATACTAGAGAGTGGATCCAGTTTTGGGGATGAAAGGGATCGGTTTCGATCCGAAAGTATGAACCCTACCCCTAAAGATCAGATCGGGGGAAGGGAAAAGAAAATGAAACGAAATCCAAAACCTAACTGGGTCAAAGAAAGAATCCGGTGCCGGGGAGGGAGGAAACCTACCTGCTCACCGGATCCAAGCCACCATCGGCTCGCTGGCGCGCGTGAAGAAGAAAAGATCAAAGATGAACCCCAAACCCGCACAGCGAAAAGATAAGGGAGGGGCTTGATCTGTTTCGATCATACCCTAACCTAGAACAGCAAGAAAGAAAGAAGAGACCTACCACTGGCCGCGCCACCGCGGGGGGAAGGATCACGAGCCTTGTCGCAAGGCACTTCGATGGCGGCGCGCTCAGCACAAGGCGGGCGCGCGCGCCGGCGACGAGCCTCGCGGCGGCGCCACCACTCCACCATCTCCGGCCACCACGGGTGGTCGTGCTATCTGCTTTTCGCACAAAGAGGAGGAAAGGTGGAAGAAAGAGAGAGAAGAAGGGGTCCGGGGGAGTAGTCGGAGCGGAGGCATGCGGCGGCGGCGCCACCGTCGTCTTCCTCCGGCTGCCGCCGCTATGGCCGCTGCGCGAGGCGAGAATAGAAAGGGAAGAAGGAAGAAATGGCCGGGACGGGAGGCCGCCTGCTCTTGCTCACCTCGCCGGCGCCGGCGGCCGCCGGGTGCGCCCCTACTGCTGTCAGTTGCGGTGCTGAGAGAGAGGTGAGGAGAGAAAGTGATCTAGTGTTTTGGGAGCAACTGCATGCCTCCTAGTTTTGTTCACCCGAGAATGAAGGAGAGCCATCCGATTCAGGTGAACAGCTGAGATCAAGCGACGACGCTATGGGCCAGATTGAGCCCAGGCGGGTGCGGCACCAAGGCCGAAATTCCGGCCCAGGCCCACGTTAGGGCACTCGCCAACAGCAGCGGCGCAAATAGTGGTCTTGGGCGGCCGCTGCTTCCTGGGCTGGATTAAAAAAAAAAAGGATCACGGCCGCGACTGATGGGCCGAGCTGCACCGCCGCGAACGCGCGGCTAACGGGCCGCGACCCTGGATTTGGGCCGAAATGGCCACATACACAAGAACATGGTTTCTTTGGTTTTTTAATTTTCCGAAGCATATTTGATGCAATTTTAATGTTTCGAATTCAAAGTCGATGCAGCTAGAGTGCTCGCGCGCGGGGGGGGAGATGGGTCACTTGCCACACGCGAAAAGGCTAGCTTGCTGATAAAGTGGGCCTTCGGGTCAAATTTTAAAGAAGAACAATTGAGAATATTGTCACGTTTTTCGCTGCAAAGTTAAAGTTTATTGTCTTCTTATTAAATTCGAACCAACGGGAGAATTTAATTTGAAGAGCAGTGTAAGTCAATGATAATATGTTTATCCTCTAATTAAAGTTGGAACCAACGGGAAAATTTTAGTTGGAGGAACATATGGTTTATTGATAAAGTTAAATTATAATATTGCTATTTTCTGACCAACGTTGATGATAGCAATATTATAAGTTTATTTATGAGCTTAAAGTTTATTTCTCTGATATATTTTGCATCAAAGTGACCAATTTTCACAGAATACATAAAGATAAAGAATTGTATTTTATATGTTTCCGCTGCAATGTTAATGATTATCTTCTAATTAAACTCGAACCAACGGGAGAGTTTAATTTAAAGAAAGTTATAGGATTATTGAGTTTTTCAAATGTTAATTCTATTTCTGCCCAACGGTGATGTGGAATTAATATAAAAGGATGATGTTTTGTTCTATTTCTACCCATCGGTGATTTAGAATACAAAAGAAAGATTAAAAGTTTAATGAGTATGTTTTAACCAGACCAACGTAGGGTTATTTTCATGCTCATTATTGATTATTATTGTTGAATACTTTTCGGACAAAGGATCTTCATGCTTTCATTCTTGAAGGCGAAAAGAAATAAGTTGGGTACTTCGACCTGAGATGATGAAAGGCCTAAGGGCAAGTTTTGTAAGAAAGAAAGCCAATTGTTTAAGGAATAATGTTCTCTTCAAAGAATAGCTTGAAAAGAAAAGTTTTCAGGGATATGACATAAGAAAGGAAGAGTTTAGTTTAATAAGTGTTTTTTTTATGTTTAACAAATGTTTTTTATGTGCTCCTTTTATAAAGAATAAATTAATCTTTAGTTCCAAGCACTCTATGATAAGAGTTGTAATAAGTCATATACATGTCCAATTTGACCAACGTCGGATTAACCATGTGTGTGATATGTGGTACAAAGTATTCGGAATATTTTTTGATTCTGATGATTGAATATGCCCTGAGAGCCATTATGGCACTTATATCCCTTAAAGGGAATTATCTCGCACAGCGAGAAAAGGTTGACAAAGCAACCCATGGCGGGGTAAAGTTAACATAGTGCAAATGTTGTTCAAATCCTGCATAGCAGGTAAAGTTTGGCATAGTACTCATCTTGCACGGCAGAAGAAAGTTACGATGACTCGTGTGCTTTAGTGTTGACCGTGCAATTCCATTGTGTCATAGTCATTAAGCACTCAATGAGTTTAAGGAGAACAGAAAGTTACAGATGAACCTAAAGAAAAGAATGACACGCAAGTGTAACTTGCAAAAGTATTAAAGGAATCGTTGAGTTCATAAAGTGGAATGAGAAAATGTACTCCCAAAAGATTTTTTGAAATAACTTTGTTTTGCATGACTCGATCATGTGAATGAAGTAAAGTGATAAATGTTTCCTCATTTCTAAAAGTTATGAATGTTTTCGAAAGTATGGCAACAAAGTTTATGCCATATTTCGAGGGGGAGAAATATGATATAAATCAGGAAAGGTAATTGATAAAGACGATTGAAAGATATTCCCCATTGTATAGTTTGAATTTAGAGCAAATGTGATCTATAAAGTATGAATATGATCATCGAGGGAGTACAATGGTCATAATAATGATACCCCAAAAGTAAAGGAATAGCTAAATTGCTGGATCTTTTACAGTTCCGATGAGATTAAGAAATACTAAGATATAGTGCTTTAAGCGCCATATAAGGTATACGAGACTAAACCCAAATAAGAAAGTTTGAAGATACACTATCCTCATAGAGGGTGGAGTAATCTGGGAGCATGATATGAAGATACCTATCGTTAGCTCTCCAGGAAAATGAATGAGTAAACGAGTATCCTATGATATAGGAGACTATAGAATCAATTGCCTCTTGGCAATAACCAAATGAGAGACATAGTAAAATTCAAATGGAGGATAATCCCACCTCATTTGAAGAAGCCATGAAAGCACTCGCTTGTCTAAATGGCAATGAGCTAAGCATGCTAAAATAAAATCAAAGATTACCAACGACGTTTGGGATTCCTAAGTAATTCCTAATGGAGCCAAAACAAAGAGGGCCGTAATGGGTTTACAAGACGAAATATGTGACTCCAAAGGGAATATGTGAAGATATATTGCATAACTTGAATTGAAAGTTTTACGCAAAGCAAAAGAATGCATTAGCGATACGTTATGATGAAAGTAATGATGGCATTTCCCAATGGGGATTTGTAAGGAATTGATTACGAGCACAACCTTAGAGTTTGTCGAAAGCAAAAGAGCATAAGGGATGCCGCCTAAAGAAGTCAACTATCATAGTTGATTTGAAGTAGGAAGTTTGGGTTTAAAGAGAATGAGAGGACAATTGCTTTTGTGCAAAGTTATAGAATGGAAAATTCATTTCCCAATCCTATATATGAGGATGACATCTTATTTGCCGGTAATGATGTCAATCTACTATAGGAGAAGTTCTTGTCCTCAAGGTTCAATAGGATTGTTCTCGGTGAAATGAATCTTGTTATACGAATTGAAATTCACCGTGATAAAAGAAAAGGGGTATTTAGGACTATCGCATCGGCATACTTAGAAAAGATTCTAAAGAAATAAAGTATGCAAGTGTGAAAACCTACGCTGTTCCTATAGTTAAGGGTAATGGATTTGAGAACTATAATGTTCCAAGAATCGATATGAAATAGCTCAAATGATTATGGTACCATATGCTTCAGCTGTTGGAAGCTTAATGAATGAAAGTATGACATTACCCTAACACAGTTCATATATCCGGGTTATTTTGGCAAAGACCAGTCCAGATATAGATCACTGGAATGGAGTAAAGAATGTTGGCCTCATGCTAAGTAAGAAAGAGTATGTACTCTCGTTGTGGGTACAAATGTTTGTTTATGGCGAGATGTGTATAGAAATCCATATTCTAAACACTCGCAGTTGGAGTTTTATTGTGAAAAAGCTCCAACAAAGAACTATTTTGTATCATCAGTGATGCAAAGTTAAGGTATAGCATGTAATAAGACTACGGGACAGGCAAAATGATTAAGATAACTTATACCCGGAGTTGATGATGGTGCACAACAGCAATAACCATTTAAGTTGTTCACTCCTAAGACGACGAGTCAAGTGTGATGCCAAACACATTGACATAAAGGTTTACGTTGTAAAGGAGAAAGTCCGGAATCATATTCAAAGTATTGAACATAAAAGTAATAAGAAAGTGCTTGCAGATCTGCTTACCAAAGGCTTACCACCTAGTGTGTTTAGAGAACACACAACGACATGGGTTTATGGTATAGCCTCTGTTTTCCGGACAATAAACGGCCCAAAAGTTAAAGAACTTATTTCGAACGGAGATATGTATTGTAGCTGTGAATTCTAACGGCAATTGACCGTGACGATGAAGCAGTTCTATGCATTAATTTGTGATGGAATGTGTAAAAGTGAAAAATATCAAAAGTAAGGTATATGTTGAGATCAAGGGGGAGAATGTTAGTTGATCTCCTCCCGACTGGTCCAACGACCGAGTCGGGCCTTTGATCGCTCCCGATCGGGGGAGCCCGCCAAACACTTGGCCGGTGGGCCCTCGTCGCACGTGCCTATAAGAGGAGGTGGAGGCCACTGGCTCTAGTCACGAGGTTCACGACAGCAGCCGCCACCCCACCTCCCTTGCCCTAATCCGATACAGAGGGAGGTGCTGCCAGCGACGGGAAGCGCCACCGGCATCTTCACCGTCGCCCCTGCACCACCTCGACGTCGACACCGCCGCCAAGACGTCCGGCACCATCTCCACCACAGCGATGACCCCGTCAGTATATCCTCTCTCTCTCCCTCTCTCTCTCCTTCTCTTTCTCTGTGTTCGTGCACCACTCGATGGTGTGCCGCTGTCTTACACCAAATCACAGAGAAATGTACCACTGGTTTCACTCCAAGTGATCCTAAAACTCTAACATAAATAGCTTCAGATCTTGGATGCTGGGGGAGATCGTCGGCCAGTGGCTGCGTTCACTTTGCCCACCGAGTACATGAGGAGGGTGGTGGAGATCTTCAGGTGAACGAGTTCATCAGCCGCCGGGCGGTGGAGATAATCAGCCAGCGGCTGATCGGCTATGACGGCCGAGATCAGGTGTCAGTCATGACAAATGCTTACGCCCTTTCTAACAGTCCTGGTAAATGCTTATGCCTGATAAACAGATTATGAGCTTCTTTACTGGATCCTGCAGACATGATGGCTTTGCAAGCTTTGCAAACTTTGACCGTGCATCTTGATTAGTTGTAGCATAGTGGGCTGTTCTGAAAGGAGTAAGATCCATGAAAGCACTAAAAAATGCAGTGAGAGTTCTGAAGTTTGGTAATACATGTACAGTGAAAGTCCAATTACTTTTGCATGGCTTAATGCCTTGACGTACTGATGCACTTTGTCATTAGACTTACCGTGCAAAATAAATTGATTTGACTAAACTTTATTTTTTTTGAAACTTGTCTAAAATTTAATTAATAAACTATATGGTGTGTTTAGATGCTTAATCTTTAATTAATTAATTAACACATGTCTTGTTATGCATGAGTGTTTTGCGATAATATACGTGGTTAATACAATTATGTGACTCAAAATATTAAAAAATATCGATATTTTGTTATTTTTATGTGAACCCTAAATAAAAACCGCCATTTGACGGGCGTTATACTTGGTACTGGTAATACGCCGAATCTAAATCTGGCTACTTACAGCAGTAGAGCACTACGAGCTGCCCAAGCTGGACAGATCGAGTTTGGTTTCTTGTTTGTAAAAAATATAATAAACCTGTCGGATTAGATACATAACCCTTGTCGTCGGCAGCCGGCAAGATCAGCACCGTCCCTGTCGGTGGTCCAGTTTCCCGGTCAACATCGCCCTTGTCGGTGGTCAACAAAAAACGCCACGAATTTTCTCTTCGGCTTCTATTTGGTAAGCTATTAACCATTGTTTTTAACGGATTTTAATTTTGGTTATCTCGAAATAATCCTCTATTTGTACGTCCATACTTGTGTTATGTATACGTACAAAAGAGAGAGAGGCAAACACGTTCCTTGTGAAGCAAGAGAGGCTAGTTAATTAGCGTGTGCACAGATTTGACGTGCATGCACGCTGATGAGTGCGCGTGTACCGAATGCTAATGCTGGATGGAAAGGCGGTTCAGTAGTACAGCTGGCGCGCTGTCTTAGGGTGACCCAGAGATTATCCAGGATCGGATTCTTAGCGTATCTGACTTTGCACGCCCGCTGCATTTATTTCCAGGATCAGACTCTTAGCGTCTTATGGACTATGTGGATTGTTGCCTAGAGTTTGGCCCAAGTACTACATATTTTTTGGAGATAGAACCGTTAATAAGGCCCATCTCTATAAATGGGCTTTATTTTCAGAGGGTAACCTTAAGAATTGAGAGTCTTCAATTTTCTTCATAGGGTACCCGTTTAGACAACGTTTCCCATGTCAAGGGGTTCATGGCGCAATGGTAAAGACCATTGGTTTGGGGGTTCCCACCCAGGATTCAAATCCTGGGTGCGACACATTATTCTGGACTTATTTCAGCATTTTTCGGCGCTATGCATTAAATGGTAGGCGACGTTCCCATCGACAGCGAGGCGCCTGTGGTGACTTCGTGAACTTCAAGATTTGACGGCTCAGTCATTCGAAAGTGCTCATAGGAGTAGAGTTTGCGTACATGTGTTCATAGGGGTGAGTGTGCGTAAGTGTTGAGCGTCTGCGTTATACTGTGTAATTTAAAAAAAAAAAGACAATGTTTCCCGTCGACAGCAAGACGTCTGTGGTAACTTCGTGAACTTCAATATTTGCCGGCTTGGTCCTTCGGAGGTGCTCATAGGGGTAGAGTTTGCGTTCGTATATTCATAAGAGTAAGTGTGCGTACGTGTTATGAGCGTCTGCGTTATCTTTGTAATCTAAAAAAAAAATGGATAGTCTTCAAATTTTTTTATAGTAGTGGTTGCTATAGATAGTTTATGTTTTTTTTTTTTTTGAGGAAACGGGAGGGGCGAGAAGAGCCCATACTGAAAAGTTTTATTAAAGAAAGTAAACAAAATAGTCCTTACAAACAAGGGGTTTACACTAAAACCAAGAATCTAAAAACAGGAAGCTAGAGCAGCTTCAAGAGACAAAAAAGGAAACAAAGAAAATAAGAACAATTACACAACTTGCTCTAGCCATGATTATATCAGAGGGAAGTATTTCTTCTTGGCTCTCCATAAGAGCAGGCCAAAGAACATCTTGAACAGTTGATGGCATCGCAGGCAATCAACAGGGATTGCCCGAAAGATAAAATCATTCCTGACAGCCCATATGCTCCAGCACATGAGGATGATAACTTCCATGTCAAATTTAACATTAAGTTGCTGCTTGAAATTTTCAATTCTGAGCATGCTATCTGGGGTACTAATGACAGCAAGGCCAAGGAGGCTCCAACAATTCTTTGCAAAAGGACAGTCCAAGAACAGATGATCCACAGATTCCTCAACCCCCAGAGGGCACAAGACACAGTTATAAGAAGGAATGAACATATTCTTCCTCTTGACGATATTCCTAGTGCTAAGCCTGTCCTGGGGAATAAGCCAAAAAAGCCTTTGTGCTTGGGTTGACAGGAGGACTTCCAGATCCACTTGAATATAGGGTGAGCCACAGAGGTACCATTGAGATGTTTGTAAGCTTTATTTGATGAGAAAACAGAGCTTCCCCATAGGTATTGCCATATGTCATTTTCCTACAGCTGCTGGGCAGCAGGCAATTGTTGAAAATCTGAAATTGATCATAGGCTTGAACAGAGAGAGGCAACTAGAAGAGTTGGGAGGTATTTTGGCAAATCAGGGCAGAGCTAAGGGAGAGACCTAGCTTTTTGGCAAAAGAATGGAGCTCAGGGAAAGAAAGCCCGATGGGCTGTCCTAGCCAACAATCATCCCAAAGAAGACAAGAGGTGCCATTACCAGCTTGGACAGAGGCCATACCTTTAAATTTGTCCAACAATTTTAGAATATCCCTCCACCAAAAGGATCCTTTCTTGACATGATTTGGGAGTCGGCCATTTGAGTAATGCTTTTCCCATACCGGGTGAACCCGGGGAATATCGGCTTTGTTGAAGAATTCATGGAAGTTTTTCATCGGCAACGCCTCATTCGAGTTTTAAGATCAAGAACACCAAGTCCTCCTTCGCTTTTGATTTGGTGACCATAGGCCAAGCAGCCTTGGCATTAATTCTATCGTTGTCATCAGATCCTCTCCAGAGACAATGCTTTCTAAACTTGTCCACTTGCTCTCTAACAGTCACATGTAGATTGAAAGTGCACATGTGTTGACGCTCGAAAATGACAATGGAAGGTCAACGCATGTCGACACGTCAACGCAAGGCGGAACGGGCGAGTTCAGCGCACCAGACAGGTGCCGGACGCGGCGTAGGCCGGCGTCGGACGCGTCCGACAGGCGCCGGACGCGGTCCAGAGCCGCCTGCAAGGCCCGAAGCGCTGGACGCTCAGCGCCGGACGCGCCCAAAGGGCGCCGGACGCGGGCTAGCGAGCGTCCGGCGCGCGCCGGACGCAGTCCAGAGAGGCTCGCAGTCGGGCCGAGCGCCGGACTCCACGCCGGACGCGCGCCTAAAGGGCGTCGGACGCGTCCGGCGCAAGAGATTTGAGTCCGACTCGGCCACGAGTCGCGTTTTAGGCAATTTTGCTCGTGGGAAACTTGATGGACGAGTTTTGGAGAGGTTTCCTGCTGTGATAAGACCAGCCCCCTCCATATATATGTGAGGATCATGGCTGATTGATCCCATCCAATCAATCGACAAACAAACACAACACGATCAAGATGATCAACCTATCTTCAACCTATCTTCTTCTAGTTCTGCCTCTAGTTCTAGCCCTAACCCTTCTAGTTGCTGTCCGGCGAGTCTCTCCGCGAGTTCTCCGGCAATTCTAGGCGCCATCCGCTGGTTCCTTGGAGATCCCCTACGTGCATCCTCCCGACGGGTCTTCCCGGAGGTTGTTCTAGGGTTTACCCAGCCGTCAACGAGCTCTCCATTGGCTTATCGATCTCTAGATCGTCTTGCCGGTCATGCTACATTGTCGCTACATTGCAGGTCACTTCAAGGCACCTCTAGGGCGTCCAAAGCCCACTACCGGTGTGTTGGCGGATTTCCTCGTCAACACACTTTTTGGCGACTCCGCTGGGGACGGCAAGGCGTCGACTCCAGTATCTATCTACCGACATGGGGAGCAGCCATGATGGATCTTCCGTTGATGATGAAACTCGCGCTGAGTTTAACCCCAAGAATATCATCTGCCCGCAGAGTATGGACGAGCTTCCCGTCGAACTCCGTAGCACGCTCCAAGGACAACTTGACGTCGTTTGCAAGGCTTTTTTCGAGTGTTGTAGCAAGGGGCGCAAGGACAAGGTCAAGTAGTACAAGGAGCCGGACTACACCGGGGCGCTAGCGTCCTCGTCATCCTCAGGGGATAAGGTAAGCACCAAAAAACTGCCTAAGTTTGATGATCCTTATCCTACGCACGCTGATTTTGCTGCTATGCTAGATGGACAGAAAAAAGTTGTAGATAGTAATTTAGCTACTGCGGTAAATATGATCATGGCTAGGTCTGATAAGTTAGAAGGTAAAACACCCGATTCGAACGAATCAGATGTTGAGGAAATAGAATATGAGTATCGCATTGTTGGGAATATGCCCTAGAGGTAATCATAGAGATGATGATATTCCGCTTGTATCCATGATATGTAAAATGTGTCCATTGAATATCCATTAAAGACAAGCTGTATTGATTGGCAATTATGTGAATTGTTTGTGGAACTCTTTTACTTGTATGGTTATTCTATATTCGTCCACTCGGTCGGAGTTCATGTGAGGACACACATGAATATTAGACTAGCACATTATTAGTTGATGACTATGTTTCACAAGTCATGGACATGAGATGTCGAACTAATAATGTGGGCACATGTATGACATGTAGGCCGGATCGACCCGACATGAGATTATCTCTATACACATCATATACGTTATGTCCTTCGACCTGAGATTGTTGTATGTGCTCGAGATGTGTATCGACTTGCTTAGGGACTGACAAACGCTACTCCGTTACTGGGTAGTTATAAAGGATGTCTTCGGGTTTGTCGAGAAGCATGCTGTGAGACATAGACAATCAAGATGGGACTTGCCCCTCTCTGAGGAGAGTGATATCACTGGATCACTCAAGTGATTGGATCGACAAATGCATGGCCGTGCTTGGGTTAAGTGTTAACCCACGAGATGAACCAAATATCATGAGGCAAGGGAGTAACTCGTATGTGGTCGTAGTGGTTCGTCTGATATGATCATTTGCGTGCACATAGGAGTTGTCACGCCTTGCTAGAGGCCGCTGTCAGCTATTGGGCGAATAGGAGTATTCGGCCCATGTCTATGTGTGCGTGAACCCATAGGGTCGCACGCTTAAGGGGCTGG
This sequence comes from Themeda triandra, assembly GCA_018135685.1. NCBI lineage: Eukaryota > Viridiplantae > Streptophyta > Magnoliopsida > Poales > Poaceae > Themeda > Themeda triandra. Next base: position 380,696 of record JAENPR010000278.1, on the reverse strand, counting down.
AAGCCTAATTCGGGTTGGACCCGAATTAGACAAGGCTTAGGGTTTCTAATGGGCCTCCAACTCGGGGGCACATGAGAGATGCCTATATAAGTAGAGGGGAGGGGCGTGGCCAAACCTAATCCATGCCTTTGGCAGCCGCCGTCGCCCTCCACGCTCTCGCCTTCGCTCCTCGCGGACCTAGCAGTCTGGAGGCGCATCGCTTCTCCCTCGTACGTGTGTGACACCTCGGAGGTGCTGCATCTGGAGCACGAGGACGAACCGCACGAACCGCAAGTGGTGGGAGGAGTTGCTGGACGACCACGCACCTGCACGGCACCGCTGCGACGCGTTCGACTACATCGAGTCGTCTTCCGCCGCATCTGGCGCGTCTAGTGGTAATCCCGTAACCTGTAACTAGCAGTAGATCCTGGGCGATGAGGTAGAAAAAGTTTTGTTTTCTGGCTAGAGTAGCACCCTCATAACCCTACATGCATGCCTTCTAATAATTATGAGAACCAAGCCCTTTATGCAAAGGCGAACAAGAACAAATCGGTCTTCAAAACACATAAAACAAGTAGGACCGATTATGTTGATCCTAAGCCTATGGTTACTTTTGTTGAAAATTCAGGTCGTTCTAAGCGAACCGAATCCCATCAAACAAGTAAGTCTTCAGTGGGAGAAGCAATCCTACCAAACCCGCTGAAGTCGCCTAGTGCTATTCCTCAACAAACTAGTTCTAGAGCAGCCCCTTCTGCCGATTATACGGACACATTTAATCGGTTTATGGAAGATTTATCCAAGTCTCTTGAGGAAACGTTAGGTGTATCCATTAGGCCTAACAAAACTAGTTATCACAAGCCATATCCTGTGCACTTTGATTTCTTGAAAGCTCCCGTAGGTTGGAAACTACCGGATTTTCAGAAATTTAGTGGTAGTGATGACAAAACATCTATGGAGGATGCGAGCATGTATCTAGCTCAACTAGGTGAAGCATGTGACTTTGATTACATGAAAGTTCATTGTTTTCCTTTATCTCTTACTGGCACTGCTTTTGCTTGGTTTACTTCATTACCTGCATGCACCATTGGTTCTTGGGCCCAATTAGAGGAGAAATTTCATAGCCACTTTTATACCAGGGTCCAAGAAACTAGATTGTCACACCTCACATCGGTTCATCATGGGTGAGATGAGCTTGCGCTTGATTTCTTTAAAAGGTATAGGGAGATTAAGAACCAATGCTTTCAATTGATGATCTCCGAGAGAGATTTGGTTGATATTTGCTTTAATGGTTTACATTCTAGGATTCGTGAGAAACTTGAGAATGTTCAATTTAATAATTTCAACCACCTCATCGAGATTGCCGTTTATTGGGAATCACGCCTTAAAGAGTCTCACGAGTCATACAAGTCTCATCGTTCGAACATGCATATTTGTGATGTTGTTTCAGATTGTTCGGAAGGTGAAACTGGTGAATGCAATGCTACTGAAATTAGGTGGCTAGCAGAGAATAAGAAAGTTACATGTCCTTCTCTCAAGCCGATTAAAAAGAATCGGAATGAGGAAGTTATATATACTTTTGATGTTTCTAAACGTGACCGTATTTTTGATGAATTGCTAAAAATTGGACACATTAGAATTAATTATACTATGCCTTCTCTGGATGAGATTAAGAAGAGAGCTTATTGCAAATATCATAATTCTTATTCTCATGCCACTAATGATTGCAATTATTTCCGTCGACGAAACAATCAACCCTTAATGAGGGATGATTAAGTCTTGCAGAGATGGAGATCAAGCGGAATCCCTTCCCCACCAACACCAACACTATTGAGGCGGGGACTCCGGCTATTTTGATTCGTCCCGAACAAGCTGATGGAGCTAAAGGCAAGAATGTCATCATCGGCGAACCACGTCCTGCACCAAATGTCCAAAAGAATTCAGGGGAGGCAAGTGGTGATGGAGAAGAATCAAGATGGCAAGAACAAGCTCACAATCACCGCTGGATCAGCGGAGGCATTGAGAAGGCAAAGATGGTACGAAACTCAGGCGGCGCGACAATGGCCGGCCCGGCTGACCCCCCCGGTCGGCCAAGCTGACCCTTCAAGCAAGGTGGAGGTGGCGCCCAAAGCTGCTCCCACCAATGATGATCCTGGTATTTCTAGGTCGGCCAAACCGATTGATGCAATCGGTCAAACCGGCTCACAATCTCCTAAGAGTTCCATTACTTCCGGCATCCATGTGACCCACACATTCATTCCACACAAGCCGGAGGTGGGAGTTTGGAAGGAGAAGGAGCAGAAACCTAAGAAATTCGTGGCGAAGCCACTTTGTACTTTTGATCGGCTTATGACAAAGTACAAACAACAAAAGGCCGATTCCGAGAAATCGGCCGATAAAAAAAGAGAGTCTACGCCTCCTAAGCGTGAAGATGATGACAAGAGGCAAAAGGTTATGGCTCTAGAAGTTGGTTCTTCTTCTTTGCAGGTTGTTCGTTCGCGGACATCTCGTTGGGGACCACCGATCACTCCGGCTCCACCGGTCTTACCTTTGCCACAATGGGGCACCCAAGGTGTGTGGGTGCCATACCCAAATGCTACATCAATGCATCAAAGGTTTGGAGGTGCTGCTGGATATCAAGTCAATCCATCTGTCTTTAGCCGATTGGCTCACCAATCGAGCTATAGCGGGAGGAGACAAGAGCTTCTACAAAATGCTCAATCTTCACAAGGGAGGAGAAAGATGCCCATGCAGCAAGCTTATATTCCCAAGAAGGTTGAAGCCTCGAAGATGGTGGAGGTGCCCAAGGAGGTTGCTCCAAAGCAAGCTCCCACACCACAAATCACCATCGGGTCAATGTCGGCTCCAGTAGTTACTGACAAAGAACCGATTGTGGTTGATTCTAAAATTCCAGCAGGTGCACAAGGTAAAACCATGAAGGAAGCTTCTGGAGAAGAGAGGAAAGAAAAGCCACAAAGGGACCCAAAGTATACACAACCCAAGTGGTGCCCACCTAACTTGGACAAGACCCAGAAGCGGAAGTTGCAGCGCGCCCGTGCTAGGAAGTTGAAGAAGCAAGCTCTTGAAAATCATCAAGAGGGCTTGCCAAAAAGGGACGACGGCATTGCGGTGGAGCCGGCGCCGGTGGAGGTGGCCCAACCGACGCCAATAGAAAAACCGGCTAAGCCGATTGAAGAATCGGTTAAGCCGGTGAATGCTAGTTTGGCTGCTCCGGCAATCATTGAATCGGTTGTGATTCCTTTCGAGGTGTCTGCACCGATTCCAATGGTTTCCGAGGACCTTGGGGAGGATCCCAAGGAGTTTGCTGCTGTGGTTGCTAATGTTGTAGGCATGGAAGCTCCGGAGCAACAAGATGATGAGATGGTAGACTATGAGCCATCTTCGGAGCGGATCAATGTAGTATATCTATCTTCGGATTACTACATGATCCGTCATGATGAAGAGGAGCCACCAGCAGCGGAGCTAGTGTTTGCAGTGGAAGACGCCATATTCAAGAAACCAGGAGTCAAGGTGGATCATCTTCGGCATCTCAACTTGAGGGGTCACATTAATGGGACTCCGGTGCACAGCATGCTAGTGGACAGCGGTACGATCATCAACGTCATGCCATATACGCTGTTCCACAAGCTTGGGATCAAGAGGAGCTGATCAGGACCAACATGACCATCACAGGAGTGGGTGGAGATGCTCCAATTCCGGCCAAGGGAATTGCTAACATTGAGTTAACCATCAGGAGGAAGACCCTGGCTTCCGCTTTCTTCGTCGCTGACATCAAAGGGAGCTACAATGTGATACTTGGGCGTGATTGGATACATGCTAATGAGTGTGTTCCTTCCAGTCTACACCAGTTTCTCATCCAATGGATTGGCGACGCTGTTGAGATTGTCCATGCGGATTCATGTGCTGAAGTTGCAGTTGCCGATTCGTCTGAGCCCGGGGGGCATGACGCCTTTGGATGCTTGTCAGGTAGAGATCTCTCTACTTATGATTATGTTTATTATACTAGAGGCAGCTTTGTTCCTGTATCTCTCAAGTCGATTGACAATCGGCTTAACACAATCATTTAAATGGATAATCGTTAATGGTTAAAGCATCGTTTGGAACAATATCGGGCTGAAAAGACCGATACTTGTGAAGCAATGGATGACTTTGATGAGCTCAATAAGTTGGGCCAAGGGTTTACATCGGCTGACCCTTTGGAGCAAGTTGACATTGGAGATGGTACTACACCGTGGCCGACGTTTGTGAATCAAATCTTGGAAGCCGATTTTAAAGCTGAATTAATCGCGCTTCTCAAGGAATATGATGATTGTTTTGCATGGAACTTGTTGGCATTTCTTAGCGCGATTACCAAAATAGACTTAGAGCTTGATTCTGATAACAGCGCCAGAAACGCTAAATGGCTTTACTCGGCATAATTACTAGAAACTGATTCTAGCAACTACGCGAGTGTTGCCAGAGATAGATCATATCCTAATAGATAAATATCCGCAAGCGCACGGATCTATCGTCGCAGCATTTCACCCGGAAGTATTCAGGGTATCGTTATTTATATTTTCCCAAAGGAAGGCATGGGGTAGTTAAGTATTCTAGCATGGGTATGAATACAATATCTAGCATGAGGAGAAATCGACCAATGTGCTATACAGGGGTAAGCATACGGTAATTTGGATAGTGGACACACACTTAGAGCAACCTAAAAGGAATAAAGGTAAAATAAAGAATAAAGAATAATCTACGCGGAACAGGCAGGTGTGGTGGAGAGAGATGTCATGATGAACAATGCATGAAGGAATTTTGCAACTACAAGAGAGGGGTGCGCGATCCTCAGGGTAAGGGTCGGCGGATGGTGGTTGGGTGCACGTTGTGCGCAACTCTCAGTGTAAGAGTTGGTTTTTATTTGGTGGGTGCAAGTGGATCTCAATCATGGGTGTAGAGTCATAAACTCACGTCGGTAGCAATCCGACCGAACTAAATGTACTAACAAGCAGCACATGAAGGTTCTTTTTCTATGGATAGATCATATGGCTCTGGTGGGTATTCCGTGATCACTGAGGAACTATTGTTTTTAAAGATTTTTGAACAAAAAGACTCCGGACATCAGGTTTTCCCAAGGGGACGCTTCATTGCTGTGGTCTAAGTCACTATATCATATAGCGCAATAACCTAGATGAGAGTAATTGTATGCAACCCAATAAATCAAGTTTCTAGACCATGATAATGTAAAGCCGATAAACCCAAATATTAGAGAAAACTCTATTCTAGACAAGTACAAACGAGACATAAAGCGAGCAACCAATCATTTCAACATGGGTGGAACTAAACATTTTATAGCACATATATGGAATGGAATTATAAAAGTAAACATTTTTTTTAAAAATTTTCCATGCAAGAAACTTGAATTTAAACATGCTAAAAATAAAAAAATAAAATAAAATTATGAGAAATTAGATATGCAATGCAGGTACCTCAATGGGGGTCCTCCCCCAAGCATATCCTGAAGCTCATGGCCCAGGGTAGTATCCCGGGGACCTCCAGTAAGCCCTCTGCTCCTCCTGCTGGATGCGGAGGCGCTCGGCAAGATCGTCGAACCTCTGCCCGTACTGCTGCTGCCACTAGGTCGTCGACTGCATGAAACCACCTAGGGTGTTCCTGATGTCGTTCGTCTGGATCTGCAGCTGTCCAACGCTGGCGTTGATTGAGGCCAACGTCGGCTCCTGCTCTGGTGGTGGCGAGTCGACAGTGTACTGCCTCTGCCACTCCCACTCATCGGCCCCTACCTCGGGCCATGCCCCCTCGGCCGTCGGTGCATGCGGGCCGGGGGTACCGCTCCCCATCCCGAGTAGCTGCGTAGCCCTTTTAGGCCTCCCATCCACCATAGCCATACTGCTTGGGGAGGCCGCACAGAGCATCCGGGCGAGCGGGGAGTCGGGCATAAGCCTCGCTCCTCCTCTCTAGTGGCTCTCGGGACTGTTCTTCCCCTGTGTGCTTCTTCTCGGAGTCTTCAAATCAAAGGTGAGCACATCACGGTTATATAAATAAAGATTCGGGTTAGGTAACCGAATCTTATTTACATAACCGGCAAAGAAGAAACAGATATGATTTTTCCCGTCGGCCTTCAAGGTGTGTCCCCGGGTGAGGGTATGTAAATCACAAATCGGCCGATCAAGGGAATGTACTCAACATCGTTACCATCTAGTGCTCCTACGGCATTGGCAATGCGAGTAACAATAGAGGTGCAATCGATAGCATAAGACTTCTTAACCATGTCCGGCCCGGTGAAGGCACATCTCCTTCACGAGCGACCTTGAAATTGTGAACTATGGCATAAAGAAGCTTAAGTTCTACCGAATGCACCCATCTAATTTTGCCAGCAGGAAACAAAGACATGGAAATCCAGCGATGCATGAGTCTAAGGGTAGGGTGTTGGATCTGAGTGTTTAGGGGTTTGAAAGGTCCAACTTCTACCCTACCCGAGATCTTCTCCCAAAAAGAATTACGATCAAAACCAGGGATAGATGCATCTAGCTTAACTGCACACTTGTAGTGAAAGCCTAGATGATGAGCGAGTTCCCCCCAAGTAAGAGAATAATCCGTGCCAAATAAACGGAAGAAAATACGCTCATCATCATAATCAAGTGTGCAAAGAAACTGGATGGTCAAGAGACGCGAACCTTGCTCATCGATGGGCTCGAAGTTTTCCCAACTAACCGCCTTCCAGACGGTGTCGAAGTCGGTGTCCATACCTATCTTCTTGATGAGGTTGGCGTCGTAGACCATCGTGTGGTTGAAGAGCCGATCCTTGAGGTGATGGTACCTCTGCAGCTCCTGCTCTCCCTCCAGGTCGAGGTACGAGGCGTCGACCGCATAGATTCCCTTGGGCTCGGGGGTTGCGGGTGCCGTCTCCTCAGCTACCTCGGGTTCATAGGGGGCACCTTGGTGAGAGCTCGAAGCTTCACCATACCCCCACGAACTGTAGTCGCTCATGGCGGACTATGCCGGTGGCTAGCTCTTGGGTGCGAAAGAACTAGTGGAAGTTGATTTTCCACACCCGAGACTAGCTCCAACTCTTGCTCTCTTGCTCAAAGATTGCTTGTGGAAGGTTGTTGTGTGGAGAGTGGAGGTGGGAGAGAGTGAGAGTGTGAGAATGTGAGGTGGTTTGAGCACCCCGGCCACCCCTTCTATTTATAGGCGAAATCACCAGCACCAAAGGGAGGGCCAACGGCCACGGCCGTTGGGCGCCGGCGCGGGCCCCACCTCGGCGGGTGCGCGCGGGCGCGCCTAGGGCGCACGCGCGCCCGGGCGGGCCCCGCCCCGCGCCGCTCCGCTTTGGCCGTTGGGCGCCAACGGCTAGCCCTTGGCGCTAGCCGTTGGTGATCCCGCCCCGGCCATTCAAATTTTTTTTTAAATAAAATCTTCTCTCTTTTTTTTCGAGAAGAAATTTTATTTTATCCCCCTCTTTTTTTTTCGTCTACTCTTTTTTCTTTTTTCTCTTTTTTTTTTTCATCTACTCTTCTTCTCCCAAAATCTTCTCTTTTTTGTTCGAGTAGCAAGATAGTACTTACCGACCTGCTTTTTGTCGGTGCTCTTATTTTTTCCCCCAAGCTTGCTTGGGTTAACAGGGGTGAGCGAACCCTATTGCGACCTTGTTTACTGACTCGGGCGCGACCTCGGGTTGTCCCGGGATCCTGCTCGTGTCAGCGTTTGTCGGGATTGCTGCGGCAATCTGGGCGAGCTGGGTGTTGACACCTCTAACACCACTCACGCTAAGTTGTCATCCCTAGCATGGTGCCAGAAGTGTTGGTATAGAAACTGCTCCTCTAATTAAGAAAAATATGGGATCCGCAAGCGAACGAGATAATACACCATCGTAGCATTTTACCGGGAAGTATTCCAGGTATCGTTATTTATATTTAGCTCAAAGGAAAGAACTACGGACTTAAACAATGAGATGAACTTGCTAAACACGACTACTTATGAGTGATTGATTGCACATCACATACTTTGGCAGAGGGTAAACCATGATAAATAAGGGAATATAAAGTAATAAGCTCAGGGTATAAATCACACAGAAATTAGATATAGACTACTCACATAAGGTAGGTTGACATCTGATTAGCACAAGAAATAGAAATCCTAAGTAGGTTCTAATCTACTAAGTCATTCATCTACTCCAGCTCTACACTATCATATACAAGCACAAAAGACTCTTCATCTATGTATAAGGATCATTGCTATAACAAGCCAAGACATAGCAGGGACTTACTATGCAACTTTGGTTCGCTAGACCTACCAACGGGGATGGAATACGAGGGACTCAACGGAACTGTCACTTCCGCGATCTACCACACGACCCGGCCAATAGGGTGCATTTGCGGGTAAACGGCATCTAAGCACCATGCTTACATGAAATCTACCACCTAACCCCCGGGAAGAGAGCTAAGCGCTTTGCAAACATATACATAAACTTATTACCAATCATAACCATATCAAATGTAGAACTAGAATAAACTAGGAACATAATAAATAGAAACATAATGATATTTAGAATAAAGTCACAAGAATAGATACAAGGTAATACCAATTCTGATGATGAAGATCCGGAATTCCGAGCACAGGCGCCTGATTCTTCCTCTATCTAGTCTAAACCAATGTAGAACTTGAAGATCTAGAGTAATTATTCTAATTCTCTGGTGGAGATCTCTCTCTAAACCCTGGCTTTGCTGATGGCTACCTCTGAAGAATGAATTCTAGAATGAATTAGCGTTTTAGCCAGGGGCCAGGGGCTCTGAATATATAGCCCCCTAGGATGCACCACAGCCATCGGATCAAACTGACCTAAACGGACGATAATTATTGCTCCTCAAGGTCGGTGGAGGCAGGATCCGCGAGCCTCCACCTGATTGATGGAGGTGGCCAGTCGGCCGACCCAAGGAGGGAGTCGGCCGACCCACCACCCTACCGGGTGGGTCCCCGCTTCCAGGGTTTGCCTTCTGGAGTCTTCTAGAATATACAATTTTACCGGTTCGGTCTTTCTCTCTATGTAATCATGACATGTGGGCCTCCTTGGATGTTTTCCGATAATCCCCGCAAAAACACATATTTACCAAAACTTGTGGAATCTGTCGGTTTAAACCCTAAATCTATGGTGGTGAACAGATTATACCCCTCTTTCTCTCTCTCGGTTGACATATAAAATTGATCATTAACAACCGTCAACAAACTCCCCCAAGCTTACCCTTTGCTCGTCCCTGAGCAAATAGCTACAGAAGATGGATCAGGAGTTGCTGCAATGCTTTCATACTTCACAAACACACATGCTCTAAACAAGAATTCATCCCCAGACTAGAGTGAACTTTCATAACTCCCAAACTTACTCATGCTTCCTTCAACCATGGGGCTTTTACCTGCACTTGGGTCTTGAGTAGTTGAAAGACAGAACAATTAAGTCAAGCACTTGTTGTCTCATGCTCTGTTGTTCCACCTCTGCTCGAGTTTTTACAAGATTTTCAATAAAAACTCAGAGTTCCTTAATACAACCCTTTCAAGTCTCTCAATATGTGGTATTTTTGGATCCTCTCTAAGGCATTGAAAGGAGATATGCCTTCTCTCTTACTCTCAAAATATGTAGTATTTGTGGTTCAAGGCATTTATAGATGAGTCTTCACTCTCACTCTCTCACCCTACTCTAATAAAGGTTTATATGGAGCTCATAGGTGTGGAGAACTAATGCATTGGCATGATCGAACCATGGATCCGAAGGAACTCAACATACAACCAATCGGTGTGTGCATGTGTGGTTTTATATGTGGATAATGAAAAATAGAGGGAAATATTTGTGGGAGGAGAAGGGGTGCACAAAGGAAATATCAATGCTCCTTTATTTGGATGAAACTTGGAACTACTTCAACACTTGAATCTTCTTGGAACTTGAACTTGGAAACTTGACAATGACTTGGGCTCATAAATTTTCCTTTCTTTTTCTTTTTTTTTTTGTTTACAATTCTTGCAGCCCAAAAAGGAATGAAATACTTCTTGAATGGAACACTTCTCAATCTTGACAACTTCACATCGGGGATAACAAATGATACTTGGAGCATTGATCTTGGATAAATGGCTAGCAAAAATGAACAGGGGGATATTTTTGGGTGTTCACTCTCAGTGTAAGAGTAGAACAATTTCAATGGATAATAATAGGCTTTTTGTGGTGCGTACTTCCAGGGTAGAAGTAGCAAGGGTGAATATGAGTGTGAAACCAAGATTTAGCTGTATGATGAGTTCATAAGGATACAACACAGCCGACAGCTCGAGCCCTAAACAAATGAGGAGGCTTCCTATTCTAATGATCAAGTTTGGCTGTGGTAGGAATTTTAACTCTCTGTCATATAAGGAACTCATCATGAAACATTTATAATTTTCACAAACAAATTTCCAGAATTTAGTGGCACTTTGGAACACAATGAACAACAAAGCCTGAGACTATTATCATATCATGCCCGTCAACTACCTAAACTTAGCTTAAGCATATGCTCCCACATTTCGGGTGTAGAGTAAATCCGGTTGTCAAACAATGTATCCAAATCTTGGGAGAACTCAAATTTAAAGCTAGGTACTTGCAAAGAATTAGAGCAAAGTAACTATTCATCATTTCCATCACGCAATCCTCAAGTCTACACATTTTTATTTATAGCAAACTGAATTGAAAACAAACTTGCACACTCTTTTTATTTGGTTTTTTTTATCTTAGGGCAAACTTGAAATGTAAACACACTTAAAGAAAGCAAACTTCTTAAAACAAGTAAGCAAATTTTTATTGGGTTTTTCTAGTTTTTCTGATTTTTTTTGATTCTTTTTTTTTCAATGCACAAAACAAACCAAAGAAAAAATAAACAAACTGAAACAAAAGGAAAGAAATACTTATCTTGACAATGGGGGTCCTCCCCAAGCTAGTCTTGCGGCGGTGGTGGTGGATAGTGGATGTGCAATAGGTCCACCAAGCCGTGCAACATGGAGGCGGCTTCTTCCCGGTTCTCTTGAATGGTGCCTAGTGTCCGGGTGGTGTTCGGTTCCACTTTGGAGCTGGTCATTCCACCTCGATCATGACGATTCGGGGCGGTGGTGTTGTGTTGGAAGGCTACTTGTTCATCATAGTGCTTTCTTTGGGTGAAAATGAAACTGGTGGCATCGGAGTGGCGACGTGGCTCAAAGTCTTGGTGGGGTTCTTCTTCTTCATCGGTGGTACCAAAGGGGTCATAAGAGTATCTTGGTGGCTGTGAGGGTCCTGGCTTTGATGGTCCTGGCTCTGATGTTCCTGGGGTGTTGTATGGTGGGTAGTAACCATAGAATGGTTGATGTGGTTGGCTTTGTGGTGGATACACCCATGAGTTTAGTGAGTGGTGCTGAGGTACATTCCACTCATTGAAACTGGCATGCGCTGGTTCTTCTCGGGCGATTTCGGCACCACGCCAAACTGGTTCACGATTTCCTGTCACCCTCTCCGAGCGAACTCTTCGAGGTGCTCTCTCATTCACTGGTTCCGCCTGCAACTCAACATGATAGTTTTGCACATAATACAAAGCCAGTTTCTGGTTAGGTAACCGGATCGCAGCTTCACCATATTTTGCATAATAAACATCATTCACTTTTTTCAGTAAGTGACCTTGGCCAAAAGTATAGAGGTCATAAAATTCTCTATGATGTTCAATATACTCAAAAGTAGCTCCCTCTAATAACTTCAAGCTTGTGTCAATGCGATTGATAAGCGAGCAAATGGCCACTCTTCCTATTTTGTAACCAGGGACACTCATCCAATGATTCACTAGGAGATGGACGGAGACACTTTCTATTTCTTGACGGCGCGTACAGCAAGCGCAAGTCGGCTACTCGATCTTGCTCTCGTCATAATGTGGGAAAAAGGTAGCTCCTATCCAACGGTGCAAAAATCTAAGCGTAGGATGCTTTATGATCGGGTGCGGTGCGCTAAGTGGTACGGTGCTCTAGAAATCTTTGCTCCAAAACCTATGGGCATCAAAATCACCTAGTGCTGCATTTAAATCTATGAGAGCATCTTGAGGGAAACCTAGGAGGTCACTAAGGGTTCTCCATGAGACAGAATATTCTAGAGCAAACATTCTAAAATAAACTCCATTGTCCGTGTATCGAAGGGTGCTAAGGAATTCTATGGTCAAAAGCCTAATCCCTTTCTCGGTGAGGTTTGCAAAGGAAGTCCAATCAACTAGTGGAAAAATTGTATCGAATTCTTGAGCCATACCTGTCTCTAGCAAAAGTGTCGGATCGATAACTGGCGTGTGGATGAAACACTTGTTCTTGAGCTTCTTGTATACATCTTTCTCCCGGGCGGTTCTCAGGGCGAGGTCGGATGTTCTCATGAGAACTCTCTGAGATGCTGGTGGTGGCGCAGGTGCTGCTGGAGGTACTTCTGGTGCTTCTGGTGGTGGGTCGACACTCATGTCGGAACCGGCCACCGAGTTCTGGCGGGATGTACTTCTTGTCCTGATTTTCCTGAAGGTTCCCGAGATTCCCTGGAGAACGCCCTTCATCCTGCAAGTATCTCAAAACAAACAAAAACAAACACTAGTGGAGAGAAGGATTAGCACAAGGTTAGTGGTTAGCTGTTCAGAGTCGGTGGTCCGGGGTTAGTCGTTCTTTATGACAAAAAGTTCTAAACTTCGGTCTTGATTTTGACAGAACCTCCCCTTGATTTTAGATTTTCTTTATCCTATTTGGACAGCATCTCCACTAATTTTTGTGATCATCTACTCAGCACTATTCCTTCCCTTCACTTGCTACTAAACTCTTGCTCACTCTCTCACTTCTTCTCTCTTCCTACTCTTCTCCTCTTCTCTCTAACTCTCTCCAGAAAACACGAAGTCGAGAGCATAGGGAAGGCTAAAATTCTGGAGTGTGGGTGGTGCATGGAAGCCATGGGAGGAGGCCTATATATAGAGGAGGAGGGGGAGAGTCGGCCGACTCAATGGTGGGGTCAGCCGCCCCACCAGGTTGGCCAATGTGGCTGCCACTTCACATGCTATTGCGTGATCTTTCCTCCATCCAGAAATTTTGGTCGGTTAAGTGGTTTTGGCGGTGGAAGAGAGAGGATAGTGGAGGTGAGTGGAAGTGGATGAAATTATGTGATTTGATGTATGTGAGGTGTAGTCTATGACATGTGGGACCCATGGTGAGGGACCCACCAAGCACTAAATGCCATGATAAAAATTATAAACAATGTAGAAATTTAAATGAAGGTAAACTAATTTAAATGCATAAAATGATAAATTTTTGTGCCACCACGATAAAATATTTTCAATGGGTTGTCACACACCATAAAATTATTTATATGGGGCTGAGAATTTTTATAATGTAATGCTAGAAATAAATATGCCTAAGAAAATTATAAGAGATGCAATTTAAAATGCGGATAAATACCGAGTTACCTTCCCGCGAGGATTCGGATTTTTAAAGTCCTCCGAATTGGACCTTCCAAAATATTTATTCCGCACGATGATCCCGGAGATGCATCCTCTGTCTCTCGGTGGTTGTACTTGTCGATCTTCTTCTACTATCTTTGCGGATTTGTTGAGCTCTTGTTTCGACTTGAATGCGAATTGCTCTTCTTGCCCATTTATAGTGAACTTGATTTCTCCCTTCCCGACATCAATGTGTGCATTGGCGGTGCTTAAGAAGGGTCTTCCAAGTATAAGTGATACCTTTGAGTCTCGGATGCATATCCGGTACTACAAAGTCTCTTGGCACGAAGAACTCTCTTATCTTGACTGGAATGTTTTCAGCAATGCCCAACGGATAACGGACCGATTGGTCGGCTAGTTGTAGACACATTGATGTTGGCTCAAGTGCAGTGTGGTTGAGCTTGTAGTAGACTGCTGCGGGCATCACACTGACACTTGCTCCAAGATCATAGAGTGCATTATTGAAATATTGCTCTCCAATTGTGCGATCAATAGTGGGACATCCTGGATCTTTCTTCTTTTACGGTAGTTGGTTGAGGATGGCCGCACTACATTCTTCGGTTAGCTTGATCACTTCATTGGATGGCGGTGGTCTCTTCTTGTTAAGAATATCTCTTATGTACTTGGCATAAGTGGGTACCTGTATGGCATCCAAACGCGAGGTATATTGACATATAACTTTTGAATTACCTCCACAAACTTACCAAAGCTGCTCATCTACATTTGTGGTCCTCTCTTCCTCCTAGGGAATGGTAGGTAGTTTGTATCTCAAAACTGTTGTCTTGCTTCCCGATCTTGTACGGCTTCGTACCGATTCTTGTGGTAATACTTCTAGCTCGGGTTGGAAGTCTTCTTCTTCCGCCACCGGTGGTAGCATGGTTGGCCTTTTTGCTCCTTTTGGATTGGGAGGATCTCGGTGGAACTCCCTCTTCTTGTAGTAATAGATCTCACCTTTCGCTCGGGGTTAGTGGCAAATGGCAAAGCAATGGCCAATTTTGCTAACCTTTCTTCTATCTTTTTATTGAACTCTAGTTGATCATTAATGGCGGAGGAGAAACTATCCATTTTAATACTTAAGTTTTCCAAGATTTTGTTATTAGCGGCAAGCCTATCCTCTATAGATGAGTTGATCTTGGACTGTTGTAGAACCAACTCTCTTAAAGTAGGTTGCTTTGCATAATTACCTGACTGAGTACCTTGATTAATGGGTGGTTGCACCCAATGTGGAACCTTTCTCACGATGGGACTTGAATTCTGCTTATATGTTGCTTCAATTGCTCTTTGATCTTCCTTGTACTTGGCCCTCTGGTCAAGCCAATGGAGTAAGGAATCCATCTTGGTTGATAATACATTTACTTCTTCTATTGCTTCTTCACTCTGATGGCGATCTTGAATGTTGTCTTGGGACCAGCTTTGATTATCTGCTATCTTCTCCATAAGTCTTTTAGCTCTCCCAAGAGTGAGTGATAAGAATGATCCTTCAGCAGTTGCATCTAGGTGCTCACGCATCTTCAGAGTTAATCCGTGATAGAAACCTTGCATGAGTAACCATTCTTCCATTCCATGATGGGGACAATCATCGATATATCCTTGCAAACGCTCCCATGCTTTTGACATGGTCTCCGTCTTCTGTTGTTGGAAGTTGGTAATCTTCCCTCTTAAGGCATTGGTTTTGCCTATCGGGAAGAATTTTGCTAGAAAGGCCTTGGAACACTTCGCCCATGTATTGATATCTTCTTTATTTGCATAGAACCACTGCTTCGCTCTTCCCACTAGTGAGAATGGAAAGAGGCGAAGAAGTATGAGGTCTTCTTTAACTCCTTCTATGGCGATGGTGTTTCAAATTTCCATGAAGTCCTGTAGATGTGTACTTGCATCTTCATGTACCTTTCCACTGAATTGGATAGCTTGCACCATGTTTATGAGACTTGACTTGAGCTCAAACTCCATATTATTTTCTATTCTTTGGACCGGTGCGAGATGTTCTCTATTGTTGGAGCGGAGAACTCCGGTAAGGTCTTCTCGGCCATCTTGATTGGTGACGAGCTTCCTTTTTGATTGAACTGACTCGATGATCGAGAGTTTTGAATGAATCGAGATTCAATCCTGCTAATAACTTGCATAAAATATAGACAAAGAAAAACAACAGGGGTGAACCTGCCAAAGTAGAGGTGACTAGTGACAATCACTCATTTTCTAAGTATCTGCTTAAGCAATTTTTCTCTAAAAGTTTATTCCAGTTCCCCGGCAACGGCGCCAAAAATGCTTGTTGACACCTCTAACACCACTCACGCTAAGTTGTCATCCCTAGCATGGTGCCAGAAGTGTTGGTATAGAAACTGCTCCTCTAATTAAGAAAAATATGGGATCCGCAAGTGAACAGATAATACACCATCGTAGCATTTTACCAGGAAGTATTCCGGTATCGTTATTTATATTTAGCTCAAAGGAAAGAACTACGGACTTAAACAATGAGATGAACTTGCTAAACACGACTACTTATGAGTGATTGATTGCACATCACATACTTTGGCAGAGGGGTAAACCATGATAAATAAGGGAATATAAAGTAATAAGCTCAGGGTATAAATCACACAGAGATTAGATATAGACTACTTATGAAGGTAGGTTGACATCTGATTAGCACAAGAAATAAAAATCCTAAGTAGGTTCTAATCTACTAAGTCATTCATCTACTCCAGCTCTACACTATCATATACGGCACAAAAGACTCTTCATCTATGTATAAGGATCATTGCTATAACAAGCCAAGACATAGCGGGACTTACTACGCAACTTTGGTTCGCTAGACCTACCAACGGGGATGGAATACGAGAGGACTCAACGGAACCGTCACTTCCGCGATCTACCACACGACCCGCCAATAGGGTGCATTTGCGGAGTAAACGGCATCTAAGCACCATGCTTACATGAAATCTACCACCTAACCCTCCCGGAAGAGAGCTAAGCGCTTTGCAAACATATACATAAACTTATTACCAATCATAACCATATCAAATGTAGAACTAGAATAAACTAGGAACATAATAAATAGAAAAATAATGATATTTAGATTAAAGTCACAAGAATAGATACAAGGTAATACCAATTCGATGATGAAGATCCGGAATTCCGAGCACAGCGCCCGATTCTTCCTCTATCTAGTCTAAACCTATGTAGAACTTGAAGATCTAGAGTAACTATTCTAATTCTCGGTGGAGATCTCTCTCTAAACCCCGGCTTTGCTTGATGGCTACCTCGAAGAATGAATTCTAGAATGAATTAGTGTTTTAGCCGGGGGCCGGGGGCTCTCGAATATATAGCCCCTAGGATGCACCACGGCCATCGGATCAAACCGACCTAAACGGACGATAATTATTGCTCCTCAAGGTCGGTGGAGGCGAGATCCGCGAGCCTCCACGATTGGTGGAGGTGGCCGGTTGGCCGACCCAAGGAGGGAGTCGGCCGACCCACCACCCCGCGGTGGGTCCCCGCTTCCAGGGTTTGCCTTCTGGAGTCTTCTAGAATATACAATTTTACCCGTTCGGTCTTTCTCTCTATGTAATCATGACATGTGGGCCTTCTTGGATGTTTTCCTGATAATCCCCTGCAAAAACACATATTCACCAAAACTTGTGGAATCTGTCAGTTTAAACGCTAAATCTATGGTGGTGAACAGATTATACCCCTCTTTCTCTTTGGTTGACATATAAAATTGATCATTAACAACCGTCAACACTTGGGTCTCTATCATCTTATTGAAGCTCGGTTTGGTTCTTGACCGCCGATGATAGGCCTTCTATCTTGTTATTCATATTCTCCAAGATCTTGTCGTTTTGAATCAACTTTTTGGTGAGGTTTTCGTTGATCTTGGCTTGGCCGTAAACCAGATCCTTCAATGAAGGTTGATTCGAATTAAACCCGGATGCGTAATTCGAATTACCTTGGAATGGAGGACGGGACTGGTTATTCCAGCCATTCCCTCCTCCTTGTTGCTGGCGAAACCCATTGTTGAGGTAGGCGGCCTCTTCACGGGTCTCGGGGCAGTCATTTCCCGAGTGTCCAGCTTCATCACAGACATCACATGTCATGCGAGCATCCATGGCGTTGACGGTGCCGGATGCGTCATTGATGGCACCACCGTCAATCTTTTTCAGGAGTAGGTCTATTTTTGTGGCAAGCATATCCGCCTCCTTCACGGCATGCATGCCTTTTTGTCCCTTGGTGGGAGCGCGGTCCTCCCCCCAAGCTTGGTTTTCCACCATTTTGTTGATCAGTGCCGTAGCACTGTCAACAGTCACTGATAGAAAGGCGCCGCCAGCTGCGGCGTCCAGGTGCCCCTTTGACATGGGTGTTAACCCATTGTAGAAGTTCTGGAGCACCAGCCAACTTTCCATCCCATGGTGAGGGCGTTCCTGGATGTACTCCTGGAGCCTCTCCCATGCCTCAGGGATGGGTTCCAGCGAATTCTGCTGGAAGTTGGCGATTCTTCCCCGCAGGGCATTGGTTTTGCCCATGGGGAAGAATTTAGCGAGGAATGCGGCGGAGCACTTGCTCCATGTGTCAACAGCGGCCTTGTCCTTGTAGAACCAGGTCTTCGCCTTTCCCACTAGGGAGAAAGGGAAGAGCCTGAGCCTGATAGCATCAGGTGCGACATCCTTGATGACGATGGTGTCGCATATCTCCAAGAAACCCTGAAGATGTGCATTGGCGTCCTCACTAGGCAGTCCACAGAATGGACTTGCCTGCACCATGGTAATGAGCCCAGTCCTGAGCTCGAAGTTCTTGTCTCCTACGTTGACAGCGGGCCCAGTGGGCACGTTGGCAACATTGGGGACAGAGAACTCACGCAGGGACTTGGCCATGTAGTGCGGCATAGTAGGTGCGGCGGTGACTGGTTTCTCTGTCGGCGGAGCAGAAGAGGAGAAGGCGCGATTCCTCTTCCTCCTTAGGAGTGCTTCCGGATTTGAGTTGTAGTTATCCGGTACGGAGAAACCGGTCATGCACTATCCTGTTTTCATCCACAACAGGAGAAAACATAAAGTTAGCCTGTATAGACATTGTCGTTTCTCATTTTATATCGTATGCATATCCATGCTGCTAGATCCTTAACTTCCATACCTTCCCCGGCAACGGCGCCAGAAATGCTTGTTGGCATTTCTTAGCGCGATTACCAAAATAGACTTAGAGCCCGATTCTGATAATAGCGCCAGAAACGCTAAATGGCTTTACTCGGCATAATTACTAGAAACTGGTTCTAGCAACTATGTGAGTGTTGCCAGAGATAGATCACATCCTAATAGATAAATATCCGCAAGCGCACGGATCTATCGTCGCGGCATTTCACCCGGAAGTATTCGGGGTATCGTTATTTATATTTTCCCAAAGGAAGGCATGGGGTAGTTAAGTATTCTAGCATGGGTATGAATACAATATCTAGCATGAGGAGAAACCGACCAATGTGCTATACGAGGGGTAAGCATACGGTAATTTGGATAGTGGACACACACTTAGAGCAACCTCAAAGGAATAAAGGTAAAATAAAGAATAAAGAATAATCTACGCAGAAAGGCGGGTCCTATATAGTCAATGCTAGAACAGCTAATTCCACATGTTATACAAGTCAAGACTCGACTATAGACTAGGAATATAGGGAGACCGCGGCAACTGGTCTGCCAGTCGATGGCGGCATTTACGAACTCCTACTCAACATGCGAACGTAGGGGATTACAAAGGACGGACAGGGCTGTCACCACCTGCCGCCTACCACCTCAACCGTGGCATGCCGACACATCAGAAGGTTCCCTCGCACCCGGACACCATGTCCGCGTACTAAGGAGCTACCTACGTCCCCCCAGGACTCCCACCCTACAGATGGACGAGCTAGAACATAGGCAAACCCGAAGGCACATCGAACCGCTATTCCTCTTCTATAATATAATCTAAACAAGTAGAACACACGAACGATGAAGAACAATGTAGAACACGATGAACAACTCTCACAAGAACTATGGCCTAGTTCTTGATCATAGAATATATCGTGTACTAGACTATACTCTAGTTCATATGCTTGACTATATAAATATAATGAGAACTTGGCTAAGGAAGAATGCTCCATAGATTTATACCAAAGGTGTAGCTTTTCCTCCTGGAGACAAGCTCTCCAAGTAGCTTTGCCTAGCTCCAAATGACTAACACTAATGCTAAAGAACAAGTGTGAGGTGTAGAGATGGCTCTAAATGGTGTGTGTTGAGGTGGGGGGCCTCTCCTCTTCATTTATTGGGCACTGAAGGCGGTTCAAGGGTATGTAGGTAAAATAACCAGCGGAACCATCATGCCCCAGATAGAAGGAGGCGACCGCCTTTGGCCGGGCCTACCTGGCGGCAGGGCCGGCGCGCGCGCGCCCCAGGCGCGCTCGCGCCTGGGTGGCGCCGCCCCCTGACCGACTTTGGCAGGTGGGCCTGGGCCGCCATCTGGGTCGCATTCATGCTGGTGCTTTTGGCCCATTTCAACCTCAGATGGCCCACTTGCTCTTGAGCTTGTTTTACGCCTTCTGAAAAGCGTACTTTTATTCCAGAAAATCCTGTACTTGGTGTATATTCTGCAAAACAATATTTTCTCCAAGCACAGGTGCAACTAGGTCAATAGTAAAGATATATGTGATATAAAATATTTATTTCCCCCATAATGACCTATAGTTGGCTGGTATAAATCTGAGTTAAGCACCGCCAACAGAACTACACCGAGATGCTGGGATTGAGCCGAGATCTTGTTGAGCATCGGCTTATTCTCAAGAAGAATTTCAAGCCTGTCAAGCAACATCCAAGGCACTTCAATTCGGTCATTCATGACCGAATAAAGGAGGAGATCGAAAGGTTGTTGCAGGCGGAGTTTATTCGTCCATGCCAATATGCGGAGTGGGTCTCTAACATTGTGCCGGTTGAGAAGAAGGACAGCGGCAAGATTAGAGTATGCATCGATTTCAGAGATTTAAATAGAGCCACTCCCAAAGATGAGTACCCTATGCCCATAGCTGATATGTTGATCAATGATGCTTTGGGGCATAAGATGATTAGCTTTCTTGATGGTAACGCGGGATATAATCAGATTTTTATGGCGGAAAAAGACACATCAAAGACGGCTTTCATTTGTCCTGGTTTTGTTGGCTTATTTGAGTGGATTGTTATGACCTTTGGGTTGAAGAATGCAGGTGCAACCTATCAAAGGGCGATGAATTTGATTTTCCATGATCTAATTGGGGTGATTATGGAGGTTTATATTGATGATATTGTGATTAAATTGACTGCCCATAAATCTCACTTAGCCGATTTGCATCTTGCTTTTGAAAGGATGCGCCGCTATGGTTTGAAGATGAATCCACGCAAGTGTGCCTTTGGAGTATCAGCTGGAAAGTTTCTAGGCTTCATTATTTATGACAAAGGCATAGAGGTTGATCCTAAAAGGATCGAGAAGATCAAGAAGGTTGAGCCGCCCACATGCAAGAAAGATGTGCAGAAATTCTTGGGGAAGGTCAACTATTTGAGAAGATTTATTGCTAATCTGTCCGGGAAGATTATTCCTTTCAACCCATACTCAAGTTGAAAGATGAATCTGAATTTGCTTGGGGGGAAAAGCAACAAGAAGCATTTGACAAGATAAAGGAATATCTATCATCACCACCGGTTCTTCATGCACCAAGAAGAGGAGTACCTTTCAAGCTATATATTGCCGCCGAAGAGAAGGTGATTGGCGCCGTGATGACTCAAGAAGATGAAGGCAAGGAGTATGTTATTGCTTAATTGGTCATCATCTTCTTGATCCCGAGACAAGGTACACTCACATTGAAAAATTATGCTTGTCACTGTACTTTGCATGTCATAAGATGAGACATTATTTGCTGTCAAGTACATGTGTTGTAGCATGCTAGGCCGATGTTATTAAGCACATGTTGCATCGGCCAATCCTCAGTGGGAGGTTAGGCAAGTAGGCGTACTCTTTAATTGAATATGATTTGGTTTTTGAGCCATTACGAGCAATCAAAGGCCAAGTACTTGCTGATTTTATTGTTGAGCATAGCATAAATCTTGATGATGATGTTAATTACATCATGATTGCCCCATGGAAATTTTGTTTTGATGGATCGGTATGCAGCAACGGTCAAGGTGTTGGCATTGTCTTAATTTCTCCTAGTGGCCTTGTAACCGTGATTTTATTTGTACTAACAATCAGGCTGAATATCAAGCTTTGTTATTCGGATTGATCATGTTAACTTCCATGGATGTGCAACATGTTGAAGCTTATGGTGATTCATTGCTAGTAGTGCAGCAAGTTAACGGAGAATTCCAATGTTTAGATGAATCACTTCGGTCTTGCCTTGATACTTGTCTTGGTCTTATTTCTAGACTTGCTGAATTCAAGATTCGGCATATTCCTAGACATGAGAACCAACAGGCTAACATGCTAGCTCAACAAGCATCCGGCTTTGATGTTACTAAGCGTAACTTTCATATACAAAATAAGCCGATGCATGAAGATATAGATTTTGTTTGTGCAGGAACAAGTGAATTGGTTCAACCGGCCAATATGATCGGATTAACCAATTCTTCTGAGGCGTATGCCACTGATGATGTCTCAAATCGGTCTAGTTCAGATTATAATAATCCTAGCACCGATTTAGAGGATTGGAGGACTCCTTTAATAAAGTTTTTGCAGGATCCTAGTACTAAGATTGATCGAACCATCCAGCGACTTGCATTCCAATACACATGGCAGCATGATGAGTTGTATAGAAGGACAGCCGATGGTTTGTTGCTAAAGTGCTTAGGACCTGATGATGCAAGAGTAGCTATGGGAGAAGTCTATGAAGAAGTTTGTGGTACGCATCAATTAGCTCACAAGATGAAATGGTTGTTGAGAAGGGCTGGTTTTTATTGGCCTACTATGATTGCTGATTGTGTCCGCTACTACAAAGGATGTGAAGAATGCCAATGGTTTGGGAATGTTCAAATGGCGCTCGTTTCGGAGCTCCATTCTATTATGAAGCCGTGGCCATTCAGAGGTTGGGGGCTAGACTTCATTGGCCAGATACATCCCCCATCTTCAAAAGGACACAGGTTCATCTTGGTTGCTACAGATTATTTCACAAAGTGGTGTGAGGCAGTTCCTTTGAAGAATATGACACATACGGAGGTGATAGAGTTCATCACAGAACACATTATCCATAGATTCGGCATCCCTCAATCATTGCATATGGATCAAGGGACATCTTTTATGGCTAAAGAAGTGAGAGCCTTTGCCGAATCATATAAGATCAAGATCGTTAATTCATCTCCATACTATGCTCAAGCTAATGGCCAAGCTGAGGCTAGTAACAAAACCTTGATCAAGCTCATCAAGAAGAAGATTGAAGAGACTCCAAGGAGGTGGCATGAAGTCTTGTCAGAAGCTTTGTGGGTGTATCGCACATCAAAGCATGGTGCTACAAAAGTAACTCCTTTTGAATTGGTCTATGGTCAAGAAGCTATGTTGCCCGTTGAAGTGAACTTGGGTGCATTTGGATATGCTAAGCAAAATGATCTATCCGCCGTGGTGTACCATGATCTTATGATGGATAACATAGACGATGTGACTAACAAGAGATTAGAAGCTCTAAAGGAGATTGAAAAGGACAAGATGCGTGTTGCAAGGGCCTACAACAAGAAAGTGAGAAGCAAATCTTTCCAAGTAGGAGATTTAGTGTGGAAAACCATACTCCCTATTGGATTGAAGAGCAATCAATTTGGCAAGTGGTCTCCTAATTGGGAGGGTCCTCTAAGAGTGATCAAGGTAATATGCGGAAATTCCTATGTGCTAGAGATATTGAAGAGGAAGCTTCTCGACAAGGCAATCAATGGGAGGTATCTTAAAAATTACTTTCCAAGTGTTTGGCAAGAAGCCTAGTGCTCTTCCAAATAATGGCCGATACATGTATTGCCCTTAGAACAAAAATGACCAATGTAATGCATCGCCCTTAGTCGCCGGCGAGCCGATGTGATGGGTATCATTGCTAGTTGGTTGTAGATGAAAGAGAATTTTTAGGTTCATCGATTAATTCACCTGAAAACAGGGGGCATGTGTTGATGCTCAAAAATGACAATGGAAGGTCAACGCATGTCGACACGTCAACGCAAGGCAGAACGGGCGAGTTCGGCGCACCAGACAGGCGCTGGATGCGGCGTAGGCCGGCGTCAGACGCATCCGACGGGTGTCAAACGCGTCCGGCAGACGCCGAATGCGGTCCAGAGCCGCCTGCAAGGCCCAGAGCGCCGAATGCTCAGCGCCAGATGCACCAAAGGGCACCGGACACAGGCTAGCGAGCGTCCAGCGCGCCGGACGCAGTCCAGAGAGGCTCGCCATCGGGCCGAGCACCGGACTCCGCGCCGGACGCGCGCCTAAAGGGCGTCGGACGCGTCCGGCGCAGGAGATTTGAGTCCGACTCGGCCACGAGTCGCGTTTTAGGCAATTTTGCTCTTGGAAAACTTGATGGACGAGTTTTGGAGAGGTTTTCTGCTAGGATAAGACCACCCCCCTCCATATATATGTGAGAATCATGGCCGATTGATCCCATCCAATCAATCGACAAACAAACACAACATGATCGAGACGATCAACCTATCTTCAACCTATCTTCTTCTAGTTCTGCTTCTAGTTCTAGCCCTAACCCTTCTAGTTGTTGTCCGGCGAGTCTCTCTGAGAATTCTCCGGCAATCCTAGGCGCCATCCGCTGGTTCCTTGGAGATCCCCTACGTGCATCCTCCCGACGGGTCTTCCCGGAGGTTGTTCTAGGGTTTACCCAGCCGTCAACGTGCTCTCCATCAGCTTATCGATCTCTAGATCGTCTTGCCGGTCACGCTACATTGTCGCTACATTGCAGGTCGCTTCAAGGCACCTCTAGGGCATCCAAAGCCCACTACCGGTGTGTCGGCAGATTTCCTCGTCAACAACATGTAATAGGTGGGGAGAAAAGTGAAGACTGCATTTGTCATTTGGAGCGAAAACTTGAGGTACTGACTAGCCTCCTTTCACAACGAGAAACCAGGGGGAGGAAATCAACTACCTTGGGCTTGGTGAGGCCCAAAGGAAGACCCAAATATGTGAAAGGTAAAGATCCCACTGAGCATCCAAAGGTTGCAGCCAAGTGATTTGTTTTGGCCTGAGAGAGATTGATGGGAACAAGCATGGACTTGCTAAAATTGACCTTCAATCCAGAGGAGGAGGCAAAAGAGTTTAGAAGGGCCTTGAGCACAAAGAGTTGCCTAGCACAAGCTTCCATAACAATTAATGTATCATCTGCATACTGTAGAATAGGAAAATCTTCAGTGTAACTCAGGGGGATGGAGCATTGAAAAGACCCTGTGCTCTGGCTTTATTGATTATTGATTGAAGAAGATCTGCAGCTAGGACAAAGAGCAAAGGGGAGAGGTGATCACCCTGCCTGACCTCCCTCTTGCAGTGGAAGGCTTTCCCAGGGGAGCCATTGAGAAGGACAGAAGAGGTACCAGACTAAAAAACCAGTTTCATCCAAGCAAGCCACTTGCCACCAAACCCTTTTTTTCTCATTACTTCCAACATTGTCTGATGTTCAATCCTGTCAAAAGCTTTTTCAAAATCTAGCTTCAAGATGATTAATTCTTTCTTGGAGGTGTGACAGAGATGCAGGTACTCAAAAGACCATGCAAGGCAGTCCTGGATGGATCTGGACTTAATAAACCCATATTGGTTTGTGTGAATCAGCTTGGTGATCACATGCTGTAATCTATTGGCAAGGAGTTTGGTGAGCGGTTTGTGAAGTATTGAGGAGGGATTGTTGACGGTCGTTAAGTGCCAATTTTTATCGTCAACTAGACATAAGAAAGGACTAAAATATGTTCACCAACTATATATAGGGGTTATACTGACAGAATTCCATGAGTTTTGGTGAATGTCTGTTTCTGTAGGGTGTCACCGAAAATACCCAAGGAAGGCCCACATGCCAGGGTTTACATAGAGATAATCGGGAACCGGTGAAAATTCATGTCTGGAAGGTTCGAGAAGGCTCTGGACCAAACGGGAGCCCGAACCGGCTCGGTGGAGAGTCAGCCGCCCCAACCCTAGAGTCGGCCGACTCGGCATCTTGACCAATCAGAACGAGTCTAGCGGATCCCTGTTCCACCACCTTTGAGGATGAATAATAATCGTCCGTTTAGGTCGGTTTGATCCGAGGGCTGTGGTGCATCCTAGAGGGCTATATAAACAGGGCCCCTGGCTCCTGGAGGAGGCAATCCCTTAAACCCTAATTCATTATCTCCCAGCGGGATCAGAGTTGTAGAAGCGTCCCTTGAATGGATGACTTCTCTTCTCTAGAGAATTAGAGCTAGACACTCCAATGTAGTAGATTAGATCTAGATGAGAGTTAGGGAGAGCGGAGCTACGCTCCGGTTCTAGAGAAGTCTTCAGAGATTTGGTATGTCTTTGTATCTACTCTTGTAAGACTTATGCTTTAATATATTTATCTTCTCTATCTACTTTATGCCTTTCATATGTATGCTTAGTATAGTTGTTACATTCTAGCATGGGATCTTCGCTCGTATTGAGTGCTCTAGTTATCATATGTAATTAGAGTATTAATCGATAGTGTAGGCATGGTGTCTAGACTATAGGTTACCTGAGGTTGCGCCCAATCCCACGGATAGTTGTGGTAGCCCCAGAGGTGATAGCTCTGTCAGGACTTTGTATTCCACCACGTTCGGGTTGGTATTTCGTAGAGCTTTCGGCAGCCTTCTCCCATGTACTCTTTACCCAGTCTTCTTCGAGAGTTGGAAAGAACCTGCTGCTCCAAAGTGCTATTGTGTGATCGCTATATCTAACCATTCCCTATTATCATAGAAGCAGAGTATTAGAGAAGTATTTAGGAACCTTGATCTCTCCCGTTGTCCTCTCACTCTAGCTAGCTACTCATTTATCATAGAATTCTCATGTGTGCTTTATTATATTACCTTACATATATATTATTTACCCCGCTTTAGTCTAGTTGGTTTACTAAGTTAGTAGATACATGATGGTGAGTTATCCGATTCTTTAACCCTTGCTTCCCGTGGTAAAATATAAATAACGATATCCGGTTTACTCCGGTAAAATGCTACAATGGTATGTTACGTGCGCTTGCGGAATCCTTCTTATTTTAGTTGCACTTAACAAATACCAACAAGCATTTTTGGCGCCGTTGCTGGGAAAGCAATCGGTGTTAAGTTTTTGATAATGATCTTGATGTCTGCTAATTTAGCATATCACTAGCTTTAGTAGGATTACCCCTTGTTCTGTTGAGTGTGGAATAGACTGGACAAAAGATGTCGTTTCGACCTTCCGGCAAGTTTCCACAAGAAAAGAAAAAGACAATGAAGAGCCCAGGGTCCCCCAACATTCAATATTCATCAACATTGGAACCCTGCCACATCACAGAATGTAGAAAAGGTCGTCGTCATAAGAATTTCAAATCACATCACAAGTGACGAACATAGATGCTGCACCACTCACAAATTTCAGCATGTGGGTCGTGGTAAGTATGATCAAGAACGGTGAGATAGTCTTGCTCATGGACTTTAAAATTATGAGTAGTTATCTTTTAAATCCTTGCATCTCACTTTGCATGTTTACTTTTAATAATTCATGCATTCACTCCATTTAGTTTTTTTATATATTTTCTCATCCATTGCATGTTTAGTTTCTTGCATTCATCCATGCGTTTTGCATTTTAAAAAGAAAAAAAATCCTCACCATGATCATACTCATTCATCTCCACTTGAGTAAATCTCTACAGTTCTTTTCATGCTACCACTATTTACTATAGTGTGCTTTGGTTTGCTAGTGCTACAATTGAGTACTTCTAAAGGCTTTTAAATTAAGCGTGGTGCTTAGGTTAAAATATCTTCCTTAATTAAATTAGACATGGAGTCTAGTTTGGTTATTGAGCTAGAAATGTGCTTTAGTAGATACTGGTTATTTTGTTGGACTAACCCCTTCAGAAAACTCTCAAATCCAATTTGGGTAAGTCAAGAGATGATCTCATATCAGAGATGAAGCAAGGCATGAGATGAACTCCAACAACTTCACACAAAAGACACAATTCATTCATCATCCAAGGAAGAATTGTAAGTGTCAAATATCATTCACGTTGTCTTTTGTTGCAAGTTACCTTCGCCTTGAACCATGCTAGAGTGCCATAAAAAAAAGTTGCTAGAAAACATGATAAATAAATCCTATGCTAAGGTAACTAAAAAACCATCTCGTTGTTAGCATAAATGAAATTAAAATAGGTAGTGGATGCTAGCCCATAGTTTGAAATTGTTGCAATCCTTCGGGTATGTGTCCACTAACATTTTGTAGGAAAGAACTTATGATGTGCCTGTTCGTGGATTGTCATCACCTGCAAAATTGCCACTTCAATGATGGAACAAAGAAGAAGACAAGAGTGCCACAAGAAGGATCATCATTTGAACTCACTCAAAGATGTGGATGAATAAGGCGACAAGCTATGAGCAACATTGAAGACAACATAGCATTGGGCCCAAAACTCGAGCTAGGATGCCAATAAGGAGTATGGTGTAACTCAACTCATTTTGGCCAATCAAAGACCTGCCCTCGCTGTTCTTGAAGACACCATCTTGCACGTCGGCAGCAAGGACAAGGATGGCATGATAAGCATACATCCTTGTGTCAACCAATCATCATCAAGGGTTGACTACCGACCAAACCCAAGAAGACCGGGAACAACCACATTTGCAAGATGATGTCCCTAAACCATTGGAGATGAAAACCCTTCCTTGATCATCAAGACGGATGGCGTATCATTAACTGCAACTCTTCGCCATGCCGCTAGAAGACAAAGACCATCAAGGAAGAACTCGAGCCTACATCTCCAATGAACATTAATGTGTCAACCAAGACTCAATGAAAATCAAGAATGGTTGATGAAAGAAGATCATGCAACTGTCTGTCTCCTCATCCTAGATTGGATAGTCCAAATAAAGACATAATGCAAAGGAGAGATCTTTGCTCAACGGACCTATAATCAAAAGTCCCTCTCAGACAAATAAAGGCTTAAGAACAGAGGACAAATAGTGTCTAAGGACATAGGAGTACAACACACTCTGAGGGATGACTCAACACTCATATTGGGTTTCACATGGCAAGTGATAACAAGGTCAAGCTTGGGGAGGTAGGCCAATGACTCTGCAAACAATGATCCAGCAATGCTCTTCCTCTTTTCAAGCCCCCGTCGCTATGGCACACTGAGAAGAAACAATGAGTGGAGCACAAGGTCCAGGCATAAAAAAAAGAAGAAGAAGGAAAAAGGAGTACAGTTTTAGAAGACAAGATGCTCAAGGAGAGAGGTCAATCAAGCAAGGCAAACTCCAAGAAGAAGTAAAGGACCACTAGAAGCATCTACTCTTCCTCACAAGTCTCTACCGTTGGGATCAAATGATGCACTGAAGGAGTGAACATGGCAAGAAGTCCTATTCGGAGGACTTAAATCACTGAACCCTCG
The DNA here is from genome assembly GCA_018135685.1 of Themeda triandra. Classification (NCBI taxonomy): domain Eukaryota; kingdom Viridiplantae; phylum Streptophyta; class Magnoliopsida; order Poales; family Poaceae; genus Themeda; species Themeda triandra. The sequence continues at coordinate 351,650 of JAENPR010000278.1, read as the reverse complement.
CCAAGGAGAACATAAAGGATCGAGAAGAGCTAACAGACAGAAGGATGTCCAGTCTCCTGTCGGAGTGCTATCCGCAACATTCAAATGCTGTCTCCAACAGCAACTATCTATGACACTCCTGGAGGACTAGAACGTCTTCATCGCCTTTCGGCAACGACGGCCGGACAATGTCAACATCCGGCTTGGAGGTGGGCATCCCCGTGTACCAAGCTAAGTGTTTCCAACTTATCTATCTATGCTTTGTTAGAGTTTGCTTTGTTAAAACAACTAGAAAAGATGCATAACTATAGAAACCCGAAAGATTTCTTTTCTACTTTTGGAGAGTTCTTGTAGTGTTTGTCTTAAAAGTGATCCCTAGAATAAACTCTACAAGGAGATGATGAATAGTTGCTCGTCGTAATTCCTTTCAAGTACCTAGTTTTCAACCTTGCACTCTCCCGAGTTTTGGACACAACTCTGTTTAGATTTGAGATTTGCTCGAACCCGAAACTTGTGGGTAGCAAACATTTGATCTAAGTCTAGGTGGTTGACGGGTATGATATGGGACGGTTTGAGCTGCTGTCCATCTTGTTCCTAGAGATGCTAGAGTTACGGAGAATTTATTTACGAAAATATTAAATTCCTGCATGATGAGTTCCTTTATGATGAGAGTTCAAATTCCTACCACAGCCATATATTCATGCTTACTAGATTAGGAAAGACCCATCTTTGTTTGTATAGACCATATTGTAGGCTTGAGTGTAGTATTTTTAGGCATTGAGTGTGGTTATCTTGTGGACCCATAAGGAATCGGTCATGCGGTTAAAGTCAATACTATGTGCTCTCCATCCATTGATCTATGCTACTTCGTCCTCGAAGCATGCACCCATTTTATAAATACTACATTCATTACGTGCTACTTAAATCCCTAGAGGTACCACCCACATATAGATCCATATCCACCACATATTGTGCTACCTCTACCCTGGATATACGCACCTATGCTGCTCCTACCCTAGGAGTACGCATTCCACCATATGATGTGATTGTCTCTACCCTGGAGACACGCATTTATGCTGCTCCTACTTTGAGAGTACACATCCATCCATCCATCCATCCATCCATCCATCCATCCATACATCTATCCACATATACATACGCCACTCATTTCACTTCATCTAGAAAAAATTTTACTCCTATCCTGGGAGTGAACATCTTGAAATAATCATTGCCGTTCCATTGCCTACATAAAAGCTCCAATCTTTATCATTTCAAGTTATACACTCCCCGTTGCTAAAGTTTCATTTTCGTAGGTTCGTTTTCGGAGGATTGGTTATTCTAAAAGAAAAAAGAAAAAAATAAAAAAAAAAAAAAAAGAAAAAGAAAAAGAGAGAGAGAGTAGCCAAATCCTTCCATTCAAGAAGTTTCAAGGTTTCCGAATAAAGGGAGTCATGTTATCCCCAAAGGAGCAAGTGTAGAAGTAGATGATTCACCAAGTGATCACCCCTCATAATCATTTCCTTATCATCATCTTATCATCCATTTCCTCATTCACATGCACATATGACTTTATTATTATTTTTGTTCCTATTGGATCCATGTCTTAACTATGCAATATATGCAAGTGAGTTTGAGTGTCTCCCCACCTATGAGCTCCACATAAGCCTATTAGAAAGTAGGGTGAGAGAGAGAAGGCACTTTCCACTATGCCTTAGTTCCACAAATACCACATATTTTGAGAGAAGAGAGAAGGCATACACCACTCATGCCTTGGAGAGGATCCGAAATACCACAAATGAGAGATCTGAAAGGTTCATACAAGGAACTCTGAGTTTTATTTGAAAATCTTGCAAAAACTCCAGAATAATAGTTGATCAAAGAGCGAGAAACATAGCGCTTGACTTGACCATTCTGTCTTTCAACTGCTCAAGACCCAAGTGACGGTTACAAGCCCCATGGTGAAAGGTAATATGAGTAAGTTTTGAGTCAGAATATTTCACTCTAATCCGGAGGAGAGTTCTTGTTTGAACGTATGTGTACTTTTGAGGCGTGAAAGCATTGTAGCAACTCCCGATCCACACTTGAGTTTATCTTTGCTCGGGGACGAGCAAAAGGAAAGCTTGGGGGAGTTGTTGACGGTCGTTAAGTGCCAATTTTTATCGTCAACTAGACATGAGAAAGGACTAAAATATGTTCACCAACTATATATAGGGGTTATACTAACAATTCCACGAGTTTTGGTGAATGTCATTTTGTAGAGTGTCACCGAAAATACCCAAGGAAGGCCCACATGTCGGGTTTACATAGAGATAATCGGGAACCGGTGAAAATTCATGTCTGGAAGGTTCGAGAAGGCTCTGGACCAAACTGGAGCCCGAACCGGCTCGGTGGAGAGTCGGCCGCCCCAACCCTAGAGTCGGCCGACTCAGCATCTCCACCAATCAGAACGAGTCTCGCGGATCCCTGTTCCACCGCCTTTGAGGATGAATAATAATCGTCCATTTAGGTCGGTTTGATCCGAGGGCTGTGGTGCATCCTAGAGGGCTATATAAACAGGGCCCCTGGCCCCTGGAGGAGGCAATCCCTTAAACCCTAATTCATTATCTCCCGTGGAGGGATCGAGTTGTAGAGGCATCCCTTGAATGGATGACTTCTCTTCTCTAGAGAATTAGAGCTAGACACTCCAATGTAGTAGATTAGATCTAGATGAGAGTTAGGAGAGCGGAGCTACGCTCCGGTTCTGGAGAAGTCTTCAGAGATTTGGTATGTCTTTGTATCTACTCTTGTAAGACTTATGCTTTAATATATTTATCTTCTCTATCTACTTTATGCCTTTCATATGTATGCTTAGTATAGTTGTTACATTCTAGCATGGGATCTTCGCTCGTATTGAGTGCTCTAGTTATCATATGTAATTAGAGTAGTAATCGATAGTGTAGGCATGGTGTCTAGACTATAGGTTACCTGAGGTTGCGCCCAATCCCACGGATAGTTGTGGTAGCCCCGGAGGTGACAAATGGCTACGTCGGGCCTTTGTATTCCACCACGTTCGGGTTGGTGTTTCGTAGAGCTTTCGGCAGCCTTCTCCCAACTACTCTTTACCCGTCTTCTTCGAGAGTTGGAAAGGACCTGCTGCTCCAAAGTGCTATTGTTTGATCGCTATATCTAACCATTCCCTATTATCATAGAACCGAGTATTAGAGAAGTATTTAGGAACCTTGATCTCTCCCGTTGTCCTCTCACTCTAGCTAGCTACTCATTTATCATAGAATTCTCATGTGTGCTTTATTATATTACCTTACATATATATATATATATATTATTTACCCCGCTTTAGTCTAGTTGGTTTACTAAGTTAGTAGATACATGATGGTGAGTTATCCGAAACTTTAACCCTTGCTTCCCTGTGGTAAAATATAAATAACGATACCTGGTTTACTCCCGGTAAAATGCTACAATGGTATGTTCTGTGCGCTTGCGGAATCCTTCTTATTTTAGTTGCACTTAACAAATACCAACAGGGATATGGGTCTGAAATCACCAACTCTGGTGGGACCATCATTCTTTGGAATAAGGGTGATGAAAGAGCTGTTGATACTTTGTAAACAAAGATTCTCGAGTAGAAAGCTTCACATAACTTGTAGAAATTGGTTTTTATAATGGGCCAACACTTCTTAAAGAACTCATTGTTGAAACCATCTGGTCCAAGGGATTTATCCAAAGGGAGTTGCTTGATGACATCATCAATCTCATCCTGACTGAAAGGCTGCTCTAACATACTTAGGTCCAAGTCACTGGTAAGCAAAGAGTCAAGATCAAAAAACATGCCCTCAAAGCATGAAGTACTGTTGACGGTTGTTAATGATCAATTTTATATGTCAACCAGAGAGAGAAAGAGGGGTATAATCTATTCACCACCATAGACTTAGGGTTTAAACCGACGTATTCCACAAGTTTTGGTGAATATGTGTTTTCGCGAGGGGATTATCGGGGAAAACATCCAAGGAGGCCCACATGTCATGATTACATAGAGAGAAAGACCGAACGGGTAAAATTGTATATTCTAGAAGACTCCAGAAGGCAAACCCTGGAAGCGGGGACCCACCTGGCAGAGTGGTGGGTCGGCCGACTCCCAGGGTGGGTCGGCCGACTGGCCACCTCCACCAATCAGGTGGAGGCTCGCGGATCCTGCCTCCACCGACCTTGAGGAGCAATAATTATCGTCCGTTTAAGGTCGGTTTGATCCAATGGTGAAGAATAAATGTGATGCGGATCGATGACATGGCGCTTCCCGCGGATCGATGACATGGCGACTCCCCCCAGGGCTATATAAGGAGGGCGCCCCCCTCTAGTTTTCCATCATTATTCTTCTACAGACCATAATCTAGGGTTTCATCCTCCATCCAAGTAGAAGAGGGTCCCTCTAGTTCATCTAGATCTAGTTCTAGTTCATCTAGTTCTAGTTCTAGTTCGTCTAGTTGTATCTAGAAAATAGGGAGAGAGAGGAGGAGAGAGCTGAGGAGGAGCCGGATCTGTCGGATCTTCCTCAACATTGTAAGGTTGCAGCATCTAGTTCGTCTTCCAGCTACTCTCCGGGTTCTATAATTACTATTTCTAAGTTCGAGTTCTTTATATAATTCTTACTTTATTCTATTTACTTGATCTCTCTCGTATTGAGTGCTTTAGTTTTCACGTGGAACTAGAGTAGTAAACACTAGTGTAGACGTGGTGTCTAGGCTATAGTTTACCCGAGTTTGCGCCCAATCCCACGGATAGTTGTGGTAGCCCCAGAGGTGACAGCTCTGTCAGGCCTTTGTATTCCACCACGTTCGGGTTGGTGTTTCGTAGAGCTTTTTGGTAGCCTTCCCCCGACTACTTTAATCCCAATCTCTTTCGAGAGTCAGAAAGGTACTGTTGCTCCATAGTAAGTAGAGTATAGTAAATCTGATCTTGATCACCCAATCAACTTATAAAACTCTAGAAGGTTCCTCAATACCCACCAAAAACATATATATCGTTCTTTTCTTACCTTTATCCTTGGACGACCTTGATTCTCTAGTACACTTCACGTTCCCCGTGGAAATCGATACTCTGGAATACTCCCGGGTGAAAGCTACATCGTACTCCGTGCGCTTGCGGATTTATCTGCTTACGCTAAGAAGTGTCAACAAGCTTTCTGGCGCCGTTGCCGGGGAACGGTAGCTGTGCTAGTTTCGAGCCAAGTCGTCCGTGTATCCTTTTTCCTTCTTTTACCACCATTCTCACCTCACCACAAACATCAACCACCATTTACCACATGGATTTCACTCCTATCTTTAAATTCTTTGCTCCAAGGGGTGACTTGTTGGAGCCTCCACCATCATCAGACCCTATTCTTACAGATGCCTATGAGCTTCCCCCTGCTTTCATAGACATGATTAGGGAGTTATCCTTCTTTGGGTTAGCTGACGAAGACCCATACACCCACCTTAGGGAATTTGAGCGGTTGTGTTCTTGTCGAATTATTGCCGGCATGACACAAGAGACCCTTAAATGGAAACTATTTCCGTTCTCCCTAATGGGAAGAGCAAAAAGTGGCATGCTCATTCCGTAAAAAGTGCAAATGGAAATTGGGTTGAACTTCGAGATAATTTTTGTCTCGCATTCTTTCCCCTTTATAAAATTGCCGACCTTAGAATAGAAGTTCTTAATTTCCAACAAAAAGAGAAGGAGACATTAGGAGCGGCTTGGGCAAGATTCTCATGCCTTACCAATTCGGTCCAAACCTTGCCTTGCCCGACCATGTCCTACACTATCACTTTTATCATGGTCTTAACAAGGAAGCTGCTCAACATCTTGACATTGCTTCGGGAGGTTCATTCTCACATAAACTCGTTAGTGAAGGGAAAGCTATCCTAGAGAAAATCCTTGAAAACACCCCCTACACCGGCATTTATGATGAGTTTCCTGAAGAAGTCGGGCCAAACCTTGATCAACAAGAGGAGATTCTTGCAACCGAGTCTAAAATTCCTTTAGATTCTTCTAATGATTTAGTTGCCAAAGAATCTCCCACTATGGGAACACAACCCACATTGGAAGTCGATGAGCCCCATCCTTCCACATTCCTCTCGAAATCGAGGTAGATCTTTTTGAAGATTTTGGTAATACCTCAAAATTTCCACCAAGTAAAACCTCGGTGCACTCTCGTGCCATTTGAGGATAATGATGGTCCTCCTAATGATCCTTTCTTAATGGAACACATTAAAGGACTTTCAGCCATCATGAGTTGTGAGTGGTTGGCAGAAACGGAGTTATCCACAGAGGTAGCCCGTATCACTACCCCCTCGGGGACTTTTAATTGCAACCTTAAGGGGACCACCGTAAAGGCTTATTATAGTCCTACCATTGGGATGAACATTGTCTCTAAGGCTTTTGCTGAAAAACTTTGCCCCAATGAATCCTTAATCCCATCTCATAAGCTTTTAAGAACTCCATCTGGAGTTACTTTAGAAAGTTATGGGGTCATGAGGTCTATTCCCTTGCGCATGAGAGGCTCTGAGTACCGTCTAGACTTTCACATCTATGACACCTCAGACACGTTCGTCTTGATTGGTATACCTATAAGGACACTCTTTCAAGAACGACCAAAACAATGTCTCTTAAATTTAAAGTTGGGAAACTCTACTATCGATGTTTCATTTGGCACGCTCACATAATGCGATAGTAGAACCCAAACCCGAAGAAGACCCTATTCGGAAGTCTTTATGGCATCTCTAGAAGACTTGGCCCACCACAATTCGATATTGAACATTTCATTGAAGAAGAGGAGGAGCTAGCGAGCCTATTGAGCTAGACCCCTTCGAGTGGCCACCACGACCCTCAATTGAGTTAAAACCTCTTCCTCTTGGCTTGAAATATGTCTTTCTCAACAACAATCCAGAAACTCCTGTTATCATAAGTGACAAGCTTTCCCAAGAAGAAACCTACAGGCTTGTCACTGTCCTAGAAAGACATAAATCGGCCATAGGCTACTCACTCCATGACCTCAAGGGGATCAGTCCTGCACTATGCACACATCGTATCCCTACAGATCCTGACATCTCACCATCAAGGGAACACCAACGCAGGCTTAATAATGCAATGCGAGAGGTTGTTCACAAAGAGATCCTTAAGCTTTTGCATGCCGGGATTATTTATCCCGTTCCTCATAGTGAGTGGGTTAGACCTGTCCAAGTTGTACCAAAGAAAGGGGGAATGACGGTTGTTAGAAATGAGAAGAATGAACTCATTCCTCAGCGCACCGTCACAGGGTGGCGAATGTGCATAGACTACCGGAAACTTAACAAGGCTACAAAGAAAGACCACTTCCCGTTACCCTTCATCGATGAGATGTTGGAATGGCTTGCAAAGCATTCTTTCTTTTGTTTCCTTGATGGGTATTCCGGATATCACCAAATCCCGATCCACCCTGATGACCAAAATAAGACTACTTTCACATGCCCGTATGGAACTTTCGCATATCGATGAATGTCGTTCGGACTATGTAATGCTCCGGCTTCTTTCCAACGGTGCATGATGTCTATTTTCTCCGACATGATTGAGAAAATCATGGAGGTGTTCATGGATGACTTTACCATCTATGGCACAACCTTTGATGATTGTCTGGAGAATTTAGACAAAGTCTTACAACGATGTGAAGAAAAGTACTTAGTCCTGAACTGGGAAAAAATGTCATTTTATGGTTCGGGAAGGAATAGTACTAGGACACAAGGTGTTCGAACGTGGGATAGAAGTGGATAGAGCAAAGATCGAAGTTATTGAACAACTTCCACCTCCCACAAATGTGAAGGGAATCCGAAGCTTTCTAGGTCATGCGGGGTTCTATAGGCGGTTTATCAAAGACTTTTCTCAAATCGCTAGACCCCTCACTAGACTCTTAGCTAAGGATGCACCTTTCATCTTTGACAATGAGTTCTATGAATCTTTCCAAACCCTCAAACAAGCACTCATTTCAGCTCCAATCATCCAAACCACCGATTGGATGCTCCCCTTTGAGATCATGTGTGATGCTAGCGACTTTGCTGTTGGTGCTGTTCTCGGCCAAACAAAGGATAAAAAGCACTATGCTATATCCTATGCTAGCAAAACCTTAACTGGGCCACAACTCAATTATGCCACCACTGAAAAAGAGTTGTTGGCAGTTGTCTTTGCAATAGACAAGTTTAGATCTTACTTAGTTGGAGCAAAGGTAATCATTTATTCAGATCATGCTGCACTTAAATACCTGCTCACTAAGAAAGATGCTAAACCTCGGTTGATCCGCTGGATTCTTTTACTCCAAGAATTTGATATAGAAATAATAGATAAGAAAGGAGTAGAGAATTCAGAGCCGATCACTTGTCTAGGCTCCAAGTATAAGGAAACACACGAGTTGCCCATTAACGATTATCTAAGGGACGACACACTCCTCGCGGTATCACACTCCAACCCTTGGTATGCGGATATTGTGAATTATATGGTTGCAGGTTATGTCCCACCAGGAGGAGATAAGAGAAAGCTCAAATATGAAGCTCGATGCCACTATTGGGATGACCCATATCTCTATCGAATCTGTTCGGATGGATTATTACGGAGATGTGTCCCGATGGATGACGCGATGAAAATCATAGAGAGATGTCATGCATCACCCTATGGAGGACATTATGGAGCGTTCCGTACGCATGCGAAGATCTGGCAAAGCGGATTCTTCTGGCCCACGATGTATCAAGATACAAAGGAGTTTGTTAGAAGATGTGCCAGATGTCAGAAACATGGAAACATCAATGCTCGGAATGCAATGCCACTCCAGAACAACCTACAAGTAGAGTTGTTTGATGTCTGGGGAATCGACTACATGGGACCATTCCAAAAATCTGGAGATGCTGAGTACATCTTAGTGGCAGTTGACTATGTGTCCAAGTGGGTAGAAGCAATACCATGTCGAGCTGCTGATTCTAAGCACGCCAAGAAGATGTTCCATGAAGTCATATTCCCAAGATTTGGCACACCAAGAATGGTCATAAGTGATGGAGGATCACATTTCATTGATAAGAGCTTCAAACAATTCCTGACAGAATATGGAGTTAAGCATAATGTTGCAACTCCATACCATCCCCAAACAAGCGGTCAAGCAGAAACATCAAATAAGCAAATCAAGAACATCCTGCAGAAGACCGTGGATGAAATGGGAAAGAAATGGAAGTACAAGCTTCATGATGCACTATGGGCATAACGGACTGCATACAAAACACCCATAGGCATGTCACCATATCAGCTAGTATATGGGAAGACATGCCACTTGCCTGTTGAATTGGAATTCAGAGCTTATTGGGCAATCAAGAAATGGAACATGGATCTTCATCTAGCTGGCAAGAATCGTCAGATGCAAATATCTGAGCTAGAAGAGTGGAGAGAAAAGGCTTATCATAGTTCCAAGCTTTACAAAGAAAGAATCAAAAGGTGGCATGACAAGAGAATCAAGCACAAGGAGTTCAAGCCTGGAGACAAGGTTCTATTATTCAATTCAAGAATAAAGCTCTTTGGTCATGGAAAACTTAGAAGCAAATGGGATGGACCATTCAAGGTGATTGAAGTTGCATCTCATGGTGCCATCACACTTCAGATGATATAGGTAATACATTTAAGGTAAATGGTCAACGTTTGAAAGTTTTTCTTGAACCTAAAAACATAGAAGAAATTGATGTGATTGAATTCTTGCAATTTAAAGATCCAATTTAAAAACTCGCTCCGCAAATGCTCTAGACAACTAAGTCCTAACACTTAATCGGTTCCACGAGTTTTGTTGTCTATTTGAGTTGTGCAGAATTGGAAAGTTTGAGAAGAGTGAGATCTACATGTCACAAGAGTGAGAGATTATGTCAACAACCAGCTCCAGTGGAACCAGAACACTACCCAGACACTGGGCACCATTCAAGAGAGCCAGGAAGAAGCCGCTTCTATGCTGCATGGCTTGGTAGACCTGTTACACATCCACTATCCACCACCACCGCCACAAGGCTAGCTTGGGGGAGGACCTCCATTATCAAGATAAGTATTTCTTCCTTTTTGTTTCGTTTGTTTGTTTTCGGTTTGTTTGTTTTTTTTGGTTTGTTTTATGCATTGAAAAAAATCAGAAAAACTAGAAAAACCCAATAAAAATTTGCTTGCTAAGTTTGTTTAGTTTGCTTTCTTTAAGTGTGTTTACATTTTGAGTTTGCCCTAAGATAAAAAACCAAATAAAAAGAGTGTGTAAGTTTGTTTTCAATTCAGTTTGCTATAAATAAAAATGTGTAGACTTGAGGATTGCATGATGGAAATGATGAATAGTTGCTCTGCTCTAATTCTTTGCAAGTACCTAGCTTTAAATTTGAGTTCTCCCAAGATTTGGATACACTGTTTAACAACTGGATTTACTCTACACCTAAAATCTGTGGGAGCATATGCTTAAACTAAGTCTAGGTAGTTGACGGACATGATATGATGATAGTCTGAGCTGCTGTTCATTGTGTTCCAAAGTGTCACTAAATTCTGGAAATTTGTTTATGAAAATTATAAATGTTTCATGATGAGTTCCTTATATGACGAGAGTTAAAATTCCTACCACAGCCAAACTTGATCATTAGAATATGAAGCCTCCTCATTTGTTTAGGGCTCATGTCAGTCGGCTATGTTGTATCCTTATGAACTCATCATACGGCTAAATCTTGGTTACACACTCACATTCACCCTCGCTACTTCTACCCCGGAAGTACGCACCACATAAAGCCTATCATCATTCATTGAAATTGTTCTACTCTTACACTGAGAGTGAACACCCAAAAATATTCCCCTGTCCATTTTGCTAGCCATTTATCCAAAGTCAATGCTCCAAAGTGTTCCATTTGCTCCCGATGTGAAGTTGTCAAGATTGAGAAGTGTTCCATTCAAGAAGTATTTTATTCCTTTTTGGGATGCAAGAATTATTAAAAAAAAGAGAGAAAAGAGAAGAGAAAAAGAAAGAAAGATTTACGAGCCCAGTCTTTGTCCAGTTTCCAAGTTCAAGTTCCAAGAAGATTCAAGTGTTGAAGTAGTTACAAGTTTCATCCAAATAAAGGAGCATTGATAATTCCTTTGTGCACCCCTTCTCCTCCCACAAATATTTCTCTCTATTTTATATCATCCACATATAAACCCACACTTGCACACACCAATTGGTTGTATGTTGAGTTCCTTCGGATCCGTATTTCAATCATGCCAATGCATTAGTTCTCCACACCTATGAGCTCCATATAAACCTTTATTAGAGTAGGGTGAGAGAGAGAGAGTGAAGGCTCATCTATAAATGTCTTGAACCACAAATACTACATATTCGAGAATAAGAGAAAAGGCATATCTCCTTTCAATGCCTTAGAGAGGATCCAAAAATACCACATATTGAGAGACTTGAAAGGGTTGTATTAAGGAACTCGAGTTTTATTGAAAATCTTGTAAAAACTCCGAACGTAGGTGGAACAACGAGCATGAGACAACAAAGGTGCTTGACTTAATTGTTCGTCTTTCAACTACTCAAGACCCAAGTGCAGGTAAAAGCCCCATGGTTGAAAGAAATATGAGTAAGTTTGGTAGTTATGATAGTTCACTCTAGTCTGGGATGAATTCTTGTTTAGAGCGTGTGTGTGTGTAAAGCGTGAAAGCATTGCAGCAACTCCTGATCCATCTTCTGTAGCTATTTGCTCAGGGACGAGCAAAGGGTAAGCTTGGGGGAGTTTGTTGACGGTTGTTAATGATCAATTTTATATGTCAACCAGAGAGAGAAAGAGGGGTATAATCTGTTCACCACCATAGACTTAGGGTTTAAACTGACAGATTCCACAAGTTTTGGTGAATATGTGTTTTCACGGGGGATTATCGAAAAAAACATCCAAGGAGGCCCACATGTCATGATTACATAGAGAAAAAGACCGAACGGGTAAAATTGTATATTCTAGAAGACTCCAGAAGGCAAACCCTAGAAGCGGGGACCCACCTGGCAGAGTGATGGGTCGGCCGACTCCCAGGGTGGGTCGGCCGACTGGCCACCTCCACCAATCAGGTGGAGGCTCGCGGATCCTGCCTCCACCGACCTTGAGGAGCAATAATTATCGTCCGTTTAAGGTCGGTTTGATCCAATGGTGAAGAATAAATGTGACGCGGATCGATGACATGGCGCTTCCCGCGGATCGATGACATGGCGACTCCCCCAGGGCTATATAAGGAGGGCGCCCCACTCTAGTTTTCCATCATTATTCTTCTACAGACCATAATCTAGGGTTTCATCCTCCATCCAAGTAGAAGAGGGTCCCTCTAGTTCATCTAGATCTAGTTCTAGTTCATCTAGTTCTAGTTCTAGTTCGTCTAGTTGTATCTAGAAAATAGGGAGAGAGGGAGGAGAGAGCCGAGGAGGAGCCGGATCGTCGGATCTTCCTCAACATTGTAAGGTTGCAGCATCTAGTTCGTCTTCCAGCTACTCTCCAGGTTCTATAATTACTATTTCTAAGTTTAGTTCTTTATATAATTCTTACTTTATTATATTTACTTGATCTCTGCTCGTATTGAGTGCTTTAGTTTTCACGTGGAACTAGAGTAGTAAACGCTAGTGTAGACGTGGTGTCTAGGCTATAGTTTACCCGAGTTTGCGCCCAATCCCACGGATAGTTGTGGTAGCCCCAGAGGTGACAAATTCTGCGTTGTGCCTTTGTATTCCACCACGTTCGGGTTGGTGTTTCATAGAGCCTTTTGGCAGCCTTCCCCCGACTACTTTAATCCCAATCTCTTTCGAGAGTCAGAAAGGTACTGTTGCTCCATAGTAAGTAGAGTATAGTAAATCTGATCTTGATCACCCAATCAACTTAGAAAACTCTAGAAGGTTCCTCTCTACCCACCAAAAACATATATATCGTTCTTTTCTTACCTTTATCCTTGGACGACCTTGATTCTCTAGTACACTTTACGTTCCCCGTGGAAATCGATACTCTGGAATACTCCCGGGTGAAAGCTACATCGTACTCCGTGCGCTTGCGGATTTATCTGCTTACGCTAAGAAGTGTCAACAAGTACCCATTCTGTCCTTGAAATCATTCCAGATCAAATCAGCTTTGGCAAAGTGCTCATAGATCATGTTGCTAAAACTGTCAGCTAAACAGGTGATAGTGTTAGCTCTATTTCTGATAGTAGCATTAGCATGAAAGAGTTTAGAGCACTCATCTCCAAGCCTGACCCATTTGATAGCCCCCCTTTGCCTCTAGTAAATCTTCTCGCGATGAAGAAGTTGGGAAGTTTTTGATTAAGGATATCTCTAAAATTCCACTCTTCTAAAGAGAGATCCCACCATTCTTCAATGAGATCTAAGAAGGAAAGGATGGCCTCAATGTTTGAGATTATTGATTTTAACTTGGACAACTTGGACTGCCATTGTCCGAGGGCTACCCTTAAGGCCTTGAACTTGGTAGTAATCAACTTTGTAGGGTCACTCTGAGGGTAGCTGTCATTCCAAATTCTATTCACCAGAGGAAGAAAAGAACTCATGTTGCAGCCAACAGTACTCAAATCTAAAAATTCTGCTCCTTGGGATGCTTGTTTTGATCTCTACGACACAGGGCCAGTGGTCAGATACTTCCATGACTAAAGAATGGGCAGCAGTGTTGGGATACTTAATAGTCCAGACCTGAGAGGTGAAGAACCAGTCTAATCTTTCTAAGAGAAGGGGGACTGCTTGTTAGTCCAGGTAAACTTCTTCCCATGCAGAGGAATTTCAACCAAACCAAGAGAGCTTATGGCATCATTAAAATTCAACATATTTGTCACATCTCCTCCTGGTCTGTTCCTGTTCTCAGGTCTTCTGATGAGATTAAAATCACCAATCAACAGCCAATCAATGTCATCCGGCATCTGAATGTTGCCTAACCGCTGAAGGAAAGTAGCTTTGCCATCAGGTTCACTAGGAGCATAAACTGAGGTGAGAATCCACTCATCATTGTTATGGAGGGAGTGAAATTCAATTGACAAGGAAAAGTCATTCTAGAATATTAGACTGCCAGCGAATATTGAACTCTTCCAAACCACTAGAATACCTCCAGATTTCCCAGATTCACCCGAAGAGGGAAGGAAACAGAAATCATCAAAACTATTTGGGTAGAAGTTTCTGACATATGACAGATCAAAGAATTCCCTTTTTGTCTCTTGGATACTAATAATGTCATAGTTGGTCTCACCTATTTTATTTCTCAAGGACTCCCATTTTCTTTCTGCATTGATGCCTCTGATATTCCAACAGAGGACCTTCCACTCCTTATTCAGATGAGGACTATTCTTTAGAAACACATAGTTCAGGCTTCATCAAATTCAGCCGAGGCAGCATCCTCAGGAGCCATCTTCATCTTGCTGTACTTGTTCTTGTTGTTCTTGTTCTTGCTGCCATCAGCTTTCTTCAGTGGCTCACAAGCCATCTTCACCTTGCTGAGCTTGTTCCTATTGTTCTTGCTATTGTTGCCATCAGTTTCTTCGGTGGTTTCTTAGAAGTAGAGGAGACCTCAGAGCCAGGAGTCAGAGCAGACTTGTTGTTGCCAATAGGCTCTCCAGTCCTCCTTTTCTTCTTAAGAGCCTCATCACTTACTAGAGCAACATCAACAATGCAGAAGGAGGAGCACAGGTTCCTGATGATCTTGGGAGACAGGGTTGGGGGCTTGGAAGTACATCCCACGCATAGCTTTTCCTTCCAGACTGGGTTGTGGAAACCCATGTTGCTTGTAAGGAGCCTGGGACTCCTGAGCTCACTTTCAACCAGAACAACCTTGTTTTTTCCTCTGCCCTTAGGACCTTTGACTTCTTTTTCAACTGGAGGAGCCTCTGAGGGATCAACATTAGTGACTTCATGTTCAATCTTTGAGATGGAGCAGCAAGGAGGAAAGTCTTCACAGGGCACTTGGAAGGAAGTGAGAAACTAATACTATCCCCGCTGGAAATGCAAGACATCAGCCCTTTGATTTTAAGAATATCCCTAGCCTTTACAAAGTGCTCAGGAGAGAGCAGAATAGCAGTGAAGAAGTTGGCCCGATCCAGAGGGACCAAAGACTGAGGGATAGTTCCATTTTTAGGGCAGAAGAATTTAGCCCATGGGCTACACCAAGCCATTGCAGAAGTAGGATAGGGTGGTGGGGGAGCAAAGTGAGTAAGAGCCAGCCCAATCTATAGATTCTGGGGGCCATTCTAGAAGCCATTCTGTGGTCCATTATGAGGGCCATTATGTGGATCATTTTGTGGCCCATTCCGTGGACCATTCTGAGGTTCAAACTGCTGTGCCTCCTCAGCGAGCTACTATTGAATGTCAGTCTCATCCATCAAATCCTCCTCCTGGATCTCAAGAGGAAGCACATTAATAGGGGGACCATCTAACTGAGGTAAGTTAACCTAGTTATCATCAAGCAGAGTAGCATTGGTAAGGTTCTCAATGTCAACATGCACAGCATCCATAGCATCAGCATTCTGATCCTCTGCCTCTTCATTAACTTGATTGAGCAGATCATTCAACTCAAGAAACATCTCATGCTGCACCGGGCCATGGACAACCAGATTGATCCCTATTTCTTCCATCTCATGCTACACCGGGACCGTTTCTTGGGCTGCTACTTCTCCAAGCTGCTGCTGAATCTCATCATCATTCGTGAGCTCATCTTCCTGAATTTCATGATGCAAGAGATTTTTCATTGGGTTTTCAAGGTCAGGTAGATAAATCTTCAAATCCTGAGGGTCATTGATCAGTGCAGCCAGCTCAGCCAGCTCATCCTGGATAGGAGCCAAGTCCTCTGGCTCCCCCATGGCATTCTCTTCCTCCTCATTCACCTCTTCCATGTCTAGTGAAGCATTCAAATCCAAGTCTTGTTGTTCAACAGGGACTTCATTCAGATTCAAATCAAGGCTGTTGTTGACACCTGCTCCCCCATTCTGCTGTTGAAAATTCTGCCCCACAAATTTGTGACAAGGGGAACCACCGCCCTGAGCAGCATTCGCCCACCGAAACTTGCTGGATGAAAGGCTGGGCCTTGATTAGGCAAACCAAAACCAAATAGATCAAACGGGCCACCAGGAGGAAAAGCGTCAGGCCTTAGACCAGGAGGAAAAGCGTCAGGCCCTTAGGGAACTGAACGGCTGGAGACTGAATGAATAAAATTCAAGAAGCGAGGTGGACTAGAAGGGCCCGCTGTCATACAAGCCGGTTTGAACCAGGTCGAAAAATCTTGGGTCGCCCCAAAATCCCTAGCGAAGTTGTCAAGGGGTCTTTTTTTTCATTTTTTCCTGCAGTTTTTTCCACTTCTCGTTGCAATTAGCTGCAATGTGGCCCCAACCAAGGCAGGCATCACACTTAATGGGGGCGGTGCAATTATGCCTTGAATGAGCGAAGGAATGACAACGGCGGCACCTCACAATAGCCGATGCGTCAGTTTTAACCGAGTCATCAGCTGCAAAATTATTCAAACTCAAATTCAAATCAATAACAGGGGCTGAGACAGGGTGATCGGATCGTTGGCCTAGCTGCACTATCATTCTCAATGGCTGAAACCAAGTTGAGTAATCAATTGAATCCCAAAAGTCTTTTACAAAGTTATCCAGTCGTTTCTCGTTGAGGCCATCAACGATTCATTTCTACTTCTGATCACAGTTCACTGAAATGTGGCCCCAATCTAAATAGGAATCACATCGGATGGGCGCGGTGCATTCCCACCTTGCGTGAGAAGTCGAGTGGCAGCGCCGGCAAGAAACAGTTCCCGAGGAGATAGGTGGCTCAAGAGTCGTCATTGAGTTAAAGCCAGAACCCAGATTTAAATCAAGACTTCAATTCATCTCAGGCGGTGGAGTAGAATTCAAAACCAGGATTTGGAGAGTGAGACCGCCATGTGACCGTTGTTGGGCAGCAGAGCGATCAGAAGGAGTAGGTTCAGTTGCACAAGCAGGACTTTCAGAAGGACTAACCGGGTGGGGAGCAGGAGCAGTTGTCAGGTTCTTTTCTGGTTGCATGGCCGAGGATGAACTCTTAATTTTGAACTGCTCATAGATGGTTTGATTGGAACGCTGGATGTTGTCAAGCATCATCTTGGTGCGGTGGCTAGAACCCAAGGATTGACCCTTACTAAAAACTTTTGGCTGATGAACAGAACGCCTGACCTGCCCAATTGGGACTCTGTTTGCACCAGAGAGAATCGAAACCTACTTTGAGGAGGCCTGAGATTTGCCCTTGACATGAATCCAGGGATGAGGCTTCGGGTTGATACAGGCACGAGCATGAGAGAGACCAGCCTCATTGTACGGGTGGAAGAAGAGCTCGAGCTCATTGCGAGACAAAGCTTCTGATTTTATACACTTGAAACCCAATCTTTTTATTTGAGACCAAGAAGAAGAAGATCCCGTCCTCAATCTGACTGACATGGAATGCAAAGACCACCCAGAATCTTGCTCAAGCAATCGGCAACAAACTCAGGATTCAAACGAAAGCGGCAGCATCCGAGGGCCACAATCATGGAGAAAGAACCAGCATCAGGGATTGCCGGAGCAATAGGCAGCCCAAAAGAAGCCCGGATAAAATTACTGAAATCGTCACCTCTGGCCGCCGCCCCAAGAGCTGGAAGTGGAGAGGGAGCCATGGAGACCGGGGAGAGGGGGGGGAGAAGGAGGGATCTCACCAGGGAGAGCAGGCTTCGGGGAAGGAGCCGCCACAGCCGCGGTCCTGCCAGCGGTGGCCCACAGCGACGGTTGAAGAGCAGCCGCAGGCTCGGGGCGGCGGGGGGGCTTCACTGCCGGAGAGAGGTTGACGGCGAATCCGAAGAGGCGGAGGAGAGAGCCCCGAAGGAAGGACGAGGGGGCCGGGGCTAGAGGCGCTGGCCAGCGCCGGTGGAGGCGGGGCGCAGGGCCGCGCCCGCAGCGGCGGCGGCAGCGAGGCGGATAGGAGGCTCCCCACAGCTCATGTATTCTTTCCACCTAGATAGTTTATGTGCCTCTCTAGTTTTCGTATAAACATGGCAATTTCCATTTCTTTTCATAACACTACGGCAAAGCTAGCTATTCTGTGTCCCTTTATTTTCTTCGAAAAAGATATAGTATCGATGGTATTGTAGTGCTATGCAATGTTAAAGCATGATAAATACGATGCATACATGTTGTAGTTGAACATGACACACACACAAGCATCAACAAGCAACTGATCAAATATATATGTTAATATTATTATGGGTACCAAATACGATAACGTATCTAGTTAAAACCAACCTCTCCGTAAAAACCATGCAAACTTCTAATCTGGGTCACATGATATTGACCCCCAAGGAAGCACGGGAGAGAGGTGGGAGGGGGGATTTATAAAAGTGTGATTAGGAGCGGGCGATTAAGTGCAAAATTACCTAATCCCCCTAGGTCACATGGATGAATATCATGTGGCCCATATAAAAGTTTACAAGTTTGCACGAAAAGGTTGATTTGCTCTTGATATGTTCCCACCAAATACCTTTAAATCGACAAAGCACAAAGGAAGCTACATGGATATCGAGGTACTAAATAAGCTGACCAGCACAGCTGCTCTACAACCATGAGACTATATAAGAAATGAGACACTCCGTTTATTTCAACATACTCATAGAACATCATCTAAGCCAAATATTGAACCACACGTTTATTAGAATTTTGATATTTAGAGGCGTGTGCAGTCTTATTACGGGTAGACTTCAATGACACCACGAGCTCCTATTTTCTTAACAATCTTGTAGTCGGAGAAACCAGCTTTAGTAAAGATCTGGCGCCAGTCATTTTCACCACGCTGCCTACCTCTGTTATACACCATCATGACCATGTCCATCAGGAGCTGGGCTTTGTACATTATTGGGCCAATGGAAGGCTCAAGAAGTATTTCTATGATGATAACCTTTCCTCCATCTTCTTTGGAAGGAATTGCTTTCCTGCATTGCTGCAGGACCATCACACAATCCTCATCGGTCCAGAAGTGTAGTACAAGCTGCAGAATATAGTGCCGTATACAAGTTTTAGAATCCACGATAATTGAATCTGTTTAATACTTTAAATAGCAGGCTATGAGATTTAGCGGCATCCTCCTCTATATTTGATGGTTATTAATAGTGGAACATGATTACTGGTGCTAAAATATTGCGTGGCTAAGCCAAATATATACGAGTTCTTAATGAAGCTAAGTCATCATTAGCAGCAATAGCAAAATAATTGACAATGTTATAGTGTTACTGAGGACACATGGCTTTTACCATAACCATTGTGTGGACCTTTTTGTGATGAGTGATTGTCAACATGCCAACACAAGGCGTGTGTGTGTATCTGTTAACCGATGGCACGCGGTTTCGTGTCAAACAATGGTGTCTCTTGGCTTGCGTTGTTTGCAGGTATCGAGCTCGGAGACGGTGGTTGACGGTTGGTGAAGATCAAGTAGGGCGTGCCGTGCTGACGGACCGGGTGCGGTGAAGGGCGGACGTGAGGCTTGGATCGAAGGACCTGAGGACCGGGCGGCCAGCCGTGGTGGCTGACAGCTGGGACATCGACGAGAGCAAGTGTACACGGCGGGGGACGCGTACGGGCTACGCTACTCGCGGAGGGTTTGGTAGTTTTGCCTCAAAACCATCGATGGCGAGTTTTCCTGGTTTGCGCCTCAAAATAGGGGTGGTCCAGTGCGGACGGACGACACGTGGCGGCATCGAGGAGATTGCTTGGGAGCAAGGCTACCGGTGAGGAGGCGTGGTGGCCGTCGGATCAAGAGAAGTCTGAGCTGGACCCTTATGCCCCTGGCTGAGTGGTTTGACTCTTCATGTATCTAAGGGCAAAGAAGGAATGTAAAATAGACTTGCCCCTATAAATAGAGGATGAGGGTCTCCCTTCCCCCTCACCTCTTCCATTTTCATTTTTCCTTCTAGGATTTCTCTTCCTCTAGTTGCTGTGTGAGAGAGAGGACTGCAAGTCTTTGACTTGTACTCGAACCAGTGTGCGTGGCAAGCTGAGCGCCTAGTCTCAGCTGTTTCCTCCGGGTTTAATCATGTGTCTGCGATTCTTGAGTTGTTTTTGTGGTTTTCGAGATCTTGTACAGTCAGCAGGTGTATACAGCAGACTGTTCGAGCTCTCTTTTGCCTCTTGTGTTCAATCCTGGTGTCTTGATTTTAGATCTTGAGTTCCTGTTCTTCTTCACTTTTTTTCTTGGATTTTTTTGTTGATTTTTGTTGAGTTATTTTTGTGGTTTTCGAGATCTCGTACAGTCAGCCAGTGTATACAGCAGACCGTTCGAGCTCTCTTTGCCTCTTGTGTTCAATCATGGTGTCTTGATTTTGGATCTTGAGTTCCCGTTCTTCTTCACTATTTTTCTTGAATTTTTTCCTTGATTTTTGTGGTCGGCTATTTCCCGTGTTTGCTTGCCGAACAGGTAGCCAAGCACTTGTCTTGTGCTGATGGATGAACGAATTATCTGCTGATTTTTCGCAAATTTTCTCTAGCCGTGATTCCTTGTTTTGTGCACGGTTTGATAATTTTTCCTTAATTTTTGTGGTCAGCTATTCCCCGTGTTTGCTTGCTGGACAGATAGCCAAGCACTATACCGTGTCTGATGGATGAACGAATTTTCTGCTGTTTTTCGTGAATTTTCACTAGCTCGATTTCCTGTTTTGCGTGTAACTTGGTTTTACGGACTCCGATTTCAATTCCGTCTATTGCGTTGGGTTTCTATCGCTCTAAAGAATTTATCTAGATACTAACATCACCGGTTGGTGCGAGTATCTTAGATTTGGAGATTTTGTTTGTTCGGTGGTGATTTTGGGACATAGGCCAAATATTTTAAAAGAAATTTGAGGCTCCCATTCACCCCCTCTCGGTCGCCGTTTCCGGTCCTTCGCTTACACCATTGAAAGCACTTGTGACAGAGAATTAGCCCTCAAGGCCACCCCCCCCCCCCCCCCGCGGCAGTTCATACCTTGAGCATCACAGCCTTAGCAGGTGGAATGGTCTCGAACAAATCACCCGTGACGACAAAACTAACAGCATCATCAGCTGGTGTTGTTGTCGTCTCAAGAACCCTTGGGAGGTTCACCACAGTGCAGTTCATTCTAGGGAACGCCTTGACGATCGCCGCTGCACTTACATTTCCCTGCCTACCACAGCAATAAGTAAGCGAGTCTAGGCTACTAAAAATATCACTACACTCCCGTATAATCGTCTGGATCGCCATATTGTCGTGTGCCACGATGCCTTCTTCCACAATCATGTCAAGCTCTTCGTCGAGAAGCTTGGTGCTCTCATGGGCAGTAGGCACAACATGTAAAACCTCGAACGGTGACGGCAATGGGGTAGCCAGATCCTTCTTGAACCATTCAGCCAGAGACAGGCCAGCATCAACAAAGTGGCATGAGCAGGCACCGAGCACAAAGTACTTCTGGTAGGTGTGGTCTTCCGATTCCACACCTTCCACCAGGAGCCAGGAGAGTGGGTTCAGGTGGTACACAGCTTCCGCAACATCGCAATTGCTGTCGTCAGACGTGAAGATACCCGACGTAACCAGCAGTCGCATCACGCGGCCGAGGAATGGAAGCTTGGTCTGGGGGAGGGACAGCGCGGCTACCAGGCTTGGCAGCGTGGTAGCGCCTCCTAGATTGTGTATGGTGGTTGGGATATTTAGCTCGACGGCGCACTTGAGCGCCAAGGACGTCAGGTAGTTGAGGCTATGGCGCCATAGGTCAGCTTGTGCCAACAGCAGCTCGGCGTCGGTGGGAATTATGGTCTTAGAAGACGCGGCCATTCTTGCCCTATGTGTGTGTTGGTTTTTCTGCTCCAAGGTGTGTTGGTCTTAGAAGAACTAGGGTTTAAATAGGTGTTGGTTTAAATGTGTGTGCTTGCTTAGATATAGTTCTAGCTCTAAGTAGGTAGTCTAGTGTTATCACCAAAAGAATCAGACACCATTAGTTTAATGATCACGTGGGGAAGAAAGTTTAACTTGGTGATTAATTGTACCGCAGAAATCAATAAACTATGCAGCGCGTGGAAGGCAAGATAGTGTCTTTTTGCATAGTAAAAAGAAAAAAAATACGGCGCATATGGAGGCTGGCCTTCATTGTACTTCCTTCACATCTTTAATTGTAGGTCATCCTGTAGTTTGTCTAGACATATGATTTTTTCTATGCATTCAAATATATAAGATATATAGATGCACATAAAAAAACTATGTATCTGGAAAAGCTAGAACCCGAGAGGGATGAGCAGTGTGGTAACACTTGTTCACCCTAATGTTATGCAAGACCTTGAAGTGTACACGCCATCCCAGCGATAAGATGTTATAAACGACTAATTGAAAATTAGAATACAAAATACACTAAGATGATACAAGAACAAAAATAGTATCATTTGCATGTACAACGTAAGTACTTAACCAGTAATTGAAAAATCATATGTGAACAAAAATACTATTTCTGATGTGTACAAAAATAGTATCATTTACATGAAAGTTCCCGGGAACTACTGCTCAACGTAGGATGGGGAATATTGCGATTGGCAGGTGGAAGAGAAAACTGGACCATGGAGCCTTGATCGAGTTTGGCTTAGTGGGACTCCATTATATTTTTCTGAAATGGGTCCGTTAATAGGCCCATCTCTTAAAATGGGTTTCAATTTCAGGCGCCATGTTTGGTTGAGCAGTAGTTCCCGGGAACTTTCATGTAAGGCGTAACCCGCCTGAGCGCTGTAAACCGGAACCTATTATTGTCTTCTGCAATGCATAAGACAGGGGGCTCGGCCTCTTTTACTCTAAAAAAATTCAGGCTCCACCTTAAATGTATGTGTTTTCTAGTCACTTTATAAAAGATATCTTTATAAGTGGACACAATCACTTTTAGACATTTATTAGACCTTGGAAATAAAATGGAAAATCTCAAAAAATATTATTTTTTGTTGTAGTGGTATCTATAATCTCCATCTATTGAAATTATAAGCCGGGACGACTAACAATTTGGAATGGAGGCAGTAGCTTATAGTCTTGCACTGGGTTTCCTAATAAACATGGTTATCACCGTTTCCACTCATAACACTATGGAAAAAAGATCTTGGTGTCCTTTTTATTCTTAGAAAAAGTTTTAGTATACCGATGGTATAGTGGTGCTACGCACAATGTCATAGCATCATAAATGAGTTAGATCAACCACATCAAAGATGTTCTTATTATGGTTACCAAATACATCCAAATCCACATTGCACAAATGAAGGACCAAGAGCGCTCCAGTACATTACAAAATAGAAGCTACATGGATCTCGAGGTACCAAAGTTGACCAGCTCAGCTGCTCTACATCCAAGATATTCTCTACAGGAAATGATCGAGGCTCTCCATTTATTTTACATTACGCTCACACCACATCATCCGGCAAATACTGAACTACAAGTAATTAGAATATAGATACTTAGAGGTGTGCCGCCTTATAGGTAGACTTCAATGACACCACGAGCGCCTATTTTCTTGACAACCTTATAGTCGGAGAAGCCAGCTTTAGTGAAGATTTGGCGCCAGTCATTATCACTACGTTGCCTGCCTCTGGTATTCACCATCATGAGCATGTCCATCAGGAGCTGGGCTTCGTACATTATTGGACCCATATCAGGCCCAAGAAGTATTTCTATGATGATCACTTTCCCTCCCTCTTGTTTGGAAGGAATTGCCTTCCTGCATTGCTCCAGGATCTTCACACAGTCCTCGTCGCTCCAAAAGTGCAGCACAAGCTACAGAAAATAATGTCATATAAAAGTCTAACAGTTCATAATAATTGAATCTATCAATTCCACTATTGTAAATGGTGGCCTATGACATTTAGCAATGTCCTGTATCAATACCTAATATTAAAGTGGCAAAATTTGTTTTCATCAATTTTTCTTTAACCTGACACTAACTGAGGCACCTCTCGAATATTCCTTACAAGATTCAACTAAAGTGAATACAAAGAAAAATAATTCAATTATAGGGACAAGTTGCTTTGAGGTGTAGTGGTTGGTCCTTTTTGTTTTAAGCAATACGTCACATACTCCAGTAGGCAGAGCTTTCGTTGATTTATTTTTTTCTGTTATTTCTCTACATTTTCTCGAAAGTTGTTAGCCCTCAAACAAACTAATTTTCCTAACGATTAGCAATATTTCCTCGTTGCTGGCCCTCAAGAATACTAATTAATTTACTTGATGGTTGCATCTGAGTTTTATCCCTTTGACAAAATAAGTATGGTCTTAGTTTTCTTGGAGGCTAATCTTCAAGTATCTTTGAGTGCCATAAGCGCTAAAGAACCTAATTTCCCTTATCTTGTATTCTTGACGTTATTTGCTTGACGGTTTGTGGCCAAGGATCATTTCCTTGGCTGTTTTGGCCTTTTTTCTTCGCGGTTTTGAGCACTCAAGTTAATTCGGGATTGTGGTAATAGTCCAATAATTGGCAACATGATTGTGTTAAACAATAAGAAGCCAAAAATATTTAGCGGAGCAACAGGAGGGCTACAGCAGGGTATATTTACAACAATTACCGATTTGTATGGAAAAGATATCGAGTCTGTATGCCACAAACAAAACTCTACTTCAGATTTTTAATTGTAGTGAAGCATGCGTGTGAGAGAGAATTCTATGATATTATTTGTTGCCTAATTTTCAGAGCATCACAGCTTGAGCAGGAGGGATGGTATGGAACAAATCGCCTGTGACATTGCTAACAGCATCATCGGCTCGTGCTGCAGGTGCCGTCGTCTCAACAACCCTTGGAAGGTTCAGCACAGTGCATTTGATGTCAGGGAACGCCTTGATGATCGCCGTTGCACCAACGTTTCCCTGTCTACCACAACAATAAGTGAGCGAGTTAAGGCCACTGAAAACATCGCTGCACTCGCGTATTATCGTCCCGATCACCAGGTTGTCGTGTGCAGCGACACCTTCTTCCACAATCCTGTCAAGCTCTTCGTCGAGGAGCTTCGTGGTGTCATGGACGAGCGGCACACCGTGTAATTCCTCGAATGGTGATGGCACCGGCTCAGGAAGATCCTTCTTGAACCAGTCAGCCAGAGACATGCTGGCCCCAACATGGTACTGGGAGGTGACGGCGAGCACGAAGTACTACTGATGAGTGTGGTCCTCTGATTCCACGCCTTCTACCAGGAGCCAGGAGAGTGGGTTGAGGCGGTACACGACCTCCGTAGCATCACCATTGCTGTCGTCAGACGTGAAGATACCCGACGTGACCAGCAGCCGCATCACGCGGCCGAGGAATGGAAGCTTGGTTTGGGGGAGGGACAACGCGGCTACCAGGCTTGGCAGCGTGGTAGCCCCTCCTAGGTTGTGTATGGTGGTCGGGATGTGTAGCTCGACGGCGCACTTGAGCGCAAAGGACGTCAAGTAGTTGAGGCTGTGGCGCCATAAGTCAGCTTGCGCCTGCAGCAGCTCGGCGTCGGTGGGAACTATGGTCTTAGAAGACGCGGCCATCCGTGCCCTATGTGTGTGTTGGTTTTGCTGCTCCAAGGTTCGTTCCGTACTATGGTTTAAATAGCTGCTGGCTGACCGATCCAGTTACACTTGTGCTTGCTTAGATATAGTTCTAGCTCTAAGTAGGTAGTCTAGTATTATCACCAAAAGAATCAGACGCCATTAGTTTAATGATCACGTGGGGAGAAAGTTAAACTTGGTGATTGTGTGTACCGCAGAAATCTGTATATGGAGCGCGTGGAAGGCATGATAGTGTCTTTTTGCATAGGAAAAAGAAAAATTACGGCGTATGGAGGCTGGCATGCATTTTATTTCCTTCACATTTTTAATTGTAGGTCATCTTACTTTGTTTGATACATAATTTTTGCTATACATTTAAGTATATAATACATATAGATGCATAGAAAAAAAAACTATGTATCTAGAAAAGCTAGAACCCAAGAAGGAGCAGTGTCGTAAGACTTGTTCATCCTAACGGCATGCAAGAGCTTGAAGTGTACACGGCCATCCCAGCGATACGATGTTATACAAGAGTAATTGAAAATTAGAATACAAAATACACTAAGATCTAGCCTAGTAGTTAGAGCACCTGAGTAGCACCCTGCAGATCTGGGTTCAACTTCCCGTGGGAGCGAATTTAAACAGGTCTGCATTATTAAAAAAATTAAAAAAAAATAGGTCAGGGTTTTCCTTGCTGAATTCGGTCAAAAAAATACACTAAGATACTACAAGAACAAAAATAGTTTCATTTGTATGTACAACATAATTAAGTACTTAACCAGTAATTAAAGACTTGCATATATACAGGTACACAACACAATATACTATAATAAGAAGCTACAAGAAGAAATTATCGTTTACAGGTACATATTTCAAGCTCTGAATTATAAATGCTTGCCACATGTTAGGCGCATGTCAACTTGAGATCAGCGTCCTTATCAGCGCCATACCGCTGGCCACATGTTAGGCGCCATTTCAATGCACAGCGTCAGACACGGTTTTCTATTCAGCCCAATAATGCCTCTATTCTACTGGGCTTTCGACCCCTTATTTAAATGGACAACTAACTATCTTCCAGCCGGAGGAGCATGAGGTTCCCACACTTTTGCTCAAAAAAAAAAAAAAAAAAAAAAAAAAAAAAAAAAAAAAAAAAAAACTTGTGGCCCAACCACTACAAAAAAAAGTGGTATTAACGACGGGATATGTGGTCATTATAAGTCTATATGTGGTTGTTAAAAAATTTTTACGACCACATTATAAGTCTATATGTGGTTGTTAAAAAATTTTTACGACCACAAAATTGTGGTCGTCCATGGTCATTAAAAGCTCCTTCGTTAATACTATTAACGACCACATATAATTTCCGGTCGTTAACTTTTCAACGACGGTAAAAGATGTGGTCGTTGATACAAACGCAATAACGACCACATTTATTGTAGCAACGACAACATTTGTCATCGTTAATATGATAGTGCCATCTAGCATAATGCATTAACAACCACATTTGTGGTCGCTAATTTTCCTACAACGTACAACATTAACAACCGCATGTTTTTCAAAAATAAATATTGGAACGGCACTTCTGTAGCACCAACAGCCAATATGCAACATACAGTACAACAACATGCTTTGACAAAAATAGGCGATTTAAAAATGAAATTAATAATTTGTACATTCCACAAATCCAACTTCACAATGGTACTGGACGGTTCATGTGACCAAGGAGAAAAACAATCGAAAACATAAAACTAATAGTGGCTAGCTTAAGAGTTATCCTATGAATAACAAGGTAGCAGTAAGCTATTTACACCTAACTGGAATCAACCCATCAGATGAAACTAGTAGTAGCAGTAAGCTATGCTTGAAGGGATGCACCCATCAAATGCCTTCTCATGAACAATTGTGAGGTCATGCTGGTATTGTTGCTCTTCACCTTGCTCCCTGCAATATGCATATTTCATATCAGCAACAATAAAATAAAATAGGATATTAGGTATAGATATCAGAAAGAGTCAAATAAAATGCAAAAAGAGATTAGGTATAAATGTTCTTTGTGGGGGTAGATTCTTAAAGATGATCAATCTTTACTCATGAGCTGATCTAGCACCCATATTATGCTTTAATTCTGCCCATTCTTCTTCCATTCGGCTAACACGATTGGTAATCATTTGATTTTCCTCGTGAAGTGCTCGATTATCTTCCTAAAGTGCTTTCTTTTCCTGTTCAGACTGTGTCAGCTTTTCTATCAGCTCAGCTTTGGTAACAACCGGACTGCGTAAGTCTCTTGCTTTTATTCCACCACCGTAGCCAACAACATGGTCACGCCTATTTGATTCGAAGCACTTGTCCATAAGTTCCACATTAGAAAGTGAAGGGTTCAGTAACCTTTCCACCTCAATCTCTGCCTGTGAACAAAGCAATTAGAATTAGGTGCTTGTAACAACGTGTTTATTTATTCTTGTGTAACAAGATTTCTCCCAGTACAATTGCAATGTCCAGCAAAATAAATCCAAAGGCAACTATAAACTTACGTGCTTGGTAGAGGTTTCAGAATCCATAAAGGTGCCATCCTTCATGTGAGTGAGAGAAAATAATTTATCCAAGGTTGGAGGATTATTTTCCTTGCCACCCTGTTACAGGTAGATCATCACAACACAAGTAACGAGAGCAAATAAATGAAAGAAGTGAGCATAGAATAGTACTATACATACACTAGTATGGTGCCCGTGCTAACGCTACGGTAATATTAAAACATAAGAAACTGTTGAAAATGTAAATTAGTCCCTAATGTTTATCTCTACTATATGAATTCATCGAGTCATGTACAAACTTGACAACAAACAAACTGCCACACCTATGTGCTGACTCAATTAAATAAGAGTTCCTTTTGTTTTCTCATTCTCAAATGTCAAACAAATTTCTAAACACCAACCAAATGCAATATAGAAAAACGAAAATTGAACAATCCATGTTCATTTCAGGCTCCAGGTTGGATCATATAGAAATTCTCATCTTTCCAAGATCACATAGAACAACCCAGCTTCAGTGTCTTTTCCAAGATTGATTGGATCATATATAGATTCATGTGCTACAAAACTCCTAACACATTAATCTCTATTATATATTGAAATAATCTCTACTATATATTGTTCTAGGAGTCTACATCTACAGACAGTTGGTGTAAATTGGAGTCCCCCCCCCCAAGAATGTTAGCATTGAGGCTTGTATGAATGTCACTGCACTGTTGTTCCAATGTCCAATGCACCATTAATTTAGAACATGATATGGTGAAAAACCGGCCGCAATAAAAATGTGGAAAGCATAATATGGTGAGTTAACAAAATCAAATTAGTTTTGTACTTTAAAACAGTTTGTGGCCTCTATCAAGCACTACAGTCAACTCCAAAATGTAATCTGAAACATCTTTGGATCATCAGAGTTCAAACCATTGCAAAATGGATTGGATTGAAAATTGATCATGAATTAAAAATCGTCCAATAGCAATCCAAGAGGGCAGGGGAAGATTTCCATACCAAGCTCTTTAACTTTCTCGCGCTTTTCATTAATCATGTTTTGAGAATGAAGCTCGGTCCTTGATAAAAGCATCAAGTAAGAGGGCAGCCTGCAGCAAAATAGGGGGAAAAAAATCCCACATTAAAACTTTTCTATTACTGCCTACTTGATATGTTTTGACAACTGCAACATGTCATCGAAGACGGGACTTGAGCTGTCAAATTATCTTCTCTGTTGTGACTATGAAAATATGGCAATAAAATAATTTGCTCACACAAAAGTACCAGCAGAAGATAAGGCTTCCCTAAGTGGATCTAAAAATTTTTAACTGGTCCATTATAGTAGAGATAAGAAACTGAAAAAATAAAGTAAGAAAAGTGAAAAAACCGGATACCTGTTCCATCACCATCAGTGCTGGGCGTGCACCACATACCATTCAAGCAGCTATTTTTATTCTTCGCATCCACACACGGTGCTATATCCCATGGTCCCTCTAATCTCTTCTAGTTGCTCAAATCATGCAGCTTTCAGAGATCAGATCACATAGCTTAGCTTTCAAGAAGTGGGCCAGCCGCCAGTGAGTGGCTGCTGCAACGAGCTCTGCAGGAACAACGTCCATGCGTGAGGTCATGTGGACCAAGATCGGTGCAAGACACCAGCGCCTGCCGCTTCACAGCCCAACTGCAGCGACGCTATAACAGAAAGGGAAATTCCTTGAATTTCCTTGTTTTAAAATAAAAGTACAGTCATAATATGAAACTAACAAGGAAAGAAATGTGACTGCCATTCTCGTTTTGCAGCCATATTCCCCTGAGACCTTGGACTATTAGTAATTGTTGACGCAAAATGTGACCACCCTGCGTCTCACACACAGCAAGCCGGAAAGCCTAGCTTCAATCGGGTGCCCGGGCGTCTGAATCCGGTGGCGTGCCAGTCGATTTGACCTGAAAATCGACAAGGGATAAAACGGTAAGATCATAACTGGAACGTGCTGGTGAGACCAGACAGTTCCATCTTTACGGCCCTGAAGCCACTTACGACGACACATAGCTATGGAAGCTATCTGCCAACAG
The DNA here is from genome assembly GCA_018135685.1 of Themeda triandra. NCBI lineage: Eukaryota > Viridiplantae > Streptophyta > Magnoliopsida > Poales > Poaceae > Themeda > Themeda triandra. The sequence goes on along the minus strand of JAENPR010000278.1, from coordinate 321,572 downwards.
GATGCGTTCATTCGGCTAAAGTAACATAACGATGTAAACAAACAAACTAGCCGAATACAGTAAATGAAGACATGTTTGAACAAGATTAAATCATTGAAGCATATCAAACTATATCTCATGTTTAAAGCATCTTTAAGCACTAAAAATTAAGAATAAGTAACTTATAAATATAAATCTACTAAACAACACATGCATAGGTTACTCCAACTAGTCTCCGCACGTCTAGCCTTCATAAACCCGTCGAGCATAAACCCAAGCAAGCTAATCCACCGCATGATACCACTCACTATGAATTTACACCACTCCTTGCTACTAGATCAATCCACCGCATGATACAATCTAGCAATAAAGAGCTAAAAGCATATAATTATCTAACAGATCTATAGATACTTGCTACATGTATAAGCATAACCGTATCGGCAAGATTGCCGAATCGGGGTCCATGAAGAAGGAACAAACAAGCAACATGTAAAAGGAGCCTATCGATTAAACCGATCTCTAGTCCACCGGATGACTAGCTCTAGAGTAACCCAAAGACCTGCATACCGCACGGTACCCGGTCTGTCAAGGCTTATCTACATATAACGTGAATGAACCCGCAACATGTAACAATCTAGATCGATCTAATTCGGCTATATGAGCTTGATCTACTCGGTATTGAATAAGCATGAAAGGAACGATCAACAAGCCGAAAGAGTATCAATCTAGATTGGGCAAAAGAGTGTTGCAAATAATTAAACATTAAATAAAGCATGCAACACGTGATAACTTAATGAATCTATTAGATCTTGCCAAATCTAAAAGAGCCGATAACTAGCCTCTAAGCTTAGATCTTAGCCTGCCGCACGACTCATGACCTAATCAGAGAAACTTTGGTAACTAGCTCCTAGCTAATCTTAGCCTGCCGCACGACTCATGACTAACATGGAACCCTCTTGGTTCAATGCTTAAATCCACCGCATGATACTAAGCATTGCAACAAGACTTCTTGCATCATAATCTAAATCCGCCGCACGATACTAGACATGATAACAAGGTTGCCAGGACTTACGGAGGTCGACGGATCGATTGGCCCTCTCGAAGAACTCGACGACTCGACTAAAAGGACTCGAAGGGTGGCGCGTAGCCGGTTGTATTGATTTGGTTGTGAACCCTTATTACAATGGTCGAGGGCTTATATTTATACCTGGACGAAACATGAGTTCTAAGCATTTACGAACTATCTAAACAAAATTGGAAAAACTAGACACGCTAACTCTATCCATAATCGGAGTCCTTGACCATCACGACTCCTTCCTTTTCCGCCAGCTTCACCTTTCCTTCTTTTCCTTCAAACGAAGCCGTTTACCGACCGCTTGATCGCTTGCCGAACACATGGAAATTAGCCGACCGCATACTCGTTTGCCGAATCGCTCTCTCTGCTCCTTGCGGGCCTACTTGTCATATCCCTGACCAAATTCTGGTGTTAACACATGCCCCCTCAATTTCGAGATAAAAGGATTTTATTTCGAAATTGACCATCAGCGCTTCTCATCTAGGTCGGCACTACCAACGGCCGCGGCCGCCATCCAAGATCTGTGCTCGCTGTTGTCTTCAATGGCGGCGGAATCTTCAATCAATTCCATCATGGCGACAGGAACTCAAGACAAGCTCTTGGAGGTAACCCTACTTGCTTTATCCATTCGGCAACTTTCCTGAATCGGTTTCTCGATGCACCTTTTGATTCATTCGCCTCAATTTCTTTTTTAAAGGAAATGAAGAATGAAATTTTGATCTCTAATCTTGCATACCCTGGATCATTTTTCCTCGGTCCGATGGGAGACCCCAATCCAAGGGAATTCATTGAAAAAGAAACCCTGAGGATCCCCTTTAAGTCTAGGATTTCTCCCCCAAACAGATGGCCGAATACTTTCAAAACATGGCCCCTTCCTTCAATCACAGGATGGCGTGATTGGTACCGTAGGATGCAGTCCAGGAACAGTGATTTCTGGGAATCCCAAGATATTCAACATTGCTTGGAGCTTTCACTAGCCAATATGCCAAGAAATGACTCCCTCTTGATAGCTGCCTCTCATTTCTGGTCTGATGCCATCAACTCTTTTGTCTTTGGTCATGGCCCAATGTCAATCACTCTATCAGACATCTTCATGATGACCGGTTTGAACATCACCAAACCAACTTACCCCTTCAAATACAAAGGCACTAGCTCACAGCATGCAGTCAAATCAGGAGGAGGTTGGGTCAAGTACGTTCAGAGTTATGCTTCAACTGGCCCTGTGTCGACAAAGAATATAGAGCTTTCATGAACATGTGGCCATGCAGATTTATCTTCTGTGGCAAGTCCAATGAACCCACTCTCAACCACATAGTGATGGCTGAAGAATTGGCTGCGGGCAAGCTGATTCCTTTGGGCAAATATCTGCTTGGGAGCATTCTACCATATGATGCATCAGACATCGTCCCGATGAGGAATCATGGTGAAATTTCTGTGTCAATGGACCATGGTGGCTTCTTCGAGATGTGGTTGCAATTATACATGCACCCGTTGTTTCGTTGACCTCCACAATCTGAATTTTCCTTCCATCAATTATCCTGAAGGTGAGGATCCTAGATACAAATCTTGCCAGACATATGGAGAGGCTGCATCTTCAATCATCATTGACTTGGACCTGGGCCACCTTTTCAAGATCTTCTACAAGGGATTCAACTATGTAGTTTGGTTCCCTTATAGGGAGAATGAAGACCTAACCCTTCCCTGCAGATTTAGTTATGAGCTGGGCTGCACAGATGATGATTCCAGGGATATCTTCAATTCTTTTATCAAGCCCCGTGTTTTGCCGCGAGAGTTTCATCATGGCCGATTGATAAGCTCAACTTATGAATTTTACAACCCAAATATGTTTGCCGGCGGTTTGGACTCGGCCAATTGCCCCCAAGGCCATACTTCTCAAACATCATCGGGCCTAGGGAGTCATTGCTGAACAAGATCGAGGCCAATAAAGTTTTCGACCTTGGATGCAAGCTTCCGGTATATGAACCCAATCCTCGGTGATAATTGAAGCTGTTCATCCTTCATTCAACCTCGGTGGCAAAAGTGGCATTCTCACATTTTCGGGGCACAAGTCCATCCTTTATGCCAAGTCCTGATGCCCTCATTTTCTTCTGATGATGAGGTACATGTTTATGGCTACTTTTAAATTTATGTCTCGCCCTGTTCCTAAACATCCCTTTGAACAGGACATTGCTCCTCCAAGTCCTCCAGAGGTTCAATATTGGCAGCCCGGCCCTGTTGCCGCTTTGGGGCATGATGCTCCAACTCTGAAAGCATTCAACAAGACACCTGCTGATGATACAGTGCTCCTGAAGGACCTCAAAAGAAAAACTCCTTCCTCCCCTATCAAGGACACTGCAATTCCTAAGAAAACGAGATCAAAGAAAGCTAAGCCACTCCCTCAGGTATGAATGTTCTTGACCCTCTATTTTCCATCTGCAAATGCATTTGCACTTATCACTTTCTTTCATTAGGTGCAGGCCAATCCTCAAAGTCCTGACAGGGTGGTGATCTTATATAATTCTCCTGAAGCCTCCACTGGCCAAGCAAATGCCGATGAGCCTATTAATCCTGGTGTGTATTGGCTTTCATAATTTTCACCTTTTGCCTCTGTACCAATCTTATTATATTTGGCCCAGGTAACCAAGGAGAAACAACAGAAGAAACTTCTCTTCATCAAACAGATGATCAAGCAGGTGAACAAGGAGAAGCAGCAGAAGAAATCCCTTCTCATCAGGTTGATGAACAAACAGCTTCAGACATCCCCCTTCATCAGCCAGGAGAGGCAACAGGGAACATTCTTCTACAAGATGTACCAGATTCAACCCCTACGGCAATCCAGGAGACATCAACAAGCTATGACACTGCTGTTCATGAAATAGCTACTGTGTCAAATAACCAAAGCCTTGATGCCACTCAGGAGCTCACTAATCAAGCTTTTGCCGAAGAGGTACTGTTTTAACTTTCTTCAGTCATTTCACATCTGATTCAAATTATTCGGCTAATAATCTTTCCCCTGTCATCAGGACACTGCTCTCCAACAAGCCAGCTTTTCTCTTATTGCCGAAGAGTTTGCTGATGATGATGAAGTTTCTTCTAATCGGCAACTATCATCAAAGAGTCAGGCTAACCTGAAAGTCATAGTCTCATTCCTGGAAAAAGATATGGTTGACCTGACTCGGGAGTCTGACAAAATAAGGGAAATAGCAGAGCCATTCATCCAAGAGCTCCCTTCTGATCTCAAGGACGCCATCAACGCCTTGTCTCACCTTGATGACCATTTTGCCGTTGTCAAGAGAGCTCATAAAAATATGTCTGACAAGACTATCCTGGAGACTGACAAGGCAACCAGAGAGCAACAGGTCAAGGAGCTCTACTCTGAGTTTAAATCGGCTAAACAGTCCTGGGACACCTTGGAGCCGGAATTGCAGAGTATGAGAGATGAGAGGACCAGGCTGGCGGCTCAATTAGCTCAACTGGATGCTAATATTCAATCTCACGAGGCCAAGCTTGCTTCTCTGCCACCTCTTGACTCAGCCAAGACCAAGATAAGTTCTCTTGTCAGAGATACCAAGCAAATCAAGAACAGGCTGCAGCAGATCCAAAACTCTGAGGCTGAAGACAAAAGAGCCCTTGATGAGGTCAACAAAATCAAGACTGGCGCCCTGAATGTCATTAATTCTTATTTGAATGTATAAACTTCTGGCTTGTATGATGAAATTTGTAAACATTATGCTCTGAATATATTGCATCCGGCAAGAATTTGCTTCCTTCTGATTTAATATTTTGTTTTTCTCTTTCTTCTCTCGCTTCGTTATCATTCGGCTATCCTTGTCATAACCGCACTCACTTGATGCATGTATTAGCCGAATGTAACTGCCTACGATCCCAAGTGTTTGCCTTAGCCGAATACCTCCCATCGCCCATTTAGCCGACCGAGCGCGCAGCAACTGAATCGTCAGTAGTGATGGGCCTGGCCCAACTCAATCTCGGCCCATAGGTGTGGAAACCCTATTTCGTCGCTTGGCTTTCCCGTAGTCTTGCCACGGCTCCCTGTTCATAAATAGGACCAGTCGGCTCCCACCATTATCACACAAGCACAAGCAGTTGCCATCATCTCCAATCTCTTCCGCTTCCTCTCCGTCTCCAAGTTCCAAAAACCCCCACCACCATCCATGGCAAGCGGCGGAGATCGCAATAAGCGTCCTGCCCAGGACGAGGCAGAGGGGAGCAGCAACTTGCGCCGGCGGTGAGATTTCTCAATCCCTTGAGTTGTGCTATTCGCCGATTTTACCCGATCTGAGTCTTTGCCCCCTTGCGGTTGCTCATTCTCCTTGATCTGTTTCAGGATCACTGGGGACACCGGCGAGTACATCGCCAATGCCCGGAGGCGGGTCGCCCGGGCTGGCACCCACACCGCTTCCTCTGCTCCTGCTCCCGCGGCGGACGCGGCGGAGGGGAGCAGTCGCGGTGGCCGTCGTCTGCAGTAAGAGATGTCTTACTCATCTTCTTGAGGTTTCTTCTCTTTGTTTAGCCGATCTTGATTGCACCTCGCTTGCAGGACGGCGAGAATCAGCACCGGCCAGTGGCGTTTCCTGGCGCCGGCCGCGGCGTTTGACGCCCATGCTCCCGCGCCGGCCCGAGCTCCAGCCCCGGCTCCTACTCTGGCTCCGGCGCCTGCGACGGCCTCTGCCTCGGCCTCGTCGGGGTCTCCCTCGTACGTCCCGATATGGGAACGGGATGATGATGAGATCCCGCCGTACAGCCGTTACGATGCCGCCGCGTACCGCCGCGAGCGGGATGAGGCGATGGAGCTTCTTGGTGAAGAAACCAAGAAGTTCGGGATCGCTCAGCTGGAGTTGGAGGACAACTGCCGGCAGATGAGCGAGGCCATCACCAGTATTAGCCTTTGCCGATTGTCCTTCAATCCTTGTTCTTTCTGGCCTGCTTACTGATCCATCTCAATTTTTCTTTGTAGACCTCACCGCAGAGCTGGACCGCCTGAAGTTGGCGGCGACGGAGGTGGCCAACCACGTGAACGCCCAGGGGGCGACGGTGGTAGAGCGCCTCGAGGCGGTGCCCGGTCAGATCGACCAGGTTGCTCTTCACGGCGTTCGTCTTGGCGCCGCGCTCGGCTTGGCGGGGATGTCCACCTGGACCGGGAGCGACTATGCTCAGATGCCGACTGGCTTCCGGGACGGGCCTCCCCATGAAGTCGAAGGCATCGAAGGCCTCCTGGGGTCATACGACAACCACGCCGACGCCGCGGCCAACTCCACCAACCCGGAGTCCGTCCTCAACAAGCTCTTCACCAATGAAGAGGAGTAGCTTGTATTAGGATTGACGTGGGTTGTAAAATAAAAGTTTTAATGAAGAACGTTGGCCATCTCGCTTGATCTTGTCTTGTATGCGTGATGATTTCTCTTTTGTTGCATTCGCCCGAATCATCAATCCTTTACTTAAAACTCGACTGCATCACACTTGCCGAACGAAAATCTCCCGAACGCATAGCGTTGTCTTAGCCGATTGGATCTCGGTCCTTTTCCACGACTCGACGTTTTTGTAATGTAGCTCTTCAATTCACTTTATCTCCTCCCAATAAACCTACCATCCGAGAGATAAAATCAAACTGTTCATCTATACTTTAAAAATTGACTAAAGGCGATGCAACCGTATCGGCTATTTTGTTCGAAGACGATACTCATGATATCGGCTATTTTTGCACTAGAGGCGATACAATAATATCGGCTATCTCATATTCAAGTTACGGTTCGATTAAGAACCAACTTCAATACTTGGATAAAACTTCTTAAGGTATCTCGCCATTGATGGCTCTAGTCGAGTTCTTCTCCAAATAGTGTTTTCAAAATATACGCATTACCGGGTGCACAACCGACAACCCGAAAAGGTCCTTCCCAATTTGGTGACCACTTGCCGAATGCTTTATCTTTGGTACCAATCGGCAATATCGTTTTCCGAGACCAAGTCCCCTTCTACAAATTGCTTGACTTTAACCTTTTTGTTGTAGTACCTAGCAACACGCATTTTATTCTTCTCAATGTTCTCCAAGGCCTTAAGACGAATCAAATGCAAATCTTCCAATTCATCCATCATCGATCCTTATAGTCTTTTACGTCGAGTCCTTTTGTAATTCAACTCTCCTTGATCCCGATTGCAACTCCCAAGGCATTATAGCATTATGTCCATAAACCAACTCATATGGAGATGCTTGTGTGGATCCATGGCAAGCCATTCGGTAAGCCCATAATGCTTCATTAAGGACCAAATGCCATCTCCTTGGCTTCTCATCGATCTTCTTCTGGATAATCTTGATCATGATCTTATTTGATGCCTCTGCTTGGCCATTAGCTTGTGCATAATAAGGAGAAGAATTATATAATCTTATCCCCATACTTTCAAAGAAAGTCACAAAACTCGAAGAAGTGAACCGAGTCCCTTGATCAGTTGTAATGGTCTGTGGGATCCCAAACCTATGAATTATATGCTCCTTGACAAAATTGGTCATATTTTCTGATGTGACCTTTTTCAAAGGGATAGCTTCAACCCACTTGGTGAAATAATCTGTTGCCATCAACACAAATTTGTGTCCTTTGCTAGATGGAGGATTGATCTGTCCAATTAAATCTATACCCCATCCTCTAAACGGCCAAGGTTTAATTATTGGATTCAAAACAGATGCAGGTGCTCTTTGAACATTACCAAATATCGACAATCTCGACATCCTTTGTAATATTCAAAGCAATCTTCCAACATAGTCGGCCAAAAGTACCTGTCCTTCTTATTATCCACTTCATTCGGTAAGCCGACTGATGTGCACCACAAGCTCCTTCATGGACTTCAAACATAATCTTCTTAGCCTCTTCTTGACTTAAGCACTTGAGCAACACTCCATCTATAGACTTGTGGTACAACCGATCATCAAGAAGTACGAACTTAAGGGCTTTATACCTGAGCTTTCGGGAAACTTTTTGAGATGGGTCTTTCAGATAACTGATAATATCACTTCTCCAGTCATTACTTATCTGATCAGAATTGAAAACATCTTCTTCTGCTGTATAGACTTCATGATTTTCCCGATATCCAGAAGCAGCTTGAGCTAATTTATTTGCTTCTCCATTGTGCTCTCTGGGTATATGATGCAAAGTAACTACTGAAAAACTTTTCAGAAGTTCCCTACATTGTTCATGGTACCCTTGCAAGTACATCATTTTTGCATTCATATTGTCCATCAACCGATTGATCACCAATTCGAATCACCAAATACCTCAACAGCAACAAATGCCTTCACTTCTACCAACAGCCGAAGCCCTCTAAGCAAAGCCTCATACTCGCTTGGTTGTTAGTGACAGGATATTCAATTGAAAAAGCAAACTCAAATATCTTTCCACGTGGGGACATCAAAAGAATACCAGCACCACCACCTTTGTCACATGATGATCCATCAAAAAATAATACCCATGGGGCAATGTTAATCATATCAACAGATAAATCACGATGTTGAGTAATAAAATCGGCAATTGCCTGTCCTTTCACTGCTTTTGCCGACTCATACTTTAAATTAAACTCCGACAGTGCTAATACCCATTTGCCGATTCTCCCACTTAAAATCGGCATTGACAACATGTGTTTAATTACATCAAAACTAGATATAACCACACATTCGGCATTTAACAAATAGTGCCGAAATTTGGTGCATGAGTAATAAACACACAAACAGAGCTTTTCTATAGCCGAATACCTTGTTTCAGGATCTAACAGTTTTCGGCTAAGGTAAGCTATTACTCTCTCTTTTCCATCAAACTCTTGCATAAGGGCCGATCCTATTGTTAGGCTATCGGCCGCCACATACAACTTGAAAGGCTTCTCAAGTTGTGGAGGTACCAACATCGGCGGTGCCTTCATATATTGCTTGATTTCATCAAAAGCCTTTTCTTTGTATGTCACCCCGCATAAATTTCTGGTCTTTCTTGAGCTTCAACAATGGAGAGAAAGGCAACACTCTTTCGATAAATTGGATATGAATCTTCTCACGAAATTGACCTTGCCCGACAATGATTGCAATTCTGTAAGGTTAGTTGGGGGAACAACTTTGTCTATTGCTTCCATGCTCTTTTTCCCAACTTCTATCCCTCCTTTGTGGATCAAGAACCCTAAGAACTCACCAGTAGAGACCCCAAAAGCACACTTATTTGGATTCATTTTTAAACCATGTTTCCTTGTGCACTCCAAAGTCTTCCTCAAATCGGCTAAATGTCTTTCATGGTCTCCGGATTTGACCACCACATCATCAATATAAATTTCCACAATTTTGCCGATCAACTCATGAAAGATATAATTCATGGCTCTCGATAAGTTGCACCAAGATTCTTCAATCCAAATGTCATTACTATCCATTCAAATAACCCAATGTGGCCGGGACATCGAATGCGAGTCTTTGCAATATCTTCAACTCGCCATGAAAATCGATTGTAGCCAAAGATTGCCATCCATAAAGCCGATGACTTCATACCCTGGCTGCTGCATCCACTAATAAATCGGCAAGCGGCATTGGGTATCCATCCATTGGAGTAGCTTTGTTGAGATCTCTCGAAATCTATGCATACTCTCATCTTCCCATTCTTTTTGTAGACAGGCACTATATTTGAAATCCACTCAAGATACCCGCATGGCCGAATAAAGTTTGCTTCAATCGGTCTTTCAACTTCTTTCTTTACATCGGCCAATACCTCTTCTTTATAAATTTTTCGTGGAGGTTGTTTGAAGGGACGAAATCCAGGTTTTATAGGTAACTTATGCTCAACAATTGATCGATCCAATCCAGGCATCTCTGTGTAATCCCAAGCAAAACAATCTTTGAACTCTTTCAGCAATTCTATTAACTTCAATTTATATTCTGGGTCTAAATCTGCACTGATATACATCGGCCTTGACTTTGTGCTATCACCAACATTGATTTCTTCTAACTTATCGGCCGACATGAAACCACGACCCGCTTTGCCTTTGTTGCCATCGATTGGATTGCCCATTAAAAGTTACCATCGAGAGCCGATCGCTTGGATCGGGCCGTTGATCTCTGTCGAACACATTGACAGGACCTTCTTTCCATACCTTACCCGAAAGGCAATCTAGTCCGTCATACTCCCAATAAGCGAGGCTCGAAGTGGCAACACTAACTGAATCATCGGCTGAACAACTTCTACATCATCTCCTACCCACCGAATAAGGATTTGATGCATAGTTGAGGGTATACAGCAATTAGCATGGATCCAATCTCTTCCCGAAGCATGCTATATGCCCCCTTGCCATCAATGACAAAGAAGGTAGTGATCAAGGTCTTGGATCCAATCATTAGCTCCACATGTACTTGCTCCACGAGTATCGAAGCATTGCCAAGAAAATCCCTAAGGATCATGTCGGTCTGCGGCAAATCTTCATTTGTCATACCAAGTTTCCTGAAAGTAGCATAGGGCATAATATTGATAGCAGCCCCTCCATCAACAAGCATCTTAGTTAAAGGCTTGCCATTGACATATCCCTTCAAGTACAATGGTTTCGGATGACGATTTTTAACGGCTTATCAAAGATTGCTTGCCGAGTCAACACAAGTTGAGCCATCGGATCTCGGCATTCGGTCTCATCAAAATCTGAATATACCTCGTCTTGCACTTCTTGGTCTTCGGGAGCTTTAAACTCTAATGGAATGAAGAACACCATGTTAGTATTAGCCGATGGGCCCTGTCCACCATCCTTTTTCTTAGGACGCCATACCGGCTTCTTTTCGGCTATTTCCTGCTTCATCTCTTGATTTCTCAAACGCTGAACTCTTCTCTTCGGCTTTTCCGCAGACCGGAGGACACCATTGACCTTTTTGCCATCTCGTAGGAGCTCTCTTCGCATTATGGACACTGCTTGTGAGCCCAAGCTTGATCTCGCAAATCTCTTCCTCGATATCCATCAAAAACCGTTTATTTTTAGGCGCCGATCGTTCTCTGGAACTTTCATCCCAAGTCTATCATGAACGGGACGGTTGACTCGAGATTGCCTGTACTTCGAATATTGATCACCGCATTCGGGCAATTGTTTCTACGGCGAGGCAATTTCAAGCCTTCATTCCAACGATTAATGCGAAGAAGGAACAATTCCAATGAGATTGCTCTTGCTCTCTCCCGTATTCTTCTTGTTCCCTTTGGCGCACTTCGCTTCATATCTCCGACGTTACGCCATGAACTCCGCTCTTCCTCAATGTACTTTGTTCCTCATCATACTCCATCTTCTTTTCCCATTGCCACTTATTCAATAAGTGTCGTCTTTGTAACCTCGCTTCGGATCAGCGTGTATTCGGCAATTTCCCTTAGCCGCATCCGAAGTTTGACCCTTCTCTCGTTCGGCTATTCTTGAACTGCGCTTGTTGCACTTCCTCCTTGGTAACTTGCCGATTAGGGTCAATGAACCAATCTCTTTGGCTCTTTCCGATGTCGAACCTTCATCTTTCCCTTTCCCTTGGACTCACTGGCATCAACCATGCCTATGGAGAAAGAGACCATGTTCTGAGGGAATGGGTTCTTGTCTACTTTCATCTTGCCATCAAATCTTAAGTGTCCATCTTGAATAGCCTTCTGAATTTTTACTCTGAACACTCGGCAATCATTGATATGATGAGAGTTTGTATCATGAAATCCACAGTATTTCTTGTCCTTTACTCCTTCGGGCGCAGATAGGATGTCCTTCGCGGCTTTAACGCGTCCTTCTTGGACCGAGATACAAAAAGAGCTTATCTCGCTTTCTCGACATCAAAATCATAAGATCCCTTCTCTGCTTCACCCATCGATGACCGACCAAAGTAGGCTCTTTTGTCCAGTCAACTCTGCAGCGACTACTTCATCTTCATCTTCATATTCGATGCTTCCTCCGTAAATCCACGATACATATCAACGGTTACACTTGTTCTTCCGAAAACGAGCATCTCTTCCCGAACCCTTGGGCTTGATTGCTCATTGCTTGTCGGCTTTTGTGCAAGCTGTCCAAGATCTTCAAACTCCATGCCGAATAGCTTGTCTCTAATATGTGGCGGCATGCCCGCAATGACCAATTGTGCAAGCTGATCATCGGGAATAGTCGAGAGAATAGCACATGTTCTTTGCTTCTCCGAATCTGGAGATACTCCATTGGTGTCTCGCAGTTTTCATCCTCATAGACCACGAGATCAACCATCTTCTTCTCATTGGTTCCTGTATAAAAGTATGAATGGAACTTTTGCTCCAATTTCGCCCATGTACCAATGGAATTGGCCGGCTGCGATGCAAACCACGTGAAAGCCGGCCCCGTCGAGACATAGGAAAATATCTCGATCCTCCAAGCTTCATCGCCGCTTCTCCAAGTTGCATCGGATATCTCTTGACATGCTCAATGGTACTGTATCATCCCGACCGGAGAACTTGGTCAAATCCGTTGGTGGTTTAAATCTTGGTGGAAGAGCTACCCTATTGTACCATTCTCAGGAAAGGAGATTTGTATGCATATGTCTGATGCTTTGGTTTCAGGCCGAATTGATTCTGCATCATATCAGCCATTCTGCTTAGGAGCTCATCATTTGCATCTTTTGCTCCCTGTCTCTTAGAAGGCACTCCTGATGCACTCCTGTATCCTGGATTCGGCAAAGCATCCAGAGCACTGTAATCAGTGAATTCACTATACCCATCTCCATAGATACTCTTATGCAATCTGTTTGCTACTGGAGAAATCTTGTATGCAGATGCGGGTATATCTGTTGTTGCACCAAAAGCTACCTGACCATGAGTTTGCTGCTCGGTCACAGGAGGCTTCTCTTTTTCATCATGAACAGCTCCATCCTTGCTTGTACCAACCATCTCTCCTGCTCCAGCTGACTTCCCAGAAGATTGCTGAGTGTTGAAGTACACTGGCCCAGCAAGCTCTCCAAATTTTTCTTCAAAGCGCTTGTCAACTGCTGGACCAAAAGTTTCAGCCATGATTTTGCGGAAGGTGCCCAGAAAAGCTGTGTTGTGATTCAACATAGTGTCTCCTACAGCTTTGTAGATGGTTCCAACTACTCTCTGCATCTCTTCCTCGTCAGTAATATCGATGACCATGAAGAAGAACTCGTGGCGTGCTTGCTTGATCATCACTCGCCACTCTTGTTCTTGGAAAAGGACATCGAGACATTTCGCTGAAATTGTTCCATTGCTTGCTCCACCATCCGGCGTTGCTCGGCGGCGGCTCGTCCATGGTCACGTTCGAACGTGGCGGTTGTCAATTTCCGATCCCATCTTATATTGAGAAGTGGTCCCACCGGCGTGCCAAAAAGTGTGTTGACGCAAAATGTGACCACCCCGTCTCACACACAGGCAAGCCGGAAAGCCTAGCTTCAATCGGGTGCCCGGCGTCGAATCCGGTGGCGTGCCCGATTTGACCTAAAATCGACAAGGGATAAAACGGTAAGATCATAACCGGAACGTCTTTGGGTGAGACCAGGCAGTTCCATCTTTACGGCCCTGACGAAGCCACTTACGACGACACATAGCTATGGAAGCTATCGCCAACGGGATGCGCCTCATTCGGCTAAAGTAACATAACCGATGTAAACGAACAAACTAGCCGAATACGGTAAATGAAGACATGTTTGAACAAGATTAAATCATTGAAGCATATCAAACTATATCTCATGTTTAAAGCATCTTTAAGCACTAAAAATTAAGAATAAGTAACTTATAAATATAAATCTACTAAACAACACATGCATAGGTTACTCCAACTAGTCTCGCCGCACGTCTAGCCTTCATAAACCCGTCGAGCATAAACCCAAGCAAGCTAATCCACCGCATGATACCACTCACTATGAATTTACACCACTCCTTGCTACTAGATCAATCCACCGCATGATACAATCTAGCAATAAAGAGCTAAAAGCATATAATTATCTAACAGATCTATAGATACTTGCTACATGTATAAGCATAACCGTATCGGCAAGATTGCCGAATCGGGGTCCATGAAGAAGGAACAAACAAGCAACATGTAAAAGGAGCCTATCGTATTAAACCGATCTCTAGTCCACCGGATGACTAGCTCTAGAGTAACCCAAAGACCTGCATCGCCGCACGGTACCGGTCCCGTCAAGGCTTATCTACATATAACGTGAATGAACCCGCAACATGTAACAATCTAGATCGATCTAATTCGGCTATATGAGCTTGATCTACTCGGTATTGAATAAGCATGAAAGGAACGATCAACAAGCCGAAAGAGTATCAATCTAGATTGGGCAAAAGAGTGTTGCAAATAATTAAACATTAAATAAAGCATGCAACACGTGATAACTTAATGAATCTATTAGATCTTGCCAAATCTAAAAGAGCCGATAACTAGCCTCTAAGCTTAGATCTTAGCCTCGCCGCACGACTCATGACCTAATCGAGAGAAACTTTGGTAACTAGCTCCTAGCTAATCTTAGCCTGCCGCACGACTCATGACTAACATGGAACCCTCTTGGTTCAATGCTTAAATCCACCGCATGATACTAAGCATTGCAACAAGACTTCTTGCATCATAATCTAAATCCGCCGCACGATACTAGACATGATAACAAGGTTGCCAGGACTTACGGAGGTCGACGGATCGATTGGCCCTCTCGAAGAACTCGACGACTCGACTAAAAGGACTCGAAGGGTGGCGCGTAGCCGGTTGTATTGATTTGGTTGTGAACCCTTATTACAATGGTCGAGGGCTTATATTTATACCCTGGACGAAACATGAGTTCTAAGCATTTACGAACTATCTAAACAAAATTGGAAAAACTAGACACGCTAACTCTATCCATAATCGGAGTCCTTGACCATCACGACTCCTTCCTTTTCTGGCCAGCTTCACCTTTCCTTCTTTTCCTTCAAACGAAGCCGTTTACCGACCGCTTGATCGCTTGCCGAACACATGGAAATTAGCCGACCGCATACTCGTTTGCCGAATCGCTCTCTCTGCTCCTTGCGGGCCTACTTGTCATATCCCTGACCAAATTCTGGTGTTAACAGTAATGCTTCAAAGTGTTATACGACCACTACAACAGGTAGGTTTGCAGCCATATTCGCCTGAGACCTGTGTTGGAGCAGCTGCAGCGGCCTCGCCACTACAGTCCTCTGCTCATGCACGGCCGCCATAATCATCAAAATTAAGAGATCATATTAACTACGGAAAATACGTAGAGTTGAACAAAATTTACCTGTCAAAAGACATCTAAGAATTCAATCCTACGTTCCATTATGTAGAAGACAAACATAATATGCTTTGATTTCCTGGGAGTATCCTCCAACTTCCTGCCAGCCAAACATAGCATACAAATTCAGACAACAAATTGTACTGATGACTAATTTTCCATTTACCTTAGGACAAGTCCAGACATTAGCAGATTGCACACATCAAATTGTACCGATGACCAATGACACAACATTGAATCATTTGAAATGGAAATTGCCAACTCACACGACTGGCCAAATCAGGAAGCAGAGAGAGTGCATCACTCAGAATGGAGGGCGTACCGTGAAGGAAGAGCAGATGTCGGCCATGGCAATACCGACCAACCAGGTGAAGGAAACGACAACCCAGCCCCAGACATGGGGCGCCAGCCCTGCGTACCACAGGCTACTCCCGTACAGCAGCAAGATCACCGTGAAGAGCGTCACCATCGAGAAGGAGATCGCCAGCGTGCACCCCGCCCTGCCGTCCCAGGCGACGGCGCCTCGCCGTGCCCTCGCCTCGCTCGGTGGTTGCCTGGCCTGGCGCCCGCATCTACAGCGCCACGAACGTCTCGCCCCGCCTCATCCTGGGCCGGAGCGCAGCCGCCGCAGCCATCGCTGTACAATCAAACTCTAGGATTTTTCCCCCACAGATAAGAAAGATCGGGTGGGAAGGTAGAGCCGTAGAGGGGAACTGGATCCACCAGATCCGCATCGCAAAAAAAAAAAAAAAAAGAGCCTCACATAGAACAACGCGGCAGTACCTGGACAAGCTCCTGCCGGAGCCTCGCGTGCGTGGGGCAAAGCGTGCCGGTTCCAGGCGGACCGCGGCGCAAATCGAAGCCGGCGAAAGTGGAGCGACAATTTCATGGCGGGCGGGCGGCAGGAAACTGGACCGCGTCACAAATCGGAGCCGGCAAGGCCGGAACGACGATTTCATGGCACCGGCCATGGCCGTGGCTGCCAGCACGTCGAGACGCCGAGAAGGAGGGGGCGGAGCTGCGGAGTGGCCGGGCGGGCTGCGGCGGCGAGGGCACCCGCCGTGGTCGATAGGCGGCGCGGCTCGCGGGCCTGGCAAGAAGATGAGAAGGGGAGGGGTCGTGGGTCCAGGCCGAGGCAGCGGCATCGACGGAGGAGGTAGGCGACGTTTCAAAAAAAAAATTTGGAGACAAGGAAAAAGGGACGTGGATGGGAATCGAACCCTGTCCGCTGAGAGTCGCGGGCTTGCGTGCGTAGGGTTGAAAGAGTGGGAAGCCTCGTCATACATCTAAATGTAGCCCTTAGATTTTTTTTATAGATGTTTTTATACCCTTGATTTTGATGAGAGGAAAGCCTTGGCAAGTATTTCATTATAGTAGAGATTCTCCCAAATGATCTGTCTGTATGGTTTGCTACCACTGTGGTGAAGAATTTTCAAGTTGGATCTGTTATTGGAGTTTCTCTTGCTCTTATCCTACAGTGCCATGAAGTAATTTAGCGCCAAAACTGGAGAGATATGCATTCCGCATTTTTTTAGCGCCAAAAATAGAATGGAACAGCATCCCGCACTTTTCTTAGCGCCAAAAAAGAATTGCATGCTTTTTTTTTTTTTGAGGGAGACGAAAATATACGAGGTGGAAGTTTTCATAATATAATAATAAAACATATGCACACGGCTTGCCATTTTGCAACTTGAAGACAATATATATACTATCATAAATGAGAGTTTTGTACTAGTTTACACCAGAAAAGATCTAATATGGGACTGCATTTTTATACTAGGTTTCACATGTCCTAATGAACCAATTTTGTTAGACGTGGATGGAAAATTATATTATTTTGAAGGAGTAATTCAACCTTCTTTCTCTAATTTAATACAAAATAAATGTAATAATGACCAAAATTGATCAGAAAAATCTAAGATTTTGCGTGTGGCTATAGTTGGAATCTACATATTTTCCATAAAAATTTCAAATCATTTTAACAAAGTGAAGTATACATTGTTCACAAATGGATATATCTCCCACATAGTTTCTCCAGAACAGCGTCCTCGAGGGCATCGACGTTGGTTCATGGCGCAAATGTGATGTTGGAGATGCCGGTATTTTGTAGCAAACATGCCTCGTGGCCTAGTGGTGGGGGCGTTGCTGAGATATTGAAGGAGAGGCTGTTCGATTCCAACCTTCAGCACCTCTCGGAAGCCGGTTTTTTTAATTTTTATTTCATCTCCTCCCGCTAGGACTCAATCGCTGGACAAATAAGAGATACGAAAACACGGGAAACAGAAAGATATCCATCGCGGGAAAACCATCGCGGGAAAGAAAAATATCGCCGACCGTCGCGGGAACCGATTATGATAAGAATAGTGACCACATCCTACCCCTGGATAACGACGAATAGTGACCACATCCTACCCCTGGATAACGACGAAGGACAATGTGGTCGTCGGGCAACATTCAGGATCCTTGGAAAGCCGGCTAATGGCATCCGACGACCACAAATTGTACGTGGTTGTTAGGATATGGTCGTTGATGTCTGGATTTCTTGTAGTGAACAATCGCACAATCGAGCTTTTAAGAAAAGCTTGAAGCATTCGATAGCAATTTTGAACAGAACACCCTCTCCGTCGCATCGTCTCCCTAGTGGGGGGCGACCTGAGGTCCCCGACCGCTGCCCTAGCTACTCTCCTCCTCCTCGCAGCCCGGGCCGCCGCCGCAGCGCCTCTTCGCCGGTGGCGGCAGCCAGCAGGGGGCGCTCAAAAAGGCACACTCCAGCTCATTCTGTTCTTGTCCTCCAGTCGACCTCCCCTTCTCTCTAGTCAATCTCCCCTTCTCTGCTCCCCCCTCTCTCCTCTCCGTCGCCGGTGGCTATCAGTCGGTGGGGTTCCCGGATCTATTCCCTCCACGACCGGATCTAGTCCCTCCACGGCCGGATTTGGCGTCGGGGAG
Organism: Themeda triandra; assembly: GCA_018135685.1. NCBI lineage: Eukaryota > Viridiplantae > Streptophyta > Magnoliopsida > Poales > Poaceae > Themeda > Themeda triandra. The sequence goes on along the minus strand of JAENPR010000278.1, from coordinate 303,330 downwards.
GCTCGGCCGGCCTGCGCCCTCAGCCGTGGAGCCGGGTTGGGGCTAACGGCTGGCGCAGCTCCGACCCATCCACTACCTTGGGTGGACGGTGGACGGCCGGTTTGGCCCCTCCTCGGCTTGCCTACGCACCTGGTGGGTTTAGGGCAGGTCCTTGCGTGCACGCACCCTGGCAGGGAGACGCGGTGGCTGCGGCAGGCACAACACCTGGTCTCGCCCGTAGGTTGGCGTGGCTGTGGCCCGCAGCGGGTTAGGCTTCCCTCCTGCTCCTGCGGTGGGCGGAAAGCCCCGTCCGCTGTGGCGGCGGCCCCTCCCCGGCACGCCCCCGACCTCCCTCTCTACTCTCCATCCTCCTCCCCCTCCCCTCTACCACCGCCACTCCGGCTAACTGGTGGTCGACGGGTTTTCCGACCAGTGGAGGTATCTGGGAGTAGCTGGGGGCGGGAGCTCGTCGCGGACTCGCTGGCGGTCGGGTCGTACTCGCCGACGTCGGGCGGCGGCGCTGCTGGGGCAGTTTCGATGCGTGTGCGCTGTGCGTCTGCGTTGAGACTGGACACATGAGGGAAATGCTGCTGCTTGTGGCTGCCAGCTTGAGTGGGCTGGGTCAGGATACAGACCGGTACCCTTTTTTTTCTAATCTACAATTCTATTTGTTACTCAAAAAATTCCCCTCGAAAAAAGTTGTTACTCAAAAATATACAATTATATTTTCTACCATATTCCTAGTTTTTTATATCAAATTCGGCGCCTCAGCTGTCCACGGTCATTACTTCACATGAACCATCCTATCTACTAGCAATCGGTCATATCTATATGACTATATCTCCTATCTCTTTAGAAAACTAATTCCAACTATAAGTTTATTTCAATATATGCAAGCCATCTACATCATTTTCAACTAAATGTCGACAATAGCTATGTTCCTAACCTCTTAATTGATCCTCCCTTGTAAATTGAATGGGGTATCCCGACCAGTGGAGGTATCCGGGTGTCGCTGGTTCCGCTGCCATGATGGCTCTGTGGGCCAGTTTTTCTTGTTGTTTACTTCTTGTGTTTGGTATCCCGGAGAACATTACTGCTACTTGTGTTCGAGCTTCCTGGTACTCACCTTTCGCCTTCTCCTCTTTCTTGTGATCTTTTTCTCTTCTCTCCTCTCTATGATGGTGCCTTTTCCTGTTGTAGTTGTCTTTAAATAGGGTGCAATCCTTTAATTTGTGCCCTGCATTTCGTTCGTCTTAGGGTCTTCGTCGAAGAAGTCTTTAAATTGCCATTTGTTCAATATTCCTTCTCCAAAGGCTTCGATTACTTCTTTGTCGGTGATGTCGTGTACTTGGGCTCTGAGTTCTCCAAATCCTCTATAGTATTCTCTGAAGCTCTCACCTCTCCATTGTCTTGTACTCTTTAACTCGGCTACCATCATCGGTTGTGTGATAATACCGGCGAAGTTGTCACAATATCTTTTGAAGGTCTACCCAGTCCTTGATTGTTCCTGGCTTCAATTTATTGAACCATTGTAATGGTAAGGTTTGAAGTGCCATTGGGAAGAATAGTGCTTTCATGTCGTCGTTCCCTCCAGCTAACTCGATTGATTGGGGATATACTCTGAGCCACTGTCTTGGTTCTATTTTTCCATCATACTTGGTATGGTTTGATGGCTTGAACTTTTGTGGTAATTTAACTGCCTGTAGGCGTCCTGCGAAACAGGGAAACCTGTCACATGGTTCTGACCTCCTGAACTCGTGTCATTCATAATCCTCTCGCCTATACTACAAGGTTCTTTCTCTTCTGAGGCCAGATCTGACTTCTTCATACTCTGATTCTCGCATATATTCTTCTCCATTGTATCTTCTCGAGTGATTTAGTTGTTGGGTGTGTAATTGACTCTTTTCGAATCCCTGTGTCTTGGGCTGGTTGTTTGGCTTTTTATTGGCGTTGCTGCTTTCCGCTGCTCCAAGTTTGTCAAAGGCTGACTTTCTTGGTGGGTTCTCTCCTTCTTGACGTTTGTGTTGATTTGCTTCTGCGGGTTCTTTTTCTAGTACTTCAACTTCTTTCACGGCTTCTTCTTCTTCTTCTTCCTCCTCTTTTCTTAGGTTGTCCAACTGTTTTGCTAGTTTTTTGATGTTTCCCCTCTTGGTGTTCTTTTTCATCCCCTTTTCCTTCCTTCTTTTATTGTATTCGATTAGATCGGCTCTGTATTTTTCCCACATCCGGCTTGGTGCGTGCTTGTCTTTCTTCTTCAGTATCATTGCTGTCGATCTACTCATCAGGAGATATATTTGCCTCTGATTCGTCCGACGATCTGCTGTCGGGTATCTCAGGAGCAGTCAAGGCTTGTTCTTTTGGTTCTGCCATATAGATGGTGTTCCACTTCCTGGCTATCTTGAGGCCTTTCCGTGTTCTTTTCTCCTCATTATTTGATCTACTCAAAATAGTTAAATGCATTGCCTCACCATTCTTAAAGTGGGAATCACCTTGTGGTGCAACCATTTTTTTTAATCGGTACAGATGAACACCATAAATATTTTTGTTTGCGTTTTCAAGCATCATAAGGTAATCTTTAGATGGAACATGTGAACTAGCCCTTCTAAGCAATATTCAACTGGAGAAGGTATATTGGTATATGTTTCCTGCCTTTTCTTGCATAAATTGTTTCTGGAAAATACATATTAGTACTCAAGACACTCCCAAAAGGTGTCAATAACTTTCTTCACTGCTAGATACGTAAATAGAGGGAACAATTTTAATTCAGTCCTTTGCAGTGACTATTGATCCACAAAGATGTCGATTGATGGAAATCTACTTACATCCAAGATCATACTATCTTGGTTTATTCAGAGTGAAATTGAGATGGCAAACTCTGTTTGTTGAATGCTTTCACTTAGGTCCCATTCAAGGCAAAGTTCGCTCAGTTAAAAAACATACTCTTATAGTGAAATCCATACTTCCAAAATACTCTTATATACTGAAAAAAAATATGCGAACTAATGCACTCTGAATAAAAGAAGAATTATGGTACCTCTTTCATTCCCCTAATTAAGGTTGTGTGATTTCTGCCATGGTTTATGCATTTTCAGCTTTATCGGACCACTTCCAAAAATAGCTTTTTACATCTTGGAGAAGAGCAGCCAATCTGCTATATACTACATGTCTACATTTCATTTGATTAGCATGTTAGCTCTCATTTGATTGGCAGGTCATAACACGCTTTGGATGAGAAAATTACCTATTTATTGTTAGACAGCTATATATGTTCTTTTGCAATGTGATTGTCCTTGTTAATTGCTAGTAGCTGCATATTAAATATGCACCAAGTTTAGGATCTTGACTGATTAACACATAGACCTAATCTATAATTGAATGATCGAGATGACAACATCTACATGCCTAATATCAGCATGATACACTGGTCAACACGATGCATGAAAACCGCGGCAATATATGCTTCCTTATTTTTCTTCTCTATGGCAGCACCTTACATCTAACACTAAGGAAACCAAAGTAAAGGATATTTTGGTGTACAACAATGTGGACTGCTGCTTTTGCTTACAGTTGTCGATACAACTTTTGTTACCTGACGCTCTTACTGTGTAACTTTTGATCGAATACACACTTTCAACAAACCCCAAAAAAATGTGGGCAACATGGAACAACATAGATGATGCGATGACAGGTCATAAGAGATCACATCCTGGTTGTTGAATATTATAAATCTCCAATGATACTTGTTTGTGTATCTAAGCATTGCCTCCTTGGCAATCATCAATGGCTATCTTCATGCTACTACTCCTTGTGCGACCTGTTGCCAGATCCTTCATCTTCAATATATACTCACTTGGGGATAATTTGTAATATTTCTTATTGGAAGAGAATGTTTATACTACTACACTCAACAAAAATTTCGTACGAAAAACAGTTTTACCAACGTTGACAACAGTCCACGCACTGGCCATAAGCGGCGACGCAGCGAACATTTCTAGTAAACTTGGTTATTGCTGTTTCCTTTCATAACACTGGCAAAAGCTCTTGGTGTCTTTTTGTTCTTAGGAAAAAGTTCTAGTATATGGATGGTATAGTGGTGCTACGCACAATGTCATAGCATCATAAATACGTTGCATACATGTTGTGGCTTGCCCATAACACACACACATGAACAAGCAACCACATCAAAGATGTTCTTATTATGGTTACCAATACAACCAAATCGACATTGCACAATTGAAGGACCAAGAGTGCTCCAGTACATTTCAAAAGAGAAGCTACATGGATCTCGAGGTACGAAAGTTGACCAGCCCAGCTGCTCTACATCCATGATATTCTCTATCGGAAATGATGGACGCACTCCATTTATTTTATATTACCCTCTCACCACATCATCCGGCAAATACTGAACCACACGTTTATTAGAATATTGATACTTAGAACTGTGCAGCCTTATGGGTAGACTTCAATGACACCACGAGCGCCTATTTTCTTAACAACTTTATAGCCAGAGAAACCAGCTTTAGTGAAGATCTGGCGCCAGTCATTTTCGCTACGCTGCCTGCCTCTGGTATTCACCATCATGAGCATGTCCATCAGCAGCTGGGCTTCATACATTATTGGCCCCATGTAAGGCCCAAGAAGTATTTCTATGATGACCACTTTCCCTCCCTCTTCTCTAGAAGGAATTGCCTTCTTGCATTGCTGCAGGATCTTGACACAATCCTCATCGCTCCAAAAGTGCAGTACAAGCTACAAAACATAATGCCACATAGAAGTTTAACAATTCATAATTGAATCTATCAATTTCAATGAACTCAAAAAAAAAAAAATCTATCAATTTCAATGTTGTAAACAGTGGACTATGACATTTAGTAGTGTCCTCTATCTATACCCAATATTAAAGAGAAAAAAATGTATGTGTCTATTTTTTCATACACGTCCTACTAGCTATCTGGACTGCGAAGAGTTTCTTCTGTCCTCTTTTTGTACTTCACAAACTTGCATGCATTCCCATCCCAATATGTATTGGGTCACGCCATATGTATATCTCGTAGGTCACTCTGACTTAAATTATTTCATGGATATAAGCCAAATATAGCGGCGTCTAGAGAAGCTAAAACATGGTTAGTGGTAGGAGGAGATACCAAAAATGCCTTCTTACTAGGGTTAGCCACGGAGAGCTCCACCGAGGCGCCGCCACCGACGTTTTGTGCTCCCGCCGGCGAGGTCGCCGGTTCCTTCCGCCTCCGACGGCCCTTGGGGCCTCGGATGTGTGGGGAACCGCATGACCTTGACCGGCGGTGTAAATTAGGTCCCTTCTCTAGGGTTAGGGTTTCCAGCGGCGCGAGCTTGGTGGAGGTGGCAGCACAGCTATGGTGGAATAAGGTCCTCCCGATCTTCGTCCACCTCGTCGTCGCCTGCTCCGGTGACGATGGGAGGCCTGTGAGGCGGTGTAGGAGTCTGCGGCGGCTGTTATTTCGTTGTCGTGGCGAAGCGACGGTGCTCGTGCCGCGTTTAAGGTCAAGGCTATGGTGGTGGCTGAGGGCATGGCGGCAAGATGGAATGCGGTGGATCGAACTCGATCTGCCGGCGGCACGGATCGGGATTGAACGAGCTTGGCTTCACTGCGATGGCAGATGCCATCGTCAGCGCCGCTCTCGTCGTTCCAACCTGGATTGTGATCCTGACGGATGGGTGCTCAAAGACTTGTTCGCCTCCGCGAGATTGAGCGTCTACTGCAGTCCACCTCAACGCCGGAGGTTTCCTCCGGCTTCTGGTGATTCAGGTTTGGCGGCGTCGGCTGGTGTCGACGATCTTTGTCAGCAGCGGATGCGGCCGGCTTCCTTTCTCATAGAATATAGGTTGGATAGTTGTCCTACGTACCCTTATTCGGTGTACTTGTATTTGAACGTGTTTATTTCTATTAATTAATACAGGTATACATTATAAAAAAAACATCGTTAGTGGTAATAGAAGAAAAAATAGCGACATCGTTGTGTTAAAATATGAGAAGTCACAAATCTTTGCCGGAGCAATATATGAGGGCTTAAGCAGGCTGTGCCACAAACAAAACTCTGCTTAAAAAAAAATCTGTACTGAAGCATGCATGTGAGAGAGAATTCTAGGCTATTTTGTGTTTCCCAATTTAATTACCTTGAGCATCACAGCCTGAGCAGGCGGGATGGTGTGGAACAAATCACCCGTGACATTGCTAACAGCATCATCAGCTGGTGCTGCAGCAGGTGATGTCGTCATCTCATCAAGAACCCTTGGAAGGTTCAGCACGGTGCACTTGATGTCAGGGAATGCCTTGATGATCGCCGCTGCACTGACGTTCCCCTGTCTACCACAGCAATAGGTCAGTGAGTGAAGGCCACTGAAAACATCACTGCACTCCCTTATTATGGTCCCGATCGCCAGGTTGTCGTGCGCCGCGACACCTTCTTCCACGATCTTGTCAAGCTCTTCGTCGAGTTCCTTGGTTTTCTCATGGACCAGAGGCACACCGAATAAATGCTCGAACGGCGACGGCAGTGGCTCAGGCAGATCTTTCCTGAACCAGTCGGCCAGAGACAGGCCGGCCTCAACATAGTGCTTGGAGACGGTGGCGATCACGAAGTACTTCTGGTAGGTGTGGTCCTCTGATTCCACACCTTCTACCAGGAGCCAGGAGAGTGGGTTGAGGCGGTACACGGCGTCCGCTCCGTCACCATTGCTGCTGTCGGAAGCGAAGATCCCCGACGTGACCAGCAGCTGCATGATGCGGCCGAGGAATGGAAGCTTGGTCTTGGGGAGGGACAGCGCGGTCACGAGGTCCGGCAGCGTGGCCGAGCCTCCCAGGTCATGTATGGCTGTTGGGATGTGGAGCTCGACGGCGCACTTGAGCGCCATGGACGTGAGGTAGTAGAGGCTGTGGCGCCATAGGTCGGCTTGCGCCTGCAGCAGCTCAGCATCAGTGGGGACTATCGCCTGAGAAGATCCGGCCATTGATCTATCTGGTCACTCGATCACGGTGTATCTCTACTTCCGTCTGTTGGTTTGCAATGCTCCATGGGTTGCACCATAGTAGGGTTTAAATAGAAATCCAGTTAGCAAAGTTCTGGTTGGTTAGGTATAGGTGTCGGTATATCACACAAACTAAGACGCTATTATTTTAAGCAACGCGTGGCGGCCATTGATTCAGCGTATCGCAGAAAATCAGTAAACTATGGAACTCGAGGAATGCAAGTGCGAGTATTAAAATTGTTATGTGCAGGAATCCCAATCCTTATCTCTGTTTGGACAGTAAAGAGCAAAGTTACTACGTACGTCGCATGAAGCTGCCATGCATTCTAGTAAGATGCACGGCAGCGCGTGGTAAGAGCTCGCAGTGTGCACGGCAGCGCGTTTTGATTTTGAAAAACACTAGCTATTTTTTTAAATACGAGAAACTAACATGTGAATTTTAAAAGTACTAGCATATACTTTTAAGAAAGAAATAGTGTTTTTGCTATAGTAGTAAAATGCTATAAGAAAGAAATAGTATCACTTGCAAGCACAAATGCTATTGAAAGAAACCAGTGATGAGTTTGCTGATAGTGCTATAAATTTTTGGGAAAGACAATACATACCAATGAAATGGATGTTGTAGATATGTTTGGTGGATGATTAGTGCAAGATAAGCTAAATGTCGGAATGAATTTAGTTGACTTGTATAGTGTTGTATATATCAAGCAATCGAAAAGCCCTATCATTCATGTCCACAACTAATTTTCTACATTTTGCCATCTTGTCATAGAAGATGCTCTGATCTTCTGAATTGATATCGTGCATCATCAGATGATATCTCCAAATAATTATTTCTATCAAGTGGATTTAATTAACAGAATTATATTAATTCCTGTCCAGTTATAATATTACAAAAGTACACGGACTTACTTGAGGAAGAAGCAGCTCCGATCGTCTGGCATACGGATGAAGAACTATGGCTTCTCCAAACACTCATTAGCTATCTAAAGCTCTCATTTTTAAAAAAAAAAATATAATTATTGCGAACACATGGCTTTTTCCATAGCCAATGAGTAGAAGTATTTATGCTGAGTGATTGTCAACATGCCAACACAAGGTGTGTGTGGTGGTGTTTCTACTAACCGTGGCAGGTGGCTTCGTATCAAACAACGGTGTCTCTTGGCTTGTGTTGTTTGCAGGTGTCGAGCTCAGAGACGGTGGTCGACAGTAAGGTGAAGGTCAAGTAGGGCGTGCCGTGCTAACGAAATGGGTGCGGTGAAGGGCGGACGTGAGGCTTGGACCGACGGACCTTGAAGCCGGGCGGCTAGCCATGGTGGCTGACAACTGGGACATCGACAAGCGCAAGTGTACACGGCGGGGATGCGTACGGCCTACGCTACTCGCGGACGGTTTGGTGGTTTGCCCTCAAAACCATCGGCGACGTTTTGGTGGTTTCGCCTCAAAACCATCGGCGGCGGGTTTCGCGGGTTTGCGCCTCAAAACCCGGAAGGTCCCGGTGCAGAAGGACGGCACGTGGCGGCATCGGGAAGATCGTGTGGAAGCGAGGCTACCGGTGAGGAGGCACGATGGCCATCGGATCAAGTGAAGCCTGAGTCGGACCATTATGCCCCTGGCTAAGTGGTTTGGACTCTATGTATCCAAGGGCAAAAGGGAAAGTGTAATAGTGCCCATAAATAAGGACAAGGGGTTCCCTTCACCCTTCACCTCTTGCATTTCTATTTTTCCTTCAGTGATTTCTACCTCTAGTTGCTTGGTGAGAGAGAGGTCCACGAATCTTTGATTTATGCTCGAACCAACGTGTGTGGCAAGCGGATCGCCTAGTATCGGTTGTTTCCTCTAGGATTAATCACTTGTCTGTGTTTCTTGTGATGGAATTTGTGTTCTTCCCGAGTTTCCCCTTCCCCCTCTAGTTCCCGGTGTGATTTCTTCGATTCGAGACCATTTTGAGTCGTTCTTTTTGCACTAGATTGATCTATGAAGTGAGTTGAACCTTTTCACCGAAGGAAATCACTTAGTTCCTCATGAGATCAAAGATCTAGGCGTTTTCTTCTCCGGTTTTGCAAGAACGCTTTTCTCCACCCCCTTCTCGATTTCTCCCTCCTCTTTTCGAATTGGGCAATGATCTCATAGAGTTACCTCTCCCCTGCATAAGCAACAAGTCTACCAAATTTGGTTGCTCGGGGATTTGATTTGAAAGAGATCGGGACGAATCTTGGTGGAGGCGATTTTTCGGGCGATCTGTTTCTGGCATCGCGGACAGTCCGGCCCTATAGGCTCGGACAGTCTGGCCATCGGGGTCGACCAGTTCCTTAGTCTGTTCTAACTTTTGGCCAGCTGGAGTTTTGCCCGTGGACAGTCCGGCTTCGTGACGCGGACAGTCCGAGGGTCACTTTCTGTTCGGTGTCCAAGAAGCTTACCTTCTGTCGGAGTTTGTCAGGTTTTGCCCTCGGATAGTCCGGACCTGAAGCGCGGACAGTCCGACGTTGTCCACGGGTTAGTGACCAGAAGTGTTCCGAGAAGTTTGGTTTCTGGATTTTTGCCTGCGGACTGTCCGGACGTTTTGTGCGGACTGTCCGCCAGTGGGTATTTTCGGTGTGTCCAGACTCAGTCTTTCATAGTTGTGTTTATCATTTTGCTTGGTCGGATGGTCCGCCGATTGAGCAGCTGCAGGTATCTCTTCCGTATCTTTTCCGTTCGTTCTCGGATTGTGTTGGGACTTCTTCCGCGTGACTTGCGGTGATCTGCTGTGTTTCTAGGGAACATCCACCGTCTCAATAGGGTTGTGATCACCACCGGTTTGTGTATCGCTTCTTGGGGTGGTATGTCGAGCCGAGTACCAAAAGTTTCGAAAGATATTTTGACGCTCCCATTCACACACCCTCCCTCTTGTCGCCATTACCGGTCCTTCAACTATCACTGCTGGCTACGTCACTGTAAGTTATGTTCGAACCGGCAATGGTATATAGTTCATCACCACGTACGTACTGCTCGTTATTCTTGAAGAATGTCAATGATATTACACCATTGCCGGTCAAAATTAAGAGCCGACAATGAAAATAGGGCAAGACCTGAAATTTTCATTCAATCTGGTTTTCATGGCATGACGTCTAGAGCTTATGCACTCGCCACCTACATCTCGATGGTCACATCTCATTACCATTGAGATGCCGAGGTAGCATATGCGGTGGTGAAGGCTGGTGCGGTCTGATTTTTTTAATATTTCTTTATTTTGTGAAAATGTGTAAGATAGTTGAGTGCATCACTGCAGTTTCCACAACGCTGGGTTGCAAAACCACCGAGAACACAAGAGGTTGACATCCACTAGCTAGTGATCGTATATAGGTCATGTAGTAGTATAATTAAAACGTGCCATTCTGAAAATAGGATCCCTTCATTACCATCATTTTAGATTTTCCCTAGACACTACTTAAATCTGGAACGAATTGCCTTGAGGGACACGGATATTCTTGAGTGTCAAAATTAAATCGCAAATAAATGTACACAGTTTTCTTGACGGTGCTACTGAACTCTCAAACAAGCATATATTCTTTCTAGGTCGAAGTAAATCCTTGGGTGCTTCCAGGAATATGAGAGCATCCTTGGGTGCTTTCAGGATTATGGCTGCGATCCCTATTTGCCACTACTATAAATCAAAAAAAAAAAATCTTCATCTTTATCACTTTAGAGCTTTGCTTTTGTAGTTATTATTAATGTATCTGATGCTAGTCTGATAGACACAGTTGCATGCAATATATTTTCATATCTACATGGTTATAGATAGATGGCAATGGATACATACTCGACCTCGAGATCTGGTAGATGCAAGTTCAAGAGAGAGTTCAAGAGAGTACAAGAGAGGGGGAGAGAGAGAGCAAGTATACTGTTTATATACATCCACACATGCATAGCATTATTTCAAGTGTAAACCTCCATAATAAAATCATGATATGATCCCACAGAGGCCACGTTTGATGGATGAATTCATTGACACGCATCCTCTGCTAAATTAATTTAAAATAACTACACCACGTCAGCCCTGTCGTCATCGGCCTACTTTAATTTGGAGGAGACGGGAGTCTGCAAATCATTCATGGTGATCGCAGCGTACTGCAATCAAATAATTATTTTCGTTTCATTGCCCAACAGTCGGTCTGCACGAAGTAAAAGCGACGGATGCAAGCAACTTCAATTCCATGAATGCCGTATTAACAACTGTTACGCGGATCATAGATGTGAGGTAGCAGAGGCTGTGGCGCCACTACAAGAAATCTGGGCTTCTGTGACGACTGCCAGATGACAGAGCACCTATTTGTCGTAGAGATTGGCTGTTTATGATGACTGTTCACAGAATGACAACTGTTTATGACCAAGCTATGTCTTTGTCATAAACATCATCATAGTAAACTCTCCATAGCCTTTGTGACGACAGATCATGACAATAGTTGATTGTCATAAAAATGTCTTGCTATCCTACATGATTACACGTTCACACTACATATATTCTAGGTAGACTCTTCCGGTCCATGCTAGCTCATAGTCTATGTTAGGATTGCAAGGAAAAAACTTCAAAAATATGGCACACAATGGGTATCCTACATGATTGCACGTCCACACTTCATATATTCTAGGTAGACTCTTCCGGTCCATGTTAGTTCATAGTCTCGTGTTAGAATCGCAAGGACAAAAAATTCAAAAATATGGCACACAATGGGTATTCTACATGATCGCACATCCACACTTCATATATTCTAGGTAAACTCTTCCCGCCCATGTTAGCTCATAGTCTCATGTTAAGATTGCAAGGAGAAAAAAAAAACCTACAAAAATATGGCACACAATGAGTCCATTGCATAGAGAAAAAGAAGAGAAGATTTTCCAAAAGAAAAAATAACAAGAAAATGTAAATAAAAGAAAAAAATAGAAAACGCACAGGCCCATCTGACTAGAGACGCTCGCTCGCGGCTTTGGCGACGCTGACACAACTCCGACCACTAACGCCTCCTTCTCCTCATTTTTTTTTTTTTTTTTTTTTTTTTTTTTTTTTTTTTTTTTTTTTTTGAGAACGTCTCCTCATGTTTCTTTTTTTTTTTTTTTTGAGGAAACTCCTCTTATGTTTCTTGGGCATTCTGCGATGTGTACGCACCCAGCCCAAGGCCCAAACAGTCATGGCCCGATCGGCAAGTCCATCCCGACCCTGCCACTGGAGTCACGTCGGACCGCCCCAACCCCTTCCCGCGCGGGGGAATTTGGACAGTAAGCGCGCGCAGGAAATAGAAAACGGTGCAGGAAAATTGGGTTCACGCGCGCAAACGATGTCTCCAGTTTTCTTTGCCACAATGTCGCTGACAGCTGGGCACACTAGCCGCTAGGCAGCAACTCCGGATAAGTATTCGTATCTATGTCTATGCACGTATCACCTCGAGCCGCTGAGAAAATATAAATAAAAATAAAAAAAAGCAACCGACACCTCTAATTTCTATTTCTATCTATTCTGATTTGGAAACCAAACCACCAAGATCAACTGTAGCAATACTTATCACTGCAATACAAAGATGTAATTCACTATCTTTTGTCTCGTTCCGCATAAATAAAAATATAATGATAACAAAAATTATAAAAAAAACTAAGTTCTTGTGTCCATAATTTGGGTGCACATGCCTACCAAAAGAATTTCGAACACTTCCGACATAAGTGCAATATACATGCTTCATAGAGCTACATGAGCCATATTCATCGAACCACGACTAAATACATGGGTTCCTAATGTTTCGGTGTCGTATTAGTTTCAAACTTTTTCTCAAGCTTCCACGTGCCATGGGTGAAGTATACACCAAATTTGGGATTTTTTTTGAGATGATTTGCTACTTTCTGAGGTTTAATTGAATTTTCGCGCGACGTCATCAATTAATTATAGGTTGCACTAGGCCTTACCCCAAAACGAGTCAAAATGGTGCCAAACTTTTACACAAGGTTTCATATGCTCTATGGATCAGATTTCTGTGGAGGTCGATGAAAAAAACTAGTGGGTTGAAGACGTAATTCACCATCTTTTGTCTTATTTTGCATAAATAAAAATATAATAATAACAAAAATTATCAAAAAACCTAAAATCTTGTGTGAGGCCATAATTTAGGTGTACGGGCCTATGGAAAAAATTTCAAATCCTTTTGACATAAGCGGAATGTACATGCTTCACAAAGCTACATGATCCCTTTTCATCGAACCATGACTAAACACATGTGTTCCTACGGTTTATGTTGTAGATATGCATTCCGGTGTCGTATTGGTTTCAAACTTTTTCTCAAGCTTCCACGTGCCATGGGTGAAGTATACACCAAATTTGTGATTTTTTTGAGATGATTTGCTACTTTCGAGGTTTAATTGAATTTTCGCGCGACGTCACCAATTAATTATAGGTTGCACTAGGCCTAACCCCAAAACGAGTCAAAATGGTGCCAAACTTTTACACAAGGTTTCATATGCCCTATGGATCAGATTTCTGTGGAGGTCGATGAAAAAAAACTAGTGGGTTGAAGATGTAATTCTCCATCTTTTGTCTTATTTTGTATAAATAAAAATATAATAATAACAAAAATTATCAAAAAAACCTAAAATCTTGTGTGAGGCCATAATTTAGGTGTACGGGCCTATGGAAAAAATTTCAAATCCTTTTGACATAAGCGGAATATACATGCTTCATAAAGCTATATGAACCCTTTTTATCGAACCCTGACTAAACACATGTGTTCCTAAGGTTTATGTTGTAGATATGCATTCCGGTGTCATATTAGTCTCAAAACTTTTCTCAAGCTTCTACATGCCACGGGTGAAGAATACACCAAGTTTGGGATTTTTTGAGATGATTTGCTACTTTTTGAGGTTTAATTGATTTTTGGCACTACGTCACCCAGTAATTATAGGTTGTGCTGATTTATTTATAAGCCTTTAAAAGAGGTGGCCTAGAAAGTGGCTCTCGGACCTGCTGTTTTGCCAGAGGCCCAAACGGCCCACTCGGCTTCCCAAAAGCCCAGCACATGAAACCCTAATGGGAAGCAAATGTCAGCCTTTGATTTCAATTCGATGGTCACAAATCATGCGGACAGGAAACCCAGGTATCTTTACCATACGAAACCTGAGTCCAAGCTCCGGCAGGTGAGAGTGGCCACGTCACCTGCAAAACCTCTGCCGTTGGATCGTGATCGGATGTCTCAAGCCACTCCACACGTCGCTCTCACAAGCACTATTCACGTACTGTTCACATGACAGCCGCACTATTCATACAAGAAATTGCTATACGCACACGAGAGATGTACCAAACAAATGAATTAAAATAAGCTTTTTCTCTTTCTAGAAAATTTTTAAAAGAACTAGAACCACTCTAAAACCTACCCAAATATTTTCCATGCCTTCTTCATCATCAAAAAATCCAAAATAATTTTCAAATTTCTCACATTCATGTTTTGTCGATAAGCTTAGAAAATTTATATCTCACCCATCCTAACTACGAATCGCGTAGTTATTGCACAAAAAAATCTTCTAAAATAAAACCCCATATATTCAAAATATTTTCCCTAATTTTTCACCCCCTCTTCATTATCCAAAAAAAAAAAGAACAATTATTAATTTCCTCTCATTCACGTTTTGTCGACAAATTTACAAACTTCATATCTCATCCAACCTAACTCGAATCTCATAATTCTTCAACCAAAAAAATCAAAAAGTCAAAAAAAAAAAATCCAAATTCCTGTCATTTGTGTTTTGCCGATAAATTTAGAACTATATGTCTCATCCATCTTAGCTCCAAAGTCCATAATTATAAAATAAAATAAAATAAAATTGGTGATTATCATTTTTCTCATTGCTAAATCATAAAACTTTAAGAACCACTGTAAAATCAATACATGCATATCAAACGTGGCGTGGCAACGCCGCGCGCCAAGTTTTCTAGTAAAATCGAAAACCCTATCTTCTCATTCTCTTCCCACTCCTCTCGTCTCTATCCTCTCCTGAACACGCCGCCGGACCCTTGCCCACCCTCGAGAGCTCCTAGAGGCCACCATGTTAGCCTCCAGCATCCGTAGCAGCTGTCCACTGCTCTTTTGGAGCCAGTGGTGGCGGATTCTGCTTCGGAGCCGGCGGCCTGCCGAAGACGCCAGCGTGGCCATCCGGAGCCCCCAAGCGGCAACGGCTCCTGCTCTCCTCTAGTCCTAGGCAACGGCGGCGGTGCGGACCCTAGGTCTCCAAGAGGCGGTGCGTGCCCGAGAGCTCCAAGAGGCGGCGCATTCTCGGGAGCTCCAAGCGGCGGCGGCGGAGGACCTGGACATGGAGGCGCAAGTGACGGCAGAGGTAGTATGAGCGGCGATAGAGGCATCAACAAGTCGCCAACCCCAACGGCCCAACCCCAAGCAGTTCTTCGTCTTTCCCCACCCCAAGCAGCAGCGGCTTCTTCTTCAGTTCTTCCTCTTCCTATCCCCAAGCAGGAGCAACAACACCAAGTCGCCGGTAACTTTCTTCTCTGCTGATGTATGAAATTATTTTTTCTGTGGTGTAGCTTGCATATGATTTATACTTGTTGAAGCAAGTGATTAAAGATATTCATTGTAAAGATTTTACTCTAGCTGTCTTAGCAAGTAGCTGGTACCGTGTGGCTACATATATGTTAAAAAATGCAGCTGTGCTCATGATTTTTCTTAGCTGCTTTGCTAGTTTTGAATTTGTTCTCTGTATTTTTGGTAGCCTGCGTAAACTGCTACCTGTGTCCTGAACTCGTGAATCATGATGATCTGTATTAAGACCTGTGTCCTGATCTGCTACTATGTAGTTCATTTGTACTGTCGCTATGGCTTATAACTGCCTGCTTTATTAATTTTGTATTTAACTCAAGCTTCTTTATTAATTCTAATAGTATGTAGATAAATTGTCTCTTATTTGCGTTTGACATGTATTTGTTTCATCCTTCCTCTTTTTGCTTGGCCCTCGGAAAATAGAACCTGACATACTAGAAAATCCCAGCTGAAATACAGAGTTCATCTTAAGGTGTTCAGTTCTTTATGAGACATTTCTTTCTTCCTTTACCTATAAGGTGTTCAGTTCTTTATTGATAATGTAGATCATTGACAATGTAGATCACTAAACCTTTATCACTCTATTCTTTGCAGGTATAAAGATCCACATCTTGTTGGAGGCTTCAGTAACCATCCAAATATATTGCTGCTGTTGTTCGTGTAGGTGAAATTAAGATGCCTTTCCCACACTAAACCTTTCCCACACGAACCTTGTTATATATAGGAGTATTCAGTTTTGGTTTCCAGTAGAGTATGGATTTTGAAGTGATCTGAGCCGAATCTAACTATACTAATTTCTAGTTGCAGGCATCCACAACCACTCGGTCTGATTCAGTACCGCAGGGGCTAGCCACAAGCAGAGGCAGCCACACGAGAAATAGGTGGAACAAATTAGCCTTTTTAGTGAACAAATAGCTGGCAGCATGGACTGTTACACTAGGACGTGAGCCATTTTGTATGCCTATTGTTTATGTACAGTCCGATTTGATACATGTTTGGGGCACCAATTCTGAATGGTCATTATCATTATTATATTGTTTGTGATTAATTTTCAATGGGCTAGTGTGGGCCTGGATTGGACCGTTGCACTGCAAAAAAAAAAAAAGTAACAGCAATTTGGAGTTGGGCCTAAAAATTACGCCAATTGGGCTGATTGTAATTGGAAATAAAAAGAAAAAGCCCATGCTATGTGGGCCCAATCTGAGTTGCCATGTCACCACGCCTTCTCATGTGCCATGTCACCATACATGTGGTGTTATTTGGTTCAATTTGTTATGACGATTTTGTCTTGTCACTATATCAATGACGAGAACTATCTGTCACTGGTATCAATGACGATGTCCTCTGGTGGTCACAGAAGCTGGGTAGTGACCAACCTTCTGTGACGACAGCCAGGTCATCACAACAGGCAGACAATGACAGGAAACAGGCTCTAATCGTCATATTCTGATTGTCACAGAAGCCCAGGGTTCTTGTAGTGCGCCAAAGGTCGGTTAGCGCCTGCAGCCGCTCGGCATCAGTCGGAGCTGTGGCTTGAGAAGGGCATCAGTCGGAGCTGTGGCTTGAGAAGGAGGGGCCATTTTTGGTATCTCTCAGTCACTCGCTGTGTACATGTGTTCTTGCGGTATGTGTGTGTTGGTTTGGTCTTCCAAGCTTTGTTCCGCAGCAGGGTTTAAATAGCTGCTGGCTGAGCAATCCATCCAGCTTCACCTGTGTGCTTGGTTATGTCTAGGTAGTAGATAGAACGTTACCATGGAAATTCTGATAGGATTAGTTTATGGATCGGATCGCGGGCCGAGAGGGGGGCGGGGGGCGGGGGCCTGGTGGACAGTAAACAGTGGAGCACGTGGTCAGCAAGGTGGTCGTGTCGATACTATAATTATTATCTGCTACGATTCTGTTGGAACACAGTTCCAGCAGATTTGAATTAATAGTAAATGCAAGATACAAAGTGAGTCCTGGGTAGGTGAGATCTCAACTACCATGGGACAACTCTCTTTACAGCAGGGGTGGGAGAGCCCTATTTATAGCGACCCAGCTCCTTAGGATTGAAAAGACTAAAAAACCCCTAGGAGAAAGTTGAAACCCTAATTTGAGTCCCTATTACACGTGGGCCCAGGATGGTTCCCACAGTCTTTTTTTGCAAGGTTATTCTTCATGGGCCGGCAACCGCCTGAGCCGCCCGGCGGCCCAAAAGCACCTAATGGGCTGCCGAGCACGCGCGGCCCCCTTCCTCGTGGGCCTTCTGAGCCTTCTCGCTGACCGGGGCTCTATCTTCTCGTGGCGTGCAACAACCTCCGCTGGCGACCTCATGTCTCCGCTGTCGGGGTGGAGGTCCTAGCCTCAGGGGCCGCTCGTTGCCTCCGATGCCTAAGCGAGGATCACAGCTGCCGACGCGGAGGCCTCCGCTGCCGACTTGGAGACCTCCACTGCAGACTCGGAGACCTCCGCTGCAGACTCGGAGACCTTCGCTGCAGAGGCCACCGCCTCCGCTTCCAGTGCCTGACCTCCGCTGAGCGTAGCAGAGGATACATCCACCTGGTAGCCGTCTAATGCCTGTATTCAAAGACAAGATGGAAACAATACATATGTGATTAGTCGCCCGCCTTAGAGAGGGGGGGTCTTTCAGCCTTCGCCATCATATTCCTGTTCCCAACATTCCCCCCTTGAGGGATAGGTCCAGCTGGGGCGGGCCTTAGCCATCAATTTGCTCAGGCCGGCGGAGGCTTGTGTTTGGCCGAGGATATCACTCACAGATGCCAACAAAAAAGCAAATAGCGGCCGCCGCTGCCCGACAGAGACGTGCCGCTGCCGAAGCGGAGGCACCAGACCCGCCACGGCGTGGCAGGCCGCGGAGGTCCGCACGGAGCACATATGCCTCCGAGCCGGCCGACGGAGATGAAGGAAACAACAACGAACCCGGAGAAGAGGGGCCGCCTCCAGCGGGCCAAGAAGATCGAAACCAAGAAAATGAGATAAGTCACCGAGAGCCGAGATGCTACGTATGGAAGCGAGAAGAGATAGGCTAAGGGCGAGCATGCGGCCACGCGAGAGCGATGCAAGCATCCCAGCAGGCCGAAGAAATAAGGCAGCAGATGGCAATATTGCAAGCAGAAATCCAGAGCATGCAACCAGCCACAGAGCAAAGGCACCAGATGTACCAGACAGCGTCGCGATCGAAGCAGCAATCAAGGGCCTTCGCATAGGACCTTTTGCAAGCCACCTAGCAAGAGAAAAGCCAGCCACAATGGAAAAATTGCATGAAGAGTTCGAGAAGTACTATCGGTCTGACAATGACCTCCGCAAAAGGTTGGACGAAGGTGAGGGTAAGAGCAAGAAATATTCCAACAAAAACAACAACAGAGAGAACAGGTCTCATGAGAAGCCAAGCTTTCAGCATCAGCAAAAGCAGGTCTTCAATGTCCAAAACGGTTAGCCCCAGCAGCCAACCGACAAGGGATCAGGCAACAGTCAAAACCCCCAAGCACAAAACAACCAGAACTATGGCAAGAATAAGGCTAAAAACTGGAACAAGAATCAAAAACAAAAGAAGTATTATTGTGTTTTTCACGGAGAAGACAAAGGACATGCCACCAGAGACTGCCCAGAAACTCTGGAAGCCATGGAGAGAATGAAGAGCAAGCGGCGGCAATGGCCAGCCGCCCAAAGGCAAAAGGCGAGTGAATCATACGTTCGTTCCACAATATCACCAGCAATACAATCCGAACTTCCCAGGATATAGTGGCAACCCTCTCCCGCAGCAGAATTTCATGAATCAGTACTATCCAACTTCCCTACCAGTGTGGCGGCCGACTCACCACCAGGTGTCTCAATACAGTAGTCAAGCGCCTGTCAGGACGGACAACGCCGTAACATATATAAACACCAGGCCTCCGCATATCACCATGATTGAAACACCACAATCATCGCAACCTCCGCAGCAGAGGCAGTACGAAGCATTGCCACCACCTCCACAGCAGGCAACTAGCCAGGGAACAATACCGAAATCTGAACCTCCGATTGAAAATCAGATGAACCCACACTCCGCCCTACCAACAATAGGAATGATACTACCAATAGCCGGCGGCTCGGCAATGGAGTTCGAATCAAAGAGACAGAAAAAATACCACCTCCGATTGGTAAATAATGTGGACGTACAAGGAGCCTACCGAACCACGGAATGGTCTAAGGCACCAATAAGTTTCTCAGAGGAAGACCTCCGATTGGAAAGTTACCCCCATACAGATGCGATGGTCCTAAAAGCAAATGTTGCAGGATGGGAGATAAATAGAATACTCGTAGACTCCGGAATCTCAGCAGATATCATCTTCGCAAATGTGTTTGATCAAATGAAGCTCAGCAGAAATCAGCTACAGCCATCTGAGACGCCTTTGATAGGATTTGGAGGTAGGAAAATTCATGCGCTGGGGAAAATATCATTACCAGTATCTTTTCAGGATGGACAGAATGCCAGAACAGAGTGCATCACATTCGATGTAGTAGACCTATTCTGCCCTTACAATGCAATACTAGGAAGGGGATTCACGAACAAGTTCAACGCGGCCGTTCACATGGGATACCTCTGCATGAAAATGCCAGCCTTGCATGGAATCATCACGGTGCGTGGAAGTCATAAAGAAGCTAGGAACATAGAAAGAGCAATTTATAAATCTCACATAAACATAAACACCGTAGCGGCAGAAGAACCACCGGACATGCCAGCGGAGAAAACAGACATGGCAAATCAAGAGGACACAATAACAATACCACTGGATGAAGCAGTGCCAAACAGAAAGGTTACGATAGGGGCCAATCTGTCAGAGACAGAAAGAAAAGACCTACTCAACCTTCTGTACAAAAACAAAGATGTTTCGCTTGGTCGGCAGAAGATCTGAGAGGCATAAGCGAGAGATATAATTGAGCACGCCTTGGACCTAAACCCAAATGTGAAGCCAAGGAAGCAGAAGCAGAGGAAAATGTCAGAAGAACGCATGCTAGCTGCCAAAGCAGAAGTTCAACGATTATTGGACGCCAATGTCATAAGAGAAGTTAAGTACTTAGAATGGCTAGCAAACGTGGTGATGGTCCCAAAGAAAAACGGGAAGATGCGCATGAGCATTGATTTCACAGACCTAAACAAGGCATGCAAAAAAGATCCGTTCCCCTTGCCAAGAATAGATGCTTCGGTCGATAAGGCAGCCGGATGCAAGAGGTTCTCCCTCTTAGACTATTTCTCAGGATACCACCAGGTGTGGCCGCGAAAAGAGGATGAAGAGAAAACAAGCTTCACTGTACCATCAGGCACCTACTGCTACATACGCATGCCCGAAGGACTCAAGAATGCAGGATCAACCTTCGCAAGAATGGTGAAGGCCGTACTCAAATCCCAACTACAGAGAAACATCATAGCTTACGTTGATGACGTTGCAGTAGTCAGCAAAGAACCACAAGATCATTTGGGGGACCTTAAGGAAACTTTCGCTAACCTTAGAGAAGCTGGACTCAAGCTTAACCCTGACAAATGTGTCTTCGGGGTAAGCAAAGGCAAAATGCTGGGTTACATAGTTGGACCCGAAGGCCTAAGAGCAAACCCGGAAAAGACAAAGGCTGTCTTAGCCATGCCAGATCCAACAAACAAAAAAGAGGTTCAGCGGCTCACGGGCAGATTGGCGGCCTTGAACAGATTCATCTCAAAATCAGCAGAACGCAGCCTCCCCTTCTTCAAAGCACTCAAAGCAGCAGATAAGTTTGAGTGGGGCCCAGAGCAGTCAGAAGCTTTTAGGCAGCTCAAAAAATATATGGCAGAAGTCCTAATGGTGGTAGCACCGAGAAAAGCATGAACCACTCTTATTATACGTATCAGCATCAGCAAATGCAGTAAGTGCAGTACTTGTGCAAGAAAAAGAAGTAAACAGCAAGCAGCTGTAGCAGCCAGTGTATTATGTATCAGAAGCATTACAAGGGGCAAAGTTAAACTACTCTGAAATTGAGAAGATAGTGTACGCAGTGGTCACCGCGTCAAGAAAGCTAAAGCATTATTGCCAGGACCATGAGATCTTGATTCCAACATCTCAACCATTAGACGAAGTCCTAAACAACAAGGAAGCCTCAGG
The DNA here is from genome assembly GCA_018135685.1 of Themeda triandra. Taxonomy (NCBI): domain Eukaryota; kingdom Viridiplantae; phylum Streptophyta; class Magnoliopsida; order Poales; family Poaceae; genus Themeda; species Themeda triandra. The sequence goes on along the minus strand of JAENPR010000278.1, from coordinate 281,666 downwards.
GAGGATAGGCAAGTGGGCTACAGAGCTGTCCCAGTTCGAGATAAAATTCATCGCCAGAACAGCAATCAAGTCACAAGCATTAGCGGATTTCCTCTCTGATTGGACACCGCCGAAGACCTCCGAACCAAAATCGGAGATCTCATTTTGGACCTTGTTCACCGATGGGGCATGGGGGATCCAGGGAGCAGGAGCCTCCGCAGTGTTGGTATCACCATCAGGCATCAGAACGAGATACGCAGCTAGACTATGCTTCAAAGCAACAAATAACACAGCAGAATATGAAGGGGTGATATTGGGATTAACAAAGGCAAAGGCGCTCGGGGCCAAGCACATACTCATAAAAACAGATTCACAGCTCGTAGCAGGACAAGTGGAAAAGGAATACACAGCAAGGGAGCCAGAGCTCGCGAAATACCTGGAAGTCATAAGAGGCCTAGAAAAAAGGTTCAAGGGGTTCACCCTCAAGCACATCCCAAGAGGGGAAAACACAGAAGCCGATGAACTAGCAAAAGCAGCAGCTAACAAACTCGACTTACCTGGAGACACGTTCTACCAAGAAATAGCAGAGCCAGCCACGGCACGACTAAGCAAATCATTTACAGAGGTGCTACTAATTCAAACAGAAGATTGGAGGCAACCGATTATAGATCAGATCAATGGCAAGCATGTGACTTCAGATGAGGCAAGCTCGGTAAGACTGGCGATGCACGCAAGAAACTACACAATAATAGAAGGGCATCTATTCAAAAGTGGTGTAGTGCAGCCATTGCTGAAGTGCATATCAGAAGAGGAGGGACAGGAGCTCTTACGCAGCATCCATGCTGGCGTGTGTGGCTCCCACATTGGCCCAAGAGCGCTCTCCGCAAAAGCCATTCGTCAAGGCTTCTACTGGCCAACCCATATTAAAGACGCCCTGCACATAGTGAAGACTTGCAAGGCGTGCCAAAATTTCTCGCCACACCAGGCCAGGCAAGGGGGGAAACGCAGCTCATACCACCAACATGGCCTATGCAAAGATGGGGCATGGACCTTGTCGGTCCTCTGCCACCCGCACAAGGAGGAAGCAAATACGCGGTGGTAGCGATCGAATATTTCACAAGATGGATTGAGGCCAAACCGCTATCAACCATCACATCAGAAACGGTGAAGAAGTTCTTTTGGCAAAACATAGTATGCAGATTCGGGGTCCCAAGAACCTTAACCGTGGACAACGGAAAACAGTTCGACTCCGACAAGTTCAGAGAATTCTGCAAAAGCATCGGAACTCAGCTAGCCTTTGCCTCAGTCTACCACCCAGAAAGTAACTTAGCAGTAGAGAGATCCAACAGGATCATATTCTCAGCCATATTGAAGACCCTTCACGGTTGGAAGAATGGAAAATGGGTCGATGAACTACCAAAGGTCGTGTGGTCCCATAACACGAACATATCTAGGGCCACCGGTTTCACACCCTTCAAGTTGCTATACGGAGAAGAAGCCATGATGCCAGAGGAGATTAAAAATCAAAGTCTCCGGGTCATAAAAGAAGAACTGGCACAGAGAGAGGAATATACCAAAGAAATGATAGAGGGCATCAAATTAGAAGCCGTGGACAACATAATCAAATATCAACAGCAAACAAAAGAGTGGAGATATGCCAAGGTCGTAGCCAAGGACATAAAAGAAGGAGATTGGGTTTTACGCAGAAAACCAAATGCACCAAATACGGGGAAAATGCAACCTAAATGGGAAGGACCCTACCTGGCCCGGCAAGCAGGAAGAAAAGGATCGTTCCATCTGCAAGATGAGAATGAGAAGGTATCAGCCCACACCTAGAATGTGGACAATCTCAGAAAACACTACATCTAGAATGTAAGAAGCCCCCGCGGAACTATAAGCGGAGGTTTCACGTAGTTTCTAGAATCGGTTTGCACTCTTTTCCTCACACAGGGGCTCCTCATTGGAGGTGAGGTTTTTAACGAGGTAACACCGTTATAATCAACCTCTATAATATATAAAGAGGACCCTGGGAAAAACACCAAAAAAGTCGAAAGCAGCTAGCAACGCAGCTACAATATTCGACGCAAGCTATGAGCAACAAACGAGGTCACTTCAAATTTCGCCTTGATCGGCAGATCGGAAAGGCGTGAAAGCGACCTCCGCACAGGCTGAAAGCCCTTGAAAAAGACCTGCCCGTCCAGGCATCAAGGCATTTTAAAGCCAAAAAAGGCTTCAATATAATCAGAAAAGACCCAGCAAATAGCAAGGGCACCGATTAAGAATCAAAGGTTGTGTGAACTATTGATTCTAAAACCTCCGCTTAGCAAGCGGAGACCAACAACAACCTTCGGCAAAAGTTTTGCTACAAGAAAGATCCTAACAAGTACAACCGAGAAAAGGTTACCAGCAACAAAGAAAAGAAAATTTAACCCTTGCTTAAAGCATTTTTCTTAACTTGCATAATAATGTAAAGCTGAGGTTACAAGAATCACCAATGCCCCAAATACATAACCCCCGAATTATCGGAGGCACTAAACACAATCAAACCATGGCACCGTGACTAACAACAATACAATTCAGACCCTAGCCTGCAAAAGAGCAAAGAGCGCTGCAATTCCCCATCTCCGAGAAGCTCAGGCTGGCGACCACTGTGTATGGATGGTTACTGGTAGCGGGGACATAAACCGCCGCGCGAGAACCACTCTACCATCTCGCCCAGCGAAAAAGCCAAGCACTGCAGGACGATCCCCAGAGCAGTAGAATCGGCGCAGAGCGCAGTTGTATTCGTAGCCGTGGCGCTTTTCATTACAAATTCTCACGTAGTGCTGAGACAAATTAAAAGCAAGTGCAAAACGCATGGTGGCTCATCAGTGACGTTACAAAACAAGCAAGGCGCAAGCATAAGCTTATATAGGGAAAGCAAGAATGAGGAAGTAAATACACCTATCAGTATCTTCCAAAGTAAAAGCAACGATCAGCGACCCAGAGCATTTACAATCATGATCCGTACTAAAACAAGTAAATACACAATCCACAGCATTAACAACTAAGACTCGTACTAAAGATTCCAAACCATTAAGGCAATGGAGTATAAAAGGAAGCAACATCAGCTCAAGCCTCGCTCCCCGCATCACATAACCAAGTAGAGGGGGAGGAGATGGAATCTGACGTGTACCCAAGCTCAAGTAGGAGCCAAACAAGAAAGCCACGTAAGAATTCGTAAGAAGGAAAGCGCCAAGTGCAAAATCCATCCAACCCTTTTCCTCAGAGCAGCATACCATGAGCTAAAACTGAGAGGGCAAAGAAGACAAGGGGAAAACTACGTAAGAATTCGTAACATCCCCCTGTCTCCGCCAAAACCAGCATCAATCCACAACACACCAACATCCAAGACAGGATCAGAAACACGGAAGTAGATGCTAGCAAGGTGAGTGTCATCGACAGCAAGGGTCCATGACCAATTAGCTAAAAAGATGTGGGAAGCAGCATCAAAGACCCCTTTTGTAAAATATAGAATATAATAATACTTTGCAGAAGGCATCAGGCATTACGAGTCTTCGCAGCAACACAGGAATAATAAACCACAAGCGGAACCTCCGTGTGGCCTCCAAACACCTTCGCAAGATAGAGAAGACAAAAAATAATAAAAAATAAAAATAATTTTATTCGTTACAATACCTCCAATAAAAAAAAGACAACGAAACAAAAACGGTAAAGTAGCAAAGCGATTAAAGTTTCCGTCTCGAGGGAATTACAAAGGCCAATTTGGCCCCCGCCAAGCTAGAGACCTAACAAATTCTGCCCGTCTATCGTCTATGTCCGCAAGAACAAAATCAAACATATCGTTAACGCTACGATGAGGGAACGCCAAGCGCCAATACTCCCACAAACTCTCCGCTAATATAAACACCGTCTCGCATGAAAGTGACCGGATCTACCTCCCGCACAGCCCAAAGGTGAAGACTGCGCAGATGATACGGCCACAAAAGCAACGTCAGATAATCAGGTTTACTTACAATACGCGCAACTATGGCGCAATGCAAAAGCAAGTCTCCCAAGAAGGTGCCACTAAAAGGCCTAAGCTACCTCGCCAGTACCATCACTAGGAACCTGAGTAGTGTTCCCAGCCTCCGCCTTCTGGCTAGCCTCCAAGCGTTCCTCAACCTCCGCTTGCTTCACAGCCTCCACTCGCTCTTCGACTCTTGCGGAAGTATCTTCTCGACTAGGCGGATCGGTCGCTGTCTCCGCCGCGCCTAGAGCCTCCGATTGCTTCAGAGCTTCCGCCGTGTCCAAGACTCGATCTGAAACCCCAGCAAGCCTTGAGGAAGTCGCGCCTCGGGTAGCAGGCGCCTTACCGCCGTCTTGCAAACGAGTAAAAACATAAGATACATAAAAAAGAAAAAGGGAAGGAGGAAACACCAAAATATATTGTACAACTCACTATTGCACGCTTTGCCTCCGCCATAGAAATAGCCTCCGTGCGCCCAAATTTCAGCCAGAAAGACTTCATAAAATTCCTTGCACCTCCTCACAGGCTGGGATGTCTCGCCCAAGTCAGAAGGACTGTCAATGTCGGGAAACGCATAGCTGCCCACATAGCTCCCGATCTCTTCGCCTCCGCCAAGAATAAAAAACTTGACCAAATTGGTAACAGCAGCCAGCGCGGAGAAATCGGAGACACCAGCAAGGAAATATGGCAGTTTCGTCAGATTGCTCTGAATCCACGACATCAGCCCGGAGGCAATAGGTTCTGACGGAAACGGAGACGCGACAGCACCAAATTGTTGCAGCGCACCCAAGTAGGACTCAGCAACAGCTGCACTAGCAGCATGGAAGTCTTCTTGCTCCTTCTTCAACTTCTCTGTTTCAGCTCTCAAAGCCTCCGTCGCTTGTCGCTCAGCCACTACTTGGGAGTGAAGGTCAGTGATAACCTTCGACGCCTCATCCGCTCGCCCCAAAGCCGCGGTCTCCGACTCCTTAGCCTTTTTGCGATCAGTCTCCAAATAAGCTACTTTCTTACTTAGCTCAGAAGACTGAAGTCGCATAGCCTCCAAATCGGAGGCCTGCACAGCAAGCTGTTCCCTCTCTCGGCCAAGGGTTTCAACCTCAGACTTCAGCGCCTCAATAGCGCTCCTTTGCCTTATGAGCTCAGCAGAACCCCGCTGCTCAACAGCAAACGCGAGATGATGCGTCTACAGCAGCAAAGATAAAAGACAATCAACATCAGGCTAGCATGTTAAAAGAAAGGAAAAAAGAAAGCAAAAAAAAACATACCATGCAATGATGCTCCAGCTGTAGTCGCAGCAGGCGATCCGCGCTCAAAGTATCAAGATACTTGTCAATATGTTCTAACAACACAAAAAGAAAGCAGAAGTTAGAAAAATCAAACATAGCGTCATAGGAAAAAAGACAAAACAAGAATTCTTAAAAACCTCCGCAATGCTCAAAAACATTCTCAGTATTCAAGCTCCACGCACCCGGTACATCGGAGGCACCCGAAATATCGAAAAATGAGATCCCGGCAAGCAAGAAACCGGAGACACGACAAAACAAAAATCAAATACACCCAAAGATGTTACCTCCAAATGGCAGCAAGTTGAGCCTCCGGCGCCGTCCGGAGGACGAGCACCATGACCAGGAAACACACGGGCAAAGTCAACGCCTCGGGGCGGAAGCGCACTCCCCGCAACCTCTGCTAGCTTTTCTGAAAAAAAAAAACCCCATCGAAACACAAATAAAAGCGAGGAAAAACGGAAGCAAAGACAAAAATCACACTCACGAAGAGTAAGACCGGCAGGCGCTGCACGGCTATCGATGTTTGGTACCTCCGAGGTAGAAGCCTTACCGGCAGCTGCCTTCTCAGCAAGATACTCACCATAAGTCTTGCTCCGAGACAATTTGTGCTCAGGAATAGCAACAAATTCATCCTCGGAGATATCCTCAACCGTGTCGCGAACCTCACGAACTAAAGAGGAGGGAATTTCACCACCATCCACATCTTCACCACCATCCACCTCTTCACCACCTTCCACCTCTTCGTCAGGATTGGCCTCATCATTACCTACGCCTTCACCAGCATTCTCCTCAGAGCTGGAGAGATCGCCAAAGACGTTAGGGAAGGGTAGAACAGAGGCGGTAGGAGAGTCAGCGCGCTTGGAAGCTTCACGCGATGGAGACAATGCCGGCTCGGCATCCAGAACATCCCTGTTAGCTTCCTTTTCTATGACGCCCTCCGCCGAATCAGCAGAAGTCTCCGGAGATGCAGGCTGTATCAGAGCCTCCGCCTCGCTGTCAGCACTCTTTTTCTTTTTTACGGCGGCCTTCAAAACGCAAGCGCGCTTACGCTTTGATGTCTCCGCCTTTATGGTAGCCGCGGCGGAGGCAGCCTTCAAGGTTTTCAACTCCAATTTCTTAAGAACCTTCGCAGGGACTGGACGCTCAGAATAAGGAATTTCCAATTCCTCGAAGACACGATTTAACCGAGGCATTGAACCGGCCTCCGATCTGCGCGCAAGATATTCGTGCTCTGACACTTCACCAATCAAGTCGCAAACTTTCCTCTCAACTCGGTTTGCAAAGTTTGTCTTTGTTTCACCCTCGGGCAGCCTCAGGCCAAAGACAGGACAAGGGATCCCCGCCACACCTCCAAAAACAGGCAACTCCCTGCGAGCAATCTCAAAGTCAGGCCTCACCTTAGCCAATGGCCAGCATTGTGCAGCAACAATTTCCTCCAAAAGATCACGACCACCAGAATACTTGCAAGCCATAGCGAAAGCTTTGGTGCATGACTTCCGTCGTGCCAGGGCTTCAGCATCAGCAGGGGCCTTGGGCTTCAGGCAAGTATAAGGATCCATCGGAGACATAGTAGAACCCAATGGGTACCGAGACACCTTCTCACCATTGTCCATAGTATAAGTAACGCCTTGGGTTTGCACATAAAACCAGTAATCCATCCAGTCAACTGGCTCCCATTTCCCTTTCTGACACCAAGAAATTTCCAAGCGGTCTTTCTGATGCCTTTTTGCCATGAAAGTGCAGGCGCCGAACTGAGCCTTTATCTTTTCTGGGCCAAACGACCTAGGCTGCTTCTGGAGCTCATAGTGTTCAACAAAGGTGTTCACATCAGTCTGACCTCCGTAGGATTCCACTACCCAGACAAATTTGCTAAGGTTCAGAAAAGCATGGGGTGTCAAATGATGGATCTGGGCATCAAACTCATCAAGCACCCTCCGAACAAAAGGATGGGTCGGAACCCGGAAACCAGCGGTAAAGAAATCCCTAAAAACAACACCATAGCCTGTGGGGGGGATCGGCTTGGTCTCTTTCCCAGGAACTTTAGCACGGCCAGCAGGAATAAAGCCTTGAGACTCCAGCTCCTTGATCATCCCTTGGGTCATCTTGCTAGGACCAAAATCGTAAGTGATAGGAGCCATACCTTCGGAGCCCCCTACAGGAACAAGGTCTCCGACGGACGCTTCCACGTCAGAAAGATGCTCCTCCAGATCTCTAGCCTCCGCGGAAGCAAGCATACACTCCTCGAAGATGTCGACCCAATCCCAGACTCTAACCTTTTGAAGCTTCGAATAAGGACCGCTATACTTATGTTGGAGACAGAGCCGGCGACGCGGAGGCGCCACGATTTTTAGGTGGGGGAAAAAAGGTGGAGCGGTAGACCTTAGAAAGCGCTGGCGGCGGAGAGGAGAAAATGTACGAGGAGGGTGAGTCGCTTTCACCGCGCCACCACCCCTTATATAGGGGCCGGACCGCCGCCTAGGGCAACAGTCACGACGATTCACCAACGGACAAAAAGATCCAACGGTCATAATCACAGAAATGAAAATCCAACGGCTCAACCGAAACCAGGCTAACAGTAAAATAACAAAAAAGTCGGCCCAGCAAAAACGGGCTAGGGGAGCGCAGCCTCCGCCAGCCTGAGCAAATTGATGGCTAAGGCCCGCCCCAGCTGGACCTATCCCTCAAGGGGGGAATGTTGGGAACAGGAATATGATGGTGAAGGCTGAAAGACCCCCCTCCCCTCTCTAAGGCGGGCGACTAATCACATATGTATTGTTTCCATCTTGTCTTTGAATACAGGCATTAGACGGCTACCAGGCGGAGGTATCCTCTGCTACGCTCAGCGGAGGTTAGGCACTGGAAGCGGAGGCGGTGGCCTCTGCAGCGAAGGTCTCCGAGTCTGCAGCGGAGGTCTCCGAGTCTGCAGTGGAGGTCTCCAAGTCGGCAGCGGAGGCCTCCGCGTCGGTAGCTGTGATCCCCGCTTAGGCATCGGAGGCAACGAGCGGCCCCTGAGGCTAGGACCTCCGCCCCGACAGCGGAGACATGAGGTCGCCAGCGGAGGTTGTTGCACGCCACGAGAAGATAGAGCCCCGGTCAACGAGAAGGCTCAGAAGGCCCACGAGGAAGGGGGCCGCGCATGCTCGGCAGCCCATTAGGTGCTTTTGGGCCACCGGGCGGCTCAGGCGGTTGCTGGCCCATGAAGAATAACCTTGCAAAAAAAGACTGTGGGAACCATCCTGGGCCCACGTGTAATAGGGACTCAAATTAGGGTTTCAACTTTCTCCTAGGGGTTTTTTAGTCTTTCCAATCTTAAGGAGCTGGGTCGCTATAAATAGGGCTCTCCCACCCCTGCTGTAAAGAGAGTTGTCCCATGGTAGTTGAGATCTCACCTACCCAGGACTCACTTTGTATCTTGCATTTACTATTAATTCAAATCTGCTGGAACTGTGTTCCAGCAGATTCCAATCCTTATGGGTATGGATCATGGAGCTAACATGCATTCTACTTATCCATAGTTTTGGTTTAACTTTTTCTACATACTCTCTCCGACCTGAATTTTTTGCAATTCTCCAGCGGAGCATGGAAACCAATACTTGGTGGAAATTACAAAAGTGCTCATGGCTTTGTAAAAGTCGGCGCCCATTGCTCATCCCTACTAGAAACAAGTGTAGAAGACGAGATGAGTCAGTTGCAGCAAAGTTTTCTTTTTATTTTTACGCTGCACAGACCTCTGGTTTGTGCATGATAAAGCGTCTGCATGCACAGTGGATGTGTTCTACACCTCGGCCTTCGAACACCTAAGTCCTCGCTCGAACAGGATGACCACGAAAATGAAGTGAGACAAACAGCGAAATGAAGTTGAACAACACTATATTAGATCCAACCCAATAACTAGGGCTTCAATCCCCTTTTCCAATCTCCCAAGATGGGCTATTTATACACGTCCTCAAATTTTTACATGACGACTTTGCCCTTCTAACTATTTTACATTCCTTGAATATTCCTAATATGTCGGTTGTACGGTCTTGCAGGGAGAGAACAATTCCGAGCTTCTGTCTCGGGCCGGTGAGGCTCGTCGTGCCCCCCATTCCAGCAACCAAGCTCACCCCAACTACAAGAACTTGTCGGTGTCTTGCACCCTATAAGAACGATCAAGCACAGCGATTTGAAGGAAACACTGAAAAATATGCAGTCAAAGCACCTTTCGCACGACCCAAAGTGCGTTCGGTAACGTATTCAAATGTCCTACCTTGCTCGAATTCTACTCCCCTCCACCTGGACAGAGTGGAGCGAATAGTATGAGGTTGTGCGCGAACACCGTTTCACCGCATGAAAATTAGCTCGTTCAGTATAGCTGGGCACGGTAAGTGAAAAGTCTTTTTAAGCCGAAGGGCATTCTCTCAACGGCGAATGCTCCCTCATCTCCAACGTGAAGAGAATGAACCTCCCAATGTCGTTTCATCTAGGTAACATGTCGTTTCCTTGCCTGGGAGAAAAATAGGCAGGCAGGGAAAGCGAAGTGGGGGCAGCAAGCCTTGCTCCCCCCCCCCCCCCCCCCAACATTAGCCCCTCAACATCGCTCAAACACATCGTACCATTTTGTTTGACGAAGAAATAAAAAGCTAGCCGCAATGTGTTGGGTACCAGTATTCAGGGGTGCCCGATCAAAAGTAGTAAATGCTATGTCTACATCGATCCACCAAAGCAAAAGGAGTATTCTCCACCTCACCTGAGCCCCACCACATGCCCCACGGGAAAAGTGTCTATCTCGACGAGCCCCAGCGCAAGGCCTCGGCGAGACCGACCTCTCAGGGCACTGTCCACTTTGCTCGAGCCCCCATGACATCACCATGTCTCTCCACCCCACCCGAAGCGCGACATCGGCGCAACTGCGAGCCACGCCGGCCCCCACCACGATGCCCACTCCCAACGATGGGATAGGGCACGGCCACGCACAGTTTGTGCAGGCATGGAAATCGCAGTTCAAATCGATTTAACTCTAGTCATTCCACCACGACAGTGCCTAGACCTTTGCAGTAATGGGAGCAAGGGCAACTATGCTGCCTAAACCCCTCGACGCCGATCCAGGCACACGTACCGCCCATCCTCGACGGTACACAGGTGCACAAGTCAAACATGACTAGAGGCGGTTTGGTAGCTTGGAACAGCTAGCCCATCAACCTCTATAGTGGCTCACCAGCCACCCCTACAAAAGCCTAAGTGTGATAGTGTAAGATTCTCAATGAGTAGGCAATCAAAGTTTTAGAAAACTACAACTATTAATCACTAGGTTTTATCCTACAGACCCATTAACTAATTCATATCTACTAACTAGGTCCAGTATTCTAATCCTAGCTGGGAACCTGTTGGCAGCAATAGTTAAGAGGTTTTAGGCTGCTTGAGGGAAGATAGATGTTAATCGTGGTTTAATTTGTCAAGTGATAATGATGGGATTAGGAACATTAAAAAATACTTCAAACCGTCGTACCTCTCATGTGTAGTTAATGTATTTAAGATTGTGATCCCCTGGCATGCATTTCTACATAAAGAGATGTATATGCTGTTGATATCCACACATCACAATGGCTCTCCCCACAAGCACTAACCAAGCTTTGCTCGACGCCCAGCTCGAGCTCTGGAACACCACCTTTGGCCACATCAAGTCCATGGCGCTCAAATCTGCGCTGGACCTCCATATTGCCCATGCCATCCACAACCATGGTGGCAGCGCCATTGTCCCACAGATAGTCGCAACCGTCAAGCTCCACCCATCAAAGATCCCTTGCTTTTGTCGCCTCATGCGCGTGCTCGCAGCCACTGGCGTCCTCAGCGCCGAGAACCCGTCGGGCAGCTGTGAGCTCGTGTATGCGCTCACACCATTGTCTCGCCTCCTCGTTGGCTCGCAGAACCTAGTTCCTTTCACTGCCATATCCAACCTCTGTCTCCCCGTTCCTTGAGCTTGGCACATGGTTCCAGCAGGAGCTACCGGGTCGATGCGTCTTCAAGCAGACCCACGGCCAGACCTTGTGGGAGCAAGCCACCCGTGACGCATCCTTTGATGCGCTCGTCAACGACGGGATGGTCTCGGACAGCCACTTCATCATGGACATCATCTTCAATGAGTGTGCAGATTCCTTTCAGGGGATAAGCTCCTTGGTGGACGTCGGTGGGGGTCTCGGCGCAGCTGCCCAGGCCATCTCAAAAGCCTTCCCGGATGTCAAATGTAGCGTTTTGTATTTGGACCATGTTGTCGCCAAGGCTCCAAGGGGCACGGACGTGCAGTATATCGCCGCCGACATGTTTGAGAGCATTCCATGGGCGAATGCTATGTTCTTGAAGGTATATCTACTGGTCTACAGTTATTTCCTTGTTACTGCTGGTCTTGATAGATTATTATTTGTGCTACTATTATCTTATGTTCAGCCTTAAAGGATGGAATTGTGAAATAGATATACATGGCACCAGCCTCCCAATCTCTTATATCTACTGGTCTACAGTTTCAGTTTTTGTTGACAAACGCGTTGGTGCTGTATTTCCGTTCGTTTCAATGCGAATGGGGAATCCCCAAATTTTAAAAAAAAAAAATGTGTGTACTGACGCACAAGCACATGTGGTTGAGCAGTGGCGAAGCTACAGCTGAAACGAGCGGGGTGCAACACTTAAGTGCAGCTCCTATTTGTGAAATAATAAAAAAATAATAATTCTCTAGTCCATCTAAATAGGATGGTTAATGGATGAAATTTTTCTAGGTAGTTATGTACCTAGCTTTTGCTAGTTCAAATTATAAGTCGTTTTAACTTTCTAGGAATATAGTTTTCCTATCTATCTATACATTTTTGTACAAAAATAAAATCGCTTGCAGGACTTCTACCAAGCAAATATAAAGGAGACAATGTATCTATACATCGTGTCGTAAAGTTATTATATTATATATAAAGAAGTCATAATTTATAATTTGGAACCATGTCTCAAGCCTCGCTACATCATACATGCTAGACTACTAAGTTTCCCCCCTGATCCCTGCATGCTTAGGATTTGGTGGTAATAATCAGCACGCTCGCTCGCTGCAACTTTTTCGGCTGCGGCTGCAAGAACTGAATTGTCATGTACTATACATAACACTGGAAACAGCTGCAGCTGCAGCCAAATAAGCTGCAGCGAGCATTCTCAATGTCGATCACTAATTTTATTTTTTTGTTGTGGCAGCATAGAATACACGCTCCCAGCCGTGCTTGCTTTGGCTGGGACAATTAAAATCACAGCACGAACAGAATATTGAATATCTCCAGGTGAGGTGCGGTTCTCCTCGTGTCTTGGTATTCAAAATTTTGTATAAATTTTTTCTACTAAATGCCTTCTAGTGAGATTCCCATGTACTATAAAAAGTGGTAGTATTTTTATTTACTACTCAAAAACACTAGAAGAATTCCACCATTTTGGTAGTGCAGGCCACGTGTTAGCCTTCTAGATAACTATAATGAAGGACATGATTAGTGTTGTGTTTGATAGCAAGAAACAATTTAGATTTTCAGTAGAATCACTAGAGTCACCGTAAAATGCCAAAAAGAGAGAAATGCCACAATTTAGATTCTAAGTGATTCTCTTAGAACGTTCTAAGAGAATCACTTAGAACCAATTCTCTTTTTTTTTTTTTACTAGTCCATAGAAACATCCGAAACCTGGTTTCTCTTAATTCTAGTTCTAAGTTTCAAGAATCTAGCAAGCTAGCCAAACCAGTTTGACGATGTAATTTTGATTTGTTAGAGAAGAGTTTCGAGAAGGAATCTAGATCTAGAACGTTTCTAATAAGAGAATATGGTACCCCTACCAATTGTGCCCTAACTTTGGCCTTTCCTATTTTAATGAGCTTTTGTCTGTCTTATGGGTAGTGAAGTACTAATTACTCCCTCCAGACACTTGCAATTGACATTTGAGACAAGAAAAACAATGTATAAAACGTCATATAAATTATAGGATGTGGTATACCTTATGAGGTACCCAACGTGCATAATACCCAAGGTGCTAAAAGCCGGTTTCTAGGTATCAAATTCGAATATATAGTTTCGACCATAAACCTCTAGCTTACACATGAAAGGTACATGATCAGTTACAATTTTTCTGTCCATCTCACTTAGCTTTTGCTATGCTTCAGTGGGTTTTGCATGACTGGAGTGACGAGGAGTGTGTCAAGATATTAAAGAATTGTAAAAAGGCTATTCCGCCCAAAGAGGAAGGAGGAAAGGTGATAATCATAGATATTGTGGTTGGAGAAGAATCGTCAAGCTTGAAGCACAAAGAAACGCAGGCCTTGTTTGATTTATATATCATGCCTGTAAATGGCATTGAGAGAGATGAGCAAGAGTGGAAGAAAATAATTTTTGAAGCTGGATTCAGCGATTACAAGATATCGCCGGTGTTAGGTGCTCGATCGATCATATCGGTCTACCCGTGAATCCTTCACGAACAAATGGTTAAACTGCCATACTGTCAAAAAAATGGTTAAACTTTCATGGGTTGTGTTTGTTTGTACTTTTGAATAAGTTTGTTACATCCGTTGTGGTGGTAATTATTCCAATGTACTTGTGTGAAAAACATCATTGTGCTGATGAATCTTGCTTCCATGTGTCCATCTGTTTGTCTATCTATCCACAACCTCGGTCCCAAAAAGAGCTGCTACGTGATTCATGCTAGTTCAATTTTCTTATGTTTGACTAGCTTTGTCAAAAAATATTAGCAATATGTATATGTAAAAATAAGTTTATTATGAAAATATATTTACCAATTCATCTAATTCTACTACTTCTCAAAAAATAAGAAGATACTTTTTGTAGCAAGAGCCAAAGGAGGGAGTATCTATCTATAAAGAAGATATTTTATATTTAACTGCATATATATAGTCATGTGCATGTTACTGCTGAATAAAATAGTAGCATGTGAAATACACAGTGTCAAACTTAAAATGCACTATTCTTTTTATGCTATTTTTTCAATTAGCATCTCAGTTCATTATGATTTTTATTAATCATAGAATTACATGCCTACTTGTTTAAAAGCTAGATGACCAGATAATTTTGCCAGTGTCAGGATCTCAGCAAAGATGGGCACTCGGCAAAGGGCCGCAGCCCATAACAACAAGTAGCTATCGTTAACACCCTTTGCCGAGTGTCCATCGGCAAACCTAGTCTTTGCCCAAGCACTCAACAAACACTAGGTTATGCTGAGTGCCTGGCAAAAAAATCACTTCTGATCTCCAAACTCTTTCTATACTCCTTATACAGTACCTTGTACTCCCATCTTCGAATTTGGTAGATTTCTTGAACTTTTTGCTCTATATATTTAATTCATTTCATTTATTTGCATCGGTGGTACTGGCTTGGTGACAGCGTACTTGTGGCAGAACCTCCTAAGTAATGTGGCCCACATGCACTAATCCTTGTCTCAACAGACTTCGGATGACTATGCATGTGTTCCACAAGACTTAATTAGCTCTGTCGGGTTAAACCCGAAATCTCCACGATTCTCCGAGCATGGATCGATCATTACAAGAGACATTGCAGTGTACAACAGTTTTACAATAAAATAATATACATCAGAGTGAAAAAGCGGAAGTCTTACAAAACATAGCTTACAAACCTAGAAGTTTTAAACTTTACAAACCTTGAGTTAAGTTATTACAAACTATAAAGTAGTAGAAAGCATTACGATAACTTTGTACAACACCTCAGACGTGATGCTTGCCCAAGGACAAACACTCTACTCGTCGTCACTCTCCGTAACGACCGTCATGCAACAAGGTGCAAGGCACACCTGAGCATGAGAGTCACCTGCAACAAGGGTATAACAAACCCTGAGTACAAAAGTACTCAACAAGACTAACCCGACAAAAAAAAAGGGGTGAAGACTCAGGAATGTAGGCCAGATAGGAATCAAGGTGAGGTCTATAGCAAGAATCAAATCTTTTGCAGAAAAGCTGCTAATAGTGAGTCCTTAACCTCAAGTTTTACTTTCAAGTTAAACCTATGGGGTTATTTGTGCTAGACTAGCTTAAGTAAAACCAACAGATCTAGATAATTCATACAACTTTCTTTTATCTCTATCATAAAGTAGCCACCACTTTTATCTACGATGAATGGTCGAGAGGATCAAGTCTCCATAACCGAGGAGCACGACGTTCAAAAACGATTTACTCAGCTGAGGATCCCTAAACACACGATATACGTGGGACTCTAACCCACAAGTATATCAACAATACTTGTCGGACACTCTTGGACTAGGCTCAGCTTCCGTGCCATCCGAGAATACTTGTACACCTCCAATCCGGGTTACGTCCCACGAGGGTAACTAGTATCCCCGCCATCTCGCCACTCCCAATGCACGGGCTCACCGTACTAGTCCTTAGATTATCCTAGGGTAAAGTTCCCCCCATCAGGGTATGTGAGTAGTTGCAAGGTCTTGTCCAGCAGGCCAAACAACGGCCGGTCCTTAACTGACAAGTCGGAAACACTACATCAACCATATGATGCAAGTTACCCGACCGATCTTACTAATCATTAGCTACCAACAATTGATGCCACATGAGAAACCAACTTCCATCATTTTGAAGTAACTCAGTTGAAAACCTACTTACTAAAGCAAGACTAAGCATACTAAGTATTCTCGAAATAAACCAGGTTTCAAGGATGATATACAAGTAACAAGGTAGGTAATGCATCAATTAGGGTTTCACATAACTCCTATTACTTAATGCATCAAAGCAAAAGCAGAAATGGTAAAAGCTTTGAAATACAAGGTAGGGTTGAATGTAAACCGAGGCATGCCTTGATCGAGAGCGTAGACGAAACCGGACTCGTCAACACTGGAAACACCGAAACCCGACTCCGGAACAGGTTCCTCCTTCGGATCGGCGTTACTCTCATCGTTCACGTGGTCTACATGATAATGACATGATTGAATATAAATATGATGCTTAACAGAATTAAATAAATTAAATGCAAGCGCAAACAATAAATTAAAGTGCCGAAGGTCATTAGGGTTAATGACCTAGGGTCATCACTCAATACCAAAGTCAAACAATTAATTAATTAACTAAGGAAATTAAACCCTAAAATAAAAAGTTGTCAATTTAATTTCAAAAAATTATTTTTAGGTAGATTATATCAAAAACAGTGCACTAATAAATTTTCATGATTTTTGGATGAATAAATAAATCACTAAAAATCAAGGAAGACTCATTTTTCAATTAAAATAGCTAATTTTTGAACATAGCAAAACTACTCAAATTTGACATTTTGAATTTTTTCTAGGTAGAGGACATCACTATGAACACACACAAAATTTTTCAGAATTTTTGGAGCTACACATGAATTACTATGAATTTTGAAAGAAAATAACAATTTCTCGCCAAAATAGAAATGAAAAAGGAATTATAAAAAGAAAAGACTGATCAGGGCCGATTTCGGCTCGACTCGGCCCAAAGACCGTTGGTGGCTCGGCCCAAACAAGAATGCCGGCCCAACAAGCTCGGCCGAGCCGGGCCGACGGCGGCGGCGCGAGCTCGCCGGCGATATCTCGCCGGCGGCGAGGTCCTAAGCGACGAAGCTTGGCCCTACGCGACCCTCGAGACACGGCGCGTCACCGAGCTACCTAACGGGGCGGCGGAGCAACAAAGGGCAGCTCGCCGGCGGCAATGGCGGGACGGCGGAGCTGCGGTGCGGCGGGGAAGCTCACCGGAGCTTCTCCGGCGACGTTAACGCGCGCGCGGGATGCTATGCGGCGCTGCGGACGTGATGCGCGTGCCAATTTGCCCAGCGCGAGGCCCTATCGGCCTCGGCCTTGGACGCGGCGGCGGCGGCAGAGGCGAGCCGGCGGCGACGCACGGCGGCCGAGTGCTACGGTGCCCTAGAGGCTCAAGTAAGGGCATGGATAGGACGAGGAGCTCACCGCGGGGACGGTGCGCTCGAAGATGAAGCCTTGACGACGACGGAGACGGTGGGACGTCGGTGGCGGAAATGGCGGCGGTGAACTCCGGCGGCACGAGCGGCGTCACGGCGGCGGCTGTCCACCAAATCGGAAAAGGAGAGGAGCACCGTGAGCAGCGTGTCAAGGCGAGCACGCCAGCAAGCGGAATCGGAAAAATGAGCAGCGGCGAGGAAGAACGACGGCGGCGATCCTCGGCAGCGCAGCTCACCGTCCGTGGAGAAGAAGACGGCGTGCGGGCGATGTAGCGGGGGCGAGGGAGCTTGGTGGTGCGGGGTGGGTGCGCAAGCTCAAGGCGGGCATAATGGTACGGTTGGTTCGGGCTACGGCGGCGCGAGAGCGACGGCGTGCGATGGCGGGGTGAGCGGCAATGGCGTCGGGCGAGCGAGGGCGGCGCGAGAGAGATAAAGGAGAGAGGAGGGGTCCGGGCCGCGGCTTAATGGCGCAAGGACGACTAACGACGAAGGTGACACGGGGCGGTGTGAACCTTCTCGCTCGGCCGTGCGCTGGCGGTCGCGGCGACCGGCCGGCATGGCCGCCATGGCTCGGCGGTGAGGGCGCCAGTGAGGTAACAGAGAGATGCTGACGTCAGCCACAGGAACAGCAGTGGAAATTTGCAACTTTCTCCAAGTTTTTGAACTGTGCTCAAAATTTTCCAAAAAGTAACCCTAGCTGAAATTTCATGCTCTACAACTTTCTGAACCGGCACATTTTCAAATTTTGAATGGAAAATTGAATTTGAATCAAATTTTGAAAAGGGGACAAAAACCCTAAATTGAAATATTTGAAATTACTTTGGACTTTTCTAAAGAACTTGAAAAACTCCAAAACTATGAAATACTCAACTTTTCAAACTGCACATTTTCTCCAAAAAGTGTTTTTCCAAAATATGCATAGTTTTTGAATTATGATTTGAAATTCAAAAGGGGACAACTGTCGGAAAACCGTATTTTCAAATTTATTTGAAATTCTTTTTGGAAACTTGAAAAACTTTATTCACCAACATTGTAGGTCTCATCAAGCCCTACATTATTGCTTTTTGGACCAACCCCAAATTCTTTATAGATTTTGAACTAGGGAAAACGGGGTAAAACGGAGTTTGTCGGAAACAGGGTTTTCGAAACGAAATCGAGTTTGATCGAGCCGACACGCCTCTAGGCTATCAAAAGCAGTAACAAGCATTATCTCAGGGCTCAATCAACTTAGAATATAAATTTTGTTTTAGTGGATGCATATCAGGGTTGACCTAAGCATGAATGCTTTGCGACTAAACATGATGACATGTCCAGTTTTAGTTCAGATAACATCAGAGATGTTACAGTACTCAACACAACCGCTACTCCCACTCTCTCCGCCACTAGAGCAAGGAGCATAAGCGCAAGCCCAGCCATACGACTCGGCCAAACACTGCACACCATCGAGTAGCAACACTCCAGGTTATTTCTGCTTTATTCGTTGTTCATTGATTTTTATATACCTTAGCTTTGCATTATTATAACATTGGATAGAAATTATTGTAGGCACAGCTAGAAAAAGAGACGAGGCGACGGGAGGAGATGGAAGCAAGGATGGAGGCTGAGCGGGAGGCCAAGCAGCGGAGGATGGCGGAGATTCTTTAGTACATGCAAAGTCTCAGGGGCCATTACTAGTCTACCTCCGCCACCTGGGCTATTCCCCTTCCGCCACCTCATGCAACTACTCCTGTGAGTATGAATATTTTAGTTTGTATGTTCATGCTTAGGGTCAAACCACAACACTACTTGGAACCTAGAAGAGTATGGATGTTTTAGTAATCTCTTGTCTCATAATGCAATCTCTTCCCTTTTGTTGATCGTAAATTGGCAGCATCGAATGATGTGCCTTGTCACCTCGAAGAGTCGCCAGGATCGCATGCTGGCCTCGTCAGTCGCCGTGATGCACTTGTGATATACTTATGCTTCTAATGCACATGTGGATTATTTTATGACTGTGATGAAGTTGGGCTTGTGATGGACTAGTGGTGAACTTATTGTGATATATTGTGAGATGTTTGTGATATATATGTGATGTTTGTGATATGTATCTTCTGTTTGTTTGGATGGAATGTAAAAAAATAAAAAAAAGGTTGTTTTTGTCGCTTTGCTAAGTGTTGCACTCGGCAAAGAGTACCTTTGTCGAATGTCAAGGCCGAGATACTCTACAAAGTTACCTTTTCTAGGGACTGGAAACTTGCTTTGCCTAGAGTCAATCTTTTTCAAGTGTCATGACCATGACATTTAGCAAAGAACGTGGCTTTGCCGAGTGTCACGGTCGTGACTATCGCCAAAGATCAAGGCTTTGCCGAGTGCCACCATCGTGGCACTTAGTCAATTAGTACCATTGTCTTCTCTCTCTATTATCTCTTTCTCCATCCATGCTTGCTCAACATAGGTGGTGTGGCAACAACGCCCTGGCATGGCGCACGCGGGCGGCGTTCGAGATGACATGTTGTTGAGAAGCACCATTATATAGGCATAGAAGTTACATCTCGTGAGTCGATCGATCTGCTGGAAGAAACTAGTGGTTTTGGTCCAAAACAAAAGAAAAAGAAATCTTGTTTCGTCGTGCCTTGGATGCGCAGTCAATGTGGTTTGTCAGTTTTTTCGATACGAGGGCCATTCCCCCATTTCCACTATCACTAACGGAAATACACTGTTTGGAGTTTACAAGAAGCAAAGCATAAGATCAGTTCAGGGTAAAAGCTGAGACAAACCCCTGAAGCAAAAGCAAACTCACATGATCATAAACGCTAAACAATCCGCAGACTACTAGAAAGGAGTACCAAGACGCAGGCCAATTACATAAATCCTCGCCAGCGAATACAGAGAGAAACAGAGTCTGATATCGTGCATACGCCCTTCAAACGTGCTCCTCATCTTGGACTTGTTCCGGAGTGCCAAGCAGCTGGGGATGGGTTGTCTTCTTCTTCTTCGCCGATAGACTTGTTGCAATCGACAGCATGGCATTCATGCCTTCCATAATAGCCTCCTTGTCTTCCTCAAGAAAAAGCCTGCCCAGTAACCCATGAGTGCACATGCAAAACATGTGATATTCACTGGATCAGAAATATTTTTCCCTTAAAAGCAAATTGTGTTACGAGTTTTCCATAATGCCCAGCAAAATGCCGCTATGCCCAAGGTATGGAACTTTGCTCCAACTGGGAGCCATTTATCACACCAAGTCCAGCATTGCTTCAGATTTTTGGGAATATTATCAGCATCCAAGGCTTTGGCAACAATGGCCCATACCACTTTAGCACTATTGCATTCAAAAAACAAATGATCCCCTCTCTCATTCTGGTTAACAGATGGGAGAGCCAACCCATTTTCTCTTAATAAGGTTATCTTTAGTGAGTACAGCATTGTTCATAAGGAGCCATAAGAAAATTTTGATTTTAGCTGGAATTCGCCCTTTCCAGATCTTACTGTCATAGGGACCAGCATCACTCGAAGTCAGGGCTTTATACATTGATTTTACAGAGAATTTGCCATTAGTTTCAAATTTCCATACAATAGTGTCGACATTGTTATCAGTTTCTAAGCCAACAAGACTAGATAGAATCAGATCCAAATCATCCATTAGCCATCTAGTGAAAGTTACACTAGCATCATAAACAGAAATGTCAGGTTGCTCACAGATTTTGAACAACTCAGGCATTATTGCTATAAAAGAGCGAAAGAATTGGAGGCACTCGGCCCAGATCTCCACCGTCAGATCTTGTATCCAACGACAAATAGCCAAGGATCCTTCCACGGTAGAGTGTTCTGTCCATTATGAATTTTCACAGATTTCCCCTGTAGATATAGATTCTTGATTTTTAACAGGTCACTCCACATAGCAGAATCATTCTGCCTATGTGGTTTGTCAGTTGAGAAACCATTTCCTTAAGTTCTTCTCTCCATCACTTATACAATATTAGTTTGCCACACGTTATGTTTTGCTTATAGTTGAGCTAACGGATGAAGACCGTATGGGGCTAGCTAGCTAGCTAGTCGATCGGCAGTGTGTCAAGTCCCAGCAGACAACCCCCGGCAATGATCACGAGATGCGTGGACCATATGCTGTCCATGCATGCATATAGTTCTAAATAGTGTCGCGCTTTCACATGGAACTGCCGACAAAAGTGCAGTGATACGTGACCACCACGGGTTGCACGATGCCGAGGGAGACCAAAATAATGCATGTATGGAAATGCCGACAATAGTGCAGTGATACACCAGATTTTATAGACAGGCGGAAGGCCACGTGGATATGTTCGTTCCTTGACGCATTTCCTGTGTAGGTGATCCTACGCTATTCACTACCGGATCCGCCACCTTTGCTGACGGCCTGATGCCGTCGGCAAAGGGCCGTCGGCAAAGATTTGCTCGGCAAAGGCCCCTTTGCCGACGGCCATGTGTCAAACCGTCGGCAAAGCTTTGCCGACGACCACGTCAGCCGTCAGCAAAGGTACCACGCGCCATCACGCTGACGGTGGTCTTTGCCGACGGCTGACGCGGCTAGCCGTCGGCAAAGGTTTTTTTTGAAAAATTCTTTGCTGACGGCCTACGTGGCAGGCCGTCAACAAAGAGATTTTTTTTTGGTCACTTTGCCGACGGCCAGGCTGGCCATCGGCAAAGCAGGGCCGTGCTGGTAAAAATGGCCCGGCTTTGCCGACGGCTGACCGTCGGCAAAGCTGGGTAAAATTTTTTTTATTTTTTCTGTTTTCTTGCATTTAGACCATATTTCATCATATATATACCATATAACCCACATTTCATCACATATATTCACAACAATATACCATATAAACCACATTTCAGCATCAAATTCAATTTCAACATGAATCCATACATGAAGGTCCTCAAATCCATCGATACATGTCCACAATACACATAACATGGCCAAAAGAATCCATACATGTCCAACATACACATAACATGTCCAAAGTGCCACAACTTCATCGCTACATGTCCAGAAGAAGGAAGTAAAGGTACCTAGCTCGAGGCGCCGTCCCCAGGGTTCCCAGAGCCGCCACCTGTGATCACAAGTGATCACATGTGGACATGTCTGGGTTTTGGGCATCCGACGTCACAACTTGCTCAAAACTTTATCAATTTTTTAACACAGCCTCCACATGTGATGGCAACACAACTCGGCAAAGTTTCATCAATTTTGGACTTCGTATGGATTTTATATAATTTTAAAACACTTTTCATGCACGTAACTCCCGCCAACAAGGTCGTAATTTCATGCGAGGTCCTGGATACGGCCTCAACATACTCGGAACATCATGAATACCTTTTTCGAATCAAAAAATTCTATTATTTCATATACCTGCAGTTCAAATTTGGAGTTGCCAGAAAAATTTGAAGAAACAAAAATAATTAACGAAATAAAGCAAAAAAACATCAAAATTGTCTCAACTTTTGAAATTGGGATGTATTTATCGTAGGAAGGTCCCAAAAAAATTGGGAAAAACAAAAAAAAAAGCTTTCTTTGCCGAGGGCCACCCTCGGCAAAGACCCTTTGCCGACGGCCAGCCCACGTGGCCGTTGGCAAAGGTTGTGGCCCTGGCCGGCTGTGAGGCCGCCACGTGGCTCGCCTTTGCTGACAGCCAGGGCCGTCGGCAAAGCCTACACCTTTGCCGACGGCCTGACGTCCTAGCTCTCGGCAAAGGGGACGGCGTCGACTGTCGTTTGGCCTGGGCCCCCTTTGCCGAGGGCCGGCCTTTGCCGACGACCTGGCCCTCGACAAAGGATTCTTTGCCAACGGCGGGCTCTGGCCGTCGGCGAAGCCTTTCTTTGCCGACGGCTTATTCCTTGGCCATCGGCAAAGAATTTGGCCGTCGGCAACGGGCCCATTTCCAGTAGTGATTCTGCCATAAAATGATCTGATCCGACACATGGATGCAGCGTCTGGTGGATGAATTTATTTACTCCCTCCATTCCAAATTATAAGTCACTACAAAAATCTTAAAGAGTCATACCATTTCAAATTTAACCAAAGTTATATAATGAGATGAACACATTTATGATTCTAACTAATTATCATTAGATTTTTTATCAATTACTCCCTCCGTTCGAGAAAACATGCAACTATGGGTTGCGTGCGAGATAAAGTAGCTCACGTTTGACCAAGTTTCAAGCGAATACTATTCATATTTATAGCTCCAAATTAATTTATTGTGAAAATATATTTTGTAAATAATCTAATGACATGATATTGTAATTATTTATAGTTTTTATCTTTAATTGGTCAAACTTGGTGGACTTAAACAGGGTACTTGTGCTAGAATTGCATGTTTTCTAAAATGGAGGGAGTATATTTTTATAGTCTAGCTACTTGATGTCATAAATCTTTATATTTCTCTCAATATTTTTGGTCAAACTTGAGAAATTTTGAGTCTCCAAGATTCTTGGATTGACTTATAATTTAAAATTGAAGGAGTATTTATTAATATTAATTAGGCCCCGTTGGCCATTCTCTGCATGCATGCAATCATTGAATAATAGGCAGATGCCCCACCAATTCCTCAATCGACAGGTTCTTGAGATCACAGAACTTCTCAATTGAGACAACCATCTAGATGAATCGAGCTGGCGCCACGGGCAAGAACTTGTTGAACACGCGTCTGTCTTGAATGGTTTCACCGAGGGTCTTGAAGTTGCCGACGAGGTTCGTGATCCGCATGCCGAAGTCATCAATAGATTCACCTTTCTTGAAGGTGATATTTTCGAACTCCTTTAGAAACTTCTAGGCGTTAATCTCTTTGACCCGATCGGTGCCGACACGCATGGTTTGTCACTGCCTCCCACGCCTCCTTCACCGTCTTGTGCCGGCCCACCGACTGCCACATCTCCTTTCCGGACAAAACACAAGAGCACGCTCAAGGCTTGTCGATCCTATGCATGCTTCATGTTGGTACCCAGCTGGACCACCTCCAGGATCTCCAGCGCTTCGTAATTGCACTACATTTACATCTCCCAGTCGGTGTAGGTGTCGCGCGTGAGCCTTGGCCACATCAGGGAACTTTCCTTCATGCCGCCGCCAGAGCTCGAGTTGTCACCCATGGCAGACGACGACGGTTGACGTTGTGGGATGACTCGCTTCTTCTTCGCGGGCTCTCTCAGTGGACTCACCGATCCCTCGTATTGCATACATGGCTCCAATACCGGATTATTAGGTCCGGCGACTTGCCGGAGTTATGAACTTGGCGAACTTGACGCTGCCGGCGTTGCCTGGAGTGCGGTCACCGCAGAACCAATGGCGAGACCACGAGAGAGAGAGCACAAGAGAGACAAACGGTTTCACTGCGAATGGCGCAGCTTTTTCTTGATGCATTGCTTGGTCTTTTACCTACGGCCGATCCACATCCCCCGCCATGAAGATCAGCTGCACGGTGTGCCTTCTTTCTCGGGTGCCCGTGCGACATGCACGGCGTGGTCACCATGGTGAGGAGTTGGCCTAAAGAAGCGTCGCGGCGTGACATGTGCAGTCTCCATGTCACCCACGATTCGACGCTAACACAAACATGTTTTATAACAAAACTAAACCAACTAATACTACTACATGCTTGATAACACTTGACATGATTATAAAGATGCTGATGCAACAGTTAGTTGACTCCATGCATGGCAAGTTGCTTGGAAGGACAAGTTTCGTTTTACTTGTCTAATCTAATCTACAATATAATACTATGCCTGCAACAGGAGATAAGATAAATAACCCTTATCGTCGGCAGCCGGCAAGATCACCACCGTCCCTGTCGGTCGTCCATTTTTTCCGGTCACCATCTCACTTTGTCGGTAGTCAACAAAAAGGCCATGATTGCTCTCTTCGGCTGTTTATTTCCTTAGTTGCCCATCATTTGACGGATTTTCATTTTGATTAATTACGTCGAAATGCTCCATTCATACGTGCACAGTTGTGTTTGTAGTTTACAAAAATACATGCTTAATGCGTGCTGTTGAAATTTGTTTTGTTGCATACAAGAGAGAGAGAGAGAGAGAGAGAGAGGCAAACACGTTCATTAATTGTCTGTTCATGTAAAGCAAAGAGAGAAGCTAGTGAATTAGCGTGTGCATAAATATGACTTGCATGCACGCTGATGTGTGCGCGAGCCTCTGAAGAAGCCTCTCCATGGTGGCATCAGAGGCCCCTATGAAAATCCTCCTTGTTTCTTTCCAAAGAGAGAACTGGACCGATGTGGTCAATGTGGGCAGCTTCCTAGAGTTTGACTCAAACTTTTCCTGAGGTAGACCCGTTAAGAAGGCCCATCTCTAAAACTGGCCTTTATTTTCAGAGTGCAACCTTAAGCCCATTAATAGAAGGCCATTTGTAAAAGTGGCCATTTGTAAAAAAAATTAAATTATATCGTTTCTCAAAAAAATTAAATTATACAGGCTGTTAGTAAAAGTGCAAACAAACACGTTTAGACAACCTTTGAAAATAAAATGGATTGTCTTCAAAAAGTAATTTGTTTAGTTGTAGTTGCTATATAGTTTATAGGCCTGCGCTAGTTTTCGTATAAACTTAGCAATTTCCCTTTCTTCTTATAACACTATTGCAAAGCTATTGGTGTCCTTTTTTTCCTTTGAAAAAGATATAGAATCGATGGTACTGTAGTGTTATGCAATGTTATAGCATGATAAATACGATGCATACATGTTGTGCTTGCCCATGACATACACATCAGCAAGCAACTAGATCAAATATATATGTTCTTATTATGGGTACCAGATACATGCAAATCGACAAAGCACAAAGGATGCACCAAGAGTGCACCAGTACATTTCAAAACAGAAACTACATGGATCTCGACACGTACTCAAGCTGACCAGCCCAGCTGCTCTGCATCCATCAGACTCTCCAGGAAATGAGGCACTCCGTTTATTTTAACATCGTCACAGCACATCATGTAGCCGAATACAGAACCACACGTTTATTAGAATATATTGATATTTAGTGGTGTGCAGCCTTATGGGTAGACTTCAATGACACCACGAGCTCCTATTTTCTTAACAACCTTATAGTCAGAGAAACCAGCTTTAGTGAAGATCTGGCGCCAGTCATTTTCACTACGCTGCCTGCCTCTGGTATTCACCATCATGAGCATGTCCATCAGGAGTTGGGCTTCGTACATTGTTGGTCCCATGTATGGCTCAAGAAGTATCTCTATGATGATGACCTTCCCTCCTTCCTCTTTGGAAGGGATTGCCTTCCTACATTGCTCCAAGATCTTCACACAATTCTCATCGCTCCAGAAGTGTAGTACAAGCTACAGAACACAATGCCATATACAAATTAAAGAATTCATAATTATTGAATCTACCAATTTGAATGTTATAAATAGTGTGTTACGACATTTAGCAGTGTCTTCTATCTATACCTAATAGTGGGCAAAACTTCCTTTACCTATTTTGTTTTACACCTCCCCCTAACTACCTAGATTGTCAAGATTTTGTTCCATGTTTTTTACTTCACAAACTGCACTCATGTCCATACTCATATGAGTTAGAACAACTCACGTCTAATGATGAAGAATATAGAATCCGATTTCAATACCTTTTGGATCATGCCGTATCTCACTCATACGTGACCCAGACTCATGCTTTTATACGGGCTAGAAAAACTTCCATCTGGTGATGTTCGACTGCTACACTTATCATGTTCTGTTATAATGCACAGACACAACTCCTAGTAAGCTATTAAATATAGCGGGCTATAGGCAATTTAAATTAGCATTGTTTTAGAGAAAACATGAGAATTCTTAACTAATTATGCATCAAAACATTTAGCTAAAGAAAAGTTCCTAAAAACAGATACTCAAATACATCTACAGGTGGCTTTCGGAGAGCATGTACCATATCAGTTTCTTACTATTTGTGAAATCACTCAACATACTTACTATCAACATTTATATTCATTCAACACTCAATATCCAATAATTTAACAATTCGTTTCAAAAAATAATTTAACAATTATTTAATATTTGTTAAGTTGAAAGATGATGGATAGATATAGATTACATTTCTTTAGAGTAAGGACTGAATATTTCGTGGATAAGCTAAGTTGGAGTTTAGAGAAGCTAAAGCATCATTAGAAGTAACAATAGTGGAATACCTTGAGCATCACAGCCTGAGCAGGTGGAATGGTGTGGAACAAATCACCCGTGACATTGCTAACAGCATCATCAGCTGGTGCTGCCACAGGTGTGGTCGTCTCAACAACCCTTGGAAGGTTCAGCACAGTGCACTTGATGTCAGGGAAGGCCTTGATGATCGCTGCTGCACTGACGTTTCCCTGTCTACCACAACAATAAGTCAGCGAGTGAAGTCCACTGAAAACATCACTGCACTCCCTTATTATGGTCCCGATGGCCAGGTTGTCGTGTGCAGCGACACCTTGTTCCACAATCCTGTCAAGCTCTTCGTCCAGGAGCTTGGTGCTCTCATGAACGAGGGGCACACCGTGTAAATCCTCGAACGGCGATGGTACTGGCTCAGGCTGATCCTTCTTGAACCATTCAGCCAGAGACAAGCTGGCCTCCAGGTAGTGACTTGAGCAGGTGCCGAGCACGAAGTACTTCTGGTAGGTGTGGTCCTCCGATTCCACACCTTCCACCAGGAGCCAGGAGAGTGGGTTGAGGCGGTACACGGCCTCCACTCCATCGTCGTTGCTGCCGTCGGATGCGAAGATCCCCGACGTGACCAGCAGCCGCATGAGGCGACCAAGGAATGGAAGCTTGGTCTTGGGGAGGGATAGCGCGGTCACCAGGTCCGGCAGTGTGGCCGAGCCTCCCAGATCATGTATGGCTGTTGGGACGTGGAGCTCGACGGCGCACTTGAGCGCCATGGACGTGAGGTAGTAGAGGCTGTGGCGCCATAGGTCGGCTTGCGCTTGCAACAGCTCGGCATCAGTGGGAACTATGGCTTGAGCAGGAGCTGCCATTCTTGGTATCTCTCGGTCACTCGTTTCGTATGTGTGTGTGTTAGTTTGGTGTTCCAAGGTTTATTCCGTACCAGGGTTTAAATAGCCGCTGGCAGAGCGATAAGAGTTACTCTAGTTGTGCTTGGTTAGGTCGTAGTCTAGGGTCTAGGTGTAGGGAGTAAAGCGTAACTGAAGAATTTTTTTTTTATGCAACGTTAATACCATAGAGATTCAGACAGGATTAATTCAAGGATGGCGAGAGGGTGGGGAAACTTGACATGGAAATTGAGTGTATCGCATATAAATCTGTAAACTATGGAGCGTGTTGTCTGCAAGGTGGTTGTGCCAGTATTAAAATTACTGTTCTCAGATATTCGAATCCTTTTTGTATCTTGCACAGTAATTGGTAAAATTACAGCGCGTGGAGTGACCTCAATAATTGAGATTATTGGGAAAGCAACATGACACAGGCCGCCCAGCTAGGCCTCCAATAGGGAGCTGCCCAGAGAATGCACGGCTCCCTATGACGATGGCGGTGAGGCTCTGCGCCAAGGTGCGGGTTGCGAGCACCTCTTCCCCATGTCCGTCAAATATCCATGGCCCTCGCCATCTCCAGTCCCTCCCATGGCAGTGACAGTGGTGCACTCACCTAGACGCTCTGCCTCGTCCTTTGTGTGGGGTGCAAGCTCAGTCGGGAGCTCCTTTGTTGCCTATCAGGGGCATGCAATGGCCAGAGCCCTAGCATGACGACCACGACAGTTTCCGGTGCCAGCCCACCCGTGGCCTAATCTCGCACGTCCGGATCTGGCGTTGCCTGGGCCCACAGACGCAATCTCGCCCGTTTCACACTGAGCCTCCCACCCCACCTCCTATTCCCCATCGTCTCTAGCTCACATAATTCGCGGTGCGGTGGGCCACTACCGGATGCGGGCTCAATGCTAGTGCTTGCGTCCCCTAACCTCGCCATGGTGCTCCAGAGTGAAGGAGGTCTAGCGATGTATTTGTGGCCATCATGGCCCTACCGCAGTGGCGACACAGCCCTGCCGTCCTTGTGTGGCAACTGCCGATAATTGTACCTCCTCACCAGCCCAAGTTGTCTCTTCATCGTGGGTACCTCGGGGACCCACTCCTCATTGGCTACAAGCATGGTCAAAGGTCGGGGGGGTGCCCCGACTGTGACAAGCGATTCCGAAAATTGCTCCATGTGGTGCCCTCCCTCCATTCAAGTGTGAATGCTTGCCAGGGCGCACCTTGCACCATCGTGTGCAAGTCTAGGAATGTCACCGCAAGGTGTGGCGTCGGTTGACACTCACCGCTCCATGCCGATGTGCGCCTCCTTGTGGTGTGGCAGCGACTGGCAACCTCTTCACCCTCAGTGCGCATCTCCCACTCATCGCTAGCCCAAGAACAGCCCAGGAACTGTTCCATGAGGTGTGGCGGTGGCCAGCCCCCTCCGTCCTTACGTGAACGCTTGCTGGTGCATGCCTCCCACTATCGGAAGCGAGTCCAACAATCGCTCCGTGGGTTGTGGCAGTGACTGGCACTGCCCGCCCCCACTTTTATCCTGACACGATCGCTCATCAGTACATGCACCTCCCCTTGTAATTGATGGATCAACAGGAGTTTTTCGCAAAGGTTCTGGGTGAAAGCTCTGCTCATGTCAATCCGAGCTAGCGACGATGTTCTCCATCTTGAAGGACTCACTGCAGAACCCCTCGGCATAAGTTTTGGGCAAAAGCCTTGCCAAGCTCCTATATATGGCATCATCTCTTGTTGTTTGGCCAATGATGATTACATCATGGCATCATCCACCTTTCTGGAGGCATCGTCGAAGAGCTAATGTTTTTGGTGTTGTAGTTTTCTTTTTCTCTTTTAACCGTATCTATGGACATGCCACAATCTAGCCCTTATTCTGGGGTTGCTATTCTGGTTTGCATTTTTGTACCTGTAATCAGTTCCCCGTTTTGCTTCTGATTTAAGATTTGTATCGTGAGCTTTATTTCTGATCTTTGATGAAATTCAGGCAAGGAATCTCTCCCCTCGGTAGTTCCTTTAAAAAAAAGGCGCATGGAGTTGCCATGCATTCTACTCTATTCATCGTTTAAACTTTTTCTAGATACATTACTTTTGCTATGCACTAATTACATATAGGGTATATCTAGATGAAACACGTTAGAACCAATTATAATATGAATAGAGACTAGTATGCAGTAACACTAACTTGTTTATTCGTCCATTGCAAGAGCTTGCAGTGTGCACGACAGCACGTCGATCGCCCAGTTATAAGATACTACACACAAGTAGCATACAAGTACACTAAGATGCTATAAGTAGAAACTAGTCATATATAATATGCTTTGGAAGTACAATGTAAACAGTAACTACACATTAGCATAGAAGTACACGGCAGAGTATATGCTAAGGGCGTCCGCAATGGTAATAGATAGTACTAGCTACGTAGTCAGCTGATTTGGAGGTGAGAGACAAGAAAAAAAACACTATTTTATATTACTGGGTCCACATGCTCCTCTCACATATTCTTAGGCCACGTGAAATAGATAAGCTATTTGCTTGTAGCTAGTGCACACTCTCTCTCCTACTTTTTTCTTGTCACGTCACATCTAGATAGCCAAATAGCTAGCCATTGCGGACACCCTAATAAGATGCTCTATATTATGCATCGCGCAGGCCACCTTGAGATCGGCAACCTTATCTTGACATTATGGTGGCCACAACTAGAATAGCCTATATGATGTTAGTGCAAGTACCGAGAGTCAAAAGGCTTTAAATTAGAGGTTTGAAACAATCTATGATGTTAATGGTGCTCAAAATTATTTAAAACAGTCTATGATGTTTGGCGCCAATTGTTCACTATCTAATAAGTTATTTATTAGCTCTTGCTTAATTTGCTGTAAAACTTTTAAGACTTGTTTGTGCCTCCCTAGCACCATTCCGTGCACCGGCTTGCCGTCACAAATGGAATTAATTTAGGTGGAACTCTGTGGAGGTATAAACTCCATATACCCTCACGGCCTAGTTTGGGCCGACATGCTATCACCAGGCCGGCCCATCAAGCTTTAAGACCGATCGGCTCAGGCTGGTCGGACAGCCTAAAACAGGCAAGAATATCGAAGACCGACAAGGAGGACAAGATCTAGCTGAGATAGGAAAGTTTAGACTTGTAAAGTATGTAAACTTAGTACCAGATAGGCTAGTTCCGACTTGTAACCTTGCTCCCCGCAATATATAAGGAGAGCAAGGACCCCCATGCCAGAGGACAGAATCTGGCATAACGCACAGACTCATACATCCACATCATAATCGAAACAGAGAGCAGGACGTAGGGTATTACGCTTCATAGCGGCCCGAACCTGGGTAAACCTTGTGTGATTGCTCCCTGTTTACGTCTTGCTCGCAATCTCGGTGCGCCTTCCGCCAATCCATTACCGGTCAGGGCATACCCCTGGTCGGACTATCGCTGATATTTCGTCGACAGTGGCGCGCCAGGTAGGGGGTGCGCACCAAGATTTTACGTCGATCAAGATGGTTTCCTTCCCGACTTCCATGACTTTCGAAGCCGGCCTCACCTTCAACTTCGGAACGTTCACCTGGACTTCCAACTCAGCAACTGCTACTACGACTCTCATGCCTCCGGCTATCTCGCCGACAATGGCACCAACAATGGTGGCTGCGCCAAACCAGATCCAACTCACCCCGGTGACCACCATTGCAGTCCCAACCAATCCACCACAGATAGTTGACGGCACGGCGTCAACACCTCCGACCGGTCCCAACCAAAGGAGGCATGTCAGCAACACGGATCTACTCCGTTTGATCCATCAACAAGACATGAGGTTGATCGAAACCCATGCCAACTTCGAGTCGCTCCGACGACGCGTCAGGCGCGATCTACAACTTGCGCGACACCAAATTCCTAATCCATCGACACGAAGGCAGAACAACCATCGTAGAGTCACTTTTGGACGCCCCGAGTGGCCACATTTGCAGCCGGTGAATCTACAACGACGCGTTCCAACAAATCCTCGTGGCAACCATACACGACCAGATGGCGGCAGAAACTCACAGCAACTCCGACCACGGTCGATCATCATACGCGGTGGTCGGAGAGGCCGCCAAGCAACATACGGCGAGAGAATCCCGGCCGACATCCAAGATCCGAGAGAGAGACTTCACAACAAGCCTCACAGGACAACGGCAGTCCGGATCGGACAACACAAACTACCCGACACGATGTACCCGGTCGGAGTTACGTGTCAACGGATAGCGCAGAAACGCCCGTCGCAACGAACGACGGCGACGTCAGCGAGAAATCCGACGAACTGGTCGGAACCCGCCAGCTGCACCTACTACGGCAACACAGCAAGAACGATCCCCACAAAACAACACGTCTAACGCCCCGTTGTTCGCAGAACGCACCGAGCTAGCCGCTGCCCTTCGTCGTGATGAACAACGGAGGGAAAGACGACAGCAAGGAATATTGACTGCCATGGCAACATCAGGTGCAACGGAGCAAAGAGCAGAACGGCCACGAGCACAACCAACTCAGTCTCCCTCAATGACGAGGGCATCTGCACACAGGGCCAGGGCACTTGCTGACCGACACCAAGACGTAGAAAGAAAACGGAGGGAAGCACTTCAGAAACACATGGCAGCAACCAGAGAGAATCGCCGCAGTTCCGGCATGAGCCCATTAAGGGAAAATACAAGGGACTCGCCTGACATTGACGAGCCTCATGGTTGCACCCAGCAGCCCACACAAACGACCACTGTATACAAACGTGCTCGGAGTCCTCCCCTTGGTCGAACGGTTTCGTCCGTCCAAACAAACCGCAATGGTTTTATCACTCCTTTCTTGGACAATTTGCAGACCAGAGAACCAAACTGGAGGCTCCCCAATCCAACTCCTCCTGAGGATAGGATACCGCCGCACACCGAGCACATATTTCCTAATCCAATAAACCCAGCTAACCTTCGGCGTATCAGAACAGTTCGATCACCAGGGCGCAAAACATCAGAAGGCATGTTTATCAACGGCGAGTGGTATGAAGTAGTTCAAGAAGGAAGCCAGTTTGAGAAAAACTCAAGCTCCTTAGATTCCTTTACAGATGTGCCTTTTCCAAAAAAGGACAATCTTAATACTATTCAGAACGGGATAAGTATATCCGACCACGTCCGACGCCGAGACGATCAAGTCCTGGACGATGATGACCTACTGCTCTGCACCGAAGAAGACCCAATCATGGTCCACGACTTGGAAGAAGGTGAAGCAGAGCCGGAAAATTGAAACAACAAGAGATGAAATCTTCTCTTTTATCGCACAAGTTTTCTTTTTAGACGATTTCCCTTTCAAGGTTTAAGTTAGCGTCGTCGTACACATCGTTGTAAGTCATTCTAATGACAAAAAAGCAATCTAATGTGTACTATTTTATAATGAGAAATCAAGTTCTTCGTGTCAAACATTTGAGCATATGAATTTTTCTTGTCATTCAAAGGAAAATCATCCCTCAGATCTGACGTGTTACGATATTCTCTAAACAGAGGATTCCAAATCCTGAAACAAAGTCCTACGGCATAAACATGACAAAGTCATAAAATAAGGATCAAAATAAAGAGATAAATAAAAGGAATCTCGAAGGATTCCGGCACAAGACACATCTCAAAAGATCCACTTCTTTCATTAAAAATATAAAAATTTTTTACAAACGGGGGACTGATCGCATCTAAGCAATCTAGTCATCCCCGAAAAGCTTGCCGACCACCAGGTCGACAGGAGTCGCGGCGACGACGGCCTCCGCCGCCCCGGTGAACTCGACGGCGCCGCCCTCCATGGCGTCATGCGCCGCCACCGACAGCTCCATGCCACGGACACCAACGCCCGAGATGGCGTCGACGGTGGCATAAGCGGCGGAGGCACCATGGCGAACGCCATGAACCGCCACCGCGGCCACTTGGCCGGGGATCGCCGCCAACCGCGCGATGACATCACCGCCCTGGGCGTTCACCGCGTCCGCCGCGGCATGCGCGGCCCCGCAGCTACTCCAGCCGCTCCGTCGCCCCCGCAAAAACAGAGTAAAAAATTAGAAATACCAAGACAAGCACAACCCAGAGCATATGAACAATGGAGAATTCAATGCTTACCGCCGACCCTGATGTCGGCAGCCTCGCGCTGCCGAAGCAGCGTGTCCACCTGGACCTTGCGGGCCAGCCTCTCGTCCGCCGCCTCATTGACGGCGGCGTTGGCCTCGGCGTCGAAGTCAGCGGCCCACTGCTTCTCCGCCTCCAGCTCCTCCTGAGCGGAGGAGAGTGCGTTCAGGAACAGGTCGGCGTTCGCCTCCGCCTGTCCCAGCTGCTTGGTGGCCTCTAAGTAGAGGTCCCTGACGCGCTCCAGCTCCGCCCGACAGTGGTCGAGCACAGACGCCAGGGAGTTCACCGAGGCGCGCTCGGCCGAACGCGGCGTGGAGACACCGGCCGCCGCCGCCACCTCCTCGCCCGCCGCCTCTACACGACAGAGCCACCTGCTGCGCGCAGCAACAATGGCCCCGGCCTCCACGACCGGAGCCACCCGCTCGGGGCCACAGCCCGGCGCCGCCCGCCGCTCCTCCACCGTCCTCCTCGCCGCCTCGGCGGCGCCTGCAGCGGAGGTGCCCGCCGCACCTCCAATGGTCAGGACGGTGTACCTACATTGTAAACGACGAATTGCGGTTACACCAAAAGAAGAAAACTCCAAAATCAATCAAAGGAAAAATCCCCTTTCAAAACTCACCTCCTCCGCGGCCTCACCTCCCGAGGGGGGTTCACCGACTCCTCCTCCCCCGCTGGGCGCTTACCGTGACGGCGATCCATCTAAGGAGGCGGCGGTGCGAGTATGCAATCTAAAAACCCTAGGTTTTGAGAGCAGGAGGAAAAGAGCAGGAATAGAGAATGTGCTGCGTGTACAGAACTCCCAGCGCAGGCCGTAATTTATAGAAGAGCCCGGAGGACTCGAGAAGGCAACCGACGAGATCGTGGGTAATCAAAACCCCGCGGCCCTCTCGTTCCCCAAGAACACGAAGCGACGAAAACCGCTCCACTCAGGCGACGTGCATTTATACCTTCCCCTCGCATTGGGAACCCCCCGAGCGCTCACTGACGCACGACGCCAGGGAGGTGGAGCGATTGAGACACCGACACAATGGACCCACCACATCAGCAAGAATTGACTTGACCAAAGACGAAAAACCGTACGCTGGTTTGACGTGACAACCCGGTCACTGATGTACGGTTGCATCAGCAACCGAATATTTTCGCCCCGCACGTTATCATGACGGGCCACGATGGAGAAAAGATAAGTACCCAATATCTCTAACAAATTTTTTATTTTTTATTCGGTTCACCCGTTTCAAAAAGACCACACTTTAGAAAAACCAGTTTTCACAAAATTTCTTACCTCAAACACGAAGCAAACCAGAAATGCACTGTCTCTGGTCTCACTCGCTACGTGTTCACAGCTACAACGCTATACAACACAGAGTGCACCAGCGGTCGCTCCCAAAGGAAAAGGGCTCCAAACATTCCGGCACCGCGCTGTTTGTTTAGGATCATCTAATCCCCAAGGCCTGGTCGGCTCTTGAATGAGAAAGAGACTAGTGTTGCTGGCAATTTTTTCTTCCAAACTTGTAATAAGCATAACCTACCCTTCTGCATAACAGAATTTTATATACCTTATGACCATTCTTTCAGGAACAAAGGCATGATCAAAGCCCGCAACGGGAAGACGGTGGCTCACAGCAAAATACAGCTAAGTGCTCTCCTAACCTAACATACATGCCTTCTCTGATCTTTTTTCACAAAAGATTTCTTTATACGAACTACTTCAAAGTACGTTCGAAAAAACTCTTTACAAAGTTAAAAACACCTTTTTTCTTTGTATCAAATGGCCAAGTACGTCACCCCTCCAACAGAAAACAATCAGCGTGCACTGTCTCTGATCAACCCCGCTACGTGTTCACAGCTCCAACGCTATACAACACAGGGGTGTCAGCGGTCGCCTCCAATGGAAATAGGGCCCTAAGTGATTCGGCCAAACGCGCTATTCACTATAGGTCACCTACACACTCGCGGCCCGATTAACTCTAAGGAGAGGCGATTACTAAAAACCATTCTCAAACACCAAATTTTGATACAACTCTATGTCATAGATTATATCAAATCAATACGATTCAGAATACCTCATCAAAACATTCACTCATACAAAATTTTCTCTTTGCAGCAACAACTTGAAGAACTGATCCACAAGTTACAGTATAGAAGCAGTATAGCACCAACATTTCAACCCACACAATCCGACAGCTGAGCTGGGATTTTTTGGCCAATGATACCGGTTATTTCGGCACACAAATAGCTAAGCTATTTCATGGGTTTAGATTCAAAACCATGGTCTCACAACCCACGCTGACCGAGTTAAGTAGCAAAGCTATCTTAACTCAATCATGACAAAGTCATGGCATGGTTCAAACCGACCGGCACCCAAATGAAATTTGGCTCGCTAGGTCTCACTCAAAGAGTGGTCGGAAACACATAGAGCACGATATAATGATCGCTTGTTTTCTTTTTTTAGACCCGACATAACGTGTTCCACCTCATCTCGGGCTCGGGGACTACGTGGGCCCACGTCACCCGAGAGGTGACATGGGCTAGATCCTTCTTTTTTAGAGCTTGCTGCAACATATACTATCTTACAAGAACCTCGGGACTACGTGGGCCCACGTCATTTGCATGACTCGGCCTGATCCTTTCTCTCTACAAAGAGTTTAGTTTCAAAACTAAGCTAAGGCAACGACCAATCACGACAGATACCATGTGATGGCAGGCATCACACACTAACGTGGGCCCACGTCTCCGATTTGGGACCCTTTCAAAATTCTTTTTTCTTTTTTCAGGAGCATCATAAATCTTTCGGTCAAAACCGACAACGTCAACCAAGTGCAAGCAAAGTGTGGTCGGAAGCACTAGACGGTCCTCCAGCCCTGCTCGGACCACATGTCGAACGTGTGTCCGACCACCCTTTCTCACTCAACCAAGCAAGACGGTGTTTTTTCCCTCAAGATCCATGATGCTCGGGGACTAGCTGTGGAGGTATAAACTCCATATACCCTCACAGCCTAGTTTGGGCCGACATGCTATCACCAGGCCGGCCCATCAAGCTTTAAGACCGATCGGCTCAGGCTGGTCGGACACCCTAAAACAGCAAGAATATCGAAGACCGACAAGGAGGACAAGACCTAGCCGAGATAGGAAAGTTTAGACTTATAAAGTATGTAAACTTAGTACCGTATAGGCTAGTTCCGACTTGTAACCTTGCTCCCCGCGATATATAAGGAGAGCAAGGACCCCCATGCCGAGGACGAATCCGGCAAAAACGCACGTACTCATACATCCACATCATAATCGAAACAGAGCGGACGTAGGGTATTACGCTTCATAGCGGCCCGAACCTCGGGTAAACCTTGTGTGATTGCTCCCCGTTTACGTCTTGCTCGCAATCTCGGTGCGCCTTCCGCCAATCCATTACCGGTCAGGGCATACCCCTGGTCGGACTATCGCCGATATTTCGTCGACAAACTCTCACCCTTCCGGTGACGTCTTTAAAAAAAATATTTAGAAGACAGTACCCACAAAGTAATCAAATGACTCTAAATAATTATTGGATAAAATAATACACTTGTGTGTATCAAATGGCTCTTAAAATGGGATATGAATTTTGTAAATGCACTTAAATACCATTACTTCTAAACCTATGATTTTCTAGACCTAAGTACTGCCATGCCATTTTCTCTCTCCCTCTGTTATCCCTTTCTCCCTCCATGCTCTCTCTCTCTCTCTCTCTCTCTCTCTCTCTCTCTCTCTCCACGGGTGTTATGGCACATGGGCATCCAAGAGAGGCAACGCTGTGGCATGGCGCGGGCAGCCGATCATGATGACACGTTGTCGAGCAGCACCATAATATAGGCATATAGAAGTCCCATCTCGTTAGTCGATCCTGACAAAACTAGTGGTTTCCTCTGAAATCAGAAAGCCATGCCTGTTTCTGCGTGCCATGGATGCATAGTCACACTACTACACAACATGGATATTGTATCACTTTCTTGTAACATATTTATCAATGTGTTCCAGCAAAATTTTATAGTAACACATAATAGTGTGTTACAGACTTTGGTTGTAACACAAAACACTTTTTTTATAAAAATGTGTTAATCGACAATAACTATAGTAACACAAAATTAATGTTACAAGTAAAATGTTACAAAAACATACTATACTGTATCACATAAATGGAACGTATAAAATGTGTTACAAATACATGTCCTATAGTAACACAAAATAACGTTACACTCCAGGTGTTACAAAGATTAATAGAGCAATCATCCCCTGAGGCTCTTCAGTTTGTTTGCTCGCGCTTCCTCATGCTTGCACGCATGTATCCCCACATTGTGGTCCTGGACATCGTCAAATCATTCTCTCGCTCGCTCGTTTTCCCCATGTGCGAGAAAATTGCACTTGGCAGTTTTGGGACTACAATCGTCAACTTCGTAAAAATAGATCTCCAAACGTTGGACTTAATTTTCTTCCCAATATATATGTATTTCCCCTTTGTAGTATTTTTTTAGCCTTTCCCTTTTGTAGTATTTCTTCAAGTATTTGGCACTCGACGGCGGTGTAGATCCATGTGGCCATGCCGTAATCTCAGCTCCTAACCTCCTAGGCGCTGCCCAGACTGGCGGCGGAAACGAGATCAGGTCTCACGGGCGGTTAGTTTGTTTGAGAGGTCAACAACAGTTTTGATCTGGAAACGGACTGGATCATTGGAACGAGGGTTATTGGTCATGGGTGTTTCGGAAGCGCGCGTAGAGTTCCCGCCTTGCCGGATTTTGGGACAGTAATGCGGGAGTTTTTTTTCTCATTACATTCATATATGTTTTTTTAAGGGATAAAGGGAGATGAAACTTTGAGATACACATAGGATCGGGAACACAAGTTGGTGGGTCCACACGTCAGCCCCTTTGACTTGTATACAAGCACGCAAAACTGCTCATGTGCAAAATCATGAGATCGCCTTGACAAATACAACTTTGATATAGATCATGTCAAAGTTCAGTGGAGTTTGAAATTTTTAAATTTTAAATTCTAAAATCCTAGAATTAAGACAAACGTTTAGGAATTTTAATGACTTTAATAGATCTTTTTAATTGCAAAGCTGCATGTCAAATTGAGAATATGCAACTTTTTTATGGACCATGTTAAATCCTAGACGGTTTGAAAATTATAACTTTTAAACATCAAAATCTGAGTTCTTAAACCAAATTTTGAAGACTCAAAACCGCCTCAATTAAAAAATTCTCATTAATAAATTTTAAAGATCATATAAAGCTCCATAACATTTATCGTGTCTCCATCCAAATAATTTGAATTTCAAACATATGAACCTTAAAATCTGAGAATTTTGAAATATTTAGGACTCTAATTTTTTTTAAATAAAAAATCTTCAATGAGAACTATAACTTTAATATAGATCATGTCAACATCTGATTGAGTTTGAATTTGTAATTTTTAAAGTTCAAAATTTGAGTTCTTAAAATGAATTCTGAGGACTCTAAAAGGTTTCAAATAAAAAAATATCATCAATAAATTTGAAAGATCATGTAGAGCTCCATAATTTTTATATATGGTGTCTCCATCCAAATAGTTTAAAAATTTCAAACATATCAACCTTAAAATGTGAGAATTTTGAAATATTAATTACTCTGATTTTAAATAAAAAAATCCTCAACTACAAAGTCGTAGATTGCGTTGAGAACTATAACTTTGGTATACATCAAGCCAACATCTCATGGAGCTCGAATTTGTAATTTTTAAAATTCAAAATCTAATTTCTTCAAAATGAATTTTGACGACTCTAAAGGCTTCAAATAAAAAAATTATCATCAATAAATCTGAAAAATCACTTGGAGATCCAAAATTTTTATATAGGGTGTGTCTCCACCCAATAGTCTGAAAATTTCAAACAATCCAGATAGTTTGAGAATTTGAAGCATATGAACCTTAAAATGTAAGAATTTTCAAATATTTAGGATGCTATTTTTTTAAAATAAAAAATCCTCAACTTCATATTCATAGATTGAGTTGAGAACTACAGCTTTGGAGTAGATTATGTCCACATCCATGGAGTTTGAATTTGTAAATTTTATAGTTCAAAATCTTAGAACTAAAACAAACATTTAGGAATGAATATAAATGAATTTCAATAAAAAACTGTTTACTATATAGTTGTTGAGATCTATAACTTTTATATAGGCCATTTTAACATTTGAGGTTGTTTAAAAATTTTGAACTTTAAATTTAAATTCTGAGAGCCCAAAAAATTTTCATGTGTCTTGTAAATTAAAGGTTTCAAATAAATAATTTATTAACTAAGAAGTTGTAGATAATGTCTAGTTCTACAATTTTATATAGGGTATGTCTCAATCTGAGATAATTTGAAAACTGAAAAACTTGAATCAATTTTAGAATTTTGAAACGAATACTTCTGACTCTAATTTTTTTCATAAAAATAACTAAATCAAATAAACATTCGAAACAACAATATGAATAAGCTTCTGATTTTTATATAGAATTCATGTACGAGAATATTTAGATCTATATCCGCATTTGTCCTCGGATCCTTCCTCATCAAGTCATCATCAACTCATGTCAGACATTAGTGTGGGTGTGACCCTGAGTAATATTTAAAATCATATTTAATTCAACTCGATGTGACTATATTATATTATTATAAAATTCAACCAAGGCAAAGAAATTTAATTGCCAGAATTCATAAGGATTCAATAATATATTTATCAATCATGTTTTAAAATATAAGCTTTTTTACAAAATGAATATTTTCCCATGATTAGAAAAGACTTTTTATAATCGACGGCAGGGATGACCTTACTTTTTATTTTTCTATATATCTGCAAAAATCACTAGTGTCCGCCTAATCTTCCCGCTCCCCTTCAGTTTGCGCGAAAAATTGAGTTGGTTATTACTTCTCCATCTCCGTCATTTTCTACCCTAGTCCATCTCCCGATAGATCCAGGAGTCCTCCACATCCTCCTGACCTGCTGCACGCCGGCCGGCGGCATCAGAGCAAAGCCACCGCCACCGCAAGCATCACGACACATCACGAATGGCAACCTGCAGGGTAATTGTGCCGCTGCCCTTAGCGGATAACCGCCGCCTCACGAAGGTTTTGGCGCTCCTCCCCTGTTCATTCATCTGCAAACTGTGTCGTTGATTATATTATATATGGTTAGGTTTTGATTTCTCCGGTGACTTGGTGGGATTGCTCTTCTCCGCGCAGATTGATTTCTCCCAACACGTACGCTCTTTAATTCCCTTCCCCCCGTTCTAGTATCACGGGGTCGTGCTGCCGTGCGTCTCGCAGCCTGGCACCTCCTTGCAGTAGACCTGAGAATGGACTTGGCTTAATTAGTCCTAGATCCAATTACTTGGCAGGTGGATTGGGGAAGGGAACGACTAGTGTGATTCTCTCCGCTCACGCACCTCTGGACAATGTTCGAACTTCGAAGACGCAAGGTATTCTCCTCCATCTGTGCAATTGCATGATATAATCACGTACAACCGCCAACTGCATTGCTTTACTTATCTCCGTCAATTCTGCCTCTTTTGTATTTCCATGATGAAACCCAACTATAATTAGCTGATAAAGTATTCAGATAGTGATTAGTTCAGGATCTCAGATGCATTGTCTAGACTTAGTATAGTTTTCCACTGGCTTAGTCGTGGTGCATACATAAACAAATATTGTCTCTAGAGGGTATTTTAATATGCTGCACTTTGCAGGAAACTTAATATGCACAATCAGAAATACTCCAGTAATTATTGAGCTTTTTTTTGGCATAAGCATAAATATAAATACAATGCAAACAATTATTTTGCAGTATCATTTATATGCAGCGAAACATGTGATCTTAAAAATAGATTAAATTTTGGTTTCCCCCCATGAACTTCTCGTTGGATTTATATTAGAAAGCAACCTCAAACTCGAATATCAGGTTAACTTGGTATTCATCCTTTTTACTTGTTTGTATTCTGCAGGATAGCAGACTCAAGTGGATAATTGCAAGTTAGCTTAGACAGGTGGAGAAGAGATAGTGACAAATTAGAATCACCAGGTGACATTAGATTTTTGGAAGACAGTATCAAATGAGAAACACCATGTGACATTATAATTTTGGGTTTATCTTATTTGCTATTTTTCACACCTATAATTAATTATTTTTGTAATGACATGTTTCAGATAGCGTAGAACTTGTGAGCTAGAAAATTTCTGGGTGTTAGGATCTATATTCTATATAGCATAGTGGTTTTTATGTTTTAGTGAAAAATCATAACCTGGACCTTTGTTTTATCCTCAAAATGATGTCCTGGTGATTCAAGACAAACAGAGGTTCAACTTTCCAATAAACCATTGAATCAAATATATTAGACTTGTAGTGTCAAATTAATTTATTCAATATATAAGTATTGCATGATATTATAGCAATGTATAAATACAATTTTCTTGCGCTACTCCCATTTCACTTGTTGCCCATGAATTTTACAAGATGTAGAATAACAATTAACAAAGAAACAAAAGGCATTTCCTTTTATTATAGTATTTTTTCTTTGTATTTTTCATACCTTATTTTGTATATTTCAGGGTCATCATGGAGTGCTTGGAGATACTGCAACTATTACAAAGCAGAATAGCTCGTCAGAAGGATACCTGCAGTGGACATAAAAGCATACACAACCTCCTGCATTGATGGTAGACAAATAGTATCACTTGTTCAAACTGCATTATCTTGATACTACTAATGCTTGTTCGTCGCTATGTGAATATGTTAAATTAATTGTGGATTGGGTCCATTGTGCTACTCTTGATCACAAAACTCATATAAGGCTACAGTGGCCTACGTAACTCTTTTGAGCACTAAAGTAAAAGCAAGTTTTAGTGGAGTTGAGACAAGCAGGCAATTCTATAGAGTGCATATTATTGGTCAACCTGTTTTAAAAATGTTGATCCATTAGCCAATGGAGTAGAAATCCTTGGTTGTTCATATTTGTATGTTTGAACTAGCTTTCTTATGTTTATTCTAGGGTACATTGACACAAAATGTAATGTTACAACTTGCTTTCTCTATGCAGGTTAAGATCAATGGCCAAATTCCTATGCTGAAGCATACCATACTGGATGAAGGAGCAATGAAATTTAAGAATATTAGATTAGATGCAAATTTTTCGTTTGCTAGTAGTATGGAGTTGTACTTTGCAATCTATGTATGTTTGATCTCTAGAGACACATATCTTTTTGAAGATATATCAATTGATGTGAACAAATACTCTGTTTGAAGCCTTGTCATAATACGTGGATCTTTCTATGATTATTGAAATTTGTGATTCATGTGATTTTGCAATGTGTCAAATTTGTGACTAATAATCCGTGCACCACATGCATAGGCGAAATAAATATTTGTTTCACAATCTGAATGGTATGTTACAATAGATATAAACAAGTGTTACAAACCATATGTTCCTTTGTTCCATATCGTGCTCTACCATAATGTAGAAGTGTTACTAGAACTTAAAAAAAGTGTTACAGTGGACAATCATTGTAACACTTGGCAAGTGTTCCAATAAATAAATAAATGTATTACAAACTATGTGTTCTACCATAGCATGAAGTGTTACTAGAACAAAAAAAAGTGTTACAGCAAAAATCATTGTAACACTAAACAAATGTTCCTAAAGACAACTAAATGTGTTACAATAAACTAGTCTATAGTAACATGGCCTATTGGAACACAAACAAAAATGTGTTACTAATAAAACTAGTAACACTTTTTTCAACCTATAATAACACAAGTTGGTGTTACTGTATCTCTGCCCTGTAGTAGTGTCAACGTGTAGTTTGTCTGTTGAGAAACCATTTCTTCTAGCTCATCTCTTTTTCTTCACTTACAGTACTTGTTTGTCAATTGTCACTATCTTTTTTCTTAGGGCACTGATAATGCAGACTC
Source organism: Themeda triandra (assembly GCA_018135685.1). Lineage (NCBI taxonomy): Eukaryota > Viridiplantae > Streptophyta > Magnoliopsida > Poales > Poaceae > Themeda > Themeda triandra. The sequence continues at coordinate 237,369 of JAENPR010000278.1, read as the reverse complement.
TATCACAGAGTCCATAAGATGTGTATTAATTGTCATGTAGACTTTAACCATTCCCATGCATAGTTTCTTGCAGTAGTTTCTATAGAGACTAACTTTAATTAGCATTTGCATAAAGAAGGATCATGTGTGGCAATGTAATATGTGGCATAGTATACATCACAACTCACTGTAGATAAAATCGATACACCTTTCACAAAAAATAGGAGCACCCTATCTTCAAATATGAATTTCTAGAAAATCCTAATTACCAAGATAAATAGAAATAAACAGAAACTTTCTACTGGCACATATCATATTATGACTTTAATGCATAGATCTCTCACAAGGATTCCAAAACATCTTCATTTGCTATTTTATGATTTTTCTACGAATTGTTACGAATTTCAAAAGTTTCAGCTGGTAAAGGGAAAAACACTTTTGCCTCGACCCCCTGTACCTTTGACTAATTAGCAGAGTCCAAATCTAAGAATCTTCTCTCTGATACTTTTTCATTTGGACCAGTAAAGAGTTTCTTTTTACGCGCGAGGCTCTTCTCCAATCTCTCGACGCACGGGAACGAGAACGGCTCGGCCGCCTCTTGCACGGACGGCTGTGGCGACGATCTGCAGGGGTGAAAGGTCCGTGATTGGTTTTGGTAATTGAGTGACAATATTAGGTGGACTAATATGTGGTTGAGTGGAATTTCACAGGTTATTAGTCCATAGATACATGTGTGTGAGCTACATATGCCATAGAGGAGAAATGGCTTGGAATTAATGCAAAGCTCATACATACGATGATGAAGGAGCATAATTCAATATGTGACATGACATGGAGTCATTTGATTAAGGTGGAGAAGATCAAGACAAGACTTGACTCGACGGACCGGTTGTAAGTGTGAAGGGCAAGTTGAGTGATAACTTGGCGCCGATGGACCGACGCAACGGTGAAGAGCAAGTGATGATATGAAGTGGATCATATTATTCTTGATTGATTGGTGCATGTGTCGCATCAACATCGACGAAGATGGATTGGAATGCGTAAGGCAAAGGTATATTTATAGCGCATTTTATTTTACCGGTCTAAGGTTGAATAGAGAAAAAATAGATCGGATTTAGAATCGATAACCGTACTATAAAGAGAGGAAGTCTTTTAATTGCATCGGTTATCTAGTGCCACTAAAATGAATTTTGTTTCGCATTGCATTGGGGTTTAGTGGCATGGTGACAAAAGGTTGAGAATATCCAAGAAATGCTGTGGAAAGTTGCTATCTCTTGTGCAAATGAGGTTTGGCTTTTTTGGATGAGATGGCACATAATTTGGAATGAGATTTGTTAAGATATGGATGAATAGAAAAATAGAGAAAGGTGAAAAATTGCTCATGCTATATTTAGCATGGCTTTATCAAGAGAGATGGCTTTTTAATGGCTAAAAATAGATTTGAAAAGAAGGAGTGGCTGCCTCTCATGCTTGGCTGCATGTCGACCAAAGTAAATTGGAGAAGTCAACATAGGCGTGTGTGGTCTGGAGATGCTTCTGTCGTTCGCTTGAGCATTGAGCAGGAAGATGAAGTCCGCTGGCTGACCCTGCTCCATTTATTTGGAAGTGCATGCATGTGAGTAGCCTCCAAATTGTCGATGATGCATGGGGTACATGCAGCCGTTCCTGGTTCACCGCGTGATGGGCCGGCTCTTGTTTCGCTGAAGGAAGGAAGCAGCTTCCTAGCTGCTGGCCGGCCACCGATGGTCAATTTAATTTGCAGTGGGGCCTGTGCCAAAAGAAATGGGAGAGCGGCGGTCCTGGCCTGCCTTCGCCGCCGCAACGCTTTGCCTGCCGCCGCCGCAACGCTTTGCCTGCCTGCCTGCTTTGCTGTTGGCTTACCCTTTGGTGGAGGACAGGGAGCAGCTGTTGTCGAGGGGAGAGGTCAGGCCGGCGCTGGGTTCCCGGCCGTTGGGGAGGTGTGCAGATGCCGGCCGACCGTTGGCGGCTGGTGCCGCTCGTGCCCTGGGTAGTTGCTCTCGTAATCAATTAGCTTGTGTAGTTATCTTGTTTAGTTTTTGTAACTAAGTTTAACCTTGTCCTTAAGAATTTTAGAATGTTTAGGTTGGCTATGTGCTTTTGCTCACTAGATTTTGTATAGTTGCGCCCTCCCCGGTGTAAAAAATACTAGTTGCTTAGATTTGTGTGACCTTGCAAGCTAGATTCAATTAGAAGAGCTCTTCCTAGCCTAGCACCTTATATTCTTGCCTCGGATCTTTTAAATAAGGTTTTCTAGAGTTCAGATAGAGGGGTGTAGTTTTGGCTAGACCGATAGTTTTAATTCCGTTTTTATATTGTCTAGCCAACGCGATTAATTTTAGAAATAACTATTCACCCCTCCCCCCGCTCTCGTCCGTCATCTCGACCCTACAAGGGGCCCGTCGAGCGATCTGCAGGGGTCAGTCGAGCGAGCAGGGCACACCAGATCTGTGGTGTGGAGAGCTACAGCCTCGTTTCCCGCGTAGATGTCGAGTCTAAGTTTGACGCGAGTCTACGTTTTTTTGTTCTCTCTCGTTAAATTGCTTACAACTTCAGCAAAATGTCTATGTGGCAGTGTAATTAATAGAAATAGACTACATGGTGGAGTCTGTATTGTAAATGCCCTTATTAATAGATTATACCATGTCATTTTCCAGTGTTATGGAAAGAGTTTCCGGGTTTCCTCCTACTAGATTGGGACCGAGAGCTAACGGATGAACTACTTTGTGGGGCTAGCTAGCTAGCCTGGCGTCAACTACCAGCTACTAGCTGACAACGCCCAGCAATGATCACGAGATGAGTGAACCATATGTGTCTCGGAAATGCCGACAATGGTGCAGTGGATGGGCCAACGAGTTAATAATGTTACCCGAAACGCTCTCCTCTCTGGAGTAGTAAGAAGCTCTCAGTAGTACTCTTCCCCTACCTCCAACCAACCCACCCCTCTCGCCGGCCCCTTCAAGCTTCACCGCCGCCGGCCCCCTGCCTTCTCTCCGGCGACCTCGCCGGAGACGGGGCAGGAGGGCCGCTTCCCTCTCCCCTCCCCCCTCCTCTTCCCTTTTTTTCCCTTTTCTCTTTTCTTGTAAAGGCCCTCCATGGGTGTTTTGAGGAGCTCGGCTCCCTCATCTATGCTGGTTTGGAGATGGCCCTGCTCGCGGCCATGGTGGCCGATGAGGGTCTCTTCCAAATTGGCGAGATGAGTTCTCCAATAAAGCCTCCATATCCTCCCGTCCTTCTTCCTCCTTTGCTTCTTTCTTGCTGTTTCCATGGCCATGTGGGCAGCATGGTGTTGTCTCCATCCATGGTGAACCAAGGAAGAAGCACGCGCAACAACAGAGGCTTGGAATCCGTGCATCCGTGTGGATTCTCGGCTTTCTTCTTCAACATCGACAAGAGGAGTAATAGGATGAGCCCACTCTCAAGCTGGTGGTGGCTGGGTAGCAACCGGCCGAGCGCCGCTGGTCCACACCCATGCTTGCCAGGCCGACAGGAACGACGACGGCTCCGATTCAGCGGAGGACCGACTAGAGGCCTCAGGGCTTCCTTCCTTCTCGGTCTTTACCCCTTCGGAGCTAGCCACGCCACATCTCCTTCCGGCCACCATCACTGGACTGCCGGTGCAAGGGGTCTGCTCCTCGTTCTGCGTGGGGAGCAACCTCCCATGGCGGATGCGGAGAGGCGGGGGATCTTCTTGATCTCCTTTCTCCCCTGCAGTCGATCTGGTGCTGGGCCTGATCTACAAGACAACGGCGGCGACGAATCTACAGTACGGGCGGCGGCGGCTGGTTGTTCGACCTCGGCCCGTTGCCTTGCTCGGATCCTTCGTCGGTGCTCCTGTTCTGGGTGGGCCCACTGGCCTGTGCTGTGGGGTCCGCAATGGCAACGTGCCCAACATGTGGAGAGCTACGCGGCGGTCTTCAAGGGCGATGTGTGGACACTGCCACAGTGCCACCCGCGATTAATGTGGATCACGGCGGCCGGTTCCTATCCCATTTGGTGCTCCTGCGCTCCTTGTGGGATTTTTTCGCTACATGAGGCCTACACCCTGTGCAGTGGGGCCTGCCTCCTCGTGGTGCAAATGCAACAGCTTGCGCTGTTCTCCTCAGACCCTTCTCCATCCCTACCTAGTCTCCCGCTTTATCCCCTCCTATGCAGTTTCCGGTTCCTGTGCTCTCATTCGTAGCAAGGTGGCTCCCTTCCTGGAGTTCGTACGACGACACTGCCTCCCACTGGGCCCCGGTTCGTGCCACATCAACCTCCGGCGACAGCTCCGACCAAATCTTTCAGTTGCCGGTGTGCACCTTCTCCGCCGACTCGACCGGCCCGCTTTCAACCGTCTCTTTGCGCGGTCTTTCCGCCCGGGTGCACGCGTCCTCGACGCCCCTGCGACCCCCCGCCGGCGGTTTCGTCGTCATCAGCGCCATGGTCAGCGCTGCTTTCGCCATCTTCAGATCCAATGCTTCAATGTAAAATGGTCTTCTTTTGAGGACCTCTTTGTAATCCGGACTGCTATGATAATATAATATTTATGTGTTTGTTGTCAAAAAAAAAAAAAGACAATGGTGCAGTGATACGTGACCACCACGAGTTGCACGCTGCCATGCCTGTATGTAGGAGGACCAATATGCATATGGTCCAATCGAGTGGTACGTGTAAGCTAGTCGCTGCACAAAGCTTCATGCGTGTCGAGCAGCGCATACAGCACCCACGCATGGTGTTCTTGGTGGTAAGATCGATATGGGACTAGTACTTAAGTATCTCTACTGTAATGAAATATTTGCCAAGGTTATTCCCCTCATCAAAATCAATGGTCTAAAATACCTGTAAAGAAGATCTAAGGGCTACAATTAAATGTATGGTGAGGCTTCCCACTCATCACCCAGCGCGCCCTCCCCACCCACGCACGCGATCCGCAGCTGCAGGTTCGATTCCTCGCCATTCTTCTTTTTCCCGATCTGGTTTTCAAAAAAAAAAACATCCTCCCAGTCCAACAACTCGCGACTCTTTCTATTCAGCTCGTAGGGTTCCCCGCCGCCGCCCTCTCGGAGTCATGCCCGCAACCCTAGCCCAGATCGCGCGGTGCCGCGCTCGCTGTCTAGTAGCACCACGGCACCAGAGCAGCCACGGCGAGGGGAGCGGGTGGGGCTTCGGCGGCCTGCTCAAGACGCTCACCTCGCAGTCCGAGACTGTGCTGGAGGCCTACCGCCGCGACCTGGCCGAGTTCGGCACGGGCCTGCGCCGCGAGACCGAGGTGCTCCGCGAGGCCGCCGCCAAGGCCGCACGGGACCTGCCGTCCTCCGCGCACGTGCTCGACGGGCTCGCCGACATCGTCGCGCAGGGCAAGGAGGCGCTCTCCCGGGTCGCGCTCGCCGCCGCGTCCGCCGGGCCCCGGGCCTCCGACGGCGACTACGACCCCAGCTCCGCGTCCAGGGCCCACGTCCGGTACAGCCGCTTCGAGGCGCAGCTGTGCGCGCTCCAGGCGGATCCGGCCACGTTCACCTCCGATCCCGAGGACGCCGAGGACTTCGCCGCGTGGAGCCAAGGGTTTAGCCTGGACGAGCGGGACGCGCTGGAAGCCATGGCGGACAGGCTCGTCCCGGACGCCGTGCCCCGCGACGTGTTCTGGGCGAGGTACTTTTACCACGTCCATAAGCTCAAGCAGTAGGAGGACGCCAGGGCCAAGCTCGTGCAGCGTGTGATCGCGCAGGAGGAGGACGAGGACTTGAGCTGGGAGGTCGATGACGAGGAAGAGGAAGAGGAAGAGGAAGAGCAGCACAAAGACAGCACGGAGGAGGTAGCAGAAAGAAGGCAAGAGATGATCAACGAAGAAGTCAGACAGGATGTGGCTGAGAAAGAAAATGGGGAGGGAGTTGAAGAGAGCAGAGTTGAGGCGGTGGAACAAGCACCTGATTTAGTGAAGGAAGAGAAGGATGCCGCCGAGCCACAGCCAGTTGTTCTCGGTAGCTCTTTGGTGGTAGTGGACAAGGAGGAGGAGCGGGACAATGCTGATGAGTCACAACCAGCGGTTCTCAGTAGCACTTTGGTTGTGGTGAGTGAGCTGATGAGTCACAACCAGCGGTTCTCAGTAGCACTTTGGTTGTGGTGAGTGAGGGTGACAGTGCAGAGCCCTCCAAGTCGAATGTCGAAGAATCAGATGACAAGAAGGAAGGAGCAAAGCATGAGACGAGTGATTCGAGCAAGGACAGCGATTACTCCATAGTGTCTAGACAGCGAACGGTGGAGGAAGAGGATCTTGAATGGGATGAGATTGAGGATCTAGGAGAGCATGAAGAAAAGAAAGACGGCTCCCACACCTCAAGCCCTGCTCTGAAGGAGGAGCTGCGCAAGAGGCTGAGCGTTGCTGAAGATGATGAGGATTTAAGCTGGGATATCGAGGATGACGATGACAATGCCTAAATGCCAATGATGGTATGGAGTGTCAACTGTATTTCTACATTTTTTACCTTTCATTACTCGTGCAATATACTGTGATTTAGCCAATATACTTCTTCAGGTTTGTTTCCCTCTCCATATCACTCCTCCCCGATCGTGTCTTGCTGGCCTTATTTCCCTGTGAGCTGGTGTCTTTCCCGTCACGTACTTGATTGCGAGAGCATGGCCGCCCGTTTGTGGCCATGGTGTTCGATTTATTGCCTAGCAGGAGAGCTTTAGTGTTTGGTTTATGGTTTCAGTTTTAATGGCTACTTGATTTGAGCTATATATCGATTATATTGTCAGTGTTCATAGGCAGGTGACATATTGCAGTTGCCAAAACATATCAAGGAGACAACGATAGAAGTACATGTTTTAGTTTTGCTGTGGTAAATTTTTCCTATTTTGCTGCAGGTTGCCCTCTTGCGAGATGCTTTTATCAAGGACAGTTTCATTCTCAAGATATGATTAATGAAATTCAGAAAGCTCAAGAGCTTGGAATGGAACGCTTCCCCTTACACTAATGTGATGCCAAACAAATTCAGAGTTATATTCTTTTTATCAAGTACTACTACTATTCTGCAAACTATATTTATCAACTGCATACATTAGTTGACACATGGAGGGTGCCACATGTGTCATTAAAATTTCCATATGTGCTACATCAATCATATATAGGAGCTAGGGAAGGAGAGAAAACCTAGGTGTTCATATTTTGGCAAGTTGGTGCTGAACAAAAGACATCTCTTTTTGCCTTGGCTTTGGCAGTGCTTGCGAGCTCTGGACACCATATCCTTGGAATGCCCTGATGAGTGCCTCAGGTGGAGGGTGCCAACTAATGTGCTGCAGTTCTTCGACTTCTTTGCAACGAACAAGCAGGTAATGACACATGGGCGACTGTTCTATGGTCTGATCTGCTTCTGCACTGTTCGTCGTCTGCCTTCATATGTCTTGTGCTCATCAACTGTTTGGAACATCTTCGATGATTATGATGAAGTGAATGCGCCTAAGGCCATGGAGGTTGTGCTTGCACTGTGCAACCTCCTGTTGTGTTCTATCAGGATGGTAAGTAGGATCTATTGATGGTTTCCTTGGTCGTTTCTTTTATATGGGAAAATATATTGATGGGTTGTTGATACCTGTGGATGCTAGATTCTTGAATATGCTGTGCAAATTGATTTTCCATGTTACATTCAAAAGTAAATAATTGATTTTCAATGTTAATTAATTCAGTTCTATGCAAATTCATGCTTGGCTTGTTTTTGAGCTATTTGTAAAACTTTAACTAATAAGCTTTTGGGGCAGTTATTTTGTCCAATGAGAATTGTTTTTGAGGTGACATTGTGTCTTTACAGGATTTTGCATTTTTCTGATATCAATAGAAAATACAGCAGGCATGTGTGCCTGCCAGAGATGCACAGAGCAAGATGGAGTTCAGGTGCATGGAGGTTATCGAACATTGGTGAGTAAAGCTTTTTTATATGATACAAATTTGTTGTGGAAGCTTGAGCTGTTCATGAATATAAAGCTTTTCAATTTGTGAACTGCTGGCATGTTAGTGATTAAGTTTCTCTGATTTGCCCAAACCCAATCTGATATATCAAATATGAATTGTTAAATTTATAGAAAATATATTTAACAAATCTCTACTAACGGCGTGCTTTCCAAGTGACAATTATTATCTATATTACACAAAATACAACATGTCATCCTCACAGTGCCATCTTAAAAGGTAACTGAACATTACATGATCTAAAAGTAGTTTCTTTTCTTGGAGATTCTACATTGCACTACTCAACACATACAATCTGGAGTCTCACAAGTGTGCAAAATGCAAACTGAGATCAATAGGTCATGCATGTTTTTGCTGCTCTATAAATAAGTAGCAGCTGCTGCTCCAGAAAAAGAATATATATCCTTTAGGGCCAAAAATTGAGGAAACTTTGAAAACCGAAAGAGATCATTTGTGGTGGCCGACCCTCATAGCCAAACAATATGGTATCCATATCATTATTCCTCCCCTGGTTATCCATATCTCTGATTGAAAAATCTAAATCACATACATACACTTGGTAGTACTCAAGCGTCAGCCTCGGAGGTGTAGCTGATACAAGGTGCATGCTTTGAGTTTCTTCATTTGGGCTTAACAAACAAAAATGTGTTGTTGTGTTTGATAATATAAGGTGCATGCTTTGAGTTTCTTCATTCGGGCCTAACAAACAAAAATGTCTTGCTGTGTTTGATAGGTTGTGTTGTCTGGGATTTCGTGTCGTACATGTAATGCACAAACAAGGAGGTTGCAGAACTGCAGACATCGGGGCATGGCATGCCCCATTTTTCTGATAGCTAGCCTCCCTGTAATAAGTGGAACAGGTGCAACTCTAAGGTATAGTTAGATTACATTGCTTTTGGGTACATTCTCGATTCAGTTCAGTAGAAAATTGTTAGTAAAAAACTAACTCAATGTCTATGATATGAATTGATAGAAACCACTTTTGAGACTGTGTGGTTCGGAGACCCCTGGGTTCAAGCAATTCTGTAGATTTGAGTGGACCCCCGACTGTCCCCTACGTTCCTTTGCTATTGATATTCTGTATTAATCATGCAGTTTTAGTGTACCCAAGAAATGGTCTTGACTATATTTCAGTATCCTGTTCAATGTATTACAGCATTTCAGACGTAGTTAATTGTACTAGAGGAGTACATTTCCTAGAATTTATTTCCACCCATTGCTGCTTCTAAAGTCATATAGTATTTTGAGACCTTGTTGAAATGACTTGCGTTGTTTGAGGGGGGAATGAGATATAATATTTTGTTTTGAAACAACATAGTGTATATAGTATTCTGGTTGTTACCGTTTCAAGAAACATTGTATTTTTGCTTTTACCTTTTCAAGAAACATAGTCTTTCAATAAACTTACAGTAGATATATATTCTTGGTGCAACAGATTCCTGTCAACTAGGTTCTTTCGATGAACATAGTAGAGATGATAATTTCTGGTAGTTTCAGTGCAATCTCCAATTAATTCCTTCTCTCTTTAATTGATGTGAAGGTAACATGTTGCAGCATCGCCTCTTTGAAAGTTCCTTATGAAAGTCCTTTTGGATCATGTTTGTAATGGGAAGGGTGAAGCTAAAAATTGTGATGGATCCTAGAAGCAGTCTGACACATATTGGAAGGCCTTTCATGCTGAGATTTTGCAAGTCTGCATGATGTGCAGAGAGCTGCCGATTTGGTGATGCAGAGAGTGATCTTGGCAATTGATGCTGCAATGGTGGTGCAGGCTGTGACCTCTCCGGATTTTGATCAATCATCTGTGAGCGGCCTTATTTGAGAGCTTAAGAATCTTTTAGCCAATAACTTTGTTGCTTTTGCGGTTGTTCAGAACCCTCAATTCTTGTAATCTGAAAGCCCATAACTTAGCTGCTTTTGAGCAGGTTTCACTAACTTATCCGGTGTCGGACAGTATTCCGGATTGTATTCGGTCGCTTTTTGATAGCTACAAGATAAAGATACCAGTGTTAATGTCATTTGTTTGTGAATTTGTATTTCTTTCATTAGTCGTTGATATATATATTTTTTATTTTATAATTTATTTTTTTAAGATGTCACCGTAGCGTTAGCACGGGCATTATACTAGTTACTACTATGTTGTTAGCATTTTTTGTCAACGTCTTGGAAAACGAACGATTCATGTATTTGATTATACTCTAATGTACAGATAATCCTACGCTAGTCTGCTGTAAAATGATCTGATCCGGTAGATGGATGCAGCACACCGATCTGCTGCTAAATGCCGCCATGGATTAGCACCCAAGCCAATATTTAAGTCACCATTGTAGCATTATATATTTTGCATTAATTATCTGCTGGACGGGCGGCATTCACTACAAGAGGAGTCTTGGATCCATGATCCGGCAATGACTACAGTCACCATTATTTTGTATCTTCTTTTAGTTTTGTATTAAATTCGCCAAGTTTTTTTACCATGCTTGAAATTTCCTCCTATTTCCTCCCATTTTCTCCATAAAATTTTAATTATTTTCGTAAAGGGTATTTTCGTCATTGCGCGGTAAAACTCCCCCATCCAACCCCCTCCCCTCCCCCAATCGAGCCCCTCCCCGATCCGCCTCCTCCTCGCCTAGGATGCCGCCGCCCTCGCCCTGCTCTCCACCCTCGACCGTGCAAGGCGCCAGCCGGCCCGCACCGCGCTTCCTGGCTCCTCCCTCAGATTTTTGAGATGAGCTTCCATGTCCAGATTATAAACAGTACTAAGATAGTTCTGTAATCCAGTGTGTGCTGTGCTGAGTGAGTTTAATCAATAGGTGTTTAAGCTCCAGTCATTTTATGGAGACCATCAGAAACTGAATTCGTAAGTGAGAAGTGCCATGTTACCCATGATGATCACCATCTGTATGTTGTATAGTATCAGTAGCGGGTGCTGTAAAGAGAGAGTTCAGTTTGCTCGGTTTTGACAGGCAGCTCCATGACTCGGGGAATAAATAAATGACAAAGGTGCTGATTCATATTAGAATGTGGGCACGCAAAAGAATTGTTTAGTTAATAACACAATAATTGAGTTTGTGTTTACCTCTATGTATGCTTGCAGTCTCAAGTGCAGTTGTTAATAGAGAAGCTACAAGAATATCCGGGGCATTCTGCTGTTGAAGTTTCTACTATAGATAGCTTTCATGGGAGGCAGCTTTTATGTGTGTGTGTGTGTGTGTGTGTGTGTGTGTGTGTGTGTGTGTCTGTGTCTGTGTCTGTGTGTTTTCCTGTTGATAGGTTGTCTATGTGTTTCATTTTGACGTATATCAGATAGAAGCTTCCTTATTCCTATGTTTCAATGAAGCACTGAGAAATCTGTACGCATGATTGAAATCTCCACTTGGTCTAGCTATATGCACTTGATTCAAATTTTTCTTATGTTTGGAGAAGAAAGTGTTATTGTGCATTCAGGTTTGTAAATTTTGAGATATGACATGTTTGGGACAGTGACCTGGACTGCGTTCCAGTTGTCAAGGTGGGCAGCGACCATTCTTTTCTTTTTTTTTAAAAAAAAAAAAAAAACTATTTCTATCCTATTTCCTGATCGATCCTGCGTCTAGAGATGAAGCGCCCAGCTGACTATGCGCGCAGACTGATCAGCAGCTGCACATCTAATTTTAATAAAAAGATTGTTGTATTACTCTTGATTAGAAAAAAGTAATACAGAAACGGAATTACCGCTACTTTATTTGGATTCATAATTGTCTCAGTTTTGGAGGAAATGAGGAGCAATTTGGTGCATATGACCCACGGACCATAGAGATGACAATTTCCTTCTGTTTCCTCCCTACCATTTCCTCCCATTTCCTTTGGTCTTTCTTGCCATTGAATCGGTCAATGTGAGCCATCGAAATTATCCCCAAAAGCTGTAAAATTTCTCTAATTGTTATATTCGTCTCACTCAATAACTGTTATAAAATAGTACTATGGTACTGCAAAAATTCGTGGCCCTAGATTTTTCACCATTTCCTTTCAGTCTTAGATTAATTCCATCCTTCAGTTGCATAGCAACTAATTGAATGCTAGGCGTAAAATCCAATGGAAATCCAATGGACGTACGTGATATTAGGCCGGTATAGAAGGTTTCTAGTGACCTGTATTTTTTTAAAATTCTTTCACGTATCCTAGATATTTTGTATAGACTTTGCCTAAAAATTAGTGAATGTCAGTTCATGCCATGCGAAAATATACCTTTTGAATTTCTGTGTTATTTACTTGGTTAGTAGGTTGTGGCAAATACAAATGAATTTAGATAATCTTTTTGTGATCCTAGGATACCGAAAATTAAGTAGGGCAATCAAGCCCCAACTTTGATAAAAATTCCATGGTATGGCGAAACATTGTGCTGACTGTGTTTGTAAGTTTTACATAGGTAGATCTCCTCAATGCCTCTTTTGTTTTTTTTAGAATTCCTCAATGCTTCTGTTGATCTATAAAACTAGAGAAAACCGGAGAAGTCAAGTTAGATTGTTCTTTTTTGTGCAAAGTCAAGTTAGATTGTTTAGCAGGATTTCTTTGCGATCGTCATGGCCCAAATAAACTTTGATCATGTGCCTGTTACTGCATATTGGATGCATTATACGTTTTGTGACAAGTTTTCATTTCCAGAAAAACAATCCGTCTTGACTTTGTCTGGGTTTACGTGGGCCAATTATTCGGCCCAATTAACACTTCCCCACCCAGCAAGCGGATACAAACTCGTTTCTGGCCCTGCCTGCTGGGCTCGTTCTTGTGGAACGGAGGAGGAAGCAAGGATGGCCCACGCGGCAGAAAACTCGTTACATGGGCTTGGGCCCAGAGTGGCTGCAGTGTGTATTAGCACCCTCGCAGCGCGACCCTGAGAAATCAGCTCATGCTCGCACAGATTTACAGGCTATTTGCCGATCAGGCAATTGCGATTGAGAAGCGTCTCTCCGATGAGAAGCACATCAGCGATGTCGACACTGCCATGGAGAAGCACTTCACGGACTCTGAAATCGCCATCGAGCACCACATCGTGGACTCGCAGATCCATCAGCAAGCGCGGGTGTCCGCCATCGAGGCTGTCTCCAACAAGTTGCAGAACTGCAGCATCGAGACATGGGAAAACTAACCAAGCACTGCGACCGTTTATTGACGCTGCTGCTTCTTCTTTCCCCTTTTTTTTTTTTTTTTTTTTTTTTTTTTTTTTTGAGAAAATCCATTGACGTCGCTGCTACTTCGCCCTGGCCGGGTCTGATGCCCGTTGAGATTGTGACTACGTTTAGTTGTTCTGCTTTTTGGTTGGGCCCAACAATCCCTCTAGGCCTCTACTGGGATTTTCTCTGGTAGTTTACCCCTACCAAGTTCTTTTCCAGCCCGAGAAGACGCTAGGCTGCCTAAGAAAAACGAAATTGCAGGTCAAGCACATACATCGAAGAGGAGAATACCAAAGACAGTTTAATCAATTCGTTTGTGAACAGAAGCAGAGCAGAGTTGGCCCAGTAGTAGGGCTAGCGAACGAGAGACGTGGTGCCCAAGGTTTTTTTACTGACCATTTAGGCCGAACCGCCAGGCTCGGTTCGGTTTACGGACGGTTTGCATGATTCGGCGATAACCGTGAAGTTTGAATTTGAATTCAAACTTCGCTTGGTTCCGGTTTCCGCTCGGCTTTACCGAGTGGTTTGGAGCGGTAACCGATCGGTTTGAGCGGTAACCGTCGGTAAGGTGGTAAACCGCTTGGTTTTTTCAAAATTCAAATATAAATTTTTTAAAAAAATACTAAAAAAATTTCTAAAAATACTTCATGATTTATAGAATCCAATGATGTCAAAATTTTTTAAATTTGAGTGTGTTTAGTATGTTTTTCGACCTTCATGATTTAATGGGCCTTAACGGGCCGGCTGTGTATTTTTTTCTTTTTCTTTTTTTTTTCAAACTTCTAAACGTCTAAATAAATACTAAACGAACTCAAATTTGAAAAATTTTTACACCATTGGCTTCTATAAATCATGAACTATTTTTAGAAATTTTTTCAGTATTTTTTATGAATTTTTTAGCATTTTTTAAATTTTAAATTTGAATTTGGGGAAAACCAAACCGGACCGGACGGTTCGGTTAGACGGTTACCGCTGTAAACCGCGTAAACCGACCGGTAGAAAAGACCCTGGTGGTGCCTATGGCTGTAATTTTCTCTCTTCCTCTCGTGCATGCATATTAGCCCGACAGAGATGAAACCAAAGGACCAGCAAACTCTGGTAGTCATGCAACTTCCTGTTCTAAGGCTTTCAGTTTGCAAAACAGAGAAACTGTGCTGCATCATGCATAGTAAACTATGCTTGCCTTCATTTTTATTTAAACATAGATGAAACTGAAACCCAGTATATATGCATATAGGTGCCATGTTATAGCAAATAAATGCTATTCCAATGCATCAACCGTGGAGCCACTGCAAGAGCTAACCAGAGAACAAAACACAGAGCACAAGTTTATTCCTTGATGCAGAGTTCACCCACGCATGAATAGAGCCAATCCTGCGAGCTAACCAGGCAACGCACGAATACATCACATAATACTCCATCTGTTGTACACGACAAGAAGCTGATAATACTCATCAAGCAGGCAATGTATGTAACACACAAACAGAGCCTACTGTATTTCAGTCTGTCGGTTACTGAGACTCATAATGACTGATAACTAAAAGCCTGCGACCAAACCTATGGATAAAATGCAGCAGTAGTAATCAAGAAAAAAAAAAAAATACGGTGTCTACTCCTTTGGATGTCGTAACATATATCGAGAGAAGCTTTGGCGACAACAACAAATAAAATCGACGGTGACAATACATGGGTTTTTTTCAATTTAGCGAAGCAAAATTTATGTCCCTAATTTACATGCACGTAGTACATGATACATTTGAAGCGACAAAAATAATAAAGAAAAAGAGCAAGCAGGTAATCAGTACCAGCGGATATTTATTATTATGAAATGTCTGAAGCAGCGATAGCTTGAAACTTTGAAGATCAATCCATGAGAATGCATTGCATTGGACAGCTACAGCAGCAATCTTGTTGCATCAGCAACTCTGTTAGGATCCATATTCCAGACGAATCAAAGATCCACATGTTGCAGCAACGAATCTGGGAGAGAGCAGATAAAACGGAGTCAAGGCGCAAACTCTTGAATGATCAGCACGTTGCATTAACCAATCAAAGATGTGTGTGTGTGTGTGTGTGTGTGTGTGTGTAAATAAATAAATTAATGGGGCAGCTGAAATACGAGACGAAACAGAAAATGCAATTGACGGTACTGAAGACAAGGCCAAGGGAGAGAGATCATACGTGCACCATCATCATTATGCGATGTCAGAGCAAGCTAGCTAGCTGTAGCTAGCTGCAGGGTCTCCTCCTTGTCCTCTTCATTTTTATCCGATCGCCTGTAATTGGATTTGTTTTTCGTTAGAACAAGAACAACGGTGCTCAAGCTTAAATGGATGGGATGGAATTTAAGCGATTACCTCTTCATATAGTCTTCCCCAGAGTATTCAATTTGGAGTGTGGGGCGGTTGGGATGGGCTTTAATTGCATCCCCTAGTGCAGCCAGTCTCTCCACATAGGGATAGTCAGACCAGAACATTACTTTGACTTTGCGAATTGACGGGAGATACTCCAAGCCGAGGTCCCCACAGCTGACGTCCTCGCTCTGCATTAATTCCTTCACATGGACATAAAACTGAAGCTCCTCAAGGCAAGGCATAATAACTACTCTGCTGTCGTCTTTCTTCTGACACTCTCCACTGGCTACAAACTGGACCACTGACCAAGGCAACAGCAAGGATCTCAACTTCTGGAAGCAGCCATCTGTTTCAATGATAATACTAGTTTGTCTCTGGCAATCTGATTTGAGGTAACAGAGCTCGGGCAACCCACCCAGTGAATTGAGACCCTGCTGATCCAAATCAAGCACATCTATCTCCAAGTGGGAGAGGCTAGGAAGATGTGCTGAACTAATCCCAGGAAGGCAACTTGGAGAAATAGACAAGATGAAGAAACAAACATCGCAGATCACTAGAGGGCACTAATGCATCCCAGACATTCATATTAACACTATGAAAAATTGAATCAACCACTGTTAGATGTTGCATCTTCTTGAGTTTGCTTAAAGACTGCACCAAATCTATCTGCATGTTGTCATCCATATTCCAGTCACTAATGTAAAGCTTGAGCACCCTGAGTTCAGACAGGTTGCCTAGATCCTTCACAAACTGCCTCTGGAACTCCTCACTGTCATCATGTCCTCCTATTTGTAGCTCCTCTAGTGCAGTCAACTTCCCAACTAATAATCCAACTGGCGCACTGGTCCGCGGAGCACGTAGGCACACTAGCTGAGTCAGGTTGCCAATGCTACACGGCAATTCTAGGATTGCAAATTCATCCAAGTCCAATGTTTGCAGAAACTTCAGATCACCTATTTCTTCCGAGAGCTTCAGAATAATCCCTCCACCTCGTATCCCTAGGTACCTCAAATGGAGTAGATTTCCAATTTTCTCAAGGATGTGGCATCCTTCTGTGAATGTGCAGCCCTCCAAAGCTAGTACACGGATGAGTTGTAACCTAGGATGTAAGGACCACTTACAAATGCGACAATCCAAAACAATAAATGACCTCACATGGGGTAGGTTTGCATTAGTAGTATCCCAGGAGAGATCTAGATCTCTGTTTTTGAAGACTAACCGACGTGTGTGGCTTTGTGACAATGCTCCATCAACATTGACAAAGTTTTCCAGATGTGATATTGAAACAATGAGATCAAGCACCATATCATGAACATGACAACCATCTATGATGCCATAGACTTCCGAACCCACTGCATGGATCAAGCTTCTATTTATAAGGTCATGGAAGTATTCCTCTCCTACCTCAAACAACCCACGTCCTGGTTTCTTCTTGACAAAGCCTTCACCTATCCACTTCCATATTAGAGAGTCCTTATTAATAATAGTGTCTTCTGGGTATACACTTAGATACAACAAACAAGTCTTTAGATGAGAAGGAAGGTCATAGTAACTAAGAGACAGTATATGCATAGTGTTTTCCAAATGCCCATCATCATTATCTTGATAGAAACCCGGTGAGTTGCACACCTCAATCCACTCTTTTCTAGATTTACCCAATAACAGACTAGCCATAGTGATGATAGCCAATGGTACACCACCACACTTCTTTAGAATCATAACAGATAACTCAACTACGTGATTAGTAGGACAATTTTCTTCACAACCAAATAATCTTGTATAAAATAACTTCTTGGAGTTATCCTGTGAAAGTGGTTCTAGCCTGTAAACCTCATCTGCTTGTTTGGCAACTTCAAATTTACGAGTAGTTATGATAATTCTACTCCCACAAGTGTTCTCCACAAGTGCTAATTTTATTGTTTCCCAAGATCGAGGCTCCCATATGTCATCAATAACAACAAAATACCTATCCATATACCAAAGTGCAAGAGGCATGAGATAAAAAGCTGAAAAAGCAATACATGTTGCCAGCCAATGAACTGATCACAAAACTAACTATAATATTAAGAGTTATGAATGTGTCTCTGTAAAAATATAACTACTCAGTTGCCACAGTTTTAACGATGAGTCTATGGATTGTAAATTTTTTTCTTTTTGCGAAAATCTATGGATTGTAAATATTGACTTTGAAGAAACAAAGTTCCTACAAAAATAAAATGTTCCCTTGATATACAAAGTCATAAAGTTGTGTTTGGAAAGGTTTACATATCATGGTAATAACTTAGTTAATATTTAACTTACATGTCATACTTACTACAATAATTTATGTGGTAACACCTGTCAGTGTAAAGTATTGGCTATCTTTTTTCCTGGGGGAAAACTATGTGTACCTCTTGTTTTCAAGGAATCCTCGGAGTTCATTGAGAAGCTGCCTTTCATCCAGCTTGTCCATACTAGCATTGATGTATACAGTCTTGTCCAGATCTATGAGAATGTCCCTGAGCACTTTCCTCAGGTCAGGATTCTGGCCAACCGGAACAAAAGCGCGACAACCAAACTTAGTTTGAAGGCTGTCATACACTGCTTTGGCAAGAGTAGTTTTGCCCAATCCTCCGGCGCCAACAACAGAAACTATCTTCATCTTCTCATTTGACGAACCATTATTGCTTTCTTCAGACAACGACAGCAAGGATACGAGCTCGCCCCTTGGCTTGTCAATGCCAATTAGCTGTGTCTCCTCTCTGAACATAGCCACAAGGCGAGGATCAACCATTGTTGTAGTTGCAGGCTTGGCCACAATATCATCGGCTCTGTACCTACGGTGCCTTTCAGCAACCTCCTCTGCTTGCTCATTGATTGTTTTGATCATCCCAGCGATCTGATGGTGAGCCTTGCTCTTGCTGAACAGCTTACCAATCTTCTTCGCAACACGTTTGAGCTTGCTTGGGCCCGGGTCCTCGTTGCGACTGTCAACGCGCACAAGGAAGGTATCGAGGATGTCCTCCACGTTGTAGGATAGCTCCCGGACATCACGCGCCCAGATCTTGACCTCATCGTCGAGCTCATTGGGTGGCACCTGCGCCACCTTGCGGAGGACGGTGTTCATGCTCTCCAGGTCGCGTGTGAGAGCCAGGATCTTCTTCCTCACTCCAGTCTGCAGCTTGTACTCATCGCTGAGAAGCTTGCCGAGCTTGAAGATGACGTTGGCCATGGGCCCCATTACGGAAACCATGGCCATGGCTCGATTTCTGCAAAATGACAAGCGTAGCGTTTAGGAGGCGTCCGCTACTTGAGCAAGGAGAGAAAGCCTCTGGGATCTTACCTGCGTCGCCTGGAAGGGAAGGAGCCTGATTCCACCGAGTTGGCGGCCCGTGCAGAGAGGAAGAGGAACCCAGCAGCCGCGCGCATCAAGTTGGTCGCGGCAGATTTCGGAGTTCTGCAGTGGAGGAGGAGACCGGCAACGGAACTTGAAGCATGGAGTCGGCGACGCGAGTGGAGGGGTCCGGCTGGCGCGCGCAGCATAGGATGCTGAGAAACATCTTTATAGCGAAAATAGGATGCTAACATTGTTCACTCACCTGCAGGGAACAGAACAAACATCTTTATAGCGACACGTATAAAGATGGACGCAGGTGCTCGGCATCATCTGGAGTGGAGCATCTTGCCCGGCGGACGGCGCGTCGTCCTCTGCTGCGGCCCCGGCAATAATGTTTTCGGCATCTCAGCTTTGCATAATTGGCATGGGCCACTGCATAAAGTGCTCTTGCGCGTGAATTGATCCGGCTGCCGCTGCTTGTGAGTGAAAGCTGCAGCAATGGCGCTGGCGCTGCTGGCAACTATCGCATCCGATCCCACAACCTACAGCCATCCGATCGTCGCCGCCTCTGTCAGCAGCTGGGCTACGCCAGGGACAACAAGCTCTTCTATCGTAGCGGGTCCGGCAAAGGATGAAGGCGCGGGCACGGTGGCAGATGGGCTGCGCCGGTCGGCCCGGCCACTCGGGAGAAAACTCGGTACATGGGCTTGGTGGTTGTCGTGTGTATTACTCCCTCGGCACGCGACCCTGAGAATCAGGCAACTGTGATTGACAAGCTTCTCTCCGATCAGCGCGATGCCTTGGAGAACAGGGGAAGGGTCTCAGCAACGTCCACAGAAGAAGCCACGGAGAAGCGCTTCGACGACTCCGAGATCGCCATACAGCCACGGAGAAGCCCCGTCGGGAAGCGCGGGTGTCCACCACCGACGCCGTGGCTGACAATTTTGAGAAGTGCCGCATTGGGACAGAGGAAAATTTGACCAGCACTGCGAGTGTTTGGATAGTTTGACATTTACCGGGCCCAGCTAGGCGAGAAGACGCTAGGCTAGCTAACAAAAACGAACTTTCAGGTCAAGCACATCATCAACGAGGACAATACCGAGGCCAGTTTAATCAATTCGTTTGTGTTTTTCTCTAAAGAAAAAAACAATTCGTTTGTCAACAGAAGCTGTTCAGAAGCAGAGTTGGTCCATAACTAGGACTAGCCAACGAGAGATGTCGTCGGTCGTCCTATGGCTGTAATTTCCTGTCTTCCTCTCGTGCATGCGTACATATCAGCCAGAGATGAAACCAAAGGACCAGCAAAGTTTAATAGTCATGCAACTTCCTGTTCTAAAGGGTTTCCTGTTCTAAGGCTTTCAGTTTGAAACAGAGAAACTCTACGGCATCCTGCATAGTATAGTACACTATGCTTGCCGTCGTTTATTTAAACAAAGATCGATCAAAATGAAACCCAAGTATATAAGTATATAGGTGCCGTGTTATAGCAAATAAATGCTGATTCCAATGCATGAACTGTGGAGCCACTGCAGGAGCTAACCAGAAACAGAAACAGAGCTCAAGTTTCTTCCTAGAAGCAGAGTTCACCAAACGTATGAATAAAGCCCATCATGCATGCGAACCAGGCAGTGTATGAATGCATCACATAATATCCCATTTGAAACTACTCATCAGCTGGCAATATATCAACAGGCAAAACAGAGCCCACATCAACAGAGTACTTTGTATTTCATTTCACGTGTGTCAAGTTACTGAGACTCACCGTGACTGACAACTGTCCTGCGATGAAACCTATGGATGGAATGCAGCAGTTATAATCAAGAAAAAAATATTACTGTGTCAACTCCTTTGGATGTGGTGACATATAGCGAGAAAACCTTTGCCGACAACAACAAACAAAAACGACAGTGGCAGTATATAGACGTCCTTCAATTTGGCACAACATAAGTGATGTCCTTAAATTACATGCACGTAGTACATGATATATTTGAAGTGAGAAAAAATAATAATGAGCAAGCAGGTAATCAGTACCAGCGGATATTTATTATTAATTAAGGAATGTTTGAAGAAGTGGTAGACTCAAACTTTGATGATCAATCCAAGAGAATGCATTGGACAGGTACAGCAGCAATCTTGTTGCATCAGCAACTCTGATTAGGAACCATGCTCCAGACGAATCAAAGATCGACATGTTGCAGCAGCGAATCTGGGACAGAGCAGATAAAAGGATATAAAGGCGCAAACTCTTGAATAATCGGCATGTTGCAGCGATGAATCAAAGATGTGTGTGTGTATCAATAAATTAATTAATAGAGCAGCTGAAATACGAGACAAAGCAGAAAATGGAATTGACAGTACTGAAGACAAGGCCATGGGAGAGAGATCATACGTGCACTATCATCATTATGCGATGTCAGAGCAAGCTAGCTAGCTCCAGGGTCTCCTCCTTGTCCTCTTCATTTTTATCGGATCTCCTGTAATTGGATTTGTTTTTGGTTAAAACAAGAACAGGGGTGGAGCTCAAGGTTAATTGGATGGGATGGAATTTACAGCGATTACCTCTTCAGAAGATATTTATGATTGTATTCAATTTGCAGCGTGGGGCAGTTGCGATGGGCTTTAATTGCATCCCCTAGTGCAGCCTCCAGTCTCTCCACATCATCCTCATAGGCATGGTCACACCAGAATATTACTTTGACTTTGCGAATGGATGGGAGGTACTCCAAGCCGAGGTCCCCACAGCTGAAGTTCTTATTCTGCATTAACTGCTCCATGTAGACACCAAACTGAAGGTCCTCAAGGTTTGGCATAAAAACTACTCTGTTGTTGTCTTTCTTCTGACACTCTTCACTGGCTACAAACTGGACCACTGACAAAGGCAACACCAAGGATCTCAACTTCTGGAAGCAGCCATCTGTTTCAATGATAATACTAGTTTGTCCTCTGCAAAACAATTTGAGGTAACAAAGCTCGGGCAACCCACCCAGTGCATTGAGACCCTGCTCATCCAGATCATGCACATCTAACTCCAAGTGGGAGAGGCTAGGAAGATGTGCAGAACTAATCCACGATGGCAATTTCGGGAATTCGACATCATAAAGAAACAAACATCGGAGATCTCTATAGGTGGAGGGCATTGCTGCATCCCACACATTCATAAAAACTTCACCCAAATCAAAATCCACCATTAGATGTTGCATCTCCTTGAGATTGCCTAGAGACTGCATCAAATGTATCTGCATGCTCTCATCCATAATCCACTCACTAATGTCAAGCTTGAGCACCCTCGAGTTCGATAGGTTGCCTAGATCCTTCACAAACTGCCTCTGGAACTCCTCACCGTCATTAAGTCCTCCTATCTCTAGCTCCTGTAGTGCAGTCAACTTCCCAACTAGAACTCCAACTGGCGCAATGGTCTCCAGTGCACGTAGGCACACAAGCTGAGTCAGTTTACCAATGCTACATGGCAATTCCACAAATCCACTCAAGTCCAATGTTTGTAGAAGCTTCAGACCACCTATTTCTTCTGGGAGCTTCCTCCCCTGTTCACTTTGTATCCTGATCCTCAGGTACCTCAAATGTTGTAGTTTTCCAATGTGCACAAGGTTGTCCCATCGTTCGCTCAATGTGCATCCCTCCAAAACTAGCACACGGATAAGTCTTAATCTTGAATGCAACGCCCACTTAACCATATCACACTGCAAGACAATAAATGACCTCACTTGTGGCAGGTTCACATCACTACCAACCCCGGTGAGATCTAGTTCTTTATTTTTTTGGACTCACCGACGGGCGTGACTTTGTGCTAATGTACCATCAACACTGATAAAGTTTTCCTCATCTGACATGGAAATTATGAGATCAAGCACCATATCATGAACCCGACAACCATCCATGATGCCACGGCCTTTAGAATCCACCCCTTGGATCATGCTTCTATTTATCAGGTCATGGAAGTATTTCTCTCCTAGCTCAAATAACACACCTTCTGATTTCTTCTCGACAAAGCCTTCAGCTATCCACTTCCATATCAAAGAATGCTTATCAATAAGAGTGTCTTCTGGGTATATACTTAGATACAACAAACAAGTCTTTAGATGAGAAGGAAGGTCGTAGTAACTAAGAGACAATATATGCATAGTATTTGCCAAATGCCTATCATCATTATCTTGACAGAATCCTGGAGAGTTCCCCACCTCAATCCATTCTTTTATAGATTTATCCAATAGCAGACTACTCATTGCAATTATAGCCAATGGCACACCACCACACTTCTTTAGAAGCTTATTAGATAACTCAACCGGATGATGATTAGTCGGACATTTCTCTTCACCACCAAATAATCTTGTATAAAATAACTTTTTGGAGTTCTCTTGTGAAAGTGGTTCTAGCTTGTAAACCACATTGGCCTTTTTGGCTACTTCACCTTTACGAGTAGTTATGATAATTCTACTTCCACAGTTGTTCTCCACAAGGGCTAATTTTATTATTTCCCAAGGTTGAGGATCCCATATGTCATCAATAACAACAAAATACCTATCCATACAAAAGTGCAAGAGCAATCAGAAACTAAAGTAATTATGTTGCCAAGAAGTATAAATTCTGCAGTACCAAGACTAATAATTAAATGCTCAGACACTAACATAAATAATTACTTCCTAGATGCCTCAAAATCTTTCTTAGTGGACAAGAAGCAACCGATGATAATTAATAATAATATAGTACATATGCAGGGCTGTATAAGTGTAGTAGTGCGATGGATATTGATTTTAGCAGTACTTCAATACACCCATTGTCTAGACCTTACGTTTAGAACTCTTGGGTGTGCAAAACATTTTATATATTGTGTAATAACTAATGTCAAATGCCCCTTCTTTGAAGTGGGATAAACATGGAACCTTAATTCCATTAACAAAATTAAGCATCTATTTATTTTTTGAGAATCACATAGTACAACGCAGACGCCTACAACATGCACACACAATCACTCCTATAAATTTACTCAATAGCATACCTTCTGTGGTATATACTTCAGGGTCGTGAAACTATAAATATGTTCTCAACTTAAAAACAACAATTTAAGTTAGAAACATTAGACTTCAACAATTAAAGTGAAAAAAGTTCTCAAATATTTGAGAATAGTTTAGGGTTGTCAATGTAGAATTGTTTGTTAGTTTTTTAATAATTTCCTAAACACGTCGTCACAATCATATATCTAGTATATACTAAAAAAAAGTAAGCTAACATGACATTGTTTGCTAATAAAGAAGTGTTATATGTGAAAAAAGCTATCAAGGCTTACCAAATAAAAAGAATTTCCACGATCAAACTTGCATCAATTTGATTGAAAAATATTTCTACATCTGAAACTTTTCATATTTATCCTATTTTACAGATATAATTCATCTACTATCTTCTAGGAAGTAATAAGTGAGACCCCATCTAACCTAATTAAATGATTCGTTCATATTTGAATATAACATATCAAAATCTATTTGTATCGATACATAAACTCTGTTCCTTCTAGAAGTTCAACTATAATGGTTTGGTTGCAAACAATCTTTCGTCAACATGCTAGCTTTTTTTTTGCGACGCTAGCTAATGACTATTTTTTTAGCTCCCGAGCCCAAACCATCTTTCAACACATGTCAACAACATATGGCTTGCGTTCCCTGCCGGGGTATCGAATTCGCCAACCTCTACCCATTAACCCATCTGCTGAAATCCCACTAGTAGAAAAACAATCTTTCGTCGGTGCCCAAAATGTATTTCTATATTGTGTAATAACTATTGTCAAATGCCCCTTCTTTGAAGAGGGCTAAATACGGAACCTTAATTCCATTAACAAAATTAAGCATCTATTTTTTTTTAGAATGATATAGTACAACGCAGACGCCTACAACACGCACACACAATCACTCCTATAAATTTATTCAAGTTAACAACATACCTTCTGTGGTATATACTTCAAGGTCATGAAACTATAAACATGTTCTCAACTTATTCTGTGGTATACACTTCAAGGTCGTGAAACTATAAATATGTTCTCAACTTAAAAACAACAATTTAAGTTAGAAACATTAGACTTCAACAATTAAAGTGAAAAAAGTTCTCAAATATTTGAGAATAGTTTAGGGTTGTCAATGTAGAATTGTTTGTTAGTTTTTTAATAATTTCCTTAACACGTCGTCACAATCATATATTAAAATTAATGGCCCTGTGAAGCGCATGGGCACATATCTAGTATATACTTAAGGAGGAACTGCTTGGGACACAGTGGCTCGGTGCCCCCTTTTGCCAGGCTAGGGGAGAGTATGAGGAGCGGGAAACCCTTACTCTGCTATTTATATGAGGCCAAGAGAATGGGCAGTTATGGGCTTTGGTTGGGCCTCTTATAAGGTCCATCTCCATTAATAAATTTTAGGAGGCGGTTACATTTTAACCATCTCTATAAATTAATTTTGTGAGATAGTTGAATATAACTGCCTCAGTTAATAAAAAGCGACGGCCTCGGTTAATCCCAGGGAAAAACTGAGATGGTTGAAATTTCAGACTTTTTGTAGTAGTCGAGACTAAAGGGAGGATTGGATATTGAGTCTCGGTTTATAATAGAAACTAGGACTAATTCCACCCTTTTTTGTATGCCAACCGGAGTGAAGGTTAGTTACCAATAGTGGGTGCAAACACAACTCCCAAAAAATAAAAAAATCAATGGATTTGATTAAATTTTACCATATATGCACCACTTATAAGTTATAAGATTTATCTATGCACCTCACATGGCAAGTGCACCACCCTCTATTTTGGTCTAGCTTCGCCACAGGTTACCAAGATGTGCTTGTGTGAGAAGCTTTAGTGCTAGTCTGAGACACTAATTCAGAATAAAAGTATGAATTTTAGTGCGGGTTTGAGACATGATTCCAAACTAATGGTACTCTGGTGCCAGTTTGTCTCATAACAAAACTAAACATGACACAGAACGAACTTAAATGAAAATTGTATCTTGTCTAAGGTTGATCTAATATGTTGTGTAAGTTGAGATGGTAACACACTAAAGATTTAAATGGGGGTTCTTTGGTTCAAATCACCAATACTTGACTTTTTGTTACCAAAAAAATAAACACCTCTAGTGCCTTTTTTTAACCAAATAAACACCTCTGTCCCAGTTCTAGAATCTGGGACAAAAAATCAACAGACTAAAGACTGAAAATCAACACAGATACGGCTTCGGAGCCGGGAGTACAGCTATCTTCTCTAGTAGTACTGTTAGCCACTATCGTGGTCGGTAATATTAATGATATTGATATATATGCACATCAAGGTTCGGGGAAGTATGAGAAAATATTAATATTTGCTATAATACCTAAATTTATCGCAAAAATCAGTTGATGATTATTCACACCTCTTTGTTTGAAGAATACCACGGACTTCATCGATGAGCCGCCTTTCATCTAACGTTGTGTATTTCGTACCTGTGTATTTATCCTTGTCAAGATCAATCAGAATGTCTCTTAAGACTTTCTTCAAGTCCGGATCTTGTCCAACAGGAACAAATGCCCCATAACCAAACTGAGATTTCAACTTGTCATACACTGCTTTGGCAAGAGTGGTTTTGCCGAGCCCACCAACTCCCAAAACAGAAACAATCTTCATCTTCTTGGTGTACTGGTCATCCTCCTTGTGTGACAGCATGGATATGAGATCAGCGCTTGACTTGTCGATGCCAATGATCTGTGATGCTTCTCTGTACATAGCACTAAGCCGAGGATCGACAGACCGTGATGATGCTGCAGCCTTTGCCACAATGCTGTCAATGGTGAATCTACCACGCCGGTCTGTCACCTCCTGGAGGTTCTTCCTGATCTTCTCGATGGCACCACCAATCTTGTGGCGCTCCTTGCTCTTCTTGAATAGCCCAGTCATCTTCTCTCCCAGACGTTTGATCAAACTGTCCATGTCGTTGGGCTTGCCGCTGCCCTTGACACGCACAAGGTACGTGTCAAGGATGTCCTCCATATCATAAGATTTCTCCCGGACCTCACACGCCCAGATCTTGACGAGCTCGTCAAGTTGATCTGGCCGCACTTGGGCCACCTTGCGAAGGGCGGCGTGGGCACTCCCGAGCTCCAGCCCGAGAGACCTGACTTGATCCTTCATCCCCGTCTGCAGCTTGTACTCGTCCTTGAGCAGGTCCATGAGCTTGGGGATTAGGCTGCCCATGGCTCCGGTGACCAGCCCCATCGCTCTCGAGGTAGGTTGGTTGTGTGTTTGCGTTGTGTGTTGTGCAAGAGTATGCCTTGCTTGGTGCGTGACCCCAGTCTCAAGGGTTGAATATGATGCGGAAGTCTTGAGTGATCCATCGGATAAGCCAACTCTTTTGCCCCATTAAAAAGGTCTAATAATGCATCATATGTACTGACATTATGAAACAAATTTTAAAGCATGGACGCATGTGGATTTGCCGTCAAATGTGGATCTTTGTCCGGCACGCAATCGGCAGGCATACAACCAAACGTTAACGTGCTTTGGGCTCGCTTCACTGGGTAGTCGTGTCATCGTTCCCTATGTACAGTACTTTAAAATGAGAAAAAACGTTCACCTGCTGCTGTTGCTCTGGTAGTGGTGGCATGCATCTGTATGTATATTACGGTATACGATGCCTGCCAGCTGGTGCTGAAGATACATTATATCAGCTGGGATCTGATAGAGGGCACACCAGGGCATCGTATGCATTATATTACGGTATACGATGCCTACCAGAGCAGAGTTTGGCAACTATATATACATTACATTGATTTAGTTGCTTGCTTGGTATATGGATGCGGGTGTGGATGGAACAACGATCGAGGATGGGGGGAGGGGGTGCTTTTTCGCTCCTCACCCCTCAATGAGAATTTATAAATAGATATCTACTAGGTGGACACAGAGATAATAAAAAAAAAAGAGTAAATTACACCCACAATACAACAACTTGAAAACTGGGTGTGCATTGGTCCAATAACTTGTAAAATATTCAATTTAGTGCGACAACTTGGTATGTGTGGGCCTATTAGTCCAACAACTTATAAAGTAGCTAATTCAGTGCAACAACTTGTCAAATTGGTGCATCTATAGTCCATGCATTACAACGATAACATATTGGTCACATTGTATAGCAAAGAGATGATATGTTCGGCTTGGAACAAATAATTGATAATTATGTGCTATTGATATTTGCATCACAATGGTGATATTGTTGTCCAAGACAAAAAAACGTTATTTCAAAATAAAAGAAATATTCCCCTAAAAAACGAGAGATATTTTGTATCTATGTACAAAATTATTTTAGTTGATTTTGCATTAACAAACAATGTCTATCAAACATTATGATTTTGATGCAATAACAAACAATGTCAATCATAAACAAAAGCAATATTTGTCTTTAATTTGAACTATAGTTAAAATTTCAAACATGTATTTTAAGTTTTAATAAGTTAAAGACGTCAATTAATTGATATAAGGGTATTTTTACACCGTGTGTTAATATTCAGTTATAAGTAGAACATTCCCTCAAAAAGTATAATTTGCTTCAAACTATTTGTCTTTTATTAGTCTTTAAAATAATTACATACTAGTAAGATGAAAATTTTAAAAAGACAAGAATATATGGCAAAAGCGATTTGAAAAAGATGGCATAACCCGAAATTACTATTGATCGTGGTATTAAGAGGAAAAAAATCTAAAATGCAAGCCAAATATATCGTATTTATAATGTTTGGAACATAAATGCACCAATTTGCCAAGTCGTTGCATTAAATCGAGCATTTTACAAATTGTTGGACCAATTTCAACCCGCATGTCAAGTTGATGCACTAGATTAAGTATTTACAAGCACCCACCAACCAAGTTATTGTATGGTGCATACTATTTACTCTAACTAAAAGAACACTATAGTGGAGAGCTATAAGAGATATGAGGGAGTTGTTTCTATGAGATCGCTCATGCTAAACTAGCTATTATTTGGAAGTCGCAAGCTTTCTTTTTTAACAAGATTTGTCAATCGTTGCCTATTTGATCTCTCTTTAATAGACAAATAGATTTTTTTCTAAACTAGCTATTTGGAAACCTTTGTGGACACCCTCATTCTTGTTGTGTTACTTTAGATCTCGGGGAAAGACACTCGTCAGGAAGACGCCTTGAGCGACAGTCATGGTTCCGCGACCAGCGCTAGGGGGCATCTCCTTCCTGCAGTTGAGATTGATTGTATATTGTTCAGCATGCATGCAGAGATCGGGCATCGTAGTTTACCGTCACGAGTGTGGCCGGTGTACTCACGTGGCCGGCAACATGCACTACAGATTGCCGTTGTGGCCGACAACACAATTTTTTGTGCTCAGCAGTGTACATCTCAAAAGATTCGTTTCCCTGCCTAGTCGTCATTCAAATGACCTAGCTAGTTCATTGGATTTTCCTGCTTTCACTGTGGGGTTTCAGACCAGCTGAGTATACCCAAACCAAAACAACGCAGCATCTCCTCGTGGATAGCGAGGCCGAGGTTGCACGGTCACCCAACCTGTGAATAGGCTGGCACGTGCTGCCGTCTCGTTCGGCGCGCCTATTGGCAGTCTTGTTCAGGGAATATTTGGGTGTTATGTGCCCTTGGCCAGCGGCATTGGTTGGAGCCGGCTGGGTCGAGGTTGGTGTTCTAAAAGAAAAGGGTGTTCTCCGGGGTACGGGATTCTTTCGTTGGAACCAATAAATACCCGTGGCAAAACGCTGTTAGTTTCATTTAATTTGTTGCTTATATTGCATTTGGGTAATCATCAGCGTTTGTCATCGGAACGTACCAAGCAAACTGCAATATGTTTATATGATGTGTACTGGAAACGGTACAGCAAGATCATATACACCCGAACACGATTGTTGTTTCTGTGTAGTGCAGTGACAGCATGCCTGCTCGAATAGTGCTGTCCATGCCATGCAATGCAATGCAACGAAGAACCCATCAGCTCGGTGGCACGTTCAAATATTATTGGAGGTCTAAAGAGCTGTGGTAAACTGAAACCCTGTAGAGAAAGCCAAGATGGATATATGTGGATGCATAGAGATTCAGAGAGCATGATCATGTACACCCGAACACGATGGCTGTGTGTAGTGCAGTGATACCATGCATGCTGGAATAGTGCTCCATACCAACAATGCAATGCAATGCAACGAATAATCCATCAGCCTTTGCCGCGCCTGAAGATGCCAGCGGTCACCGCCGTCGTGCTGTTGCATAGTGGAGGCAGGAACTGCAGCCAGCAGTCGCACTGGTAGTAGGAACAGGTGGCCTTGGCCGGCCGCAACGACCAGTAGGTGATCGTGGTTCTTCATCTGAAGAGTGAAGACGACGCTGTTGAGCTGGCCTCGCAAACGCCTACACCACCGCGTTGAGCTGGCCTCGCAAACGCCTACACCACCGCGGGTCCGATGCCGCCTTTGTCAGCCGCACGGCTAGGCCAACGGCAACAGGCTCTCCTACTGGAGCTTGTCCGGAGGGAGAAAACTCGTTACCTGGGCTTGGGCCCAGAGTGGATGTCATGTGTATTAGCGCCTCGCAACCCTGAGAATCAATCAGCTGATGCTCCCGCAGATTCACAAGCTATTTTCCGATCAGGAAATTGCGATTAACAAGTGTCTCACCGAACAGCGCGAAGCGCTTTGCTTACTCCGAAATCGGGATCGAACAGCATGTCGTGGATTCAGAGATCGGTCACGAAGCGCGGGTGTCCAACATGGAGGCCGTCTCCGATAAACTGGAGAAGTGCCGCACCGAGATTGGGAAAACTAACCAAGCACTGCGACCGTTTGGTGATTGACGCAGCATCAACATCGCCGGTTCTGAATACCGAGGCCAGTTTAATGAATTTGTTTGTGAACAGAAGCAGTTCAGAAGTAAGAATGGCTATAATTTCCTCTCTTCCTCTCGTGCATGCATATTAGCCAGAGATGAAACCAAAGGACCAGCAAACTATGAGTCATGCAACTTTTTGATCCAAGGGTTTCAGCTTCTGAAACGGAGAAACTGTGCCGCATCCAGCATAGTAAACTATTTTTGCCGTATTTATTTAAGCAGAGATCAAACTGAAACCCGATAAACCTAGCAAATATGTATATATGGTTCCAATGCAATAACTGTGTAGCCCTTGCAAAAGGAATCCAGTCATCAGAATCTGAGCTCAGGTTTCTTCATAGAAACAGAGTTCACCCAACGTATGAAAACAGAGGTCATCATGCATGCGATCCAAGAAATGTACGAATACAATTCCACGGTAAAAACTTGAAAATACTGGAATACGGTAAAAGTGTATAGCAAATAATGTTGATGTAGAGCTACTGCAAGAGCTAACAAGAAAACAGAAACAGAGCTCAAATTTTCATACTAGAAGCAGAGTTCACCCAACGTTGAATAAAGCTCATCCAGCATGCGAACCAGGCAATGAACGAATACCATACATCACGCCCTATTCCATCTGTAGTACACGACAAGAAGCTGAAAATACTCATGAAGCAGGCTATATATGTAACACACAAACAGAGCCATATTCATCAAGCAGAGTAGGCTTTGAAGCTTTCTGCATTTCAGTGTGTCTGTTACTGAGACTCGCCGTGACTGAAAATTTGCCTGCGAAGAAACCTATGGATGGAATGCAGCAGCAGTAATCAAGAAAGAAAATACTGTACTGTGTCTACTCCTTTGGATGTGGTAACATATAGCGAGAAAAGCTTTGGAGACAATAACAAATAAAAACGATGTTGACAGTATATGTGGAGGCGTCCTTCAATTTAGCACAAGATAATTTAGCACGTAGTTCATGATACATTTGAAGTGAGAAAAACAACTAAAAAAAGCAAGCAGGTTCTCAGTACCAGCGGATATTTATTATTATGAAATGTCTGAAGCAGCGGTTGGACCTCCTCAGTAGCACCCCAACAGGCTAGGTTTGAACCCCTATAGGGACCAATTTCTAGGCTTGGTTAAAAAAATAGAAAAATAGGCAGGGGCATAACTATCGGTGGTTAAAAAAACATTATTATCAAGATAATAAAAAATATACTGATGCTCAATTAGGATTGCTAAAAAATATATCGAAGCTAAATTATGATTTTGTTAAAACTAATTTGTGGGAAGTGATCAAAGGACATTAAAATTTAAATAAAAATTATAACATAAGGTCAAGAAGTATCATATCATGTACATTGTATGAGATAAATTAAATTTTAATTATGGGATCTCCTCAATGTCCCCATGATCTAGGCAAATGTCCGTCCTTCCATTCATTCGATGCGGCTTGATTGATCATCGGTGGTCGGTGCACGACTGGATGCTTCCTCCATGCGTATGCTCAAGTGCCAGATGAAATTTTTTCACCTCATTTAGCAGTTGATATATTTTCTTGTTCTTGGATTTTAGGGTATTTTTTAGTTGCCAGGGTACAAATGTAGTCCACCTCGTCGGCGTCGGGTAGTGCGTGCTTGTCGAAGTAGTTAAAGTTGGCTTCGCGTAGTTGGAACGTCAGCCTGCCTTCCCGCGTCGTCATTATGTCGACGGCGCCTGCCATAGCAGTTTTGAATTAGATGGAGTCAATGCAATGTTGCCTGCCACATAGTTGTCCACCAGCATTCCGATAATCCGATTTGTTGTTAGCACAATTGACTAAGTATTGGTTCTGCGTGATCATGTAAGTGGCTAGCCTTAAGAACACACGTGAGCAGAAGTCTTATCAGAGTGATGCAACCTTAACAATACAACAGAAGTTTCCTAACATCAAATTGATGTGTAATATACTCTTAAATCTTGGTCCACTAATCGCCCATTCAACTCTGTTGCTGCAAAAGCCTTATCAGCGCATTATTTTCTAAGTTTGCTTGATTTTGTGTCCATTGTGAGTTGGCCTGTTCAATGAACTCGAATTATTGTGGGTAACAATACACAACTTCAACTTGGCACTATCAAATTCTAAAGCAAGCATCAAGGTAACCGGTGTGTACATATTAGGTGTAGAGCTGTATGCACAAGGTCAAAGTCACCGTGGGAATAATCATAGGTGGTTTTTTTTTTCTTAAAAATGGGATGGAGATGCAATGCACTGTATTTTGTAAGCTGAAAAGGACGTAAATGGTTTTGATTGGGATATATGAAATTATATTTGTTTTTTTTGGGGGAATATGAAATTATAGTCGTACCAAGTGGTCATGAAGCCCGAAGGTCTGACTTATTCAATATCACTGTCAGGCAACTTCCTCCAATCTGGGCCTGCGAATCAGAAAATTGGGCTTGAGAGTCCCCTGGTCTTATATTGTGGCCCGGTTATTTTTCCGATCCGGCCTCTGGCCCATTATCTTGACCTGGCCCAACTTAATGCTGGTATCAGCATCAGTAGTCGCTTCACTTTCTTTGACGATTGACCGTTGTGGGAAAATTTCTTCATGGCTACTTGAATTATTCGACACTCATCAGGTTGCTCTGGGCTTTCTGACCGTCGTGTCAAAAACTATGCAGTCTCATTTGTATGTCAGCTCATCAGCTGTTGTCATCGGAACATAGCAAATAAACTGCAATTTGTATGTTTGTATTATAGATATATGGTGAAAGAAAGAGGAGCTTTGCATCCGAAAACCCTGACAAGACATAAAAAGCAACGACAACACATAAGTGTGCCTGTTTTAATTTTGCACAACATAAATGACAGAAAATTGCGTGTACTGACCAACATACATGACCAGATAAGAGGCAGCAAGCCATCGATCAAGTACACCCAGACACAATGTTTGTGTGTAGGCGACTAGGCGTGGCCATCGATGTTGATTGCAGAGTTTATGAAACTGTATCAACTGCAGTGGAGACACCAGGTGAGCAATAGGTAGGCCACTGGCGAAGATCTCGGTTGGCTGAGGCCGTAGCCGAAGTGATGGAGATCCTACCGAGTACCTATACGTGTATGCAAACGAAGGAAATTTCCAATAAAAAATCAGAGTTACCTAACAAAAATAATAAAAAAACAGAGTTTACAGTTTTATTCTTCAATAATCACCAATTGCCGGTAGGGACTAATAACAGGTTAACTAGATGCATGACAAATCGAATTGATAAAGTGACGGAAAAGAAAACAAGCGAGCAGCAGCATATAACTAGACTATGAAGACGCTCAGAAATAAGCCATGATGGCAACATACATGGCGGGATAAAAACTAGAAATGCAACACCTCGGCATGATCAAATATTATTGGAGTCCGAATGCCGGGGGTAACCAGAAACCTTGGTCAAATCAATAGTAGATTAATTGACAGAGATTCAGATAGCATGATCACATATACACTAGAACACAATGTGAGTGTAGTTGTGGCAATCGATCCGTTGAATCATTGATCGCAGAGTTTATGAAGGTGGATCACGCACACAGGAAACACTGGGCATGTACGGGGCTGCAGCTGAATCAACCACATTAGAGATGCGAGGTGGAGACCTGACGCAGTGAGAAACGCCCCATTGGCGAATATCTCGCAGATGAACTTGTTGTAGGTAGTGGAGATCCTTCCTTTAGCTGGTACATGTACACAAGAAGGAAGTTGCATCAGTAGCAAGAAACTCAGAATTTGTATGAGGGACAGCCAACTTGCTTTCAGAAAATATGCAAACATAGTCTATCTAGGCAAATAAAAAAAACATAGTTGTTCATTGACCAGTTGCCGTTGTGAACATAGTAGAATCCATGTCATTGTAGTATAGTATTTATGCCAGAACCAGAATGCATGCATCAGATTGTTGGACGGGCTACTTTAAGCGGTGTATTAATAGAACATTTGTTATATTGAACGAGCAAGAGATCTGGGGAAGGAAGAGGACTACGTACATGCACAGCTGCATCCACTCATCATGAACTCTGATATCAATATTGGGATGGTTGGGATGGGCACGTGCCTCGTTCCTCAGCGCATCTTTTACTTTTGTCACCACCTCTTCACTGACTCTATCCTCTACATCAAGGCGAACCCGAACAGTCTGTAGGGAAAGTGTTGACGCTAAAACTAGGTCAACACACCGGGAAGAGAGCTAGATCGCTCGATGTAGGGCAAGCCGAATACGGGATCGGCCGGCGCACAGTAGATGTAGGGCAAGCCGAATTCGGGGATCGGCCGGCACCTAGTAGACGTCCAGACCTGGACCTTGTGCCTCCAGCGATGAGCGCGATACGCAAGACACATCGCCGGTGGAGCCTCGTCGGGAGCGCGATACGCAAGACACGCCGACGAAGTCTCTTGAAACCCGAAACCCCACACGCCGGGACGGACCCGTATGTTGAGGCTTATGGTGCAGCATGTTGAGGCTTATGGTGATTCATTACTAGTGGTTCAACAAGTTAATGGAGAGTGTCAATGTTTAAATGAATCGTTACGTTCTTGCCTTGATACTTGTCTAAATTATATTTCCAAACTTGATGAATTTAAAATTCAGCATATTCCTAAACATGAGAATCAAAAGGCTAATATACTAGCTCAACAAGCATCCGGCTTTAATGTTAGTAAGCGAAATTTTCATATACAAGCAAAGCTGATGCATGAAGATATCAATTTTTGTTGTGCAGGAACAAATAAATTGGCTCAATCGACTATGACAGTCGGATTTGCCAATTTTGCTGAGGCATATGCTACTGACACAACAAATGATGCCTCAAATCGGTCTAGTTCTGATTCTAATGATTCTAATACCGATTTAGAGGATTGGAGGACTCTCATAATGAAATATTTACAGGATCCTAATATTAAGGTTGAAAAACTATCCGGCGGTTTGCATTCAAGTTTACAATACAACATGATGAACTCTATAGGAGGACAGCCGATGGTTTGCTTCTAAAGTATTTAGGAACTGATCAAGCAAGAGTGGCTATGGGAGAAGTCCATGAAGGAGTGTGTGGTATGCATCAATCGGCTCCTAAGATGAAGTGGTTATTGAGAAGGGCTGGTTTCTATTGGCCTACTATGATAGCCGATTGCTGTCGCTACTACAAAGGATATGAAGAGTGCCAACGGTTCGGTAATATTCAGATGGTGCCCGTTTTGGAGCTCCATCCTATCATGAAGCCGTGGCCATTTAGAGGTTGGGGGCTTGATTTCATTGGCCAAATACACCCCTCATCTTCAAAGGGGCATAGGTTTGTCTTGGTTGCTATGGATTATTTCACCAAGTGGTGTGAGGCAGTCCCTTTGAAGAATATGACACACGCGGAGGTGATTGAATTTCTTAGAGAAAACATAATTCATAGATTTGGCATACCTCAATCATTGCATACGGATCAAGGTTCGTCTTT
Source organism: Themeda triandra (assembly GCA_018135685.1). Taxonomy (NCBI): domain Eukaryota; kingdom Viridiplantae; phylum Streptophyta; class Magnoliopsida; order Poales; family Poaceae; genus Themeda; species Themeda triandra. The sequence goes on along the minus strand of JAENPR010000278.1, from coordinate 201,274 downwards.
TATGTCCAAAGAGGTGAGGGCTTTTGCCGAATCTTATAAAAATTAAAGTCGTTCATTCATCTCCATACTCTGCTCAAGCTAATAGCCAAGCTGAAGCCAGTAACAAGACCTCGATCAAGCTCATTAAGAAGAAGATTGAAGAGACTCTAAGGAATTGGCACGAAGTCTTGTCGGAAGCTTTGTGGACGTATCGCATATCAAAGCATGGTGCTACTAAAGTTACTCCTTTTGAATTAGTTTATGGTCAAGAAGCTATGTTGCCTATTGAAGTGAACTTGGGTGCATTCAAATTTGTTAAACAAAATGATCTATCTCCAGTGGTGTACCATGATCTCATGATGGACAACATAGATGAAGTGACCGATAAGAGATTACAAGCTCTTAAGGAGATTGAGAAAGACAAGATGCGTGTTGCAAGGGCCTATAACAAGAAAGTGAGAAGCAAATCATTCCAAGTAGGGGATTTAGTGTGGAAAACCATATTACCTGTTGGATCAAAGAGCAATGAGTTCGGCAAATGGTCCCCTAATTGGGAGGGTCCTTTAAGAGTGATCAAGGTAGTGCCTGGAAATTCCTATGTGCCAAAGACAATGAAGAAGGAGCGTCTCGACAAAGTAGTTAATGGGAGGTATCTTAAAAAATACTTCCCAAGTGTTTAGCAAGAGGCTTAGTGCTCTTCGAAATAATGGCCGATACATGTATTGCCCTTAGAACAAAAATGGCCGATGTAATACATCGCCCTTAGTTGCCAGTGAGCCGATGTGATGGGTATCGTTGCTAGTTGGTTGCAGGTGAAAGAGTATTTTCAGGTTCATTGACTAATTCACCTAAAAATAGGGGGGCATGTGTTGACGCTCAAAAATGGCTAAGGAGGTCAACGCGTGACTAGGCGGCGAGGCGGGCCACTTCTGCGCCGAAAACAGGCGCCGGATGCGCCCCTTGGGAGCACCGGACGCGTCTGGAGGTCGCCGGACGCTCCCTAGAGAGGTCCGCACGAGCCATCAAGTGCCGGACGCACGGAGGAGACGCGCCGGACACGTCTGGCACACGTCGGACGCGACCCAGAGCCGGCCAGCCAGGGGGCCGAGCGCCGGACGTGGGCCGCCGGACGCTCAGCCGAGCGCCGGACGCGCTAGCTGCGGGCATGCACGCGGGCGCGCACCTGGCCATGCGCTGGATGTGTTCGGCGTGCGCCGGACGTGGCCCAGAGAGGGTCGCGCGTGCGCGTGGGCGGCGGACGCGGCGCGCCGGACGCGCCCCCGAGGCGTCGGACGCGTCCGATGCAGTGTCGGGCGTGACCGACTCTGACCCAGGTCGCGTTTTTGGTAATTTTGGACGTGGGAAACTTGTCGTATATGCTTTGGAGTTGTTTCCTACGGGGATAAGACCACCCCCTATATATACAAGGGGATCACGGCCGATTGATCCCATCTATCAATCTAATCATACAACAATACAAAAACTATCTTCTTTGTCCTAATTCTTTCCTCAACCCCTCTAGTTGCTGTCCGGCGGCTCTCTCCGCGAGTTCCGTTGGCATCCTAGGCTCCATCCGCTGGTGCTAGGAGATCCTCCACGTGCTCATCCCCGACGGATCCTTTCGGGAGCGAGTTCGGGAGCTTTTCCGGCCATCTACGGGCTCTATATCGGCTCACCGGTCTCTAGATCGGTTTTGCCGGTTGCACTTTGTAGGTGTCGCGTTTGCAGGTCGCTTCAAGGCTACCTCGAGGGCGTCCAAGGCCCACGTGTTGGTGTGTGGGCACCGGGAGCAATCTTCGGTGTCAACATACTTTTTTGTGTTGACGCTCAAAAATGGCTAAGGAGGTCAACGCGTGACTAGGCGGCGAGGCGGGCCACTTCAGCGCCAAAAACAGGCGCCGGACGCGCCCCTGGGGAGCGCCAGACGCGTCTAGAGGGCGCCGGACGCTCCCCAGAGAGGTCCGCGCGAGCCATCAAGCGCCGGACGCGCGGAGGAGACGCGCCGGACATGTATCAGCCTTAGAACAAAAATGGCCGATGTATACATCGCCCTTAGTCACTGACTAGCCGATGTGATGGGTATCGTTGCTAGTCGGTTACGGGTCAAGGAGTGTTTTCAGGTTCATCGTCATATTTACCTGAAAACAGGGGGGCATGTGTTGACACCCAAAAAATGTCCAAGGAGGATTTTGAGTCAAGAAAAGTCATGAAAGTCTTAGACATGTTGGAGGTCAAACACGACGCCGTCGCCTTCGCATTCGTCGTAACAAAGGGCGTCGGACGCGCCTAAGGCGAGCGCTGGACGCGCCAGTTGCACGCCGGACGCGACCCAGGGGCGCCCGTGAGCGGCCCAAACGCCGGACGCCAGGCCAGACGCGTCCGGCGCACGCCGGACGCGACCCAGAGTGGGCCTGCGCCGCACACGTGCGCCGGACGCCAAGCGCCGGACGTGCTAGCTCACATGTCGGACGCACAAACAGGGGCCGGACACGACCCAGAGATGACCAGCGGGCGGGCGTCGCGCCAGACGTGTCCGGCGCACCCGTGACGCGCGTCCGGCGCGTGTTGCGCGACTGTTCCGAAACCGGTTCTTTTCCAAATCGGTTTTAGGTAACTTTTTGACGTGGAAAACTTGTGGGATGCAAGTTGGAGTTGTTTTCCACCGGGATAAGACCACCCCCCCTCTATATATATGAGAGGATCACTGCCGATTGATCCCATCCACATCAATCGACAAACACAAATCAATCTGTCTCCTTTTACCCTAATTTCTCTCCTCTCCACCTCCTTCTTCGTCGCCATTATCATGAACAGGTGATCGACGACAACGCTGCCCTAGAGTGGTCAGGCTGGCTAGGGCAACCCATGGCTGCCGTGCGCCCTTACGGGGTCCGTCCCGGGCGTGCGGGGTTTCGGGTTTCAAGAGACTTCGTCGGCGTGTCTTATGTATCGCGCTCATTGCTGGAGGCACAAGGTCCAGGTGTGGACGTCTACCAGGTGCCGGCCGATCCCCGAATTCGGCTTGCCCTACATCTACCAGGCGCCGGCCGATCCCCGTATTCGGCTTGCCCTACATCGAGCGATCTAGCTCTCTTCCCGGTGTGTTGACCTAGTTTTAGCGTCAACATACTTTTTTGCGACTCCGCTGAGGAATGATTGCTTCGGCTCTACTTTGTAGCTGAATCTTTCTGACCTAGCCTATCCATTGATTTCAATCTTTTGTGTTCGCCATTACCATTGCATCTGGCCCAAAAGGCTGATCGCATCTGGTTTTGATCTCCCGTGATTCTTGTGCTATTCACCGAAAGAATTCAGCAAGGTGGTCAAAGATCTAAACCATGGAGTACCAAGGTGATTCATCGCACTACTACTCCAGTGACCCCGAGGTACAACTTGCAAATTCACATGATGAGTTTTATAATTATTTTGCAAGTGATTCCGAGGTACAACTTGCAGATACATGCAATGAATTTTACAATTATTTTGCAAGTGATATAAATCATGATGTTGATGTTGGTGTTGCTAGTTGTGATAATGATAGCCATTTTGCATCGGCTAATATTTTTTATGAATATCATGATCAAGAGTCGATGTGTGCTAAACAATCATTGAATTTTGATTTCTCTAGTAGCATACAACATATAAATTCATGTTCTTCGGCTATAAGCTCACATTGTTTGTTTCCATCACAAGAAAAGCCATGGTAGATGGCTTAAGGCCAGGCCGTTCACAATAAATTTAGTACTACTGCAATCCCCTGGTCGGATATCAAACTTAAAATGTTGAAGCCTAGGCATAGCTCCAGGCGAGAACATAGAAGGCACCACCGAAGACCTAGAGAATTTGCATCGCATCACACATGGGAACGCTTCTGCACTAATTGTGAACCTTTCGAACACTTGTTTGGTGCCAACCACTTCCACTCTAAGAACACGAACAGCCTGGAGAATGCCGAGGATTTCTCTGTCCTCCCTTCGAAGTTGGCCCACGTTTATGTGCAGGAAAGAAAGGCCGAGAAATGATGCATGTTGGCAACCAGCTGGTTCCATGAATAAAAAGATGAGACACGTTCCATAGGGAGTCCACTGAGCCTTCAAGATGAAATTCTACGTCATCAGAGGTGACTACTGCTAGACCCTTGATTTTGTGCAGTTTGGCCAGCGACCCCACCAGAACTCTACACATGCTTTCATCCCATCTGCCTTCCATATCCTTTCTGAGCCTAACCCACAGCGCCCTTAGTTGCGTCAGATGGCCTAGCTCTTCCGCAATGTGTGTAGAATCCACACATATTGCTAGGAATTCTAGGGACGATAGATTCCTCAACCCATTTGGCAGCCTTGTGGTGTCACGAGCATCTAGGTACATCAATTGTCTTAGCCCTAAGATACTCAAAGGCAGTTCTTCTAAAGCAGTCCCTGAGAAATCCAATGTTTGCATAAATTTTAGCTTCCCCATCTCTCTTGGGACCTCACCAGCATATCCAGTATCTACTAGACTTAGATACCTCAGGTGAAGTAATTTGCTTATGAACTCTAGACTTGGATGATTACTAAGATTAGAGTATTCAGGATTCAAGACACGCAAAAGGTGACAGCAAGAAAGGCATGGCATTGTGTTCATTATAGAAGAACTTCTGATAGTAAGGGACCTCAATTTTGACATGTTGGTTGTGGGCCAAAAATTTTTATAGATAGAGAGTCTGCAGGCATTGCCATTTGAAGAAGACATGATTTGCTTGCAGTCACCAGTTATTGTTGTGGCAAAACTTTCTTCACTTGACAAAGAGCAAATGAGATCAAGCACCATATCATGCACACGGCAACTAAAAGGAGATATATCATCCTCACCCATGTCTGCTTAGAAGCTCATTGAAGTTACTTTGTCCAGTCTCAAATAAGCTTTGCTTCCCACCTCCTTGTTGTACAAATCCTTCTGCTATCCACCTCCAAATTAAACGGTATTTAACAATTTTAGAATCTTCAGGATATATACTCAGATGTAGTAAGCATGTCTTCAATTGAGGAGTCAGATCATAATAGCTAAGCAGCAAAATCTTCCTCATATCATCCATACCAGGATTGCTTCCTATTCCAGCACCGATTGCCTCACAAACATCATACCACTCATTTATATTTCTGGACTTATTAGCCAGCAAGCTAGATATGGTAACAATAGCTAACGGGACTCCTCCGCATTTCTTCAAAACTTTTTCAGACACATCAGAAAATTTTTTAGGACAATTGTCTACAGAGCCAAATATTCGTCCATAAAATAAGATTTTAGAGCTCTTGTGAGTAGAAGTTTCATCCTATAGCAACCACCAACATGCTCAGCAACATCAATTATGCGGGTAGTTGTGAGTACTCTGCTTTTCAGACCATTCTCAGGTAGAGCACAACGTTTCATCTCCCATGGTTTCGTATCCCATATATCATCGATAACAATGAGGTACCTGTTTATATGCGGCAGTAAAGAGTCATGATGACCATAGATAGAGATGATTTGTATTATATGGATATGCTAGTAATAATTTGCATGGTAAGAACTTCTTGGCGTAAAGTGGGAACAGGTCCATTCTTACTGTTTTCTTGTGTTTTCGAATTTCTACCAAAGGTAAACCCGTTTGCGCTTAGATTAAGTTGATATGTACTCGGAGTGGGGGAATATAACTACAGTTGTCTACTAATTTATCATAAAACTTGTAATAGAAAAATACAAAATACAAAATCCATTGGTGATCCATTTCGATAAAGTTTTTTACCTTTCTTTTTTACTGCCTTGTTTCCTTGTAATTTTGTTTCTATAGCTTAAGTCTGTACATTCACTATTTTTTTCATTCAATTGAAAAAAAAAAAGGGGTCGGGGCTTTCCCGGCCGGTTCGGTCAAATTGGTGATACATGCTTGCACACGTCTCAAGTACCCACGGAGTACTGTAACATTATGTTATAAATATAACATTTTTCTATAGACAAAACCACACTTGTGTGCAATAATCTTGAGAGATTGCTTCCTTGCAATGAAAACCAAAAGTACATCTGGATAGAGGCCGCCTGTGAGCAGCAGATAGGGTAGGAGGAAGAATCGGAGCATAGATTGGAGAAGAAGATAGATAGGAGGAATGATTAACTGGGTTGTAAAATGAATTGTAATAGTTCATACAAGTGTTCATCCCCTTTTCCTCTCCCTCTCCGTTGCTTATATCCTAAGCTACAGCCATGACGACGCCGGGTACTTGGAGCTGGGACGGACATCCCTCTTGGGCCGGGTCGTTGCTGGGCCGCCTGTGGAGGTAGACTCTGTAGTAGTTGTAGTAGTGGGCCGAGTGCTGACATTCCCCGGGTCTTCAGAACCGGCATGCCCCCATGCCGGTGCTCGAGGGAATTGTTGGCGCAGCGAGTCCAGCGGTTCCCAGGTGGCGAGCTCAACTGGCGAGTGGGACCACTGGATGAGGCCTTGTTCGACTGCTTGATCGCCCGACGTCCAGCGGCATTGCAGCACACGTACAGGAACCTGCAGAGGCGAGAGTTCTGATGGTAGGGATGGCGATACCTGTTGATCTCCCGGCGATAGACGAAGCTGCGATACATGGAACACCGGGTGCACTAAAGACCCCTCTGGAAGCTTGAGCTTGTAAGCCACTGGACCAATCTTGGAAACAATGGTATATGGTCCAAAGAAGCGGAATGCCAGCTTGTTACAAGAACGGCGAGCCAGAGAAGACTGCACGTACGGTTGCAATTTGAGGAACACCCGAGCACCAACTGGAAATGATCGTTCCGTGCGTCCCTTGTCTGCCTGACGCTTCATGCGCAACTGAGCGCGCTCCAGATGCTGCTTGACTGCTGCTTGCATCAACACACGATCATCCAGCCAAGATTGCAGGTCAGCCACTGGTGACACAGAATCAGCATCGATCCCGAAGTGGTTTGGGGGTCGGCCGTAAAGCACCTCAAATGGAGTTCGGCCAATTGCTGAGTGCATGGTGGAGTTATACCAATACTGGGCTAAGGATAACCAGCTGCTCCATTTGGAAGGACAAGCGTGCGAGAAACAACGCAGAAATGTCTCCAGTACCTGATTAACGCGCTCCGTCTGGCCATCCGTTTGCGGATGATAGGACGAGCTGAGGCGAAGCGTTGTGCGAGTCAGCTTGAACAAGGACTGCCAGAAATGGCTAGTAAAAATGCGGTCCCTGTCTGAAACCGTCGACTTGGGCAAGCCATAGAGACTGAAAATCCGCTCGAACACCAATTGAGCCACACTGGACGCGTTGAATGGGTGACGCAGAGGCACAAAGTGCGCGAATTTGGAGTATTTATCGACCACAACCGGAATAGAATTGTACACACCCGATGTTGGAAGGCCTTCGATGAAATCCAAAGTCATTATTTCCCAAGGTGCAGACGGAATTGGCAAGGGTTGCAGTAAACCCGAGTACTTGGTGCGATCAGGCTTGGCTTGGAGGCAGGTGACACACGACTTGACATAGCTCCACACATCAGACTTGAGTCCTATCCAGAAGAAGAGCTGCTTAATGCGTTGATATTTTGCTGGGGCGCCCGAATGACCACCCACTGCTTCTGTGTGGAATGCCTGGAGCACAAGAAGCTGAACTGACTTGTTCGCACCGAGCCAAATCCGCCCTTTATGTCTGATCAGTCCAGAGCGAAGAGAAAACGGCCCGTCAGCATCTGGTTTGACAGCCAACTGTGAAAGCAGAGCCCGAGCAGATGGATCGGATTTGTATCCCTCGACTATCTGATCGAACCACTGGTGCTTAATGGATGAAACGGTGCACAACTCATCAGGATGTTGGCGGCGAGACAAGGCATCTGCCACACCATTCTCGGAGCCTTTGCGATAAATGATGCGGTACTGTAACCCCAATAGCCTTGTGAACACTTTCTGCTGCCAAGCTGTATGGAGACGCTGCTCATTGAGGTGCGTCAAACTCTGGTGATCGGTATGGATGAAGAATTCCGCTTGCAGCAGATAGTGGCGCCAAGAGTCTACTGCCATGAGAATTGCAAGATATTCCTTCTCATAGACTGTGAGTCCTCTGTTTCGCGGACCCAAGGGTTTACTGATGAAAGCCAAGGGGTGGCCGCGCTGTAACAGGACTGCCCCAATGCCTGTACCCGACGCGTCAGTCTCGATGTGGAACGGAATCGAGAAATCTGGCAACGCCAGAACTGGTGCTGATGACAATGCAGACTTGAGCAGAGCGAAAGCCTTGTCATGGACAGGTGTCCAAATGAAGATGCTGTCTTTCTTGAGTAACTCTGTGAGTGGTTTAGCCATAATGCCAAAGTTCTTCACGAACTTGCGGTAATAACCTGCCAACCCAAGGAGTCCCCTTAATTCTTTCACTGATGCAGGGGTAGGCCACTCCACAATTGCCTGCACCTTAGCTGGATCGGTAGACAGTCCGGCAGCGCTCACAATGTGTCCCAAGTAAGAGATGGACTGGAGCGCAAAGCAACACTTAGACAGCTTCAGTTTCCATTGATCAGCCCGCAGCCAAGAAAAAACCTGAGCTAGGTGCTGGACATGCTCCTCAAATGACTTGCTATAAACCAGGATGTCATAAAAAAACACAATCGCGAACCGACGCAGACCTGGAGCAAGGGTAACATTCATTGCGCCCTGGAAGGTGCCTGGAGCACCAGTCAACCCGAAAGCCATGACACAGAATTCATAAAGCCCCACATGTGTCTGGAATGCGGTCTTATGTTCTTCCCCTGCTTTGAGTAATATCTGATGAAATCCTGCCCGCAGGTCCAAGGTAGAGAACCAACTGGCGCCGGCTAATTCATCCATCAGCTGATCAAAAACAGGAACTGGAAATTTTGACTTGCGAGTAATTGCGTTGAGCTAGCGGAAATCCACACAGAATCTGAACGATCCATCCTTCTTTTTGACTAACAGAACTGGAGAGGCAAACGAGCTTGAACTTGGTCTAATCAACCCTTGTGTCAACATCTCCTGGACCTGGCGTTCAATTTCGTCTTTGAGTTTAGGAGGGTACCGGTAAGGTCTGATGAACACCGGCTGAGCACCTTCAATCAAAGGAATCTCATGGTCACATGCCCGCGATGGTGGCAGTGACGTCGGGGGGTCAAACAAATCTGGAAAAAGGAAAAAAAAAACTTTGCACTGCAAGTTATTTACTCAGTTATCGACCGGCTTATTTAGATTGGCTATCATCACAACATTTGGCAACATGTCCATAGGGATAGGTTTTCATAATGAGTAGCAATCTAGTGTTTGGATCCATTAGCACTAATTGTGAGCTGCGAAAGAAGCCCATGTGGATTCACTCACACTAACTAATAGCTAGCTCAGCTATATGCATTGATCAGTGTAGAGGCTAGGATATTAATATATTCCATTATCTAAAAGCTAATAGCTAGCTCAATGAACTGCTTCTGTAACAAAAAAAAAGTTACCAACTGGTTTCATCACAAATACTACTAACTATTAGATGAATGTCCTAAATGGGCTCAACTAATAGGTTAGCTAATTAAAAGATATTAGCTAGCCTTTCTCCGCTAGCACCTAACTGTTAGCACTGATTCATCCAGACATGCCCATGGAGTAGTTTACATGTTTTCTTTGTTTATTAGAGCTTTTTGGATAATTGTGCTACATGAAGGTCGAGGATGTTTTTGACATCTTTTGTCGACCCAATGCAATGATCATTAAAAAAGTAGAATCTTTCATTATCAGAAAAAAACATTGATACATTATTCAGGACAATTGATGGCAACAGTTCTTATATCCCCGCCACACTTTCTTGTTGATGACTTTAACCTATGATTGCCCTAAAATTTTACTGTTGACAGTAGAACACATGTGTGTAATAATCTTGAGAGGTTTCCATCCAATGGAGTCATACTGTGATTATTTGAACTAGCATACAAGACATTACGTACCTCTTATTTTTAAGAACTTCCTGGACAAGGTCAGTAAGATGTTTTTGACCGAATGCAGCATTGTGAATGTCCTCGTACTCTTTCTTGTCAAACTCATAAAGCATGTCCTTTAAAAGTTTTATAATGTCAGGATCATGAGACACCGATACAAAAGCTGCGCAATTGAATTCCAGTTTAATCTTGACATAAACTGCTTTAACAAGTGTTATCTTGCCAAGTCCTCCAAAACCAACAGAAATTATCATTTGTTCTCCCAGCCGTGAGATCATCTCTTCCCTTGGCTCATCGATGCCAACAGGCTAGCTGCCTTTGTGTACAGAGCTGTTATGCGAGGGTCAGCTGATGTTTTGGCAGGTGTAATAGCATCAATCTTGTACCTGTTCAGAGAGAATTAAAAAACCCGGACAAAGGGGCTAATAAGAGAGAATTGCGATGAAATTCAAATGCAAATTTCATTGCTGTTCCCAGACCTGTCCCGCCGCTTGGCCACCTCCTCGACACGCTCCTTGAAAACCTTGATTTCTTGGCAGATGTCATGGTTGGTTGTGGCCTTGGTCACAAAACTTGCCATCGTCTTAATCCTTTTTGTGTTCTTTTTGCTGCGGGGCTCAAAGCCCTGAGCACGCACCAGGAATGTGTCAACTATGTCCTCCATGTCGTATGAGAGCTCATGAACATCCCGAGCCCAGATCTTGACTGCTTCTTTGAGCTGTTCCTGTGGCAGTTCTCCGACGTCGCAGAGGGCCGCGCGCATACTCTCCAGCTCCCTCATGACGAACTCTATGTCCTTCTTGACTCCCTTCTGAAGGTTGTACTCGTCCTGGAGCAGCATGCCGAGATTTCCATGCAGGGTGCCTAATGCCCCTCTCCAGAACTCCATGGCTCTCAATGTCGAGGGTGCAGCAGCTTGAGTATAATACTTGTAGCAGAGTTCCACCACAATAGACGAAGGAGCAGCAGAAAATGTAACAGATGGGATCGATAATTCAATATGAAACTAGTATGAGGTGTCACAGAATGGTGCAGGAGATTGCGCGACGATGCACTGGTGGCCTATTTGTTGGGAACTGGGACCGGAGACACAGAGCTCCTCAGGGCTGCTCTGTTTGTTTCATTCACAAGCAACCCAAATATAAATGAACGTAGTTCAATTCGTCACTCGTGGCGTCACATCCGCAGGCTTAAATTATGTAAGTTTGCGTGAGCAACCGGACAACCAAACGGCTTGTTTGTTCAAACAGTCGTACTTGTCCATTGATTATATATGATGCAGGTTCGTCACATTTGGATTCACCTGTCCTGGCACCGACTATTCACCAACAAGTATTTTGCCGTCTCAGTCAGCCAGCCTCGGTCACAGTGCAAGGAAACTTCCACACGAAGAAGGCCGTCATCCCTATATTTCCTTTAACAATGATACAGCGACGAGGTCTTATATTTCCGTTAACAAATTATGAAAGCGACCAAGTCTTTGCAAGTTGAGGTCTCCTACATTAATTTGCTTGTATTACTGAAAGTGATACGTCGATGACTAATCATCAGTATGGGCGGAAGTTCACTTGGTCAAACAGGAGGGTCCGCCCCACCTTGGAAAGCCTGGACCGGGCTTTCGCCACCGCGCCGTGGCTCCTACTGTACCCCAGTCACCATCTGCGCTGCCTCTCCTCCGATTCGTCTGACCACGCACCGCTTCTACTTGTACTCAAGACAGAGCTTTGGGCCGCGCCGCGCTTCACGTTCGAGCAGTACTGGACCATGCTGGACGGCTTCGATGAGCTGGTGGCCGCGGCTTGGGCCGCTCCAGTCATCGCCTCCAACATTTGCCGTGTGCTGGACCAAAGGCTACGCTTCCTAGCGCGGGCACTGCTCAGCTGGCGAGCATCCACCGTGGGCGACGTTCGTTTACAGCTCGCGGCTGCCAGAGCCGCCATCACCGAGCTGGACACCGCCCAGGAGTCCAGAGACCTCACAGCGCCGGAGTTGGAGTGGCATGCTGAGCTAAAGGCGAACTCACTCGGCCTGGCGTCGCTCTGCCGCACCATGGCTAGACAGCGAGCACGGACACAACACCTCAAAGAGGGAGACGCTTGCACGCGATTCTTCCATCTGCAAGCTTGTCACCCTGCAGCACCTTGAGGAAAAATTACATGCTCACCCTGCAGCATGAAGGGCTCGCCTTCTCGGAAGAAGAGGCGAAGGCGGGGGTGGTCTACTCCTACTATAATGGACTCCTGGGAACGGCGTTCCGACGTACGCAGTGCATCGACCTGTCCAGGCTGCCCCTTCCACAGCTAGATCTCTCTGAGCTGACACGCCAGTTCTCAGCGGACGAGATCCGGGCAATCGTTCATGACACCCCGTCCTGTCGGGCGCCCGGGCCGGACGGCTTCTCTGGGGCGTTCTACAAGGCGGCTTGGGAGGTTCTCATGCCCGATCTCCAAGCCTTCTTCCACGCTATGTGGCATCTGGACTTCCGCGGTCTCAGTGACGTGAATGGCGCCATCATGGTCCTCCTGAACAAGTGCGATGAACCTCAGGGGCTCAAGGACTATCGCCCCATCAGTCTCATACACTCGGTGCGCAAACTCTTCGCTAAGGGTCTTGCCATGCGCCTCGCTCCCAGAATGCCAGAGCTAATCGGGGCCAACCAAACCGCTTTCATCAGGGGCAGACGTATTCATGACAACTTCAGGGCGGTGCAGCTCACCTGCAAGTTTCTCCACGCCAGAAAGTTTCCATCCATCTTGCTCAAAGTCGACCTAGCAAAGGCTTTTGACACGGTCGCCTGGCCTTTCCTCCTGGAGGTGCTGTAGCACGCGGGCTTCCCGGCTCGCTGGACCGAGTGGATCTCGGCCTTTCTTAGGACCGCCAGCACGAGGGTCCTGATCAACGGCCAACCAGGGGAAAGGATCAGCCATGCGAGGGGCCTGCGGCAGGGCGACCCCCTATCCCCGTTCCTGTTCGTTCTCGTCATGGAGGTGCTTAATGTGCTCATCGCTGAGGCTGACCAGAACGGCCTGCTCACCCCCCTGCCGGGTGCGGCGGCCAGGTGTCGTGCATCTGTCTATGCCGACGACCTGGTTATTTTCCTGTCTCCCACAGTGATGGACATCTCTTGCATTTGTGAGCTCCTCACCTTGTTCGCGGGGGCGTCCGGACTCCACACCAACGTCGACAAGTGCTCTATGTCTCCGATTCGGTGTACGGAGGACGACCTTGCTTCGGTTCTTGAGGCCTTCCCTTGCCGGGTTGAGGGCTTCCCGACGAGGTACGTGGGGGTGCCTCTGGCCCCTACCAGACTTCCGCGGCACTGCGAGCAAGCACTGGTTGACAAGGTGGCAGCACGAGTACCCACTTGGAAGGCCGGACTCCTCAATGCGGCGGGACGCAAGACGTTGGTACAGACCACGCTTTTGGCCATCCCGGTGCATATCTCCATTTGCTGCGCTTTGTCCAAGTCGGCCATCAATGCCATTGACACAATTCGTACAGGCTTCCTTTGGACGGGGACTGAGAAGGTGACAGGGGGCAAGTGCAAGCTGGCGTGGCCAGTGGTCACTTCGCCCAGGGACCTTGGAGGGCTTGGTATTCCCGACCTGCGGGTTCTTGGCTTCGCGCTACGGCTTCGGTGGGAGTGGACAGCGCATTCGCAGCCGGACACCATTTGGGCGGCCCTGCCTGCTCCGGTCGAGGGAGCAGTTGCGGACATGTTCAGTGTCTCAGTGTCTGTGTCCTTGGGCGATGGGGAGTTAGCTCGGTTCTGGATGGACCTCTGGCGGCCGGAGGGTAGGCTTTGCCAGCTCGCCCCGGCCGTCTTCCGCTCCATTCCGAAGCGTCTACGCCGCAGACCGGTAAGAGCGGCGTTGGACGGCGACCAATGGGCATGGGACGCTGTGGCGGTGTCTACCCAGGATTTCATGACTCAGTTCCTACAACTGTGGACGATGATGGAGAGTGTCCAACTTGACCCAGCCCAGCGAGATCGGTTCGTTCGGAAGTGGACAGCGAATGGTACGTACTCCAGCTCTTCGGCCTACCGTGCCTTCTTCCTCGGAAGGACGGCGCTTCGGGGGGCCAAGGAGCTGTGGAGAACGCCTGCGCCACCCAAGGTTAAGTTCTTCTTCTGGGTCGCACTCCATGGCCGCCTGTGGACGGCAGAGAGGCGCCGCCGTCACGGACTGCAACCACAGGACACCTGCGTCCTTTGCCTTCAGGAGCCCGAGCACTTCCTCCACCTGCTCTGCTCTTGCGTCTACACACGGGAGGTGTGGCACCGGGTGCTGAGCAGGAGAGGCCGGCACCACCTCGCTCCACAGCTGCAAGACGACCTCTTCGAGTGGTGGTTGAGTTCTCGCGGCCTCGTCCCCGGCATCTTCCGCCGCGGCTTCGACTCCCTCGTTCTGCTAGTCTCTTGGACCATCTGGAGGGAGAGGAACCGCCGAACGTTCGACGGAAAGGAGTCACCTGTCACTACGCTTGCCAGCTTGATTCTTGAGGAGGGCAATGGTTGGGTCAGCGCAGGGTTTAGGGCCCTTGCACCCTTCCTGGTCGCTCAAGCTCCTGCCGAGCCCTAGCTTAGGTTAGCTTAGCTTAGTCCGTCTGCTTGGGCAATTCCTCGGTCTTTTACTTAGCTACAACCTCCGAAGCACCGCCGTTCTAGCCGGCGCCTTGTGTTAAGTGTCTTTGCCCTCCTTACCTAGGCACCTCGCCTATGGTACGTGGGCTTGTAATCAACTCCTGTTTCCCTTAATGAGTTACGTGCAGCGCACGATTTCGAAAAAATGACTAATCATCAGTACGGTATGCCAGTTGCCAAGCGATTACCCAATACGCATTTGCTTGTAAATGGATGCATCGACTTATTGAATCTGTGTGTGAGTTGATGAAGGATACCAGCGACAATGGATGAAGGCGCAGAGAAAACACTTGAATCCTCTTGAAGAACACTTGTTGCTTGGGCCCAGAGAGGCTGTAGTGTGTATTGGGCTTATTCTTCAACAACTCTACGCAGCTGTCCACTTGTGTTCTTCCCCTTCGCTTCAATCCTCTTGAATCCAGGAAATTCGATGATGTCGCCGCTCTGCCTCGGTTCTGCATTTCGTCGTAATCGGTTCTTGTCTGTTGCTCTCGCTCTCTTTCTGTACGTTTCAGAATTGTGGGTTCGAGATCCTGTATTTCCATTACCTCGCCATAGATTTGCTCGCCGCGCGATCTGGATCACCATAAACCTCTACTGGGCTAAAAATCAGACCGTGACAACGTTTAGTTATTCACCTTTTTTGTTCGGCCCAAAAATCCCTTTAGGCCTCTACTGGGCTTTTCAAGTTCAATTCAATCTTTATTGGGCCAGAGAATCTCTTTGCAGCTGTTGCAAGAGGCTAGGAAGCCAAACGAAAATAAACTTGCAGATCATGCACAGCATCGATCGAAGTGAAATACCAAGGTCAGTTTTAATTAATTGATTTATAAACACATGCAGCTCAGATGTGGTGCCTATAGTCTCCAATCTTCCTCTCGTGCATATATGTAGCCAGAGACCAAGGACGAGCAAAGTACGGGAGTGACGCAACTATCTGATCTATGGCATTCGATTTCTGAAGCAGAGAACTCTGCTGCATCCTGCATAGTAAACTATGCTTTGCCGTCATTTATTCAAACAGAGCAGATGCAGGTGGCGTGTTATAGCAACTGATTGCCAGGGTATACGAGTGGAATACAACAAGTATATGGAGCTAATGCGAGAGATTTTCGGAGAATAGAAACAGACCTCAAGTTTGTACCTTGAAACAGAGTTCACCCAACATTTGAATTTAGCTTATCCATCTGAAATACATTATAAAAAGCAGAAAATAGTGGTCAGCTAGCTGTGTAACACACAAACAGAGCCTATACTCGTCAAAAGTCGGCTTTCCAGCCTTTTGCATTTCAGCATTTAATTACCCAACAACAAACTAGCCATTGTGATGAAAGCCAGTGGAACTCCACCACAGTTCTTTAGAATCTGATCGGATAATTCATCTAAAAGATTATTTGAACATTTTTTACTTCACCACCATACAACCTCAGATAAAATAACCTTTTGGAGTTACCGTACGACAGCAGTTGTAACATGTAAACGTCACCAGCTTCTTTGGCAAATTCAAATTTATTACCAGTATAGTTATGATTATTATGCATCCACACTTGTCCCCAACAAGAGCTAAATTTTATTGTTTCCCAAGTTTCATGCTCCCATATGTCATCAATAACAATGTATGCAGAAACACTTGCCATTATAAAGTATTGGATATGCTGGAACTAAAAAATATATGTGTACCTGTTGAATTGAAGGAATCCTCGGAGTTCATTGAGAAACTGCCTTTCATCCAAATAGCTAATATAACTGTTATCTCTGTAATTTCCAATCAGGAGGCTTTAGTTTTCGTGTGCAAGTACTAAGTGCACGCATCAATCTGTATAAAGGTCATGAACACATGCATGGTGGGCTGGTGGTATCCTATGACCTTGTGTGGCGTCATGAAGCTTAATTAGATTTGCTGGTGAATATTTTTTACTGAACTAAAACGGTTTTCCTTTTCATTAGCACTTATGGTAAGTAAAACAAAATAGAGTTGATTTTGAGGAATAAAACAATGTCAAATTATTGATTCAGTAGCGATATATCTATATTACTGTAAATGCAAAAATAAGGTTTGTGAATCTAGCTACACGAGAATTGATTTCCCAATCAACATTCTCTCTGAAAAAGCTCTTGAGTTCTGTTCTAATCATATCTGTTGTAGCCACTCCTTGCAGGATCTTCATCACCCCCTTGTAACTTTTCTTTGGTTCTTGTTTTGTAGGGACCTTGATGTTGTAGAAACCCTGTCCCATAAAACCAAACCCACAAACTCTAAGGCCTTTCTTCTCTGGGCACATGCCACTCTTATGCCCATCCTTTCCACAGCTGAAACAATGTGGTGGGTTTTTGCAATCCCTCTGGAAATGCCCATTCTGGTTGCAATTGAAACAGTGAACATCGTTGGAACTTTCTCCCTGCTTCCCCTTAACATCCCAACCACTCTCCGGTTTAGGGCCCCTGTTCATTTCCTTTCCTCTTCTGTCTTCAAAATTTCTCAAAGCTTTCTGCCTTAGCTCATTCTCAGGATACTTTTCATCTCTCTCAATTATTGGGCATTTACCTGCCCCAGCTCTGTTTGCCTCATCCCTCCTAACATAACCTGTGTCCCTCTTGTCATAGTCATCATAATAAGTTGATCCCCTGTTATCTCCTCTCTGATACTCATCACCATGGTATCCACCCTGCCCAGATCTGTACTCTCTCCTGTCCCTATCCTAAAATTGACCCCCCTGCTTATACTCATCTCTCTGCGGGTTAGGACGTGGTCTATAATCATCATACCTGGGCTGATTTCTTCTCTCTTCATCACCCCTCCAGTCCCGACGCTCTTCATTTCTTGGGGGCGGTCTTGCCCCGTATTGCTCCCCGCTCCCCGTATCCTCCTTCTCGCCCTCGATCCATCTTTTCTTGCCGAAGTACCTCCGCAAAGGAACGACCGTCGACGAGCTTGGGATGAGTCTTCGTCACCCTTCTGCTCTCCGGCCCGTATCTCTGCACCTCCTTAGCAGTCGCCGAAAACCCTAGGTTTCGCTCGATGGCCAAGAGTGGATTGGATTTGGGGACCCAGAGCCACTCGCCCTTTGGGTTAGACCAAACGTGTGACTAGTATACATCTTCTATGCAGGTCCCAAAAGGATGTTTCCTCTCACAAATTTTTTCAGTTACCCCTCCATGTCCTCCTCTTGAATTTTATCGATCTCATCCTCCCTCTCTTGTACATTTTTTAAAATACTTGTCCCGTTCTTCCCGCGAGAATTCTGCACTCGTTTCTCAGCATCTATGGCTTCTCGAGAGATCCGATTAAGGTCACGGTGTTTGGATTGGGGCGCTTGGATTTACTGAATGCAAAATTCCCCTCCCGTGAATCTCTTTCTCAAACACATCTCCCGTGAAAATTTCCCATCACCACTTATCGATTTGGTAACATCTCGAAAGTCGACAGGTTGTTCTTGTTGGGAATATGCCTAGATGTAATCATAGAGATGATGATATTCCGCTTGTATCCATGATATGTAATGTGTCCATTGAATATCCATTAAAGACAACTTGTATTGATTGGCAATTATGTGAATTGTTTGTGGAACTCTTTTACTTGTATGGTTATTCTATATTTGTCCCTAGTCGGAGTTCATGTGAGGACACACATGAATATTAGACTAGCACATTATTAGTTGATGACTATGTTTCACAAGTCATGGACATATAGATGTCGAACTAATAATGTGGGCACATGTATGACATGTAGGCTGGACTGACCCGACATGAGATTGTCTCTATACACATCATATACGTTATGTCCTTCGACCTTAGATTGTTGTATGTACTCGAGATGTGTATTGACTTGCTTAGGGACTGACAAACGCTACTCCGTTACTGGGTAGTTATAAAGGATGTCTTCAGGTTTGTCGAGAAGCATGCTGCGAGACATGGACAATCAAGATGGGACTTGCCCCTCTCTAATGAGAGTGATATCACTGGATCACTCAAGTGATTGGATCAACAAATGCATGGCCATGCTTGGGTTAAGTGTTAACCCATGAGTTGAACCAAATATCATGTGGCAAGGGAGTAACATGTATGTGGTCGTAGTGGTTCGTCTGATATGATCATTTGCGTGCACATAGGAGTTGTCACGCCTTGCTAGAGGCCGTTGTCAGCTATTGGGCGAATAGGAGTATTCGGCCCATGTCTATGTGTGCGTGAACCCATAGGGTCGCACGCTTAAGGGGCTGGAAGCCTAATTCGGGTTGGATCCGAATTAGACAAGGCTTAGGGTTTCTAATGGGCCTCCAACTCGGGAGCACATGAGAGACGCCTATATAAGAAGAGGGGAGGGGCGCGGTTAGACATAATCCATGCCTTCTGGCAGCCGCCGTCGCCCTCCACGCTCTCGCCTTCGCTCCTCGCTGACCTAGCAGTCCGGAGGCGCATCGCTTCTCCCTCGTACGTGTGTGATACCTCGGAGGTGCTGCATCTGGAGCACGAGGACAAACCGCAAGTGGTGGGAGGAGTTGCTGGATGACTACGCAACTGCACGGCACTACTGCGACACGTTCGACTACATCGAGTCGTCTTCCGTTGCATCTGCGCGTCTAGTGGTAATCCCGTAACCTGTAACTAGCAGTAGATCCTGGGATATGAGGTAGAAAAGTTTTGTTTTCCGGCTAGCGTAGCACCCTCATAACCCTTCAGTGGTATCGGAGCTCTATACTACGTCGTTATAGGTTCTGGATGTTGCATATGTGGTATACGCGGTTTTAGATGTGTCTCTGATCTTGGTTCATGGTCTTGCCGCGTTGGTCTTGTAACGATCTACTCGTACCGGTCGGAATTCCACCATCTGAGTTAAGTGATACATGTAAATCCAATCACGGCGAGTTAGAGATCAATCGATTGATCAAATTGAACCCTAGGTCAAGTGTCGAGCACATGTGATGCGCGGCGGCGGCAGATGGATCGGCCGTCGGGCGCGGTTGCCGAGAAAAGTTCTGTTCGTAAAACGGCCGTAACTTTTCAACCGTAACTCGGATGGAGACGATCTTTATACCAAAATGTAGACAATTTCAAAATGGACCCAACCGAATCCACTTTGTTGGATTCAATAAAATTAGAATTGTCAAAAGAGGTCCGCAAGATAGGGTTTTTTCGCGATTTACTTTTATTAGTCGAATCGGTTAACTCTGTTTTGCAGGATTTCGTGACTGGTATAGCCCTTATGTGTATGTGATGCATGTATGTATTGCATGTCATGAGGATGACAATGTGGGCTGGGCCATAGAGATATTGTCAAAATTATTGTAATGGCCTGCGTGCCAATCTGTGATGTCCTATCCGCGACTATGTAATTTTAATTCACTAGCTTTGGCGTTAGTGATAGTTAGTCATCGCGGATTCGTCACTAAAGGATGGCATACATGGATCGTGGAGATGGAGATCATGATGAATAGATTGATGAGATGGAGATCTCAAAAAGAACAATGGGCTATACCAAGTCATATCTGTGTTTATGCCGTTCTTACTATGTTCTACTTTCACATGCTATAATGTTTTTGTCTACATTCGTGGTAGTGAAGTAGAACGATCCCTCAGTAATGTTTGAGTTCATGCTCCTCCAAACCTTGCACCTTTATCCATCCTTGTCTTGTACAATCGGAGGTGGGTCTATGAAATTAGGGTGCCACCGATTTTCCTTGACTAGACAGGTTCGTATCGGATACTTACTGCAGAAGGTTTGGTTGCTTGAACGAGGTCATCCTAACGGTTAGGGACCTTGGAGCATAAGAAGTTGGTAGCCCAAGCATAGAGATACTATCCAACAACAAGAGTCATATGTGATATGATTAGCAAAGAGTTGCTTACCGATCTATCATGTCTTCTAGCGGTGATGCTAAAGCTCACTAGTCGACTTGCTAGTTGTGGGTCTTGAATCACTAAGTTTCAATCAAGGGATATTGATTTTAGTGGGAGTAGATTATATTTGATATTATTTACTCTATCATGGATACTTTGTCTTAGTATTTTGCATTACTTTTGTTGTAGATTAAATGGCGTCTTCTAAGCAACCATTTACTTTGCGTTCAATTCTTGAGAAAGATAAGTTGAATGGAACAAACTATGCGGATTGGATCCGCAATCTGAGAATTGTTCTCAGGGCTGAGAAAAAGGAGGAATATCTAGACACCCCTTTACCAGATGAGCCTGCTGATAATGCATCTGCTGCTGAGAAAAACGCTTACAAGAAAGCATGTGATGCTGATCTTGAGATAAGCTGCCTTATGCTTGCATGTATGGAATCCGATCTGCAGATGCAGTTCGATAACAATCACTCGACGAACGATATGATCGTGGCGCTTGAGGATATGTTCCAAACTCAAGCTAGAATTTGAAAGGTTCAATGTTTCTAAGGCACTTGCTGAAACCAAGCTAACGAGAGGGTGCAAACTTGTTGGGCCACATGTAATCAAGATGGTTGGTTACACTCGAGAGGTTGGAGAAGCTAGGCTTCCCAATTGGCCCGAGTTGGCAAGCGATTTCATTCTCACGTCTCTCGCCGCCAAGCTATGGAAACTTCATTGCGAACTACTATATGCATGGTGCGGAGAGGGGCTTGAATGAGTTGTGTGGCATGCTGAAAATAGCGAGAGCGGACATTAAGAAGCGGGTTGGCGGCCAAGTGTTGGCGCGTCCCGAACAAGCCTAACTTTAAGAGAAAGAAGGGTCAGGGGAAGAAAAAGGGCAAGGCTAAAGATGAGATCTCCAAGCCAGCTCCACCCGCCCCCAAAGCTGGACCACCGGCTGATGCTAAATGTTTTCATTGTGGTAAGAATGGTCATTGGAAAAGAAACTGCAAGCAGTACTTGGCGTCCTTAGAGAAGGACGGTGGTAGTAAAGGTACTCTCGCTCATACGATTATTGTTTATGTTATAGACATTTTCCTCGCTAACTCTTATATCAATTCTTGGGTATTTGATACCGGATCGGTTGCTCATATTTGCAATTTGATGCAGGGAATGATAAGAAGTAGAAGCGTGGAGAAAGGAGAGGTTGATTTCCGCGTGGGCAACAATGCAAGAGTTCTTTGTGTTGAACGTCGGGATGATGCAACTTCACCTTCCGTCAGGATTTATCTTGGAATTGAATAATTGTTATTTTGTTCCTAGTCCAAGTCGAAACATTGTGTCACCTTCATGTTTAATGAAGGATGGTTATTCATTTGCGAGTAAAGACAATGGTTGTGTTATCTCAAAGAATGATATGTTTGTGGCTTTTGCATCCATTGTGAATGGATTATTTATTTTAAATCTTGATGATGCACCTGTCGTAATGTTAATGCTAAAAGGCCTCGACTTAATGAGTTAAGTCCTGCATATATGTGGCATTGTCGTTTGGGTCATATAAGTGAGAAACGCATGAAGAGGCTCCATGATGATGGACTTCTAACTTCGTTTGATTTTGAATCTTATGAGACATGTGAGGCTTGCCTATTAGGCAAGATGACCAAGACGCCTTTCTTAGGTTTTCCTGAGAGAGCGTCTGACTTATTGGAACTAGTACATAGTGATGTATGTGGACCAATGAGCACGACAACTTGAGGCGGTTTTCAATACTTCATAACTTTTACTGATGACTTTAGTAGATATGGCTATGTCTACCTAATGAAGCATAAGTCTGAAACATTTGAAAAGTTCAAAGAATTTCATAATGAAGTAGAGAACCAACATGGGAAGAAAATTAAGGCCTTGCGATCTGATCGTGGAGGCGAATATTTGAGTCACGAATTTAGCAATCATCTTAAGAGTTGTGGAATTGTTCCACAGCTTACGCCACCTGGAATGCCACAGAGAAATGACATGTTTGAGCGGTGTAATCGGACTTTGTTGGACATGGTTCGGTCTATGATGAGCCAGTCGGACCTACCTTTATCGTTTTGGGGGTACGCTCTAGAAACAGCCGCTTTCACATTGAATAGGGTGCCATCTAAGTCCGTAGTTAAGACACCATATGAGATATGGACTGGGAAGAGTCCTAGTTTGTCTTTTCTAAAAATTTGGGGTTGTGAAGTTTATGTCAAACGGCTTATATCAGATAAGCTAACACCCAAATCGGACAAATGTTTTTTCGTGGGATATCCAAAGGAAACTTTAGGATATTACTTCTACAACCGCTCAGAGGGCAAAGTGTTTGTTGCTCGAACGATGTTTTCTTAGAGAAAGAGTTTCTCAAAAGAGAGAAGAATGGACAAAAGGTGTATCTTGAAGAAGTTCAAGATGAGCCGATCGAGAAGGACTCTACGAGTGATGCTAATGTAGAGAACAAGTTGAGATGCCCGTGGCCACTGAAACACTTCCACAACCACGAAGATCAGCGAGACTTCACGAGTTGCATGGGGATCTATTATTGTTGGACGATGACGAACCTGCAACATACGCAGAAGCTATGATGGACTCAAATTCCGAGCAATGGCAGAGTGCCATGAGGTCTGAGATAGATTCCATGGGATATAATCAAGTTTGGAACTTGGTTGACCCGCCTGATGGTGTTAGACCCATCGAGTGCAAATGGATCTATAAAAAGAAGAAAGATACGGCTGGAAATGTTCACATCTATAAAGCTCGACTTGTCACAAAGGGTTTTCACAAGTTCAAGGAATTGACTACGATGAGACATTCTCTCCAGTAGCGATGCTTAAATCTATCCGGATCATTCTAGCAATAGTTTGCCTATTTTGATTATGAGATTTGGCGGATGGATGTTAAAACAAATTTTCTAAATGGAAATTTAGAAGAGGACGTGTATATGATACAACCGAAGGTTTTGTTGATCCAAATAATCTTTGGAAAAATATGCAAGCTTAAGAAATCTATTTATGGGTTAAAGCAAGCATCTCGGAGTTGGAACATTCGTTTTGATGATTTTGTCAAAGGGTTTGGCTTCCGTCGAATGAAGAAGAGCCTTGTGTTTACCAAAAGGCTAGTGGGAGTGTTTGTTGTGTTTCTAATCTTGTATGTGGATGACATACTATTGATTGGGAATGACATTCCTATGTTGCAATCTGTAAAGACTTCATTGAATAATAGTTTTTCTATGAAAGATTTAGGAGATGCAGCGTATATCTTGGGCATTAAGATCAATAGAGATAGGTCGAAGAGGCTAATAGGATTATGCCAAGATACATACATTGACAAGGTGTTAAAATGGTTCAACATGGAGCAATCCAAGAAAGGGTTCTTGCCTATGTCACATGGTATGCGCTTTAGCGACAAGCAATGTCCTTCATCAGATGAAGAGCGCAAACGCATGAGTAAGGTTCCATATGCTTTGGGAGTCGGTTCCATCACGTAAGCCATGATATGTACTCGCCCAGATGTCTCATATGCTCTAAGTGTTGCGAGCAGGTACCAAGGCAATCCTGGTGAGAGTCACTGGACGCTGGTTAAAAACATCCTTAAGTACTTGAGATGGACTAAGGATGAGTTCCCGATCTATGGAGGTGAGGAGGAGCTCGTTGTAAATGGTTACACCGATGCTAGCTTCCAAACTGATCTAGATGATTCACAATCTCAGTCAGGTTTTGTGTTCATGGTAAATGGTGGTGCGTAAGTGGAAAAGTTCCAAGCGGAGACAGTGTCCGATTCTACAACGAAAGCCGAGTACATTGCAGCTTCTGAAGCTGCAAAGGAAGGTGTTTGGATGAGGCGTTTCCTCATTGATCTTGGTGTGTTTCCTAATGCGGCTAGCCCATTGAATCTACATTGTGACAAGAATAGGGCGATAGTGCAGGCTAAGGAGCCAAGGAATCACCAGAAGAACAAACATGTACAGCGGAAATTTCACCTCATTCGACATTTCATCAGCGAAGGTGAAATTAAAATGTGCAAAATACATACGGATTTGAATGTAGCAAATCTGTTGACAAAGGCCCTTCCACAGCCTAAGCATGAGGCGCACATGAGGTCTATGGGGATTAGACATCTTAGAGATTAACTCTAGTGCGAGTGGGAGACTGTTGGGAATATGCCCTAGTGGTAATCATAGAGATGATGATATTCCGCTTGTATCCATGATATGTAATGTGTCCATTGAATATCCATTAAAGACAACTTGTATTGATTGGCAATTATGTGAATTGTTTGTGGAACTCTTTTACTTGTATGGTTATTCTATATTTGTCCCTGTTCGGAGTTCATGTGAGGACACACATGAATATTAGACTAGCACATTATTAGTTGATGACCATGTTTTACAAGTCATGGACATGGAGATGTCGAACTAATAATGTGGGCACATGTATGACATGTAGGCTGGACTGACCCGACATGAGATTGTCTCTATACACATCATATACATTATGTCCTTCGACCTGAGATTGTTGTATGTACTCGAGATGTGTATCAACTTGCTTAGGGACTGACAAACTGTTGATGGTCGTTAAGTATCAATTTTATACCGTCAACGCAGCAAGAGAAAGGACTAATATGTGTTCACCTGTTAGATATAGGGGTTACAACGGCACGAATTCCACGAGTTTTGGTGATTGTCTATTTACGCGGGGGTTATCGAAAAAGAGAACCAAAGGAGGCCCACATGTCATGATTACATAGAGATAAAGACCGAAAGGGTAAAATTATATATTCTAGAAGACTCCGGAAGGCAACACACAGAAGGTGGGCCCACTGCGGGCTGGCCAGTCGGTCGACCAGGGGAGGGAGTCGGCCGACTCCCCACCTCAGCCAATCACGTCGAGTCTCGTGGATCCTGCCTCCACCGCCTTTGAGGATGAATAATTATCGTCCATTTAGGTCGGTTTGATCCGAGGGCTGTGGTTCATCCTAGGGGGCTATATATTGAGCCCCCGGCCCCCCGGGTGAAACCTAATTCATTCAAGAGTTCATTCTCTCATCGGAAATTCGGAGAAGCGAGCCACCATCTCAATTAGAGCTCCATAGTTTAGTAGCATAGCTACATAGGAATAGATCTAGAGGGAATCAAGCCTAGCTTGGAGTCCGGATCTGTCGGAGTTCTTGGTAATTCCCCTCTACATTCTTGTAATATTCATCATTGTTCGTGATACTATGAGTAGTACTTTATTCTATTCTATTATATCAGACTTGACTTTACTCTATTTGATTATGTTCTCAATTATATTGTTCTTAGTCTACTTTGATTATATGTTTAGCATAGTTGGACTAGAATTATGTTTATGCATAGGATCATATAGCGCTTGCTCATTAGGCCAATGGGTGAGTGATAGATATTGTGTGGGCATGGTGCCTATACCGTATTTATCTACGATTGCACCCTATATTTCGTATCGTGAGGTAGATCGCGGGAGTGACAGTCCTGTTGAGTCCTTTGTAGCCCTTCTCCCGAGTATAGGTCTAGCAGAACAAACCTATTACATTGAAGTCATTGCTATGTCTCTTGTCTTCTCTGGTAATATCATTATGCATAGATGTAACCTTTTCCTGCCATGATTGCTAGATGTTCTTGCACTAATCATTGTATGCTTTGACTTTATAGTTAGAATAACATAGGATTATACCCTAGATCGTCCTAGTCCATGCTAGTGTTATAAGCTTAGAGTGCTAAGTTGAGATGGCTTATTACTATTATTTTATGTGGCTAAATACTCTCATTTATCTTATATTATTTATCATTCATTCCTATATTTTATGTGACACTTACCCTGTATGAGATGATCGATACAGACAAGGTTAAGCTCTCCATTATCGCATGTGCATTGCTCATCACTCATTATCCAGTGCATTCCCTTCCCAGTGGTAAAATTATAAATAACGATACCTGGATTACTCCTGGTTAAAATGCTACATCGGTATTATCCGTGCGCTTGTGGATCCCATATTTATTTCTAGTAGCGGTTGCATTATTTAGTACCCTTTTTGGCGCCATGTTGGGGATGACAACCTAACACTAATTAGAAATGTCAACAAGCATTTTTGGCGCCGTTGCCGGGGAAGGTTGAAAGCCAATGGATAATGAGCAGCATTGCACTACATAATGAGATTGAGCACTGTCACCATTCTCTACTCATACGGCTTTACCCTTGTCTTTTGTCTATTTTTATATCTTATGCGGGGTAATGTATGAAAAAGATAATTCTTCCCGATAATTATATTGACGATCCGAAGCTTTATTCGGGAAGGCCGGAAGCAAGTTGAAGAAGACCACTCAATCATCATCATCAACTCAACTTGGAAGTTTGTCGGAAGCGAAAGTCGACCTTTCGTGCGAGACTTGACACCGACATTTGAAGCCATGGCGAACAAGTCACTCCGCGAGTTCTCGGCTCCCACTACGGATAACATTCGTACTAGGACCGGTTGCGGACATCGAAGGAGCTTTTGAGCTCAAGCTGCGCTAATCAACATGGTGCAAGCAAGCCGGTTACTCAGGAAGGCCCATGAAGATGCTAGTGCTCATCTCCAACACTTTACGGAGATTTGTAGCACATTCACTATCAAGGACGTCCCCGAGATGCTATACTCCTTCGCCTCTTCCCATTCTCACTCTTGGGGAGAGCGAAGCGAAGGTTCTACGCCAATAAGGAGAAGAATACTACGTGGGCATTATGTTCCACTAATTTCTTGGCAAAGTTCTTCCCCATGGGCAAGACAAATGCTCTTCGCGGGAAGATATCAAGCTTTCGGCAACATCATGATGAGGCTGTCCCGAAGCTTGGGAGCGCTTTCAAGATTACTTCCTCGAGTGTCCTCATCATGGCATGGAGAATTGGTTGCTTATGCGGACATTCTACCATGGGCTTAGCAACGACACACGTGAGACGATGGATGCTTTAGCTGCTGGAGGTGCATTCTTATCACTCACTATTCCTCAAGCCACGGCTCTTGTGGAGAAGATGGCATCCAACCAAGGTTGGAGTGAAGAAAGAACTCGAGACCCGCAAGAGAGGTGGAGGAATGCACCCAGTGAAGGAGGTAGACATCTTTGTCTGCCAAAATGGATCTGTAATGAAGAGGCTCGATGAGAGAGCCCCGAGAGAAGAAAGAAGTCATGCATATACATGATGCTCGCATGACATGTGAAGAGTGTGGAGAGATTGGGCACACGGGTGCTAACGCCTGGCCGAAGGAGGACGTGAACTACCTCAATAACAACAACAACAACAATTATTACCGTCCTTAGCAGAATCAAGTTTGGAATCAGCAGCAGAGGCCTAACTACTCAGGCAATTATCAAGGTAACAACTCCTCCTACAATAATTACAACCAGCCGCCTTTGAGATAGTTAGTGCTGAATCAAGGCAAGATGATGGACACAATCTGTCCAAGAAGCTGACATCAAATGACAAGGTCCTAGAGACACTCGGCAACGAATGGAATGCATGGCTTTTCCAATGCCATCAAGAGTAAGCTCGGCTTCAACAAGATACTTGAGTCGCGGTACAACGGCTTGTTAACCTTGCTCCCTCTTGGTCAAGGTAAACTGGCAGGACAACCCGAAGAGCTCGAGACTGCAAATCTTGTTGATATATTCAATGTAGAAGATAGCCGGAGTGATCCATCGAAGGGGTCATGGATTGATGCAACTCGCCAATCAAGTAGGGTGATCCGGGGAGACCAGGTCATTCGATCTCCATTGGAAGTACTAACTTTAATGAGGCAATCGTGACTTCGGTGCAAGCATCAACATTATGCCAAGAGTGATATATGAGAAGTTATTCAGATGCCCCTTAGCATACACAACAATGTACTTACAGCTTGCAGATCAGTCACTCCGTGTCCCTTTGGGAGTACTAGAAGATATATGTGTACGAGTGGGCAACTCGTATGTTCCAGCAGACTTCGTGATAGTGGAAATAGGCAGTGATGAAAGGTCCCCTGTTATTCTGGGACGACCATTCTTGAACACTGCTGGAGCCATCATGTATGCCAACACTGCCAAGATCATCTTCAACATCAAGGGCAAGAGAGAAACCTTCTTCTTCAAGAACAGAGTGCTGCAGTTCCCAGCACACCCTCATCAACAGAACAGTGAGAAGAAGAAGAATCCAGCTAAGAAGAGCAAGAACAAGAATAAGAAGACCAAGAAGACGGAGATAGTGAGGATGGTCACTGCAGTCCACAAGGAGCATGACCACTTACTCAGGTCCCCACGTCTGATCAAGAAGGATGACCCAGGTGTCCCAACCATTCAATGCTCCATCAACAGAAGCTCTTTCAATAAAGCTGTCTGTGACACCGGATCGGGCGTCAACATTATGGCCAAGGTAACATATGAGTATCTATATGGCACTATGCCTTTGGAGCCTACCTATGCACAACTGCAGATGGCAGATCAGACATTCCGCTTCATCGAAGGAGAAGTGAAGAATGTCCTCATCCAGATAGATGACCATTATGTCCCTACAGACTTCCTAGTCATTGATACGGGAGATGACTACGATCCTCCAATCATCCTAGGAAGACCATCCTGAACACCACCAGAGCTATCATCTATATTGGAACAGGAGAGATCCATTTCCACTTTCCCACTGAGAAGATACGCCACTACTTCAACAATAATTATATAATCACCAAGGAGCCCAGGAAGAACAGAATAAGGAGAAGGCAGCGTACCCATCGCCAGAACAAGAAGAACATCACTACAGATGGATGGGCTGACTATAAGGGAGAAGTGTCAAGATATGAAGACCGGTACCCAGAAGAGAAGAACATTGTAGAAGAAGAAGAGGTGCTACCAGCAGAAGAGAAACAAGTGATCCAAGAAGCTTCCCCCTCAAGGTCATCCTCTCCAACAAAGAAGGTGTGGAAGGTGAAAGAAAAATCAGAATCAATTCCTACACACGAGGCGACATCATCGGAGGCGCCAGCCAATGCGCCCCTTGAAAAATGAGCAAACATGACAAGTCCTGTTCGGAGGACTTAAAACCACCGAACGCCGCGCCAAGAGGTAACTTGGTATTTATCAGCAATTACTTTTCAGCATTGCATTTTTACCTTAGCATATTTATTTCCCCCACTTACACCTTAGTTGCATCTTTACCATCTTTGCAATAGAAAAAGAAAATAAAGATGTTGTGCATTTGCAGCTAGAAATCCTTAAGCCCCATGTGGATAATCATTCACTGTGGTGGCACAAAAATAATTTCTCAGCATATTTACTTTTTCTTTCTGCATCCCTTAAATAATAAAAAGGAAAAAATATTTCTTGTGATCCTGTTAGAATGAGTTTTAAGTTAGGAAAGTTCTAGACAACCGAGGCCTAGAGGTTTTATCACTAACGCTTAATAAGTTCCACAAGCTTTGTTGTCTATTTGAGCTTCACAGAACATCAAGGATCGAGAAGAGCTAACAGGCAGAAGGACATCCAGTCCCCTGACGGAGTGCTGCCCGCGACACTTGAACGCTGTCTCCAACAGCAACTATCTTCGACACTCCTGGAGGACTAGAACGTCTTCAGTGCCTTCAGCAACATCAGCAGACTATGTCAACATCCAGCTTGGGGGAGAGCATCCCCCGTGTACCAAGCTAAGTATTTCCAACGTATCTATTTATACCTTGTTAAAGTATGCTTTGGTAAAACAACTAAAAAGATGCATAACCATAGAAACCCAGAAAGATTTCCTTATTTATCTTTTCTACTTTTGGAGAGCTCTTGCAATTTTGTCTTTAAAAGTGGTCCCTAGAATAAACTCTACATGGAGATGTTGAATAGTTGCTCTGCCATAATTCCTTTCAAGTACCTAGTTTTCAACCTTGCACTCTCCCGAGTTTTGGACACAAGCTTGTTTAGATTTGAGATTTGCTCTGAACACCGAAACTTGGGTAGCATTTACTTGATCTAAGTCTAGGTGGTTGACGGGTATGATATGGGAAGGTTTTGAGTCAGTCTTTGTCCATCT
Organism: Themeda triandra; assembly: GCA_018135685.1. Taxonomy (NCBI): domain Eukaryota; kingdom Viridiplantae; phylum Streptophyta; class Magnoliopsida; order Poales; family Poaceae; genus Themeda; species Themeda triandra. The sequence continues at coordinate 170,852 of JAENPR010000278.1, read as the reverse complement.
TGTTCCTAGAGATACTAGAGTTCGGAGAATTTATCTCGTGAAAATATTAAATTCCTGCATGATGAGTTCCTTTATGATGAGAGTTCAAATTTCTACCACAGACCATATATTCATGCTTACTAGATTAGGAAAACCCATCTGTTTATATAGATCATTTTGTAGCATTGAGTGTAGTCTTTTTAGGCATTGAGTATGGTTATGCTATGGACCCATAAGGAATTAGTCATGCAATTAAAGTCAATACTATGTACTCTCCATCCATTGATCTATGCTACTTCTGTCCTCAGAAGCATGCACCCATTTTATAAATGCTATATTCATTCTGTGCTACTTCTGTCCCTAGAAGTACTACCCACATATAGATCCATATCCACCACACATATTGTGCTATCTCTACCCTGGAGATACGCACTTATGCTACTCCTAACCTAGGAGTACGCATTCCTCACATATTGTGCTGTCTCTACCCTGGAGATACGCACCTATGCTGCTCCTACCCTGGGAGTACGCATCCATCCATCCATCCATCCACATATACATACGCCATTCATTTCACTTCATCCAGAAAGGTACTACTCCTATCCTGGGAGTGAACATCTAGAAATAATCATTGCCGTTCCATTTGTCTACATAAAAGCTCCAGTCATTATCATTTCAAGTTATACAACTCCCTGTTGCTAAAGTTTTGTTTCTAGAAGATTGGTTACTTTAAAAAAAAAGAAAGAAGAAGAAAGAAAAGAGTAGCCAAGTCCTTCCGTGCAAGAAGTTCAAGAAGTTTCAAGGTTTCCAATAAAGGGAGTTATGTTATCCCCAAAAGGAGCAAGTGTAGAAGTAGATGTTCACTAGTTGAGTGCCCCTCATAATCATTTTCTTATCATCATCATCATCCTATCATCATCTTATCATCCATTCCATTTCCTCATTCACATGCACATATGACTTTATTATTATTTTAGTTCCTATTGGATCCATGTCTTAACTGTGCAATATATGCAAGTGAGTTTGAGTGTCTCCCCACCTATGAGCTCCACATAAGCCTATTAGAAAGTAGGGTGAGAGAGAGAAGGCACTTTCCACTATGCCTTAGTTCCACAAATACCACATATTCTGAGAGAAGAGAGAAGGCATACACTACTCATGCCTTAGAGAGGATCCAGAAATACCACAAATGAGAGACCTGAAAGGTTCATACAAGGAACTCTGAGTTTTATTTCAAAACTTTGCAAAAACTCCGGGATAATAGTTGATCAAAGAGAGAGAAACATGGCGCTTGACTTGACCGTTCTATCTTTCAACTACTCAAGACCCAAGTGACGGTTACAAGCCCCATGGTGAAAGGTAATATGAGTGAGTTTTGAGTCAGCATAAGTTCACTCTAATCCGGAGGAGAGTTCTTGTTTGAACGCATGTGCACTTGTGAGGAGTGAAAGCATTGTAGCAACTCCCGATCCATCACTCAGTCTATCTTTGCTCGGGGGACGAGCAAAAGGTAAGCTTGGGGAGTTTGTTGATGGTCGTTAAGTATCAATTTTATACCGTCAACGCAGCAAGAGAAAGGACTAATATGAGTTCACCTATTAGATATAGGGGTTACACCGACGTAATTCCACGAGTTTTGGTGATTGTCTATTTCTGCGGGGGTTATCGGAAAGAGAACCAAAGGAGGCCCACATGTCATGATTACATAGAGATAAAGACCGAACGGGTAAAATTATATATTCTAGATGACTCCGAAGGCAACACACAAGACGGGGGCCCACTGGCCGGGCCTCGCGGGTCGGCCGACCAGGGGCGGGGTCGGCCGACTCCCCACCTTAGCCAATCACGTCGAGTCTTGCGGATCCTGCCTCCACCGCCTTTGAGGATGAATAATTATCATCCATTTAGGTCGGTTTGATCCGAGGGCTGTGGTTCATCCTAGGGGGCTATATATTCAGAGCCCCTGGCCCCTGGGTGAAACCCTAATTCATTCAAGAGTTCATTCTCTCATCAGAATTCAGAGAAGCCAGAGCCACCATCTCAATTAGAGCTCCATAGTTTAGTAGCATAGCTACATAGGAATAGATCTAGAGGGAATCAAGCCTAGCTTGGAGTCCGGATCTGTCGGAGTTCTTGGTAATTCCCCTCTACATTCTTGTAATATTCATCATTGTTCGTGATACTATGAGTAGCACTTTATTCTACTCTATTATATCAGACTTGACTTTACTCTATTTGATTATGTTCTCAATTATATTGTTCTTAGTCTACTTTGATTATATGTTTAGCATAGTTGGACTAGAATTATGTTTATGCATAGGATCATATAGCGCTTGCTCATTAGGCCAATGGGTGAGTGGTAGATATTGTGTGGGCATGGTGCCTATACCGTATTTTATCTGCGATTGCACCCTATATTTCGGATCGTGAGGTAGATCGCGGGAGTGACAAATCTGTTGAGTCCTTTGTAGCCCTTCTCCCGAGTATAGGTCTAGCGAGAACAAACCTATTACATTGAAGTCATTGCTATGTCTCTTGTCTTCTCTGGTAATATCGGTATGCATAGATGTAACCTTTTCCCGCCATGATTGCTAGATGTTCTTGCACTAATCATTGTATGCTTTGACTTTATAGTTAGAATAACATAGGATTATACCCTAGATCGTCCTAGTCCATGCTAGTGTTATAAGCTTAGAGTGCTAAGTTGAGATGGCTTATTACTATTATTTTATGTGGCTAAATACTCTCATTTATCTTATGTCATTTATCATTCATTCCTATATTTTATGTGACACTTACCCCGTATGAGATGATCGATACGAGACAAGGTTAAGCTCTCCATTATCGCATGTGCATTGCTCATCACTCGTTATCCAAAGTGCATTCCCTTCCCGGTGGTAAAATTTTAAATAACGATACCGGATTACTCCCGGTTAAAATGCTACATCGGTATTATCCGTGCGCTTGCGGATCCCATATTTATTTCTAGTAGCAGTTGCATTATTTAGTACCAGCATTTTTGGCGCCATGTTGGGGATGACAACCTAACACTGAGTGGTGTTAGAAATGTCAACACAAACACTACTCCGTTACTGGGTAGTTATAAAGGATGTCTTCAGGTTTGTCGAGAAGCATGCTGCGAGACATGGACAATCAAGATGGGACTTGCCCCTCTCTAATGAGAGTGATATCACTGGATCACTCAAGTGATTGGATCAACAAATGCATGGCCGTGCTTGGGTTAAGTGTTAACCCACGAGTTGAACCAAATATCATGTGGCAAGGGAGTAAGATGCATGTGGTTATAGTGGTTCGGCTGATATGATCATTTGCGTGCACATAGGAGTTGTCACGCCTTGCTAGAGGCCGCTGTCAGCTATTGGGTGAATAGGAGTATTCGGCCCATGTCTATGTGTGCGTGAACCCATAGGGTCGCACGCTTAAGGGGCTGGAAGCCTAATTCGGGTTGGACCCAAATTAGACAAGGCTTAGGGTTTCTAATGGGCCTCCAACTCGGGAGCACATGAGAGACGCCTATATAAGAAGAGGGGAGGGGCGCGGCTAGACCTAATCCGCGCCTTCTGGCAGCCGCCGTCGCCCTCCACGCTCTCGCCTTCGCTCCTCGCGGACCTAGCAGTCCGGAGGCGCATCGCTTCTCCCTCGTACGTGTGTGATACCTCGGAGGTGCTGCATCTGGAGCACGAGGATGAACCGCAAGTGGTGGGAGGAGTTGCTGGACGACCACGCAACTGCACGGCACTGCTGTGACGCGTTCGACTACATCGAGTCGTCTTCCGCTGCATCTGCGCGTCTAATGGTAATCCCGTAACCTGTAACTAGCAGTAGATCCTGGGATATGAGGTAGAAAAGTTTTGTTTTCCGGCTAGCATAGCACCCTCATAACCCTTCAGTTCTTCCTTTCTTCTAGGTGACCAATTTGGCTTCCCCGGGGTAATCCTTTCTCCTCTGATCCAAATGCATTGGTCGAATCTGAATCCAAGTATCATTCCTCTCACCCCTATTGTTGAAATGACCAGGTGAAAGACTTTGGTTTTGATACTGCTGCAATCAAAGCTCAAGTGAGAAATACTGAACTTGATCCTGGAGCTGATGGGAGGTTGGAAGTTGTCTAGGTCAGAGCCTATAATTTTCCTGACTATACTAGGACCTTGCAAGTTGTGACGGAAGTTGCCCACCTAGCAGGAGATCCAGAAGAAGTGGACATGGCAAGCTTAACATGGGATAGTCCTGTGAGAGTTAAAATTGGCTGTAAGGATTCTAGCGCTATCAAAGGAGAGACCAAGGTGTTTTTCAATGGTGAGAGTAGACAAATTGGGTGGGTTGTGGAAACAGGTAAAGACCAATTTGATGAAAGAGAGAATGCATCCAAATTTGACAGACATCGGGGTAGAGAAGATGAAGATGAAGCAGAAGAAGATGATGATGCACCAAATGATCAAGCTAAGAAAAATCAGAGAGATAGCCATAAGGAACAAGGGAAGGTTCTAATACCAAACAGGTGCCAAACACACAGAAACAAACAGATTATAAACAAGCGGGCATATTAGAGATGCGGGATGTGCGGAACATACAATGGGAGAAGTGGTGGAGAAGGATAATGAGATAGTTGATTTATCGAAGAGAACCAAATTATGACCCAACAAAGTGAGACAGTGAAGGGGAGGAGAGGGAATCAACGGTGCTCCTATAATGCCACAGATTCGGGAAATGAATGCAACGGATACTCAATACGGTGATCTCGCTCACCGAAACTTTTCCATCGGCAAGAAAAATAATGAGAGTATGTTTGAACAAACAAACAAGAGTGAAGAGTTAGAAGAGGAGCTGGTAGATTATGATGAGAATTATGTTCGACAAAGACAAGAGGAGGCGAGTATGCCCAACTATTCTCAAAAGGGTCGAGGATAGTGACCTAGAGGAACAGAAAGCACAGATGGAATTGCTTGAGAAGAATGTGGAGATGAGGGCTGCCAAATTGAGTGATGTGATGAATTTCACACAAGGCTCTATGTCTAATTTGAGGGGAGAGGAGGAGCAAGATTTTGCTAAAAATGAGAATAGAAAAAATCAAGAACAAAACAAGGAGACTACGAGGTCACATGGAACAAGGAGAGAAACCACACACGGGGTCTAGAGTGATCAAAACACAACCTCCAGCTTGCCCGAGAAAGAGTCTAAGAGTGTCCAAAGATTGTTAATAGTCAAGAACAGTGCAGTCAAGTTGAAGGCTCAAAGAAATGATACCTCGGGTACATCAAAATTCACTGCTTTTTCAAATACTCCTACTAGTACTTTATCTCGCTGTAGCTAACTCTGTTGTAAAATTAAGCTAGGTAAAGAAACCGAGTCTCACCTAGCCATAGATAGATTAAAAGCACGGGAAAATGCTAGAGCTACAATTCTTGAAGCACAAAAAAGAGTGAAACAGTACGGAACAAGGAGAGAACTCAAACGGGTTTGCACCTGGAGCGGAGTTGCGATGGGGAAAAAGAGAGTTTAAATCACCAGGAAAAGATGATGAATGAGAGTCTTGATGATAAAAGAGAGAATACGGGGAGCCTAAGAAGAGCAATGCCCCAAGAGGGGGGCAAAAAAAGAAAAGAAGTTAAAAAAATGAAGATACTATTCGGAACATCGAGGTTTGGGGGGTCAAGGTAGGAGAGGGCAGCTAAAAGAGTTAGTTAGACAACACTTTGTATGGAGGTGATTTGTCTTCAAGAGACAATAAAGAGAGATTTTAGCCAAAGCCTGCTGAAAGAGTTAGTGAATGGGCAAGATTTCCAATGGGTCCGGACAGGAAGGCTGTGGGACATTCGGGTGGTACTCTCATAGGAGTTAAAGAGGGAGATATTGATGTACTTGAGAAAGATAGATGAGAATTCTTTTCAAGTATAAAGGCATGTCACGTACAGATAATCTAATTTGGGAGGTGATAAATGTATATGGTCCTGTTCAAGATGAGAGGAAACAGGCTTTTCGGAGTAAATTGCAAGGAAAATCGGGGAGTTTACAAAGTGCCCTTTTATTTTAGGTGGAGATTTCAACCTAATCGGACATGCATCGAAAAATCTTCGACAATGTTGATCAAGGCAAAATGGATATGTTTAATAATTTCATTTCGAGATGGGTATTAAGGAAATGCTTTGAGAAAGGGTGGCAAATACACTGGCAAATCTTAGCATATGCAAATAACATCGCAAGCGCATGAAGTACCATTGTAGCCTTCACCCGGGAGTATTCCAAGGTATCGTATTTATCCATAGGAAACGTGAAGTGTTCTAATCTAAACCCAGGTAGTCCAAGGTTGGTGAAGGAAAGATAGACAGGTCCTTGGATAGTGGAGCTAAGGTTCTATAGATAACTGAGCAAAGAGCGATCACTAAAGCCTCTATTTCGGGCGCCTCGGACCACCCCACTCAAGAGAGCAGGCCAGCCCACTCCTAGGTCCTACAGAGCAGAACTAACATGGTGGAATACGTAGGCCGGACAGGGCTGTCACCACCTGCCGGCTACCACTGTGATCCGTTGAACTGAATGTAGACCAGGGTAATCAATAGCCTAGACCCCACTTCTACACTATCAATCACTACTCTACCCCATGCACAAAGTAAAGAACTCACACTAGTATATACTATGCAGTAAGCAAACACTGAATAATAAATACTAAGTAGTAAGCAAGGAACAAAGTAAAGACTTTAATAATATAACCGAATGCTCAATTAAATATTCGCACCGAGCTGAACTTACAGGACACCGGAGAGGAAGAAGACAGGAGAGACTCCGACACGCCCGGATCTCCTCCTGAACTCGCCTCTCTACAACTGGAGGAGAAACTCCGCCAGAGGGACACTACTACTGATAATGAGGAGTATAATATGTGTAGGTGTGTGTTACAAGTGAGGGCTAGGGGCTATATTTATAGGTGAGAGGTGGAGTAGGGGCTACTTCAATGCCACCTCAGCGATCTGCGTGCTCCGAATGTGCTCCGTTGGATCAAAACTGACTTGGAACCAAGGGCTAGGATGCTCCACATGCCCCCAACCGACCTACATAAGTCGGTGCTGAAGTCCACCACGTGCTGGAGGTGAGAACCGGGCAAGAACCGGACCCTAGATGGGTGAACCGGGCCTGAACCGATGGTTGGGTCACTATTTTGCCTATAATGGAGAAGAATCCGGGGGCTGACCAGCTGAACCGTCCGGTCCAGGCGGTCCAACCGCGCCTAGACCGCGGCAGCCAGGCCACCGCCTCCCATGACCAGCAGAATGGCACCACGTGGCTCAGCGAACCCGGCCGGACCGCGCCCGCTCCTGCCGGCGCTCACGGGCGCGTGCCAGCGCTTGGGCGACAGCCCCGCCATGTGGCTCTGCGTGATTGGCTGGCGCCGTCCCATGTCCCAGTGCAGGGAGCAGCCGCCTGCCGCATGGGGCCCACCTGTCGGCGCTGTCTCCCATGTTCACGCCCGCTGGCGCGTGGGGAGCAGTGGCGCACGTGGCCGCCTGCCACTGGCTGGCATCGCTGACAGCGTCAGCGCCGTGGGGTCCGTGTGGCAGTGTGTCGGCGTTGACTTCCAGGTGATGATGTCAGCATTTCATGTGAATCTTCTTTACTTCATATCTTTTTATTCCGGAGTCCAAACATAACAAATAATATGTCCGTTTCGATCAGCGCAACGAGGCCTTCACAATGGTGTACTTCATTTTGTCATCTGAGATACTTTTATATAATGATATTTTGAGATACCTACAAAACAATTGGGTAGCACCAAAACTCGTGGAACTTGTTAGTGTCAAACCCTATTACTATGCTTTCTGTTTCATTTCATGCTATATCAAACAATAGTTGATGGTTATAAGCAGGTTTAATGGCCGTCAACATACATTTGGACAAACAAGCAAGAAATGCCAATTATGAGTGTTCTTGACAGGGTTTTTGTGAGCTATGATCGGGAGACCCACTTTCCATGGGCAACATGTGAAAGCCTGACTAGAGTAGGGTCAGACTATAATCCTATCTTGGTTAATACAGAAGATATCAGAGTGAGCAGACCTTACATTTTTCAGATTTGAAATGGCTTGGTTCTCACATAGAGAGTTTTTGAGAAGTTACTAGCAAACCGGCCATCAAGAGATGGTTGTGGGATACAGGATTTCTGGAAGAAGATCAAAAAACACATTAGAACTTTCTGCAGAGAGGGTGGGGCAACAATTACGGGGAGAGCCGAGAAGAGATAAGAAAAATCTTATGGAAGAACTTAGAAGTTTAGATACACCGGCCGAGGAGCAAGGGCTTAACTACGACCAATGGAGAGAAAGATACACAAGGGAGACAATGGCTTGAACAGTTATATGCCTTTGAAGAAATGCAATGGCGAAACGAGGAGGGGAAAAGTGGATTTTACGGGAGATGCTAATACAATCTATTTTCATGCCAAAGCAAATGGGAGGAAGAAGAATTGCTCAATTTTCTCATTAGAAGAGGGAGACAGAGTGATTACAGGAGAACAAGAACTAAGAGAGCATATTGAAAGCTACTACAAAGCCTTATTTGGACAGGAAGAGAGAGAGGAGGTGTCACTACAGGAAGATTTTTGGGAAGCAGGAAGTGTACTCTCATAGAACATGGCTGCTGAGTTGATCAAACCCTTTACCAAAGAGGAGATTGAGTTTGCACTGAAAGATATGGACTCTAGTTCTGCCACGGGCACGATGGTTTGCCGGCAAGCTTCTACAAGAAGATGTGGCCACATATCAAAGATCTAATAGTTGAGATGTTCCAATTGCTGTACAATGAAGAGTTTAACATGAGCAGGCTTAATTATGGGATGATTACCCTGATTCCTAAAATCAGAGAGGCAACTACAATCAAGCAGTATAGGCCCATCCGTTTATTGAATGTAGACTATAAATGGTTCACCAAAGTGCTAACCATTAGACTATCTAGAGTAGCTAACCACATAATTAGTCCATATCAAACAGCTTTTATACCAGGGAGATATATCTCAGAGGGGATTGTGATGTTACATGAGGTTTTGCATCAAATGAGAGTTAATCACAGACAGGGGATAATACTGAAGTTAGATTTTGAAAAAGCTTACGACAAGGTGAGTTGGGACTTCATGTTGGAAGTAATAAGAACCAAAGAGGTTTCCAGGGAAATGGATTGGATGGATGAAATAGGTGATAGAGGGAGGAAGAGTGGGAATAATGATCAATGGACAACCAGGTGGTTTCTTTAGAACATACAAGGGTCTGAGGCAAGGTGACCCTTGTCACCCCTCCTCTTCAATTTAGTGAGAGATAGTTTGGCTGTTATGATAGAGAGAGCAAAAGAAAATGGTCTGATCAGAGGGCTTGTACCAGATCTGTGTGAAGGAGGCTTGGCTTATCTACAGTACGCCGATGATACTATATTATTTCTGAATAATGATGAGAAGACAATAAGCAACACCAAATTTCTGCTCTTCTGCTTTGAAGCAATGTCAGGACTGAAGATAAACTACCAAAAGAGTGAAATATATGTTTTAGAGGCTACAATAGAAGAATAGAGAGAAATTGCAAATAAATTCAACTGTGAGATTGGAAAGTTCCCAATGAAATATTTGGGAGTTATGTTAGACATGTATTATATGAGTTCATCAGATTTTGCCTACATGTATCGGAAAGTAGAGAAGAGAGTTCCCACACGGCAAAGCTGCCTTCTGACATATGGGGGAAAAATGATTCTCACTGAGTCTTGTCTAAGCTCTGTACCAAATTATGTGATGGGGATTTTCAATTTGAAAGGAGAGGCTCATCATAAAATGGAAACTGCAAGATCAAATTTCTTTTGGCATGGACCAGGGCAAAAGAAGAAATACCACATGATGAAATGGGAGGTACTAGCTACTCCAAAGGCTGTGGGAGGTCTAGGTTTTACTGATACTAGGACAATGAATCAGTGTCTACTAGCAAAATGGATTTACAAGTTGAAAGAGGAGATAATAACCCATGCCTGTAGCTGCTCAGAAAGAAATATATGGGAGAGAAAGGTTTTTATAGTTCCAAACAGAGAGGGGTTTCACAATTCTGGTCTGGTCTGGTGTGAGAGAGGTTTGATCTATAAGGTCAACAATGGAAAGAAAACAAGGTTTTGGCAGGATGTGTGGGTGGGGCAATGTATTCACCCAAATACTCTGTGGTCGCGGCCGTAAATCAAGTATTGCAAAATCTACGTATACTAGAAAGAAGGGAAAGATGAATACATGTTCTTTCTATATACAACCTAGCGGAAGGTGGAGAATCCATTCACCCAAATACTACGTGGTCGCGGCCGCTAACAAAAATAATGCGAGATCACGTGAGGGTAAGCATGGAGGAAGCCGACATCGACATCGCCCAACCGTGCATCGAACATCCGGCGGCCGTGCGCTGACCACAGATGTGATCCAGCGACATCGAGGGAATAGAATTAATTAAGGACGGACGTGTGCCAGTATCGAGAACAAAAGGGTGGTGAGCAAGCGTTCGTCAATGCCGCCGTCGTCTACTTCATCTATTTCTGGAAGAGATTTGAGTGGCGCAGGAACAAGCAGGCAAACCATGGTCGACGTCAACGTCGGCACTAATTACAATTTAATTTATTTCATGTGACGCACAAGACATGATTCAATCCATATAATTGTTGTCAAAAAAATCCATATAATTTTTATTTTAATTTACTGTGCTTGGATTACTTCGCAAAAGTAAATTTAGATATAGTCCTTGTTGACCATCGAATATGCTTTTTTATCAGTTTAATAATAGTATAATTGGAATGCTTGAATTTACATGCTGAATTTGTTGAAATAATAATAGGAGGAGATCGACGAGGAGATGTACACCAAGCAAGAAAAAGCAAACGGGTGGAATGGGAACACTAGGCCTCCCATGCCATGACGTGCGACATCCACGGCTTCTACATCAACAATGCTAGCACTGACCACACATCCAGACTAAGTTACGACCATCTTGCAAGATCCTGAAATTACAATTTAATTTTCGCCTAGCATACATGATATGATCCTTAATTATTAATCATATGTATAATTTTCATTTTAATTTTAATGTGCTTGAACTACTTTGAACAAATAAATCCTGACATAATCCTTATTGATAAGCGGGAATATATTTCTTTGTTCACTTGTATTAATGTAAATGGATTACTTCAAGTTTACATGCTTTTGATGAGGAAAAATTGGAGACTATGATGCATGGAGTTAACAATAATGCCTCCACAAATTTAAATGATAATAAACCTAATCCAATAATATTTTTTCCACAAATAATGCATCTCTATCATCGTAATTCTAAAAAAGTTTGTACAAAAAATATAGGGATCTAGATAAATAAATCTAAATAAATATTTGATAGATTATCACAAACTAACTATGCTGTACCTATTATAGTTATTTAAGATAAGTATTTTTTATTAGACGATCACTCCTAAGATTCTAACCCGCGAGAGCATGGATTGATGAACTAGTATATATTAATAGAATGGCAGTTGGGTCGAACATCTGCCCTTGTGCCACAGCTAATCTTCAATTTTAAGCCACATCCCAATATAATGTGTGTAACTGTTGTTCTCTTTTTTTTTAGACCACGCCGTGCGCGTATTTCATGTAACCGTTGTTCTCGTGCAAAACAAAAGAAATCCTGTGTAGAAAAACGTGTCTGCAAATGCAGTGAACAAGTTATCAGTGGACAAATTAGCAGCAGTAAAAGATATGCATGCATTCAGTAGAAGAGAGAAGGAGTACGTACTCATCTATTTTTTTATTCATCAAGTTTCTAGTAGAAATCTAAGGAAGGGCAGTTGCGGTGGCCATCCGCCTCTTGTTTCAGCTTCTCTTTCAGTTTCATTTCCATCTCCTGGTCCATGTTTTCCTTTTCACAACGAAGATAGGCATTCACTGTCCGAAGGGACGGGAGGTGGTCCAAGGCCAGGTCATCGGTAGTGAATCCACCTTGGAAGAAATCCTGTAGGCTGATGCGGAAACTTAAATCTTCATGCCTGGATATAGCTCCTCGTGGGAACATAGACGGCACTGTAACTAACCCACAGAATATGCATTTTCTTACACATGGGAAGGCATCAGGAGCAACCATGAACCTTCCCAGCATAGGTCCTTTGTCACCAGACACAAACACTTTAAGAACACGAAGAGCTTGCAGCATCCCGAGGACTTGGATCTCCTCCTTTCGTACCTGAGCAACCGTAATGTCTAGGGAGGATAGGAGGAGAAGTGATCCAGAGTTAATCCATGTGGGCAGAAAACTAGTTCTATAAATACAAAGATAGGACAGGCGGCCAAGGGACTCCAGCGAGCCTTCAAGATTCATCACCACGTGGATTGTGGATACTGCTAGATGTCGGATTTTTTCACTATGTGAAAAAGGCACTGTAAGAGCGCTTGGACATTTCTAGTAGGGGCGGCTCGTGATGCAGCCGCCCCTACAGTGCCTGGAGCGGGGAGGCTGGCGGCCAGATCACCAGCCGCCACCAGCCGCCCTTACTACTGATCCAGCCGCCCCTACAGTGGTCTGTAGCAATAAGTGGCTTGCTCATCCTTCTTCCTACTTGAGCCACTTACTCCAACTCGCAAAAAAAAGGCTTGGGAGGCCTTGGGCACCTCCCTAAAATTGCTCTAGGAAGGGGGGGAGGTTTTCAACTCAATTCCTTTGGTGGAAAGCTTGTTTAAGGTAAGGGAATGCCATTCTCACCCTCTAATTCAAGTTTCATTGGTTGATTAGTGAGCAATTTGCATTCTTGTTTTCTCTCTTTTCAATGGTACTTGAGCCATGTATTGCCCAAATTAGAGCTTATCTTTGATGGTACTAGTGTTGATTAGGTAGAGACATGACCTTGCACCCTCTATTTGATGATATAAGCTTGATTTTAGTGGTGATTAATTGTAGTTTTGATGTAGTGCATGTTCTAGATCTAAGGTGGTCTTTTTTTTATATCATGACATTATTGGAATATGTGGTTGGCATATGAGTACTTGTTGGTAAACTAATAGTTGTTGCTAATTGTTAGCTAATAATGGTAGATAATAATTGTTGCAAAAAATAATTGTTGCTAATTAAAATTGTTGCTAATAATAATTATTGTTACTAATAATTGTACCTAATAATTGTTCCTGCAAATATTTCCCAACACAGTTGATGCTAATAATTGTTGCTAATAATAGTAGGAAATAATTGTGTTACTAATAATTATTTGGCACTATTTGGAAAATTTGGCACTATTACTAATAAGTGTGTTGCTAATAATTATTTGGCACTATTTGGAATTATTGGAATGTTACTAATAAATGTGTTACTAATAATAGTAGCTAATAATTGTGTTACTAATAATTGTTCTCAACTTTACTAATATTATTTAATCTACGTTCATAATTCTTTTTAAGGATGGAGGACAGGGCTACTTGGATGTATTGTTTGCCAAGGCACTCGAATGGCTTTTCTGATGAGGTGGACAAGTTTGTTGAAGCCGCGGTGAATCATGCAAGGCAATCAGGGGCTAATCGTTCAATTCTTTGTCCCTGCAAAGATTGCAACAACGAAATGGCAACTTATGATGGGGACGTGATCAGATCACATCTGGTTAGGCGAGGATTTGTTTCGGACCACACGGTATGGGTTCGCCATGGTGAAGTAATGGTGGATGACGGCAATGAATGGCACGATGCCGTTGACGACCAGTTGCCCGCCGCCGACGATCAGTGTGGGTTTAACGTGCGGATGCAAGATGATTTGGCCAATGAACAGGCATGTGGTGATGATGGCGGTGGTGTCGACAATGATGATGTTGATGCTTGCGGTGTCGACAATGATGATGGCAGAGCAGGTGATGAGGGTGATGTAGAAAACTTTGACCACTTAGAGCAAATGCTTCGGGACCTTGGACTAGAAATACTACAGCAGAAGAAGGGTCTAGAAAACTATGAGCGGGTGAAAGCGTCGTCGAGGGCGACTGTGTATGGTGTTGATAAGGGCTGCCCAAAACAGTGGACACTGCTCCATTTTGTGCTCGAGCTACTACTCCTGAAGGCTAAGTACAGCTAGTCGGACTGCAGCTTCGACGATCTGTTGCATCTTCTGTCATCCGTGCTGCCACTGCCAAACCTAGTTCCCTCCAACACATACCATGCGAAGAAGGTCATAAATCCATTGACAATGGGTGTTGAAAAGATCGATGCATGCCCCAACCATTGTATCCTTTTTCGCGGTAAAACGTTCGGAGGCTGGATAAATGTCCTCGTTGTGGGGCAAGTCGGTACAAGGACAATGACGTTTACTGATGGCGGAGAAGCCGTCACCGGGAACAAGAGGAGTAAGAAGGGTTCCAAAAAGGCGGTACCACAATCTCAACCTCCAGAGGACACCCCATTAGGCAATGACGCAAGGAAGAGGAAAATTCCTGCCTTGGTAATGTGGTACCTGCCGGTGATCGACTGGTTTAGGCGTATCTTCCTAAACCCTAAGGAAGCCGCGCTCATGACATGGTGGTACGATGAGCGCCCGGTCGATGACGATGTGATTGCACACCCGGCCGATGGCAGTCAGTGGCAGGACTTCGATAAAAATAACCCGCGTTTCTGTGATATTATGTATGTAACTTCATCAGTAACTGTAGGGGCTACAGGAGACACCCTGAATTGGTAAGTTCGAATCCCTTAGTAGGTCATAGTTTGATGCATGCAATCTCTCAAGAACTAAACTTAGCTTTGCAATCTCTCTAGAACTAAACATGGCTTTTGTGACCAATGTAGTGGGAAGAAGAGCACGGAGTGCAAAGGGATGTCTACCAGGATGATGAGCTAATAGAGATGGTAGGTGACCTATGCAACTTCATAATGGACCAAGTAGTATATGTCAACGGTCCTTACCATAACCTACTCTCAGAGTTAGGTAGAATTCCGGAGTATGAGTTCCTTCGTCGGACCGATTTGCTATGTCTAGGTCGTTGAGTGCTTGTGCACTTGTGCTAATGGAATTGTGTTACTTTTGGTGGACTTGAAATGCTGGACTTTCGATTTGGTTGTATTATGTTGATGGACATTTGAACTTGTTGATGGACGTTTGAACTTGTTGATGTAATATGCTAAATTTGGCTGTGATGGAGATTATATATATGTATATATATATGCTGTGCTGTAAATGTATTATTGCTATTTATTAATTTTTTTGCTGAAAATTCACTGTAGGGGCGGCTCTTGATTGAGCCGCCCTTAGTACACGACCACTGTAGGGGCGGCTGGATGTGCCTTCCACTGTTCCAGCCGCCCCTACAGTGGTCATGTACTAAGGGCGGCTGGTGTTGAGCCGCCCCTACAGTGCCCCCCCCCACTGTAAGATCGGGGGCGTAGGGGCGGCTCGCCCAGCCGCCCTTACAGTGCAAATTTGACCGCCCCTACAGTGCTTCTGTCCAGTAGTGTTTGTAGTTTGTCTAGGGACTCCACTAACCCATTGCAAATGCCCTCATTTTCATATCCTGCTTCCTTGTCTAGTTTTAGCTCAACACTAAGGATCCTCGGTTCCGTCGATGGCCTAGCTCTTCGCAATGTGCGCGAAATCGACTATTGCGCATCGTATCACTTCTAAGTTTGTTAGATTCCGCAATCCATTTGGTAGACAGACTCTCCGGTTAAGACTTAGACACATCGATCGTCTTAACAAAATAATACTGGATGGTAGTTCTTTTATATTAGTTCCAACTAGGTCTGATGTCCGTAGAAATTGTAGCTTCCCAATCTCTAACGGAGCTCACCACAATAACTAGTATTTTGCAGCCCTAGATACCTCAAGTGATATAAGATCCCAACAAAAAACTCAAATTTGGATGGTCCTTAAGCCTGCAACCTTCCAGATCCAATACACGAAGAATATGATGACATGAAAGGGATGGCATCGAATTAATTATGGCATCACTTGAAGATAGTAACTGACCTTAGTTTCGACATGTCAATTATAGGCCAAGTACAATTATGGAGGGACAACTGCGAATCTTGCTTAGGTATGTTCTGCTTGTCATCACCTAGCGTTGATGAAATAAAACATTCTTCTCTTGATATGGAACAAATGAGGTCCAGGACCATGTCATGCACATGACAAGTCCAATGCGAACCGTCCTCATCACCATTTGCTAGTTGGATTAGATTTCTTTTTATAAGCTCACGAAGTAACTTCTTCCAAGCTCAAATAAACTTTGCCCCCTTCGTAGATGCAACAAAACCTTCAGCTATCCACCTCCATATCGGCCGCTCACTCGAAATCGATAGTCTTACGGAAATATACTTAAGTATAATAAGTAGGTCTTTATATGAGCTGGTAAATCGTAATAGCTAAGAGATACTATCTTTCTCATATTTTCCATTTCAGGATTGGTTCTGTAACAACCCGAAAAATTCACCAAACACAAAAAAATCCCAACTACAAAATTTTTTCTAAACAAACCCATGTTTGTTGCTTGTCATGTAGTAAACCCTACCTAGTTACACTATAGATGCATTGTAACATCATCACATGTGTCTTAATATCCCCTTAAGCCACATGTGATTAGGATCTTGATTAGAACACATGTACCGTAAAGTCGTGACCCGGCATAGCAATGCATCCCTATATATTATATATGGATAACCTCTTATATTGACTTCATATACGCACTAGTGA
Organism: Themeda triandra; assembly: GCA_018135685.1. Classification (NCBI taxonomy): domain Eukaryota; kingdom Viridiplantae; phylum Streptophyta; class Magnoliopsida; order Poales; family Poaceae; genus Themeda; species Themeda triandra. The sequence continues at coordinate 154,155 of JAENPR010000278.1, read as the reverse complement.
AACCTACTTGATCCATAGTTATTATCACGTGTTTAATCATGGGGAGTCATGCATCATTTTGCATCGTAAATATTGTGAGTGAATTGGTTCTTATTGGATTTATGTGATGCTATATTTGGTATTTATGTAAAGTATTAAATAAATAACCCAATATATGGGAATGTTTCCTAACTTAAACCATGACCTATTTGGACCTCCAAAACACATGATAAAACATGGTTGCACTAATTAACCATGGTTTAGGTAACTAATAACTAAAATACAAAATAGAAAGAAGCAAAGGAAATGGCAAAGGCCATTTCGGCCTGGAAACCAACCCACGGCCCAGCCACAAAGACAAGCCGGCCCAACCACTGCAGTCGACCTGGCCCACGACTTCTTTTTCTTTTCCCCGCTCCTGCTACAACCGAACCAGCCCGGCTCGGCCTCCCAATGCGACCCGGCCCAACAAGCGGCCGCCATTCGGCCCGTGACCACTCCTCCCCACTCCACTTTCTCGGCCTTTTAGCTAACGGGAGCCGGCCCATGAAGACCGCCCCGAACGCCTCCCCCAATCCATGCAAAGGACAACCCGTAGCCGTGGCAGCCCGGGACCCGGATGTCATAGCCCACCTCCGCCCCCCCGCGTGACGTCGCGGATGTCGCGCTGCCGGCTCCCGCGTAGCCGCTACGCAACCGCCTCCTCCGTTGGATCCGCGCTGATGCTCTGGATGTTGCCATCTGGCCCGACAACACCTGGACACAACATGCCCACGGCGCGGGCATCTTTTCCTTCGCGCGCGCGCGCCAACGGCCGCGGCAGAGCACATGCCATTGCCGCGCCCCTGCTCCCTGTTTCCCTTGGCCGCCAAGGCAAATCGGTGCCTTTCGCTGACAGCAGGAGCCCACCGGACAAGCGATAGCGACTTGCCAAGCCACCCGGAGCCGCTTGATCACGGCGATGCCTCCATCACCGTCCGCCGCACACCATGATCACCGCCGCTCTATAAAAGTGGAGCCCCGGGAACCCTAGCGCGCTCCATCCCTCGCGCCGCCACTCTGGTGGCCAACCACACCGCCCTAATCAGAGAGCAAGAGAGAAGGAGTAGGTGGGGAGAAGAAGAAGAAGAAGACGGTGGAAGCGCCGCCGGACCTGGAGAAGAAGGAGGCGTCGCGGCAGCCAAGACCGTACCGCAAGCCACTGCTGTCAAGCGAACCGCGAGCCTGCCGCTGCTGCATCCCCGACCTCGCCTCGACCGACGCCAAGACGAACCGCACCTCTTGGTGAGCTCACGCCACCGCTGCTCTTCCTCCTCCCCTGCCCTGCTGTACATGGCCATGGCGCCCTAGCGTGCGAGGGCCGAGCCGCTTCCGGCTCTTGGACACGCATACACACACCTACCGACCATATCCCCCTGGAATCCCCGGCGTCCGCGCACGCCGGCGGGTTGAGACCGCCATGCCTCGCCATGGACATGCCCTGCCACCGGCAAGCCGCCGTGCCTCGGAAGCCCTCATGGAGCCTGGATCTGGACCCGCCTCGACTCAGCGCACGCCATGCGCGCTCTAGACGAGGAAGATGACCACTAGGAGCCCCGTGCCGAGAACCTTGCCATTGACGGTGAACCATGGAGCACCGCCGTGTCGCCGCCCCCCGTGCGCCGCACTGGCCGCCTCGCGACGCCTTGCCCTACCTGTGAGACCGCCTTGGCTCTGTGCGCCCCGTGCGCGCGTTAGCCAAGAAGATAGCCCCCGGAAGACCTTGGACATGGAACCATGTCCACCGTCGGAGCTCCGCGGTGCTCCGCCGTGTGATATGGTCGCCGCTGTCGAGCCGACTGCCCCCCTGGAGATGCCAACCGATGGACCACGAGGCTAATTGGGAGAAAGATGGGCGCGTTCGCCCTGCTGCCGCACGCCCTCGCCGCCGGTGAGCCGCTGCCGTAGCCGGCTGAGCTGAGCGGCCCTTGGGGTCCCTGAACCACCCTGACGGAGTCGCCCCAAGTCCATGGTCCCCGAGCGACCGTCCGTCCGGAACAAGGATCACCGTGGCGCCTTTACACGCGACGCCGCCGCTGTCAGTCATGCCACCGTCGCCGCCGCGACCTCGCCACCCCACACCGCCTTGCCATGTCTGCCTGGATGACTTGAACCCATAGGTGTGTCTGCCGTTCCCTTGGAGTACTGGTGCGCATGCTAGATAGGACGAAGAACCACCGTGGCGTCCTGGCGAGCAAGCTCGCCGCTGACAGACACCTCCGCCGTGGAGCAGAGCAAGAGATTGGGGAGAAGATGGAGTTGGCACGGACGAAATGGACCTAGTCTACATGAACTGTGCCGCTGAACCTAGGGACCCGCGAGCCCATGTCCACCATACACCAAATGCGTGCACCCGAGCCCCACCAGTACAGGCCCCGTAGACCGGGACTACATGAACCAAGAGAAGGAGGAAAGATATAGACTTAGTCCATCATGGACCCCGTTGTGGTCCATGGACCCTTCAGCTGATGTCCACCGTGAGCCAGCCAAAGCAATGACGCTGCAGGCCTGAGCCCGAACCAGATCTAGATGGTGACGTGGCATCACCGTATGACGACACATGGCGGGCCCAGCCCGGCCCGTCGGCCCTGAACCGGCCCTAGGCGGCCCATACCGAGCCCATATGGTTGACCCGGTCAACGATGATGTCAACCGTGACGTCACCGAGGCCCCACATGTCAGTCCACGTCAGCAGCCAAGTGGACCAACCAGATTCTGCCACGTGTCGCCCCAGGAATATTCAACCCTTTTCTTTTTCAGAATATGAATTAAACTTCGGAAAATCATAACTAATTCATACGAGCTCCAAAAATGATGATCTTTATATCAAAATTCATCTAAAATCAAGCTTTATCTCATGAGCCAATGTTTGAGTGCATTTGGATCTTTTTGATATTCATTTGGTTCTTTGTGGCTTCTATAGGAGTCGTTAACGCAACTATTACGTCTCGTTTTCAGAGTCGAATCGAGGAGGAACGATCTGAGGAAGGAAATACGCTGAACGACTACGGAGGAGGACTTGTACCACTACTAGCAGACTTATACCACTACTACCTCGACATCACAGGTGTCATGGCAGCACCTTCTTTAGAGAATCCTATTAGACATTGCAAATAGAATTGCTAGCGCTTTATATTTATTCCTTTGCTAGTATATTGATTCATGCTATTGCCTGAGCCATTATCACCTTGAATGAAACCCTTCACCATGTTACCCTGCTTTTGCGCTCGCACTTTATATTACTACCTCTCTGCTTGCTTGCACTTTATATCACCATACTACTATTATATAACTCCACTTCGCATTGTATCTGTGATGTGATGCGGGTGGTGAACCCCGGGAATGGTTTGGCTTGGGATGCCAGACTTGGGTGGACTTGGTGGTGAGGATCTGGAGGTATTGTGCGTGTGACTTGGGTGCGTGGAGGGTGAGGGTTGAGTCGACTGGACAGGGTCCACGACGAGTCTTGGGGTGGACCTTGAGACGAGTCTTGCCGGGGGTGCATCCTAGGCATCCCGATGAGAGGTACCTGTGGCGGGTACATGAGACTTGAGAAGACCCCGGTGTGGAGAGCCCTCGGGATGGAAGATATGTGACTCAAGGAGAATTTCCCGGTGTGGGGAGCCCTCAGGAAGGAGGTGCTGTGGTGGCACGGTAAACTCAAACACTGTATGAAGATATCCTGTCTGGTCCTACCTAAGGATTGATATATCGGGAGAACCGAAACCACGGACCTTTCGTACACACCACTCGCTCTTGCTTTTGCAAGAGACGAAAGTTTGACTAGACTGGACGATGCCATTGCTGCTTGGAGTTGAGGGGGAATGGTATGTGGTGAGCCTATACCATTCTATTCAACAGTACCATTGGAGGGGTAGCCGGTTACTTTTGATCCCAGTCCCATTGTGTTCTGGTAAGCCGTTACTTTCTAGGGCTAGGTGGCAGGATGGTATTGTCCAAGTTAGAAGGTCGTCCGGTGTCGCCTAGGCAGTGCACATGCCGATGATGGTGATCTGGTGGGTACAGGTGTACACACTCTGCAGAGTTGATCGATCAATGCACATACCGCGGCCTCAGTTATGGCCATTCTGTGACCTACGTTTCTGTCGACTAGTGAGAGGAGTGTTCTACCTTCCCCGAGCTTTCCGGCCGTGAGTCTGGGTTGTGGACTGCAGGCTGCTGAGACAGACCGAGAGGGAGTTGGTCTGCCGACTTGAGTGTGAGATATGGTGAGACTTGGTGATGGAGGTGTGGTGATGGATTTGAGATGGATTGGGATGGATTTGCGATGGACGGAGATGGATTTGGGATGGATGGGATGTGTGTGTGGGAATGGGAATGTGTTAAACTTGACTATTATTATTATTACTATTATTGTTACTTGTTGCTACTTCGCATGCGCTAGGATGCAAACCACAAATAAACTATAGGATCGCCGGATCCCTTATTTTCTCTTTTCCACTAAAGCTCATTCGGTCTTGACCATGGCCTGCACACATCTGGCGGTGTGCAGATTTTCCTGCTTCTCAGAGATGTCAAACGGATTAGAAGGTCTCGTGCCTGCGCTCAAGTTGGAGTTTGGAGTTGCTTCCGCGATACTTCCGCCTTCTCAAGCTGTTCTGGATGTTAGATATATTTGTTTCCGCCTTGTGGCCTTGTAATTGTTAGTGTAAACCCTTCTATTGTACTCTTTAGATTTATAGTTCGATGTATGGAATTGATTATCGACTGTTGTATATCGTTCTGTGAGATTTTCCCTTCGTGGAAAATTGAGGATGTTTCAGTTGGTATCAGCTCTAGGCTTGACCCTAGGACAAGACCCTCAGGATTGGACGATAGAATAGGACAAGCCAGCCCTTCTTTCGGTTATATTACTGTTGGTATTTTTAACGCACACAGATAAATCCGCAAGCGCACGGATACCGTTGAGCTTTCACCCGGAGGGTTTTAAATATTGTATCCATAGGGAAACGTGTGTGGGTCGCCAAACAACTAGTTTATCTATGGGTAGCAATCAAGGTTTAAGATATGATGGGTAAAGAGGATTCCTATGGTAATGATTCTATGCAAGGCAAGGTTATGAAGCAATTGTCCTTCTAATGTTCACTTTGGGACACCACTAGACGGGAAAGCACCACAAAGGATAACTCTACCGACGTGACTACGGTCCTACTAATTTAAGAACCTACTCAATTCGGTGTGGACGGGGCTGTCACCTCCCGTAACTACCACACAACCAGAGAATAGGGCGCAAACACAGGTAACCGACCCCTAAGCACCACGCTTATGCTAACAATTACTACTCTAATTCGAGCGCTAACAAGAACTAGAGCAATCATAAGAACTGTGAACCAATGAACAAAAGAGTAAAATAAATACTTGAATAAAGATCAATTACCGAGAAGTATCCCGAATGCAGGCTTGGAGAAGCCTGAATCCGCCGAAGTACAAGCTTGAGGGGTGTTGACACTAGATACGCACACGAAAGAATCAAAGAGAAATAATCCGCAAGCGCACGGATATCGGTGAGCACTTCACCCGGGAGATAAGTCCTGAGTATCGTATTTGTTTTTATCCGCTAAGAGAAAACGTGCAATAGACTAACCCGATCTTTACTACTACCCCTGGGCTGCTAGTCAAGTGAGAATTAAGCGATATAGAGAGAACTCCTTCGTCACTCTTCTTCTAACCTATGGCAAGCTTTGAGATTACTGTTCTAAGGGGGTACCTGAGGAATAGACACCACAGAGGATGCTAAACCGGGCACAAAGGACCTACCTTACCTACCAACAGGAAGTGGATTACAAAGGTAATAAAGGGATTGTCACTTCCCTCACTACTACCACGGTTCCGGCCGGATAGGGAGCATCTACGAGTGAACCTAGCCTAAGCACCACACTTATGCTAAAGAACGATTACTCTATTCCCAACGCGAAGAGAATAAAGTAAACTTGTAAACCAAAGAACAATAATAACAATGAACTTACTAGTATTAGAAGTTGAATTGCCGAATGATTCTGAAACCAAGCCTCGGGTTAGGAGACTTGATCCCGCAGATACCTTGGAGAGGAGACACCGACGGGCCGGGCTTCCTCCAAATCTACCTCCACTCTATACTCTCTCAATCTCTCTTGATACTAATACCCTATAGAGATAGATCCATTCGAGGGACCCTTCTCTATCTAACTCTCTCTCTCTGGATTGAAGTCTTTTAATGAATAAGAGAATGAATTAGGGTTTTACCCTGGGGCCAGGGGCTTTGCTTATATAGCCCCCTAGGATTAACCACAGCCCTTGGATCAAATCGACTTAAATGGACGATAATTATTGATCTTCAAAGTCGGTGGAGGCAGGTTCCACGAGACTCCACCTGATTGGTGGAGTTGGGGAGTCGGCCGACTCCCCTTCCCTGGTCGGCCGACCGCCACGGTGCGTGGGCCCCGGAGCTTCGGTGTGTTGCCTTACGGAGTCTTCTAGATTATACTTTTTCACCCGTTCGGTCTTTCTCTCTATGTAAACCCGACATGTGGGCCATCTTGGTTGATTTTCAGCCGTCACCCCGCAGAAATAGATATTCACCAAAACTCGTGGAATTCGTCGGTGGTAACCCTATATATATCAAGTATTTATGAATAGGTCCATTTGCATGCTAAGTTAACGGTTAATTTTATGAGTTAACGACCGTCAACAAACTCCCCCACCCTTGTCTTTTACTCGTCTCGAGGAAAAGGATGGATTACTTTAAGCATAGCCTCAAACCAAGACATCAACATTAGATTATCCCTGATCATACCTGTACTGCGGGATTCAAAGTGTCTACCATTGAACTTTGGGGAGTTGAAAGATGGAACAGCGCGAAGTAGAGATCCTTCTTCTATCAATCCTGTCACTCGGAGTTTTTATAACCTTCTCCATCATGTAGCACACTCGAATCACTCTTTATATGTGGTATTTGTAGAACTCACCATTATGTATAGAGCACTCAAATCTCTCAATGTATGTGGTATTTATGGAACTCACTTGAGGCATGTAGAAGGGTATGCCTCCTACTCTATAAAGGCTTATGTGGAGTTTAAGGTATTTCAAGGAATAGCATTTTTACCTATGCATATTGATTAGTCAAAAACGGGAACCAAGGAGAGGGGGACCTTACTCTAGATCAAGTGTGTGCAAGTGTGTGGAATATTTGGTGGCTAAATTGATGATAATAATGCTCCTTTCCTCTCTTGCACACTCTTCTCTTGAACATTGCTTTGCTTGATCTTTTCTTGAATAGCTTTTTGAGCTTCTTTGAACTTCCTTCTCTTGGGATCAGAATAACTGGAGTTCATGGGCTATCTCTTTCTTTCTTTCTCTTTTTTTAACATTATTTTTGCATAGCCCATGTCTCACTTTCGAACACAATAACTTTCTTGAATACGATGATGATGTTGACGATAATAATCTTTCGACAACTGGATGATGATAACAATCCTTGGAGCATATAGAAATCCTAGAAAGTGTATGTATCCTTCTCCCGGTGTAGGAGATGGATGAATGGCGGAAGGCATGTTTTTGCGTACTCCCGGTGTAGGAGCAAAGCAGATATATATGTGGGTGTAAGTGCACTTGATCATATGAGTAAGAGACCCTTCTCTAAGGCTCTAATACCGCCAAGACTATTCTCAACACAAATAAAAGCTTATGTCTTTGGTCTTATAGAATTTTGTCGACGAGGCTCTATAGGCATTTATAACCACGAGAGGAGAAGTATAGCTAACATTTTAAGATTTTTTCGAAAAGAAATTCTCCAAGCAACTAGACATCAAGAATCAGGTTCTCATGGTCCATGCTATATCACTGTCCTCAACAACTTAAGTAAAATGGGGTCCCTATAAAATATGTTCCCAACAGCAACAGGGATTCCCAGGAATTATCATGGTGTAAGTCTATCTTGGGGTCATGATTAAAATAATCTACCTTCTCAATATATATAGCAAGTGATTTAATTCAATGTGTTCCCCAAATGAATCGGAAAAACATGATCGGTATAAAATTTGGAACGTAGGGAAGCAAACCTGATCGTGGACGAAAGCCGGAGCCAAATGGGCCCGGCCCATGGGCGGCCGACTCCATATATGGGTCGGCCGACTGCGCATGGCCCCTCGGGTCCGCTTCGTCGTGCGTGATCTTCACATTGTATATTCTCAAATATTTTTGCTGGTTCACGATATCCGTTAGTTTCATCGTCGGTTGCCTCCCCCACACTAGATTCCTGTTATCTTTATTCACAACAAGGTGGAGACAAAAGAGGCAACACATATGCAATAATAAATATAACTAAAAACTTTATTTCATCTTCATTAAGGCCTGGATTACATGTATTGAAAGGAACTAAGATTGAAACTTTACTAAGCACTCTTGCAAACTAAAACTTTTAATCTAAGCACACTAGGCCTTTCTGATGCTAAGATAAATCTCATCTAATTAACTCGCTTCTCTAGAGCGTCTAACCTCTTTTCTAACTTATTCGTCCTCTTCTCTTGCTCACGGAGTCTATCTATGAGAGTGACAATGCTACTGCTCTGAACATGTTGGGCATTTCGCAGAGATGCAATAACATCGCGCTGAGTTTCTAACTCCTTCTCTAAATCTGCAACGGTCTTGCGACGTTTCCATGGAGCTTCTGAGGCGGCGAGAGCTGCTTTCGGGGCTTCCTTCGGAGGGACGAACTTCACCTTGCTCGGGTGAGCACGGACTCCCTCGAAATACGAGCGCTCTCCAGTGTTATACTTAGCACAGACGATCTCCCCTTGCTTGTTGGTCTTCACTCCCATAAGCATCTCATTGTGCTTAGGAGGAAGGATCTTGGTGCCTTCTGGGAGCTTCACAATAGGACCCTTTGGTGGAGGTCCATCAAGGAGCAAAGGTTTGGGTGCAGCGATGAATGGTTGGGCGAAATAGCTATGGCTGTAGGCTTGAGGCTTTCGAGGAATAGAGGCTAGGGGTTTTGGCTTAGCAAGAACAATGGCCTTGCTCTCAAGCTCCTCTCTTGGGATGGTGTTGAGATCAATCCCGAAGCGGATCAATCTCCTATCTAAGTTTTCTGGCTCTCGCTTCGCCATTGCTGCGTAGTAAGCTTGATGCTAGGAGGAGGAGGCTTTAGATGGAATGAGGTTGGCTTGAGGCTGGGCTTCTTTATATAGGGGGGATGGAGAGGCATCTAAAGGGCATCTAAAGGGAATCCGAAGGAATAACGCGTCAACGTGATCTCAAAAACCCTAATTGGCAAAAATTCCCGAAGGAAGTGTATGGAAGGATCACGAGTGCAAAAGCCGGTGGAGAATGGGGAGCCCCCGGGTCGGCCGACTCCCCTTTGGGGCGGCCAACTCGGCAGGTGGACCCCCGCCCGGGTTTTTTGCAACCTATTTAGCGTATTTTTGTCATTCGGAAAAATACCCCGGACCCCGAAAAATGAAAAGTAAAAAGGTCGGGCCCAACTACCTAATTGAGGAAGAAGTTTAATTCATCAATTTCACCTATTTCCTCAATGGGCTCTAAAAATATTTTAAGGCGTTGACCATTTACCTTGAATATCGTACCTTCGTTGTTGCGAAGCGTAACGGCTCCATGCGATGATGAGCTTACTACTTCAAACGGTCCTTCCCATTTGCTTCGAAGCTTTCCTTGCCCGAAGAGTTTGACCCTGGAATTAAAAAGTAATACCTTGTCTCCGGGTGTGAACTCCTTGATCTTGATTCTCTTGTCATGCCATCTTTTCACTCTCTCCTTGTATATCTTAGCGTTGTGATAGGCTTTCTCTCTCCATTCTTCTAATTTAGAGATTTGCATCCTCCTCTTCTCCCCTGTTACTTCTAGGTCCATATTCCATTTCTTGATGGCCCAGTGAGCTTTGAATTCTAGCTCTACTGGCAAGTGGCAGGTCTTTCCATAGACTAGTTGATATGGTGACATCCCAATAGGTGTCTTGTATGCTGTTCGATATGCCCATAATGCATCGGGAAGCTTGTCCTTCCATGTAGTTCCCATTTCATTCACTGTCTTCTGAAGAATATTCTTGATCTGCTTATTTGATGTTTCTGCTTGGCCACTTGTCTGAGGATGATATGGAGTAGCAACATTATGGCGTACTCCATGCTTCAATAGGTATTGCTCAAAGCGTTTGTTGATGAAATGTGATCCTCCATCACTTATGACTATCCTTGGGACACCGAATCTTGGGAATATTATTTCTTCGAACAACTTCTTGGAGCTTGAGCTATCTGCCTTTTTACATGGCAGAGCTTCGACCCATTTGGACACATAGTCCACTGCTACGAGGATGTATTCACACTTCTTTGACGGTGGAAATGGTCCCATGAAATCAATTCCCCAGACATCAAAGAGCTCGATCTGAAGGTTGTTGATAAGTGGCATGGCATCTCTTGAGTTTATGTTGCCATGTCTTTGACAAGGACCGCATCTCCGAATGAAATCTTTTGTGTCTTCATACATTGTTGGCCAGAAAAATCCGCATTGCCAAATCTTTGCATGTGTACGGAACACCCCATAATGACCTCCATATGGTGATGAGTGGCACCTCTCAATGATCTTGATTCCTTCTTCGGTTGGCACACATCTTCCGAGAGGCCATCGAGCACACTCGAAAGAGGTAGGGCTCATCCCAAATGTGAGTACGACTTTCCCCGGATAAGTTTCCTTTTGTTGCCTCCCGGTGGTACGTAACCCGTAACCAAAATTAACAATATCTGCATACCGGGGTCGATCTCGTTGATTCCATAGAGCATGTCGTCCGGAGTGCGTCGTCGATGGGTAGTTCCCTGTGGTTTCTCAAACCGCATTCTAGACAAGTGATCGGCAACGAGTTTTCTACTCCTTTTTATCTTTTATTTCTAAGTCAAATTCTTGGAGTAATAAAATCCATCTTGTCAAACGAGGTTTAGCATCTTTCTTAGTGAGCAAATATTTTAAAGCGGCATGATCGGTGTAAACAATCACTTTGGCACCCACTAAGTAGGATCTAAACTTATCAATAGCAAAGACAACACTAGGAGCTCTTTTTCGGTGGTAGCATAATTTAGCCGAGGTCCAGTCAAAGTTTTGCTAGCGTAAGCTATTGCATGATGCTTCTTATCCTTAGTCGTCCTAACACTTTGCTCCTACAACGTAGTCACTTGCATCACACATAATTTCAAAAGGTAGAGTCCAATCGGGGGTTGAATGATTGGAGCGCGAAATAAGTGCTTTCTTTAGGATCTCAAATGATTGTAAGCGGGCATCATCAAAGTCAAAAGGAACATCCTTAGCCAATAAGCGGGTAAGAGGTCTAGCAATGTAAGAGAAATCTTTTATAAATCTACGATAAAAACCAAAGCATGACCAAGAAAACTTCTAATTCCTTTCACATTGATAGGAGGAGGCGGTTGTTCAATGACTTCTATTTTGGCTCTATCTACCTCGATGCCTCTTTCGGACACTAAGTGTCCTAGCACTATTCCTTCTCTAACCATGAAATGACACTTTTCCCAATTAAGGACTAAGTGTTTTTCCTCACATCTTTGCAAAACTCGATCTATGTTTTCAAGGCACTCATCAAAAGTTTTTCCATAAACAGAAAAATCATCCATGAAAACTTCCATAATCTTTTCAATCATATCGAAAAAATATAGACATCATACATCTTTGAAAAGAAGCTGGTGTATTACATAACCCAAAAGACATCCTACGGTAAGCAAAGGTTCCATAAGGGCATGTAAAGGTCGTTTTGTTTTGATCATTAGGATGGATAGGGATTTGATGATATCCAGAATATCCATCAAGGAAGCAAAAGTAAGAATGGTTGGCTAATCGCTCAAGCATCTCATCAATAAAAGGCAAAGGAAAGTGATCCTTTCTTGTTGCCTTATTAAGCTTTCTATAATCTATGCACATTCGCCATCCCGTGACGGTTCTTTGTGGGATTAACTCATTCTTCTCATTTTGGACAACAAATATGCCTCCCTTTTTAGGCACAACTTGGACAGGGCTGACCCACTCACCGTGTGGCACGGGGTAAATAATCCCAGCGTGCAACATTTTTAAAACTTCTTTCTTAACAACTTCTCTCATCGCATTATTGAGTCTACGTTGGGGTTCTCTAGATGGTGGGATATCGGGATCTGTGGGAATGCGATGGGTACAAAGGGCAGGACTAATTCCCTTGAGGTCCCGGAGTGAGTAGCCAAAAGCTTTTTTATGTTTTTCTAGGATAGCCATTAAGCGAAAAGTCTGCTCCCGAGTGAGAGTATCACTTATGATGACAAGAGTGTCTGGATCATTTCCTAGAAAGGCATATCTAAGACCGGGCCGGTAAAGGTTTGAACTCAATAGGAGGCCTAGGTGGTAGGGTAAACTCGTCTAATTGTTCATTCTCGAAGGGTCGAGCTTCTTCTTCTATGAAGAATCTAGCTTCATCTTCTAATTAAAGCTTCACTAGGAATTCTAGAGAAGTGCTCTAAATTCCTCCAACGGATCATAATGTAGATGGGGCTCGGTCATAGTATATAAAGAGTGTGAAATGGACATTGCAAACTGAAGTTTCTTGCCTAAACAAATGTTTAGCTTCCCAGTTTGTCCTTCATAAAGAAGTCTTCGAATGGTTGTCCTATCAACGGTGGAAATCCCCCATGTCAAAGACATAAAAGCTTAAGTGAACAGGGGTTCCTTCTACCCGGAGTGGTAGGACATGTAGGATTCCTAAACAAGGAAGAATTTGTCTTGAAAGATTTCTTATGAACTTCACTCGTTGGGGTCAATGTCATGTTTCTTTGCAAATATTTTGCTGGTGTGGTAGATATGATATTTATACCCACAACCGGATTGTAGAGAGCGTCTATGCGATCATTGTTAATTATGCAATGAATGGGAAGAGAAGATGAATCCAAACGATAATTTCGGAGGAAAGCTCGACTCTTCTAACCACTCATTGCTCATGACAGACACTAACTTTCCTAAGGTTTTTCCCGTTGGAATATCCTCATCAATATTGCATGGCTTTATTGGGTGATATTTGCCTTGTGGCTTTTTCACCTTGTGATAGTTGAAGATGTTTCCAAAATCGGAAAACAGATCAGGCTCAATATCTAGCATAAAATTAGGAAGTGGAATGTCTTCCTTTTCTTGCTCAAGACATGGGTTAGCTGAAGTTGATGGTGTATCTGGCAAATGTTTGTCTTTCGCTACTTGAGGTTCTTCTTCTAGGAGGTAGTCTAATTCACTGGATAGGATTTGGTCTAGGATTGATCTTGCTTTCTCACGAGAGATATGCAAGAATGATCCTCCCGAAGTTGTGTCGAGCAATTTTCTACTGTCTCTACTCAGACCTTTATAAAAATGTTGTAAAAGAATGGGATCTGGTAGACTAAGGTCCGGGCCAGATGCTAAAAGTGTAGTAAAACGATTCCAGGATGAGGCCAAAGATTCTTCAGGTTCTTGCTTAATAGTCAGAACCTTGACTCTAAGGTCGACGATTTGGGAGATGGGATAAAAATCTAGGCAAAAGTTGGAGCGTAAGGACCCCCAATCTCTTTGTTGCTTACCTACAGCTTTATCATACCATTGTCTAGCTTTTCCCTTTAATGAGAAAGGAAATAGCTTCCAACGGAGGGTTTTGTCGGACATGCCTTCTATACGAAGACAGTCACATGTTTGCTCAAAGTCTCTAATGTGCAGGTAAGGGTTTTCGTCTCCTTCTCCTAAAAAGGATAGGCTTTGGACCAATGCAATCAACCGCGGACTCAGCCTATAGCTAGGTGTTTGGATGGGTTGTGATGACTCATGTGGCACTAGGCCGGTCTCCGTGGGTGCGTAAAATTGAAAGATAGGAATGGAATTTGAATTATCCATAAGGATAGAAAAAGATAAAATGTACGGAAAAAGTAAAGTGCAAGAAAAAGATAAAAGTATAGGTACAAGGTAGAGCAAGATTTAGGTTATCTAAGCATCCGTCTTTCTCCCCGGCAACGGCGCCGAAATGCTTGTTGACACTAGATACGCACACGAAAGAATCAAAGAGAAATAGTCCGCAAGCGCACGGATATCGGTGAGCACTTCACCCGGGAGATAAGTCCCGAGTATCATATTTGTTTTTATCCGCTAAGAGAAAACGTGCAATAGACTAACCCGATCTTTACTACTACCCCGGGCTGCTAGTCAAGTGAGAATTAAGCGATATAGAGAGAACTCCTTCGTCGGTCTTCTTCTAACCTATGGCAAGCTTTGAGATTACTTGTTCTAAGGGGGTACCCGAGGAATAGACACCACGAGAGGATGCTAAACCGGGCACAAAGGACCTACCTTACCTACCAACGAGAAGTGGATTACAAAGGTAATAAAGGGATTGTCACTTCCCTCACTACTACCACGGTTCCTACCGGATAGGAGCATCTACAGTGAACCTAGCCTAAGCACCACGCTTATGCTAAAGAACGATTACTCTATTCCCAACGTGAAGTGAATAAAGTAAACTTGTAAACCAAAGAACAATAATAACAATGAACTTACTAGTATTAGAAGTTGAATTGCCGAATGATTCTCAAACCAAGCCTCGGGTTAGGAGACTTGATCTCGCAGATACACCGGAGAGGAGACACCGACAAAGCCGAGCTTCCTCCAAATCTACCTCCACTCTATACTCTCTCAATCTCTCTTGATACTAATACCCTATAGAGATAGATCCATTCGAGGGACCCTTCTCTATCTAACTCTCTCTCTCTCTGGATTGAAGTCTTTTAATGAATAAGAGAATGAATTAGGGTTTTACCCTGGGGCCGGGGCTCGCTTATATAGCCCCCTAGGATTAACCACGACCCTCGGATCAAACCGACTTAAATGGACGATAATTATTGATCTTCAAAGTCGGTGGAGGCGGAATCCACGAGACTCCACCGATTGGTGGAGTTGGGGAGTCGGCCGACTCCCTTTCCCCGGGCGGCCGACCGGTGCAGTGGGCCCTGTGCTTTAGGTGTTGCCTTCTCGGAGTCTTCTAGATTATACTTTTTCACCCGTTCGGTCTTTCTCTCTATGTAAACCCGACATGTGGGCCATCTTGGTTGATTTTCAGCCGTCACCCCGCGTAAAATAGATATTCACCAAAACTCATGGAATTCTATCGGTGGTAACCCTATATCTATCAAGTATTTATGAATAGGTCCATTTGCATGCTAAGTTGACGGTTAATTTTATGAGTTAACGACCGTCAAGAAGGGGGAGCACCGACATGCTGGCACCACCTCCAACTCTTCCCTCACTCTCTATCTCTCTATTCTGCTAAGACTAGATCCTAATGAGGGCTAATCTTCTCTTGATGGCTAGGTTTAGCGAGGAGATCCATTCAAGGGACCCCTCTCACTGATCCCTACTGGAGCAAATGAAATTAGGGTTTAAGGGATGCCTCCTCCGAGGCCGGGGCCCCGCTATATAGCCCTCTAGGATGCACCACAGCCCTCGGATCAAACCGACCTAAACGGACGATTATTATTCATCCTCAAAGGCGGTGGAACAGGGATCCACGAGGCTGACGCTGATTGGCTGAGGTGCCCAGTCGGCCGCCCAAGGAGGGAGTCGGCCGACTCTCCACCGAGCCCGTTTGGGCTCCCGTTTGGTCCAGAGCCTTCTTGAACCTTCCAGATTACAGAATTTTCACCGGTTCCCGATTATCTCTATGTAAACCTGACATGTGGGCCTTCCTTAGGTATTTTCAGCTGATACCCTGCAGAAACAGACATTCACCAAAACTCGTGGAATTCCGTTAGTGTAAGCCCCATATCTAGATGGTAATTATATTTAGGTCCTTTTTCATGTCTAGTTGACAGTTAAAAATAGGAGTTACCTACCGTCAACAACTCCCCCAAGCTTACCCTTTGCTCGTCTCTGAGCAAAGATAAACTCAGTGATGGATCAGGAGTTGCTACAATGCTTTCACGCCTCAAAAGTACACATGCATTCAAACAAGAACTCTCCTCCGGATTAGAGTGAACTATTCGACTCAAAACTTACTCATATTACCTTTCACCATGGGGCTTGTAACCGTCATTTGGGTCTTGAGCGGTTGAAAGACGAACGGTCAAGTCAAGCGCTATGTTTCTCACTCTTTGATCAACTATTATTCCAGAGTTTTTGCAAGATTTTCAAATAAAACTCGAGTTCCTTGTATGAACCTTTCGGGTCTCTCATTTGTGGTATTTTTGGATCCTCTCCAAGGCATGTGTAGTGTATGCCTTCTTTCTTCTCTCGAGAATATGTGGTATTTGTGGAACTAAGGCATAGTGAAAAGAGCCTTCTCTCTCACCCTACTTTCTAATAGGCTTATGTGGAGCTCATAGGTGGGGAGACACTCAAACTCACTTGCATATATTGCACGTTAAGACATGGATCCAATAGGAACTAAAATAATAATAAAGTCATATGTGCATGTGAATGAGGAAATGGATGATAAGATGATGATAGGATGATGATGAGATGATGATAATAAGGAAATGATTATAAGGGGTGATCACTTGGTGAACATCTACTTCTACACTTGCTCCTTTGGGGATAACATACCTCCCTTTATTCGAAAACCTTGAAACTTCTTGAAAGGAAGGACTTGGCTACTTTTTTCTTTCTTTTTTTCTTTTCTCTTTTTTTTTCTTTATTCTTTTTTTTCTCTCTTTTTTTTAGAGCAACCAATCCTCTGAAAATGAAACTTTAGCAATGGAGAGTGTATAACTTGAAATGATAATGACTGGAGCTTTTATGTAGGCAAGTGGAACGGCGATGATTATTTCTAGATGTTCACCCCCAGGATAGGAGTAGAACCTTTTCTGGATGAAATGAAATGAGTTGCATATGTATATGTGGATGGATGGATGGATGGATGGATGGATGTGTACTCCCAGGGTAGGAGCAGCATAAGCACGTATCTCCAGGGTAGAGACAGCACAATATGTGGGGAAATGCGTACTCCCAGGGTAGGAGCAGCATAGGTGCATATCTCTAGGGTAGAGATAGCACAATATGTGATGGATGTGGATCTATATATGGGTGGTACTTCTAGGGACAGAAGTAGCACAGAATGAATGTAGTACTTATAAAATAGGTGCATGCTTCGAGGACGAAGTAGCATTGATCAATGGATGGAGAGCACATAGTAATGACTTTTAACCGCATGATGATTCCTTATGGTCCACAAAAGATAACCACACTCAATGCCTAAAGATTACACTCAAGCCTACAAAATGATCTATATAAACGAGATAGGTTTTTCTAATCTAGTAAGCATGAATATATGGTCATGGTAGGAATTTGAACTCTCATCATAAAGGAACTCATCATGCATGAATTTAATATTTTCACGAGATAAATTCTCCGAACTCTAGTATCTCTAGGAACAAGATGGACAAAGCAAAACTTCCCATATCATACCCGTCAACCACCTAGACTTAGATCAAGTGTTTGCTACCCACAAGTTTCGTGGTTTAGAGCAAATCTCAAATCTAAACAAGTTGTGTCCAAAACTCGGGAGAGTGCAAGGTTAAAAACTAGGTACTTGAAAGAAATTATGGCGAGCAACTATTCATCATTTCCATATAAGAGTTTATTCTAGGGGTTCATTTTAGCAAGATGAACTTTAGCACAGTTGATAAGTAGATAGATGAATGAAAAAAATAAGCTAGTGATACTTAGCTGGATACACGGAGAGGTGCTCTCCCCAAGCCGAATGTTGACGTAGTCCGTTGATGTTGCCGACTAGCGGTGAAGGTGTACTTGCTCTTCCCGGAGTGTCGGGATGATGGTCAAAGACAACACTATGATTGTTGAAGACAAAGACTCCAAACAGGGGAGAGGACATCCTTCGCCTATTTAGCTCTTCTTGATAACTCCTGCTCAATTCAAATAAACAACAAAACTCGTGGAATAGATTAAGGGTTAGTAAATTAAGCATTACTTGTCTAGAGAGTTGCCCATGATTTATGCAGGACTAAGCAGGATACCCTTTTCTTTCTTTTAGTAACTTCGAATTCTATATAATTAATTATGTCCAATTCTTCTTCTGGTGGTTGTGCATCAAAGAAAATTTTTAGACGTTGACCATTTACCTTGAAAAGTTTGCCTTCATCATTTTGAAGAGTGACTGCTCCATGTGATGCAACTTCAATTACCTTGAATGGTCCTTCCCATTTACTTTGCGGTTCCCATGTCCAAACAAACTTTACTCTAGAGTTGAATAGTAACACCTTGTCACCTGGTTTGAATTCCTTCTTCTTCGTCTTTTGTCATGCCATCTCTTTGTCCTCTCTTTGTAGATCTTTGCATTATGATATGCTTTTTCTCGCCATTCTTCAAGCTCGGAGAGTTGCATCTTTCTTTTCTCCCCACCGCTTCAAAGTCCATGTTCCATCTCTTTATGGCCTAGTGTGCCTTGAATTCTAGTTCGATCGGCAAGTGGCATGTCTTCCCATAGACCAGTTGGTATGGTGACATTCCAAGAGGTGTTTTGTAGGCTGTTCGTAAGCCCATAATGCTCCATGAAGCTTGTCCTTCCAGTGTCCCCATCTCATTGACGCCTTTTGCGTAATATTCTTGATTTGCTTGTTTGATGTTTCGCTTGCCCACTTGTTTGAGGATGGTATGGTGTCGCAACATTGTGATGGACCCCATGATTGTGTAAGAAGCGTTGAAACTTCCTATCAATGAAGTGAGAGCCTCCATCACTAATCACCATGCGTGGAACTCCAAAGCATGGAAAAATGGTTTCGCAAACATCCTTTTGGCGTGATTGGAATCATTTCTCGACATGGTAGAGCTTCAACCCACTTTGAAACATAGTCCACCGCCACTAAGATGTATTCACACCGCTTGGACTTAGGAAATGGTCCCATGTAGTCTATTCCCCCGACATCAAAGAGTTCTACCGGAGGTTATTGGTGAGTGGCATGGCATCTCGTGTATTTATGTTCCCATGCCTCCGACATGCTCCACATCTCCGGATGAAATCTTTCGTGTCTTCATACATGGTTGGCCGAAAAATCCACATTGCCGATTTTTGCATGAGTGCGGAATACCCCATAATGTCCTCCATATGGTGATGAATGGCATCTTTCAATGATCTTGATTCCTTCTTCGCTTGGTACACACCTCCCGAGTAGACCATCGGAGCGGGACTCGGAAGAGGTACGGTTCATCCCATATGTGTTGACGACTCTCTTGGATGAGCTTCCGTTTGTTTTCCCCGGTGGTACATAACCTGCAACCATAAAATTGACAATATTTGCGTACCGGGGTCGACGCTCGTGACCTTGTAGAGCATGTCGTCTCGGAGGTAGTCGTTGATGGGCAAATCCCGTGGTTTTTCAAACCGCATCCTGGACAAGTGATCTTTCTACAGAATTTTCTACTCCCTTTCTATCTTTTATTTCTAAATCAAATTCCCGGAGTAACAAGATCCATCTTATAAGTCGTGGTTTAGCATCTTTCTTAGTGAGCAGTATTTCAAAGCAAAGATGATCGGTATGAACAATCACCTTAGCTCCTACTAAGTAAGATCTAAACTTGTCAACAAAAAACAACAACCGAGGAGCTCTTTTTCGGTTGTTGCATAATTAAGTTGAGGTCCCGACGGAGTTTTACTAGCATAAGCAATTGCATGATGCTTTCTATCCTTTGTTTGACCCAAAACTGCCCCCACAAAGATAATCACTAGCATCACACATGATTTCAAAAGGTAGCGACCAATCGGGGGTTGAATGATTGGTGCGAGATGAGTGCTTTTTTAAGAATATGAAAAGCATCTAAACACTCATCATCAAACTCAAAGGGAGCATCCTTGGCTAGCAAACTTGTAAGGGGTCTAGCAATATAAGAAAAGTCTTTTATAAAACGTCTATAGAACCCCCGCATGGCCAAGAAAACTTCGTACCCCTTTGACATTTGTGGGAGGAGGCAACTTCTCTATTACTTCTATCTTTGCACGATCTACCTCAATCCCACGTTCGGACACTAAGTGTCCAAGCACTATGCCTTCTCTAACCATGAAATGGCATTTTTCCCAATTAAGAACTAAGTGCTTTTCCACACATCTTTGCAAAACCATGTCTAAGTTTTCTAAGCGAGTCATCAAAAGTTTTTCCATATATAGAAAAGTCATCCATGAAAACTTCCATGATCTTTTCTATCATATTTGAAAATATAGACATCATGCACCTTTGGAATGAAGCCGGCGCATTGCACGTGACCGAAAGACATCCTACGATAGGCAAAAGTTCCATAGGGACAAGTAAAAGTGGTTTTGCTTTGGTCATCGGGATGGATTGGGATTTGATGGTAACCAGAATACCCATCAAGGAAACAAAAGAAAGAGTGCTTTGCAAGCTTGTTCCGATCTCATCGATGAAGGGTAATGGGAAGTGATCTTTCTTTGTTGCCTTATTAAGTTTTCGAATTAATCAATGCACATTCTCCATCTAGTGACCGTTCGTTGTGGAATCAATTCATTTCTCTCATTTCTTACCACAAATCATACCCCTTTCTTGGGTACAACTTGTACCGGGCTTACCCACTCACTATGTGGTACGGGATAGATTATCCTAGCTCGCAAGAGTTTCAAAACCTCTTTCTTAACAACCTCCTCATCGCATTGTTGAGCCTTCGTTGAGGCTCCCTACAAGGTGTATAAGCTGGGTCTATTGGAATGCGATGAGTGCAAAGGACTGGACTAACTCCTTTGAGGTCTTCGAGTGAGTAGCCAAAAGCAGAACGATGCTTTTCTAAAATAGTAAGGAGTCGGAAGGTCTCATATTCAGAAAGTTTATCACTAATTATGACAGGAGACTCCTTGTTGTCATTTATTAAAGCGTATTTCAATCCTGAAGGAAGGGGTTTTAGCTCAATGGGGGACTTTGGAGGTTCCTGAGTTTCATCCAAGGGTAAAGGATCTCATGGTTGTACTACTTCTTCGAGGAAATCTTTGGTGACTTCTTTGAGATCTTTGTCGGATGATTCTAGGAAAGACATCGCCATTATCTCTTCCATTGGTTCTTGCTCGGGACTTAGCTCTACCTTGGCATGGAGTGATTGAGTGATGGGAATGGAAAGGTTTAAGTTTTTCCGAGATGTATATTTATACTCCCCTTTCTTCCTTCATGGACAAGTCTCTTTATTGGATGCCCAATTAAAAGGTCAAATTCCCTAGTATTGAAAATATAGAAACTAAGGTACAACTTGGTTTCATCTACTTTGATAGGGATGAGGTGGAAGATTCCTTCACTAGGAAGGATTTGGCCTCGAGAGACTTTTTAGAAGCCTAGTCGTTGGGGTTAAATTCATGTCTTCAAAAAGTGTCCGTGCAAGAGACTCGAGACATGATATTTACTCCTACAACTGGATTGTAAAGGCCATCGAAGGAGGTTTGGTGAATCGACAACTAATAGAGGTAGAAGGAGAATCTAGACGAATGACTTCATGAGAAAGCTCGGATTCTCTCAACCATTCATTGCTTATGATTGTTGTCAACTCCTTCACGGTATCTTTAAGGAATTTATCTTCGGTTGGATCGAAAGGTGTTGGTTGGGTGCGAGATGGTGCCGAAGACTTCCTAATTGCGAGAATAATTCGAGGTGTTTCCATAATTCGAGAAAAGATCCTCCTCGAAATTAAACATGTCCTCCGAAAGTGGAATTTCTTCCTCCTTCGGTGGTTCGGAACTTGGAGGATAGTTGAGGCTAGAAGTGGAGTAGCTAAAGGTTCAGGCTCAACTATCATAGGTTCTTTCTCAGGAGCTATCTCAACTACATCTTCTGGGGGATCATTGGGAATGCTAGTGTATGGAGTGCTTTCAAGAATTTTTGTAAGGATTTCTCTCGCTTCACTAGCAGAGAGATGCAAGAAAGAACCTCCGAGGATGTGTCAAGAATTTGTTTGGTTTCTCCACTAAGACCCACATAAAAGTGTTGCAAGAGCATTTGGTCTTGAATGGAAAGGTTAGGGCCGAGAATTGACTAGGTCATTAAAACGTGCCCAAGCCATACCAAGAGATTCTTTTTCTTTTTGTTTAAAAGTTAGAACCTCGTTCGAAGGTTAACCACGAGAGGATGGGAAAGAAATGTAAGAAAAATCTAGAGCATAGAGTTCCCCGCCTCCCTACACACTCCCTACGGTTCGGGAATACCAGTGTCTAGCTTTTCCCGTTAAAGAGAACGAAAATAGCTTCCACCTTAAGGTTTCATGTGACATGCCTTCAATTTGCAAGCACGCACAAATTAGCTCAAATTCCCACATATGTGTGTATGGGTTTTCATCGTCTTCTCTTGAGAATGAATGGTCCTTGACCATCTTTATCAAAGACGGACGCAAGTCATAGCCAGGTGTGAGGATAGGTTTGGAAGATTCCAAAGTGGCTCTAGTTGTGCGCCCGTGGGAGCAGCATATTGATTGATAGGAGTGATATTATCCATGCTTGACAAGGTAAGATATAAGAACAAAAATGATTTGACGAATCACAAAGAACCGTTTCCCCGGAACGGCGCCGAAAGCTTGTTGGTATTTTTAACGCACACGATAAATCCGCAAGCGCACGGATACCGTTGTAGCTTTCACCGGAGGGTTTTAAATATCGTATCCACGGGAAACGTGTGTGGGTCGCCAAACAACTAGTTTATCTATGGGTAGCAATCAAGGTTTAAGATATGATGGGTAAAGAGGATTCCTATGGTAATGATCCTATGCAAGGCAAGGTTATGAAGCAATTGTCCTTCTAATGTTCACTTCGGGACGCCACTAGACGGAAAGCACCACAAAGGATAACTCTACCGACGTGACTACGGTCCTACTAATTTAAGAACCTACTCAATTCGGTGCGGACAGGGGCTGTCACCTCCCGTAACTACCACACAACTAGAGAATAGGGCGCAAACACGGAACGACGGCCTAAGCACCACGCTTATGCTAACAATTACTACTCTAATTCGAGCGCTAACAAGAACTAGAGCAATCATAAGAACTGTGAACCAATGAACAAAATAGTAAAATAAATACTTGAATAAAGATCAATTACCGAGAAGTGTCCGGATGCGAGGCTTGAGAAGCCCGAATCCGCCGAAGTACAAGCTCGAGGGGGAGCACCGACATGCCGGCACCACCTCCAACTCTTCCCTCACTCTCTATCTCTCTATTATGCTAAGACTAGATCCTAATGAGGGCTAATCTTCTCTTGATGGCTAGATTTAGCGAGGAGATCCATTCGAGGGACCCCTCTCAGCTGATCCCGGCTGGAGCAAATGAAATTAGGGTTTAATGGATGCCTCCTCCAGAGGCCAGGGGCCCTGCTTATATAGCCCTCTAGGATGCACCACAGCCCTCGGATCGAACCGACCTAAATGGACGATTATTATTCATCCTCAAAGGCGGTGGAACGGGATCCACGAGGCCGACGCCGATTGGGCCGAGGTGCCCGGTCGGCCGCCCAAGGGAGTCGGCCGACTCTCCACCGAGCCCGTTTGGGCTCCCATTTGGTCCAGAGCCTTCTCGAACCTTCCGGATGACGTGAGAATTTTCACCGGTTCCCGATTATCTCTATGTAAACCCGACATGTGGGCCTTCCTTAGGTATTTTCACCGACACCCTACGAAACAGACATTCACCAAAACTCATGGAATTCCGTTAGTGTAAGCCCTATATCTAGATGGTAATTATATTTAGGTCTTTTTTCATGTCTAGTTGACGGTTAAAAATAGGAGTTATCTACCGTCAACAATTACCGACCTTGCACCATTTTGTGTATGGCTTACCTCTCTTATTGGACTTGCTTACCATGTTCCTGGACCACTATACAAATGACAACCTTGAAGAGCATGCCTTTCTACCTCGAGTACCACGATGGATATGCCCAACTTCTGCAAGGAGTGCTTCAAGAGTTTGGAGTCACTGAAGACAAGTAACAATAGACGTGTCACAAATAGGTAGTGCCTAGAGCAGCCAAAGTCTGCTACATGATGACTCTACAGATTCTCCCAAGTGAAGAGGTGCCACATTGAAGGTCTAAACCGTTCATGTGTCAGAAACCACTATCCTTACTGCTGTGCGGCTTACCGCACATGCAACTCTTCAATTTGTGACGCAAGATGCGTACAAACTCCTCAAGCATGGCCTCCTAACATCTATTACCCATGCCCTCGATGCCTCCGATAGTGCCATAGGGTAATGGGATGAAGCCAAACACACCTAGACCCAAGTGTCTGAAAAAAAATTGAAGAGAGTCCCTCTACCCCACCAGTTCACTCTACAGACAGGGCTCATCATGATAAGGGGGTAGGTAGAGGAATGAAGATGAACCCCATTTAGCTACAAGTCATACCATGAGTAGAGTAGAATGTCTACCACCATGAGATACCTACGCGTAGTACGTTTCCTCGCGAATCTCTTGGTATAGCTACCAAAGATATCGTCTTGTAATTAAACCAATGTAATGAGTGCTTGGATTTTATCGCATTTTATGGTTCTTCTTGCATCTTTGATTGAGTGTAGGACTAGCTTAAAATGTTTTAAATTGTTTAAATTGCTTTATTATATTAAAGTGTTAATAAGTCATATCACTTGCACTAATATTTGGGACCGCTGCACCCAGATGACGACCCGTCGCTCTGAACGCCTGAGGAACCACAAGCTCCTTCCCCGCACCGATCATCCGTGGTCGTGCACTTGGTCATAGACGTGGACGTGTTCATCATGGCGGACGTGTGGAACCTCGCACTCCTTCTCTGCAGCATGGTAACCCCTTCGGTCGTGGTTCGCCTGATGGGGCCCCTATCGGAAGAGATCTACCTCCGCCTCCGCCACCACCCACTGGTGAAGTTGCTGGAGGAGACCATCAGCCACCCCTTCTGGCTGAAGTAATGGCTCAGCAGACGCACCTCATGGAGACTCTTGCCGAGGACGTGCTAAATTGCTATCCACCCAATGATTTTCAGCGGAAGTTGGAAGGATTCATGAAGCTCAGGCCACCCACCTATGATGGAACGGACCCTGAACCTCTCGCAGCCGATGACTGGCTCAGGGAGATTGAGAAGAAGCTTAACGTGATAAAGTGCACTAGTGATGAGGAGCGTGTTACAGTCGCCACCCACCAGCTCACAAGTGCTCCACACGGTTGGTGGGATAGCTACTGTTGCGCACACCAGAACCCTGCCAACATCTCCTGGGAAGAGTTTGTGGAAGCTTTCATTGAGCACCACATTCCTGAAGGAGTCTTCGAAGCCAAGACTGAAGAGTTCCGCAACATCAAAATGGGCAAGGACAAGATATGCGAGTACACTACACGCTTCACTAACTTGCTACGCTATGCACCCCCTGCAGTCAAGAAAGATGAGAAGGAAAAGGTTTACTACTATAGGAAAGGACTGAACTCAAAGATCAAGTTGAGCCTTAGTGGCGTCAAGAGTTACACTCTACGTAACTTGATCGACAGATGCATCCAGATCGAGAGAGACCGCATGGAAGCTATCAAGGAATACAAGGAAAAGAAGCGCAGATTAAAGGAATCATTCCGCTATTCTGATCGCAAGAGGCACCGTGAAGATGCACCTGCGACAGACCGCACTCGCTACATCAAGGAGGATGTACCAGATTTGAGTTGGTATGATGGTACCTACACCACTGACTACTCTCACCCTACTCAGGACCCTTTCACTCAGGACCCTTTCACTCAGGATTACCTCGCTCAGGACCATTCTACACATACTCGCCATACTCATACTCGCCCCATATCTAGACATCCTGCATTGGACCACTCAACATCAAGATTTGGCAACCAAAAGGACGTTGTGCCAACACCTACAAGCAGTGAGCCTATCACTTGTTTTGGTTGTGGTAAATCGGGTCACAGAGTCATCAACTGCCCAAGGAACTACAACACTCCACCAGCTGAGATCCAGTTCAAGCTGATTCAAGGTTCAGCCAAGAAGATTCGAAGTGCTACCCGAGCTGCCCGCTTTTAGCTTACCCACCTAGCAGCACAAAGTGCCCCCTGATATGGAGAATGTAATTACCTCATGTTTTATCTAGTACCATTCAAGCTACAATGATGTCTTATCTAGTACCTCAAGTTCATGTATGATCCCCCATATTTGTACCAGAATTTGGTCTACCATGAATATGAGCTAGCCCCATTCATCATCAGTTTATCTTTTAATATCAATTTTTCTTTCTGCACTTCACCCAAATAAGCCCTAGAGAAGTAGGTTAGGAGTTGCCTCGCCCTTTTACGACCCGTCTCAATCAATTCCACTTTACCACATCCTGTGGCCCAGATGATCATCTCGGTTTAGAGAATGCCTACCCGCATGAAGACAAGGAGGTTATCTACGCTTATCAAAGTAGCGCGGCGGAAGTATGGTGGGCCCATAACCCACAGGTCCCAGGATCGAAATCAGGAGCCTAGAGCACACCTCTTACACTAGTAGAACCTGATCTAGTTTAAACTAATCTGTGATCATTCCATTCATTAACCACACTCCCTACCAGTGCAACTATCAGAGAATTGTCGAAGTGTCCCTTTGGAAATCCTATGACCCAACTGGGGTAATTCCAACAAGCTACACGGAACAAGTAGTCAGATGACGATTAATCTTCACTTTACCACTCACAAAGTACTACACACCTTAAATCTCGGGGACGAGATTCTGATAAGGGGGTAGGACTGTAACAACCTGAAAAATTCACCAAACACAAAAAAATCCCAACTACAAAATTTTTTCTAAACAAACCCATGTTTTTTGCTTGTCATGTAGTAAACCCTACCAAGTTACACTATAGATGCATTGTAACATCATCACATGTGCCTTAATATCCCCTTAAGCCACATGTGATTAGGATCTTGATTAGAACACATGTACCCTAAAGTCGTGACCCGGCATAGCAATGCATCCCTATATATTATATATGGATAACCTCTTATATTGACTTCATATACGCGCTAGTGAAACCTACTTGATCCATAGTTATTATCACGTGTTTAATCATGGGGAGTCATGCATCATTTTGCATCGTAAATATTGTGAGTGAATTGGTTCTTATTGGATTTATGTGATGCTATATTTGGTATTTATTTAAAGTATTAAATAAATAACCCAATATATGGGAATGTTTCCTAACTTAAACCGTGACCTATTTGGACCTCCAAAACACATGATAAAACATGGTTGCACTAATTAACCATGGTTTAGGTAACTAATAACTAAAATACAAAATAGAAAGAAGCAAAGGAAATGGCAAAGGCCATTTCGGCCCGGAAACCAACCCCACGGCCCACCCACAAAGACAAGCCGGCCCAACCACCGCAATCGACACGGCCCACGACTTCTTTTTCTTTTCCCCGCCCCCGCTACAACCGAACCAAATTCGGCTCGGCCTCCCAACGCGACCGGCCCAACAAGCGGCTACCATTCGGCCCGTGACCACTCCTCCCCACTCCACTTTCTCGGCCTTTTAGCTAACAGGAGAGCAAGCCCATGAAGACTGCCCAGAACGCCTCCCCCAATCCACGCCAAAGGACAACCCATAGCCAGTGACAGCCGGGACCCAGATGTCATAGCCCACCTCCGGTCCCCCCCGCGTGACGTCGCGGATGTCAGGTGCTGCCGGCTCTCGCATAGCCGCTACGCAACAGCCTCCTCCATTGGATCCGCGCTGATGCTCTGGATGTTGCCATCTGGCCCGACAACACCTGGACACAACATGCCCACAGCGCGGGCATCTTTTCCTTCGCGCGCGCGCCAACGGCCGCGGCAGAGCACATGCCGTTGCCGCGCCCCTGCTCCCTGTTTCCCTTGGCCGCCAAGGCAAATCGGTGCCTTTCGCTGACAGCAGGAGCCCACCGGACAAGCGATAGTGTTGACACAAAATGTGGCGCACCGTGTCTCACACACAGCAAGCCGGAAAGCCTAGCTTCAATCGGGTGCCCGGGCGTCAGAATCCGAAAGCGTGCTAGTCGATTTGACTTGAAAGTCGACAAGGGATAAAACGGTAAGATCATAACTGGAACGTGCTGGGCGAGACCAGACAGTTCCATCTTTATGGCCCTGAAGCCACTTACGACGACACATAGCTATAGAAGCTATCTCGCCAACGCATTGCGCTTCATTCGGCTAAAGTAACATAACGATGTAAACGGGACGAACTTGCCGAATACGGTAAATGAAGACATGTTTGAACAAAATTAAATCATTAAAGCATATCAAACTATATCTCGGGCTTTAAAGCATCATCAAGCACTTAATAATAAAAGATAAGTAACTTATAAATATGAATCTACTAAATAACACATGCATAGGCCAATTCAACTAGTCTGCCGCACGTCTAGCCTTCATAAACCCGTCGAGCATAAACCCAAGCAAGCTAATCCACCGCATGATACCACTCGCTATGAATTTACACCACTCCTTACTACTAGATCAATCCACCGCATGATACAATCTAGCAATAAAGAGCTAAAAGCACGTAATTACCTAGCAGATCTATAAATACTCGCTACATGTATAAGCATAACCGTATCGGCGAGATTACCGAATCGGGGTCCATGAAGAAGGAACAAACAAGTAACATGTAAAAAGAACCTATCAGATTAAACCGATCTCTAGTCCACCGGATGACTAGCTCTAGAGTAACCCAAAGACCTGCATCTGCCGCACGGTACTCGGTCCTGTTAAGGCTTATCTACATCTAACTTGAATGAACCCACAACACGTATTCGGCTATATGAAATTGATCTACTTGATATCGAATAATCATGAGATTATGACCAAATAGCCGAAAAGAGAATCAATCTAGATTGGGCAAAAGAGTGTTGCAAATAAATAAACTTTAAATAAAACATGCAACACATGATAACTTAATGAATCTATTAGATCTTGCCAAATCTAAGAGAGCCGATAACTATTTTTACTCATGTCTTAATCCACCGCACGATACAAGGCACAAGCAAAAACTTCCCATCATTAAGCTTAAATCCGCCGCACGATACTAAGCAAAATGGATGAGACTACTTGCATCATAATCTAAATTCGCCGCACGATACTAGACATGATAGCAAGGTTGCCGGGACTTACGGAGGTCGATGGATCAATTGGCCCTCTCGAAGAACTCGACGACACGACTAAAGGACTCGAAGGGTGGCACGTAGCCAGTTGTATTGATTTGGTTGAACCCTTATTACAATGGTCGAGGGCTTATATTTATACCCTGGACGAAACATGAGTCTTACATGTTTATGACCTATCTAAACAAAATTGGAAAGACAAAAACATGCTAACTCTATCCATAATCAGAGTCCTTGACCATCACGACTCCTTCCCTTTTCGATCAGCTTCCCTTTCCCTTTTTCGCCCTTAAACAAAGCAGTTGCCGACCGCTTGGCCATTTGCCGAACATGTATTTGCCGAATCTCTCTCTCTGCCGCCTGCGGGTCCACCTATCATATTCCTGACCAAATTCTAGTGTTAACACATGCCCCCTCAATTTTGAGATAAAAGGTTTTTATTTCAAAATTGACCATAAGCACCTTCCTCCTAGGTCAAGATCGCCACCGCAGCCGCCGCTTGAGATCTGCTCTTGTTGCTGCCTTCTATGGCGACGGAGACTTCAACCAGCTCCATCATGGCGACAGGAACTCAAGAGGAGCTTCTAGAGGTAACCCTACTTCATTTTTACCATTCGGCAATTCTCCTGGCTCAGTTCTAGATGCATTTTTTGATCCATTTGCTTCAATTTCTTCTAAAGGAAATGAAGAATGAGATCTTGATCTCCAATCTTGCGTGTCCTGGATCGTTTTTCCTTGGTCCGTGGGGAGATCCCAACCCGAGGGAATTTATTGAAAAAGAAACTCTGTGGATCCCCTTCAAATCTAGGATTGCTCCCCCAAACAAATGGCCGAATACCTTCAAAACATGGCCTCTCCCCTCAATCACAGGATGGCGTGATTGGTACTGTAGGATGCAGTCTAGAAATAGTGATTTCTGGGAATCGCAAGATATTCAGCACTGCTTGGAACTTTCCCTAGCCGAAATGCCAAGAAATGACTCTCTCCTGATAGCAGCCTCTCACTTCTGGTCTGATGCTATCAACGCATTTATCTTTGGTCATGGCCCAATGTCAATCACTTTGTCAGACATTTTCATGATGACCGGTTTGAATATTACCAAGCCAACATATCCTTTTAAGTTTAAAGGCACCAGTGCACAGAGGTCAGTTAAATCAGGAGGAGGTTGGGCCAAGTATGTTCAGACCTATGCCTCAACTGGCCCTGTGTCTGATAAAGAGTATAGGGCTTTCATGAACATGTGGTTATGCAGATTCATCTTCTGTGGCAAGTCCAATGAGCCCACTCTGAATCACATAGTGATGGCTGAAGAATTGGCTGCAGGCAAGCTGATCCCTTTGGGAAAATATCTGCTAGGAGCATTCTACCACATGATGCATCAGATCACTGTTCAGATGAGGAATCAGGGTGAAATCTCCTGCGTCAATGGACCATGGTGGCTTCTTCAGATGTGGTTGCAATTATACATGCATCGATTGTCTCGTTGATCTCCATAACCCGAACTTTCCTTCAATCAACTACACTCAAGGTGAAGATCCTGCATACAAGTCTTGTCGACATATGGAGAGGCCGCATCTTCAATCATCATTGACTTGGACCCGGGCCACCTTTTCAAGATCTTCTACAAGGGATTCAACCATGTAATCTGGTTTCCCTACGAGAGAATGAAAATTTAACCCTCCCCCGTAGATTTAGCTATGAACTAGGCTGCATAGATGATGATTCCAGGGACATTTTTAATTCTTTAATCGCCCCGTGCTCGCACAGAATTTCATCATGGTCGGTTGATAAATTCAACTTATGAATTTTACAACCCAAACATGGTTGCCGTGCAGCTTGGACTTGGTCAATTGCCCCCAAGGCCATATTTTTCAAGCATCATCGAGACCTGGGAGTCATTGCTCAATATAACTGAGGCTAACAAAGTCTTCAATCTTGGATGTAAGCTTCCGGTATATGAACCCAATCCTTTGGTGATAATTGAAGCCGCTCATCCCACATTCACTCTCTGGTGGCAAAAATGGCATTATCACATTTTTAGAGCACAAGTCCATCCTTTATGCCAAGTTCTAATGCCCTCATTCTCTTCTGACGATGAGGTACACGCTTATGGCTACCTTTTACTTCATATCTCTACTCTGTTTCTAAACATTCTTTTTGAACAGGACAATGCTCCTCCAAGTCCTCCAGAGGTTCAATACTGGCAACCTGGCCCTAATGCTACTCTGGGGCATGATGCTCCAAGTTTAACAGTTTTTAACAAGACACATGCCGATGACACAGTGCTCCTGAAGGACCTCAAAAGAAAAACTCCTTCCTCCCCTATCAAGGACACTGCCGTCCCCAAGAAAACAAGATCAAAGAAGGCCAAGCTACCCCCTCAGGTATGAATGCTTTTGATCCCTTATTTTCTACCTGCAAATATGTTTGCATTGATTACTATCTTTCAGCATGTACAGGTCAACCCTCAGAGTCCTGGCAGGGTAGTGATCTTGGATAATTCTCCTGGAGCTTCTACTGGCCAAGCAAATGTCAACGAGCCAATCAATCTTGGTATGCATCTGCATTTGTTATTCTCATCCCTTTGTCTACATACCAATCTTACTTATATTTGACCCAGATAACCAAGGAGGAACAACAGAAGAAACTTCTCCTCACCAGACAGATGACCAAGCAGGTGAACATGGAGAAGCCACAGAAGAAATTCCTTCTCATCAGGTTGATGAACAAATAGAAATCAAAACAGACATTCCCCTTCATCAACCAGGAGAATCAACATAAAATTCTTCTTCAAGACGTCCGACTCAACTCCTTTGGCAATTCAAGATATATCAACAAGTCATGACACTGCTACCCTTGAAGCAAGAATCGTATCGCTTACTCAAAGTCTTGATGCCACTCGGAGGCCACCGATCAGGTTTTTGCCGAAGAGGTATTATCTTGATCTTTTCTCAGTCATTCCCTACTCGAATTAAGTCATTCGGCTAATAAATTTTCTTCTCGTTGTCGTGGCACTTTGCTCTTCAACAGTCAGGTTTTTCCTCATTGCTTTGAAGAATTTGCCGATGATGATGAAGTCTCTTCTAATCGGCAATTATCATCAGAGAGTCAGGCTAAACTGAAAGACATAATCTCCTTCTTAGAGAAGGACATTGTTGATCTAACTCGAGAATCTGACAAGATAAGGGAAATAGCAGAGCCGATTGGCCAAGAGCTTCCTTCTGATCTTAAGGATGCCATAAACGCCTTGTCCCATCTCGATGACCACTTTGCTGTTGTCAAGAGAGCATAAAAATATATCTGACAAGGCTGTTTTGGAGTCCGACAAGGCGACCAGAGAACAGCAGGTCAAGGAGCTCTATTCTGAATTCAAATCAGCTAAACAGTCTTGGGATACCTTGGAGCCGGAGTTGCGTAGTATGAGAGATGAGAGGATCGACGGCGGCCCAAGTTGGCTCAATTGGATGCCAATATTCAATCTCATGAAGCCAAACTTGCCACTCTGCCACCTCTTGACTCGGCCAAGACCAAGATAAGCTTCCTTGTCAAAGAGACCAAGCAAATCAGGAGCAGACTGCAGCATATCCAAAACTCCAACGTTGAAGATAAAAGAGCCCTTGATGAGGTTAACAGAATCAAGACTGATGCCCTGAATGTCATCAGTTCTTATCTGAATGTGTAGATGCTTGGTTTGTACTTGAAAATGTAGACATTCAGGCTTGACCCTGTCATACTTGAAAAACAATTCCCTCTTTTCTGGAAAAATAGATAATTTTTTTTCTCTTTCTTCTCTGCTTTTCTTGTCATCATTCGGCTGTCATATCATGACTGTACTCATAGATGTGTGTATCAACCAAACGTATCCGTCGCTGTCCCCAGTATATACTTTAGCCGAATGGCTTTCATTAGTTATTTAGCCGACCGAATGCATGGCAACTGAATCGCCAGTAGTGATGGGCTCAGCCCAACTCAAAACCGGCCCATAGGTGCGAAAAACCCTACCTTGTCGCTTGGCTTTCCCGCAGTCTCGCCACGGCTCCCACGTTCATAAATAGGACCAGTCGGCTCCCACCATCATCACATCAAGCACAAGCAGTTGCTATCATCCCCAATCTCTTCCACTTCCTCTCCGCTTTCAAGTCCAAAAAACCCCATCACCACCAATGGCGAGCGGCGGTGATCACAGCAAGCGTCCTGCCCAGGACGAGGCAGAGGGAAGCAGCAACCGGCGCCGGCGGTGAGATCTTCAACCCTTTGAGTTGTGCTGCTTGATAGTCTTTATCCGATCTGAGCCTCTGCCCCCTTGCGGTTATTCACTTCCATGATTTTTGTTTCAGGGGCACCGGGGTCACCGGCGATTACGCCGCCAACTTCCGGAGGCAGGTCGCCCGGGCCGGCACTCACACTCCTCCTCCTGCTACTGCTCCCACTTCTGCGACGGATGCGGCGAAGGGAAGTAGATGTGGTGGCCGCCATCTGTAGTAATGAAATAATCTTTTCTCTGCCAGCATTTTTCATATACATATAGCCGATCTTGATTGCATCTTGCTTGTAGGACGGCGAGGATCAGCACCGGCCAATGGCGCTTCCTGGCGCCAGCCGCGGCGTTCGACGCCCCTGCCCCCGCGCCGGCTCCGGCTCCAGCCCCGGCTCCTGCTCCTGCTCCAGCGCAGGCGTCGGCCTCTGCTTCGGCCTCATCGGGGTCTTCTCCTTCGTACCACCCTATATGGGAAAGGAACGACGAGGAGATCCCGGCGTACACCCGCTATGACGCCGCCGCATACCGCCGCGAGAGGGATGAGGCGGTGGAGCTTCTTGGTGAAGAAACCAAGAAGTTCGGGATCGCCCAGTTGGAGTGGGAGGACACTTGCCGGCAGATGACCGTGACCATCACCAGTATTTGCTTTTTCAAGAATTGTTTCGATTTCCCGTTCTTTCCGATTCGTCCATTCACTGATCCATCTTATATTTCTTTGCAGACCTCACCGCGGAGCTGGACCGCCTGAAGTTGGCGGCGACGGCGGCGGCCAACCACGTGAACGCTCCGAGGGCGACCGTGGCAGATCGCCTTGAGGCGGTTCCTGGTCAGATTGATCAGGTTGCGCTTCACGGCGTGCGCCTCGGCACTGCGCTCGGCCTGGCGGGGATGTCGTCCTGGACCGGGGACGACTACGCTCCCATGCCGGTCGGCTTCTGGGGCGGGCTTCCCCACGAGGTCGACGTCATCGAGGGTCACCTGGTGGCGTACGATGACCACGCCGACGCCATGGCCAACGCCACCAACCTGGAGTCTGTCCTCAACAAGCTCTTCACCGAGGAAGAGGAGTAGCTTGTATTAGGATTGGCATGGGTTGTAATAAAAAACTTTTAAATGAAGAATGTTGGCCGTTTTCTTCTTGTTCTTGCTTGTCTATGATGGTGTTCATCTGTCGCATTTGCTTGAATTATTATCCCTTTAGTTAGAACTCGTTTGCAACATTCTTTGCTGAACGAAATCTTCCCGAACACGCGACGTCACTTTAGTCGATTAGATCTCGGTCTTGTTCCACGACTTGACGGTTTGTAGCATAGCATTTCAATTCACTTTATCTTCCCCCGATAAACCTACCAGCTGAAAGATAAAACTGTTCACTTATACTTTAAAAATTGGCTAAAGGCGATACAACCGTATCGGCTATTTCTGTTCTGAAGACGATACACGGTATCGGCTATTTTTGCACTAGAGGCGATAATAATATCGGCTATTTTTTCCCCCAACTTCTTTCCTTTGTTCCGAAGGCGATTTTTATTCAATCGGCTATGTCACGTTTATGTCATAGCCACAATTAAGATCCAACTTCGACACTTGAATAAAACATCTTAAGGTATCCGCCATTGATGGCTCTAGTCAGTTCTTCTCCAAATAGCGTTTTCAAAATATACGCATTACCAGGTGCACAACTGACAAACCGAAAAGGTCCTTCCCAGTTCAGAGACCACTTGCCGAACGCTTTGTCTTTGGTAACAATCGGCAATATTGTCTTCCAAACCAAGTCCCCTTCTGCGAATTGCTTCACTTTGACTTTCTTGTTGTAGTACTTGGCAACACGCATTTTATTCTTCTCAATGTTCTCCAAAGCTTTAAGACGAATCAAATGCAAATCTTCCAATTCATCCATCATCAAATCCTTATAATCTTTATCTGACAAATCCTTTTACAATTCAACTCTCCTTGATCTTGATTGCAACTCCCAAGGCATCACAACATTATGTCCATAAACCAACTCATATGGAGATGCTTGTGTGGATCCATGGCAAGCCATTCGGTAAGCCCATAATGCTTCATTAAGGACCAAGTGCCACCTTCTTGGCTTTTCATCGATCTTCTTCTGGATGATTTTGATCATGATTTTATTTGATGCCTCTGCTTGGCCATTGGCTTGTGCATAATAAGGAGAAGAATTATATAACTTTATTCCCATGCTTTCGGCAAAGTCACAAAACTCGAAGAAGTGAATTGAGTCCCTTGATCGGTTGTAATGGTCTCAGGGATCCCAAACCTATGAATTATATGCTCCTTGACAAAACTAACCATATTTTCTGATGTAATTATTTTCAAAGGGATAGCTTCAACCCACTTAGTGAAATAATCTGCATGCCAAACACAAATTTGTTTCCTTTGCTAGATGGAGGATTAATCTGTCCAATTAAATCTATGCCCCATCCTCTGAACGGCCATGGTTTGATTATCGGGTTCAGAGCAGATGCAGGTGCTCTCTGAACATTACCAAATATCTGACAATCTCGACATCCTTTGTAATATTCAAAGCAATCCTCCAACATAGTCGGCCAAAAGTAAACTATTCTTCTAATTATCCACTTCATTCGGTAAGCCGACTGATGTGCACCACAAACCCCTTCATGAACTTCAAACATAATCTTCTTAGCCTCTCCTTGACTCAAGCACTTGAGCAACACTCCATCTATAGACTTGTGGTACAATTGATCATCAAGAAGTACAAATTTAAGGGCTTTATACCTGAGCCTTCGGAAAACCTTTTGAGATGGATTTTTCAGATAACTGACAATATCACTTCTCCAATCATTATCTATCTGATCAGTATTAAAAGCACCTTCTTCTTCTGCATAGACCTCATGATTTTCCCGATATCCAGAGGCTACTTGAGCTAATTTATTCGCTTCTCCATTATGTTCTCTGGGTATATGATGCAAAGTAACTACTGAAAAGCTTTTCAGAAGCTCCTGACACTGTTCATGGTATCCTTGCAATATATCATTTTTTCATTCATACTGCTCTGTCAATTGATTGATCACCAACTCAGAGTCACCAAATACTTCAACAGCAACAGCCTTCACTTCTATTAACAGCCGAAGCCCTCTAAGCAAAGCCTCATACTCTGCTTGATTGTTAGTGACAGGATATTCAATTGAAAAAGCAAACTCAAATGTATTTCCACGTGGGGATATTAAAAGAATACCAGCACCACCACCTTTGTCACATGATGACCCATCAAAAAATAATGCCCATGGGGCAATGTTAACCATATCAACAGATAAATCACGGTGCTGAGTAATAAAATCGGCAATTGCCTGTCCTTTCACCGCTTTTGCCGACTCATACTTTAAATTAAACTACGACGGTGCTAATACCCATTTGCCGATTCTTCCATTTAAAATCGGCATTGACAACATGTGTTTAATTACATCAAAACTAGATATCACCACACATTCAGCATTTAACAAATAGTGCCGAAATTTGGTGCATGAGTAATAAACACACAAACGAGTTTTTC
Source organism: Themeda triandra (assembly GCA_018135685.1). NCBI lineage: Eukaryota > Viridiplantae > Streptophyta > Magnoliopsida > Poales > Poaceae > Themeda > Themeda triandra. The sequence goes on along the minus strand of JAENPR010000278.1, from coordinate 117,240 downwards.
TATAGCCGAATACCTTGTTTCGGGATCTAGCAGTTCTCGGCTAAGGTAAGCTATTACCCTCTCTTTTCCATCAAATTCTTGCATAAGGGCCGATCCTATTGTTAAGCTATCGGCCGCCACATACAACCTTGAAAGGCTTCTCAAGTTGTGGAGGTACCAACACCGGTGGTGCCTTCATATATTGCTTAATTTCATCAAAAGCCTTTTGTTGTATGTCACCCTGACAAATTTCTGATCCTTCTTGAGCTTCAACAATGGAGAGAAAGGCAATACTTTTTCTGATAAATTGGATATAAATCTCCTCACAAAATTTATCTTGCCTAGCAATGATTGCAACTCTGTAATGTTAGTTGGGGGCACAACTTTGTATATTGCTTCCATGCTCTTTTTCCCAACTTCTACCCCTCCTTTGTGGATCAAGAACCCCAAGAGCTCACCAGCCGAGACTCCAAAAGCACACTTATTTGGATTCATCTTTAAGCCATGTTTCCTTGTGCACTCCAAAGTCTTCCTTAAATCGGCTAAATGTCCTTCATGGTTTCTGGATTTGACTACCATATCATCAATGTAAATTTCCACAATTTTGCCGATCAACTCATGAAAGATATAATTCATGGCCCTCTGATAAGTTGCACCAGCATTCTTCAATCCAAATGTCATCACTATCCACTCAAATAACCCAATATGGCCAGGACACCTAAATGCAGTTTTTGCAATATCTTCAACTGCCATAAAAATTTGATTATAGCCAGCATTGCCATCCATAAAACTGATAACTTCATACCCGCTTGCTGCATCAACTAGTAAATCGGCAACCGGCATTGGGTAACCATCCATGGGAGTAGCTTTGTTGAGATCTCTGAAATCTATGCATACTCTCATCTTTCCATTCTTCTTGTAGACAGGTATTGAAATCCACTCTGCATACCTGCATGGCCGAATAAAGTTTGCTTCAGTCAGTCTTTCGACTTCCTTCTTTACATCGGCCAATACCTCCTCTTTATAAATTTTTCGTGGAGGCTGTTTGAAAGGTCAAAACCCAGGTTTTATAGGCAACTTATGCTCAACAATTGATCGATCCAAACCAGGCATCTCTGTAATCCCAAGCAAAACAATCCTTAAATTCTTTTAGCAACTCTACTAATTTCAACTTATATTCGGGTCTAAATTTGCACTGATATACATCGGCCTTGACTTTGTGCTATCACCAACATCGATCTCTTCTAACTTGTCAGCCGACATGAAACCACAACCCAATTTGCCTTTGCTGCCATCGATTGGATTACCCATTAAAAGTTACTGTCAGAGCTGACTGCTTGGATCGGCTGTTGATCTCTGTCGAACACATTGATAGGACCTTCTTTCCATTTCTTACCCAAAAGGCAGTCTTGTCCATCATACTCCCAATAAGCAGGCTCGAAAGTGGCAACACTCACTGAATCATCAGCCTGAACAACCTCTACATCATCTCCTATCCACTGAATAAGAATTTGGTGCATAGATGAAGGTACACAACAATTAGCATGGATCCAATCCCTTCCAAGAAGCATGCTATATGCCCCCTTGCCATCAATGACAAAGAGAGTAGTGATCAAAGTCTTGGATCCAATCATCAATTCCACATGTACTGCTCCACGAGTATCAGAAGCATTGCCAGCAAAATCTCTAAGAATCATGTCAGTCTGCAACAAATCCTCACTTGTCATGCCAAGCTTTCTGAAAGTAGCATAGGGCATAATATTGATAGCAGCCCCTCCATCGACAAGCATCTTGGTTAAAGGTTTGCCATTGACATATCCTTTCAGGTATAATGGTTTCAGATGATGGTTTTTAACTGGCTTGTTAAAGATTGCTTGCCGAGTCAACACAAGTTGAGCCATCAGGTCTCGGCATTCAGTTTCGTCAAAGTCTGAGTATACTTCATCCTGAACTTCTTGGTCTTCAGGAGCTCTAAACTCCAATGGGATGAAGAACACCATGTTAGTATCGGCCGAAGGACCCGTCCATCATCCTTTTTCTTAGGACGCCACACTGGTTTCTTTTCGGCTAATTCCTGCTTCAGCTCTTGATTTCTCAAACACTGAACTCTTCTCTTCTGACTCTTCCGCAAACCAGGAGGACACCATTGGCCTTTTTGCCATCTGTATGAGCTTTCCTCTGCATTATGAGCATTGCTACGAGTCCAAGCTTGATCTGCAAACCTTTTCCTCTGATGTCCATCAAAATTATTCATTTTTATGCGCCGATCGTCCTCAAGAATCTTTATTCCAAGTCTATCATGGACGGGACGGCGGTTGACTCGAGATTGCCTATACTCGAATACGATCACCGCATTCGGGGCAATTATTTTTAGAGCAACTTCAAGCCTTCATTCCAACAAGAAACGAAGAAGGAACAGTTCCAATGTGACCGCTCTTGCTCCCTCATGTACTCCTCCCTGTTCTCTTCGGCGCACTTCTGCCTCATATCTTCGACGCTCTGCCATGAATCTGCGTTCTTCTTCAATTACTGCTGCTCTTCATCATACTCTATCTCCTTTTCCCTCTGCCATTTATTTAACAAGTGTCGTGCTGTAACTCTGCGCTTTGGCTCAGCGTGTATTCGGCAATTTCCCTTAGCTGCATCTGAAGCTTGACCCTTCTCTGTTCGGCTATTTCTGAACCGCAGTTGTTGCACTTCTTCCTTGGTAACTTGCCGATCAGGGTCAACAGCACCACTCTCCTTGGCTCTTTCAGAAGTCAAAACTTTCATTTTTCCCTTTTCCTTGGATTCACTGGCATCAACTATGCCTATAGAGAAAGAGACCATGTTCTGAGGGAATGGGTTCTTGTCTACTTTCATCTTGCCATCAAATCTCAAGTGTCCATCTTGAATAGCTTTCTCGAATCTTTACTCGAACACTCGGCAATCATTGATATGATGAGAACCTGTATCATGAAACCCACAGTACTTCTTATCCTTTACCCCTTCTCGGCGTAGCATAGGATGTCCTTCTGGCAGCTTGATGCGCCCTTCTTTTATCAGGTATAGGAAAAGCTTGTCTGCCTTGCTGACATCAAAATCGTAGGATCCTTTCTGTTGCTTCACCCATCGCTGACTAACTAAAGTAGGCTCTTTTGCCCAGTTCAACTCCGCTGCAGCTACTTCATCTTCATCTTCATATTCAAATGCTTCTTCCAGAAATCCTTGATACATGTCAATGGTTGCACTGTTCTTCTAAAAACGAGCATCTCTTCTAAACCCTTGGGCTTGATTGCTCATTGCTGTCAACTTCTGTGCAAGCTGTCCAAGGTCTTCAAACTCCATGCCAAATAACTTTTCTCTGATGTGCGGCAACATGCCTGCAATGACCAACTGTGGGAGCTGGTCATCGGGTATGTTCAGAGAATAGCACATGTTCTTGGCTTCTCTGAATCTGGGAAGATACTCCATTGGTGTCTCGGTAGTCTTCATCCTCATAGCCCACAGATCAACCATCTTTTTGTCATTGGTTCCTGTGTAAAAGTATGCATGGAACTTTTGCTCCAATTCGCCCATGTTCTAATGGAATTGGCCGGCTGTGAAGCAAACCATGTGAAAGCCGGCCCTGTCAGAGACATAGGAAAGTATCTGATTCTCCAATCAGTAGCAGCTTCTCCAAGTTGCATCAAATACCTGCTAACGTGTTCAATGGTACTAGTGTCATCTTGACTAGAGAATTTAGTCAAATCTGTTGGTGGCTTAACCCTTGGTGGAAGAGCTACCCTATTGTACCATTCTGGGAAAGGAGATTTGTATGCATATGTCTGATGCTTTGGTTTCCGGCCGAATTGATTCTGCATCATATCAGCCATTCTGCTTAGGAGAACATCATTGGCATCTTGTGCCCCCTGCTTTCAAGAAGGTACTCCTGACGCACTCCTGTATCCTGGATTCGGCAAAGCACTCAGAGCACTGTAATCGGTAAACTCATTGTACCCATCTCCATAAACACTCTTCTGCAATCTGTTTGCCACTGGAGAAATCTTGTAAGCAGATGTAGGTATATCTGTTGTCGCACCAAAAGCTACCTGACCATAAGTTTGCTGCTCGGTCACAGGAGGCTTCTCTTTTTCATCATGAACAGCTCCATCCTTGCTTGTACCGATCATCTCTTCTTCTCCAGTTGACTTCCCTGAAGATTGCTGAGTGTTGAAGTACACTGGTCCAGCAAACTCTCCAAATCTTTCTTCAAAGCGCTTGTCAACTGCTGGACCTAAAATTTCAGCCATGATTTTGCGGAAGGTGCCCAGAAAAGCTGTGTTGTGATTCAACATAGTGTCTCCCACAGCTTTGTAAATGGCTCCACTACCCTCTGCATCCCCTCCTCGTCAGTGACATCAGACTGACCAGCGAGAAGAACTCGTGGCAGTGATTGCTTGACGATCACTCTACCACTCTTGTTCTTGGAAAAAGATATCAGACATTTCTGCTGATACTGCTCCATTGCTTGCTCCACCATCTGGCGTTGCTCTGGCTGCAGCTCGTCCATGGTCACGTTCAGAACGTGACTGTTGTCAATTTCTGATCCCATCTCAGACTGAAAAGTGGTCCCACCGGGCGTGCCAAAAAGTGTGTTGACACAAAATGTGGCGCACCGTGTCTCACACACAGCAAGCCGGAAAGCCTAGCTTCAATCGGGTGCCGGGCGTCGAATCCGGAAGCGTGCGGTCGATTTGACACGAAAGTCGACAAGGGATAAAAGGGTAAGATCATAACCGGAACGTCTTTGGGCGAGACCAGACAGCTTCCATCTTTACGGCCCTGAAGCCACTTACGATGACACATAGCTATAGAAGCTATCTGCCAACCGATTGCAGTTCATTCGGCTAAAGTAACATAACTGATGTAAACTGGACGAACTTGCCGAATACGGTAAATGAAGACATGTTTGAACAAAATTAAATCATTAAAGCATATCAAACTATATCTCAGGCTTTAAAGCATCATCAAGCACTTAATAATAAAAGATAAGTAACTTATAAATATGAATCTACTAAATAACACATGCATAGGCCAATTCAACTAGTTTGCCGCACGTCTAGCCTTCATAAACCCGTCGAGCATAAACCCAAGCAAGCTAATCCACCGCATGATACCACTCGCTATGAATTTACACCACTCCTTACTACTAGATCAATCCACCGCATGATACAATCTAGCAATAAAGAGCTAAAAGCACGTAATTACCTAACAGATCTATAAATACTCGCTACATGTATAAGCATAACCGTATCGGTGAGATTACCGAATCGGGGTCCATGAAGAAGGAACAAACAAGTAACATGTAAAAAGAACCTATCAGATTAAACCAATCTCTAGTCCACCGGATGACTAGCTCTAGAGTAACCCAAAGACCTGCATCTGCCGCACGGTACCCGGTCCTGTCAAGGCTTATCTACATCTAACTTGAATGAACCCACAACACGTGACAATCTAGATCGATCTAATTTGGCTATATGAAATTGATCTACTTGATATCGAATAATCATGAGATTATGACCAAAAAGCCGAAAAGAGAATCAATCTAGATTGGGCAAAAGAGTGTTGCAAATAAATAAACATTAAATAAAACATGTAACACATGATAACTTAATGAATCTATTAGATCTTGCCAAATCTAAGAGAGCCGATAACTACTTTTACTCCTGTCTTAATCCGCCGCACGATACAAGGCACAAGCAAAAACTTCCCATCATTAAGCTTAAATCCGCCGCACGATACTAAGCAAAATGGATGAGACTACTTGCATCATAATCTAAATCCGCCGCACGATACTAGACATGATAGCAAGGTTGCCGGACTTACGGAGGTCGACGGATCGATTGGCCCTCTCGAAGAACTCGACGACACGACTAAAGGACTCGAAGGGTGGCACGTAGCCGGTTGTATTGATTTGGTTGTGAACCCTTATTACAATGGTCGAGGGCTTATATTTATACCCTGGACGAAACATGAGTCTTACATGTTTATGACCTATCTAAACAAAATTGGAAAGACAAAAACATGCTAACTCTATCCATAATCGGAGTCCTTGACCATCACGACTCCTTCCCTTTTCGATCAGTTTCCCTTTCCCTTTTTCGCCCTTAAACAAAGCAGTTGCCGACCGCTTGGCCATTTGCCGAACACACGGAAATTAGCCGACCGCACATGTATTTGCTGAATCTCTCTCTCTGCCGCCTGCGGGTCCACCTGTCATATTCCTGACCAAATTCTGGTGTTAATAGATAGCGACTTGCCAAGCCACCCGAAGCCACTTGATCACGGCGATGCCTCCATCACTGTCCGCCGCACACCATGATCACCGCCGCTCTATAAAAGCGGAGCCCCGGGAACCCTAGCGCGCTCCATCCCTCGCGCCGCCACTCTGGTGGCCAACCACACCGCCCTAATCAGAGAGCAAGAGAGAAGGAGTAGGCGGGGAGAAGAAGAAGAAGAAGACGGCGGAGCGCCGCCGGACCTGGAGAAGAAGGAGGCGTCGCGGCAGCCAAGACCGTACCGCAAGCCACTGCTGTCAAGCGAACCGCGAGCCTGCCGCTGCTGCATCCCCGACCTCGCCTCAACCGACGCCAAGACGAACCGCACCTCTCAATTTCGTCGGTGAGCTCATGCCGCCGCTGCTCTTCCTCCTCCCCTGCCCTGCTGTACATGGCCATGGCGCCCTAGCGCGCGAGGGCTGAGCCGCTTCCGGCTCTTGGACATGCACACGCACACCTACCGACCATATCCCCCTGGAATCCCCGGCGTCCACGCACGCCGGCGGGTTGAGACCGCCATGCCTCGCCATGGACATGCCCTGCCACCGGCAAGCCGCCGTGCCCCGGAAGCCCTCATGGAGCCTGGATCTGGACCCACCTCGACTCAGCGCACGCCATGCGCGCTCTAGACGAGGAAGATGACCACTAGGAGCCCCGTGCCGAGAACCTTGCCATCGATGGCGAACCATGGAGCGCCGCCGTGTCGTCGCCCCCCGTGCGCCGCACTGGCCGCCTCGCAACGCCTTGCCCTACCTGTGAGACCGCCTTAGCGCTGTGCGTCCCGTGCGCGCGATAGCCAAGAAGATAGCCCCTGGAAGACTTTGGACATGGAACCATGCCACCGTCGGAGCTCCGCGGTGCTCCGCCGTGTGATATGGTCGCCGCCGTCGAGCCGACTGCCCCCCTGGAGATGCCAACCGATGGACCACGAGGCTAATTGGGAGAAAGATGGGCGCATTCGCCCTGCTGCCGCACGCCCTCGCCGCCGGTGAGCCGCTGCCATAGCCGGCTGAGCTGAGTGGCCCTCGGGGTCCCTGAACAACCCTAACGGAGTCGCCCCAAGTCCATGGTCCTCGTGCGACCGTCCATCCGGAACAAGGATCGCCGTGGCGCCTTTACACGCGACACCGCCGCTGTCAGTCATGCCACCGTCACCGCCGTGACCTCGCCGCCCCACACCGCCTTGCCATGTCTGCCTGGATGACTTGAACCCATAGGTGTGTCTGTCGTTCCCTTGGAGTACTGGTGCGCATGCTAGATAGGACGAAGAACCACCGTGGCGCCCTGGCGAGCAAGCTCGCCGCCGGCAGACACCTCCGCCGTGGAGCAGAGCAAGAGATTGGCGAGAAGATGGAGTTGGCACGGACGAAATGGACCTAGTCTACATGAACCGTGCCGCTGAACCTAGGGACCCGCGAGCCCATGTCCACCATACACCAAATGCGTGCACCCGAGCCCCACCAGTACAGGCCCCGTAGACCGGGACTACATGAACCAAGAGAAGGAGGAAAGATATAGACTTAGTCCATCATGGACCCCGCTGTGGTCCATGGACCCTTCAGCTGATGTCCACCGTGAGCCAGCCAAAGCAATGACGCTGCAGGCCTGAGCCCGATCCAGATCCAGATGGTGACGTGGCATCACCGTATGACGACACGTGGCGGGCCCAGCCCGGCCCGTCGGCCCTGAACCGGCCCTAGGCGGCCCATACCGAGCCCATATGGTTGACCCGGTCAACGATGATGTCAACCGTGATGTCACCGCGGCCCCACATGTCAGTCCACGTCAGCAGCCAAGTGGACCAACCAGATTCTGCCACGTGTCGCCCCAGGAATATTCAACCCCTTTTCTTTTTCAGAATATGAATTAAACTTCAGAAAATCATAACTAATTCATACGAGCTCCAAAAATGATGATCTTTATATCGAAATTCATCTAAAATTGAGCTTTATCTCATGAGCCTATGTTTGAGTGCATTTGGATCTTTTTGATATTCATTTGGTTCTTTGTGGCTTCTATAGGAGTCGTTAACGCAACTATTACGTCTCGTTTTCAGAGTCGAATCGAGGAGGAACGATCTGAGGAAGGAAATACGCTGAATGACTATGGAGGAGGACTTGTACCACTACTAGCGGACTTGTACCACTACTACCTCGACATCGCAGGTGTCATGGCAGCACCTTCTTTAGAGAATCCTATTAGACATTGCAAATAGAATTGCTAGCGCTTTATATTTATTCCTTTGCTAGTATATTGATGCATGCTATTGCCTGAGCCATTATCACCTTGATTGAAACCCTTCACCATGTTACCCTACTTTTGCGCTCGCACTTTATATTACTACCTCTCTGCTTGCTTGCACTTTATATCACCATACTACTATTATATAACTCCACTTCGCATTGTATCTCGTGATGTGATGCGGGTGGTGAGCCCCGGAATGGTTTGGCTTGGGATGCCGACTTGGGTGGACTTGGTGGTGAGGATCGGGAGGTATTGTGCGTGTGACTTGGGTGCGTGGAGGATGAGGGTTGAGTCGATCGACAGGTCCACGACGAGTCTTGGGGTGGACCTTGAGACGAGTCTTGCCGGGGGTGCATCCTAGGCATCCCGATGAGAGGTACCTGTGGCGGGTACATAAGACTTGAGAAGACCCCGGTGTGGAGAGCCCTCGGGACGGAAGATATGTGACTCAAGGAGAATTTCCTGGTGTGGGGAGCCCTCGGGAAGGAGGTGCTGTGGTGGCACGGTAAACTCAAACCCTGTATGAAGATATCCTGTCTGGTCCTACCTAAGGACTGATATATCGGGAGAACCGGAACCACGGACCTTTTGTACACACCACTCGCTCTTGCTTCCACAAGAGACGAAAAGTTCGACTAGACCGGACGATGCCATTCCGCTTGGAGTTGAGGGGGAATGGTATGTGGTGAGCCTGTACCATTCTATTCAACACGTACCATTGGAGGGGTAGCCGGTTATCGCTGATCCCGGTCCCAAAGGTGTTCGGTAAGCCGTTACTTTCTAGGGCCGGGTGGCGGGATGGTATTGTCCAGGTTAGAAGGTCGTCGGTGTCGCCTAGGCGGTGCACATGCCGATGATGGTGATCTGGTGGGTACAGTGTACACACTCTGCGAGTTGATCGATCTATGCGCATACCGCGGCCTCGTTATGGCCATTCGTGACCTACGTTTACGTCGACTAGTGAGAGGAGTGTTCTACCTTCCCGAGCTTTCCAGCCGTGAGTCCGGGTTGTGGATCATGGGGCCGGCGAGACGACCGAGAGGGGTTGGTCTGCCGACTTGAGTGTGAGATATGGTGAGACTTGGTGATGGAGGTGTGGTGATGGATTTGAGATGGATTGGGATGGATTTGCGATGGACGGAGATGGATTTGGGATGGATGGGATGTGTGTGTGGGAATGGGAATGTGTTAAACTTGACTATTATTATTATTACTATTATTGTTACTTGTTGCTACTTCGCATGCGCTAGGATGCAAACCACAGCCAAACTATAGGATCGCCAGATCCCTTATTTTCTCTTTTCCACTAAAGCTCATTCGGTGCTGACCATGGCCTGCACACATCTGGCGGTGTGCAGATTTTCCTGCTTCTCAGAGATGTCAAACGGATTAGAAGGTCTCATGCCTGCGCTCAAGTTGGAGTTTGGAGTTGCTTCCGCGATACTTCCGCCTTCTCAAGCTGTTCTGGATGTTAGATATATTTGTTTCCGCCTTGTGGCCTTGTAATTGTTAGTGTAAACCCTTCTATTGTACTCTTTAGATTTATAGTTCGATGTATGGAATTGATTATCGATCTGTTGTATATCGTTACGTGAGATTTTCCCTTCGTGGAAAATTGAGGATGTTTCGTGTTCCAAGTCCTGAACCAACAGACTCACAAAAATCATACCATTCTTTCATGTTTCCCAACTTATTTGCCAATAAACTTGATGTAGTAATGATAGCTAGTGGTACACCTCCACATTTCCTAACTATTTCTTCAGATATTCTCACAAAATTTGTAGGACATTTTTGTTGAGTGACAAATATTCTCCAATAGAATAATTCTCTAGAACTCTGGTAGGGAAGGGGTTCCATGTTATAAGAACAACCAGCTTCTATGGCAACATCATGCTTGTGTGTAGTTATGACTATTTTGCTTCCTAAGCTATTGTCATACAGAGCTTATCTTACTATGTTCCACGATGGTACATCCCATATGTCATCGATTACAACGAAGTACCTACATGCATGGAAATGAATGAGTCATATAGTTACATGAAAAATACATAATAAATCATTCAAGATGAAATGTATAGTTATATAGAGGAAAAATATTGTAAAAACACTATAAGAGTATTAGAAAATAAAAACAAAAAGAAATGAAAACTAAAATAACTAATATCGAGTAGACTGATTCTGCAAATTATAGACATCTCAAATGATTTTTCAACTACCATATCTTAATTAAGAGCCTTGATGACTACCTCTTATCCTTGAGGAATTCTCGAAGTTCATCGATTAGCGGCCTCTCATCCAATATTGTCATATTGAATTCCTTTGTATAATGACACTTGTCAAGACCAATGAGAATGTCCTTAACACTTTCTTCAAGTCTGGATTCTGGCCGACAGGAACAAAAGCTTTGAAGCGGACTTCATCTGTTAGATTCTCATAAACAACTTTTGCAAGAGTAGTCTTGCCTAGACCTCCAAACCCAACAATGGACACTATCTTCGTTTCCATGTCTTCCCCTACTGATGTTAGCATTTTTGCGACCTTATCCCTTGCCCCCCCTATGCAAACCAGCTGTGACACTTTTGAGTAGAGTGCCGAGAGCCGTGGATCAATACTTGCTGGAGCAGCAGGTTTGGCCACAAGATCATCGACCTTGTACCTGGCATGCCGTTCTGTCATCTCCTGAATTTGCTTTGTGATGTCATTGATGGCGCATGAAATTTCATGGCGAGCCTTGCCCTTATTGAATAGGTCTCCCATCTTCTTCATGGCTCATTTGAGCCTGCTCAGATGAGCGTGCTCAAGGCCGTCGACGTGCACGAGGAAGGTGTCGAGTATATCTTCAATTTCATAGGAAGCTTCGCGAACCTCACGTGCCCAGACCTTGACTTGCTCATCGAGTAGGTCCCATGGCACTGCCGCCACCTTACAGAGGGCGGCGTGCATACACTCGATCTCCCGCGAGAGGGACTGGACTTTCACCCTTACATTCTTCTGGAGCTTGTACTCCTCTTGAGCAAATCCAACAACTTGGAGGGAAGCATGGCCAAGGCGCCTGTCACCAAGTCCATACTAACAGCCTCTCAAGACTAGTCAAGCACTATGGTGGTAAATCTTGATGGTTGCAGATAGTATGATGTTGCTGTGGGAATGCAAGTGCAGCATAAATCAACCTGAAAGGAGGAAAAGGAGTTTCAACTTTGAGCCATTGATAGAGAAAAGTTTGAGGTCATCAAATGTTTCTGCTCGAATTCTTCTAAACAGCTAGGTAAATTGTTTCTGTCTGAGCTTGATAAAATGTTGGAACTAACGATCGATGAACGATCATAGGAACATGAATAATAGACATAGACTTGTCGGTGATGAACGCCACGATGACGAATGCATGTATCTTGGCTATTATTAATGAACAAAACAACTCGGCACACACTTATCATATGAGAGAAGACACGCTAGACGACCCACGCCTACTGGAGCGATGAACGCCGTAGCAGCAATACAATATAGCACTATCCCTCACATGCGGCTATAAGAAGCCTGGCCTACATACACGAGCAATGGCTGCTTGGTCTGGTCATGTCACTCTTGCATCCACGATCTCTAGCTCTAGTACATGAGCCACTCACTCTTGCACACTTAGTCATCGTCTTCCAGTGGCAAGCGAAGCGGCAACTTCCTCTACAACGTATACATGCAAGCACTTCCATTCCACCGCTACAAACAGAAACAAACGTAGCTTCTAAAAGTAGCTAATTAGACTAGTGACGTGCAACACATGCACCCACTATTAATCAACTAACGTCATCACGTCGCCTCATATGACTTACCCGATCAATGGACTCCTACGTCTCATCATTGTTGTTTGAACCTAACACACACCATCCCTGAACATGGCATGGTTTAAGCTAACAATCTCGCCCTAAACTACGACATCACTGTGCGCCTGCCACATAGGTGCATCTGTTCATCGGCGGCGGTGTCAAAGACCACCTCACCCTAATCTTGACTTGCCATTGATGGAGTTTCTACAGCTGCCATCATCTTCTTCGCCCCGACCACCACTATGGCCTCTAACCAGACGTGGCCACCTATGCATGCGCATGCCCCATCTCCGCACAAACATCGCAGTCTTCTTGGAGACACACATTGTTTTTTTGGCTGACCACACACGCCGTGCTCCACATCTCCATAGACAAAAACACATGGCCCAGAGCTTGAGTGCCCCACTGCTGTTGATTGCCATCTCGTGCCGGCTACCTCCAACCTGAACAAATTGTACAACGAGGCTTTGGGATCTCTGCCATGCCGCCAATGACATGCTCCACCACAATCATATGTGGTGCCGACGTTGACATCTTCACCGGGCTCTGCTCTCCCTAACCTAGCCTCTTGATACCAATTGTTGGGACCAAGGATCGATGAACGATCATAGGACAATAAACAATAGACATGTTCTTGTCAAGGACAAATGCCGCGGTGATGAATACTTGTATCTTAGCTTTAATTAAGAGAGAATTACACTAGCGGTCCCTGAACTATCGCTGAAGTGTTATCTAGGTCCCTAGACTATGAAAGTGTCTGCTTGGATTCCTAAACTACCATCGGAGTGTCATTCAGGTCCCTAGATCGAAAGTCCACGCTCCGCACCTTAAACTTTTAAAGTTCTATAATATGGATCCCTAAACTATTGCCGGGGTGTCATCCAGGTTCCTAAACCTGGCAGAGGCTGTCATCTAGGTCCTTAAACATAAAAATAAGTAAATAGTTTATGGTTTAGGGTATATATTTATATAATATAAAAACAAACCTTTTAAACTAACTTTAAAGTATATATTTATATTTATATAAAAGCTAACCTTAATTATTTTAAGTTTATATTTTAAAGTATAACTCTATATAAAAACTAACTTTAATTATTTTAAAGTATATATTCATGATGCCCTATGTTAGGGAATTCGCTAAAGAGTCAAAATATATTAAGTATATATTGCCCTGAATGGTTAAAATAATAAATAAAACTAAGTTCGATTCGCAGCGTTTAAGGCATAATAATCTGGACCCCGAGCCCTAAGTTCGATTCGAACCCCAAGTATGGCAAATTTATTATTTATTTTTATAATATAAGTGTTAGTTCTATATAAATATAAATATATACATTAAAATAATTAAGTTAGTTTTTATATAAAGTTATACTTTAAAATATATACTGAAATAATTATAAATATATACTCTAAACTTTAAATTTAGTTTTAAAGGTTAGTTTTTATATAAATATAAATATATACCCTAAACCCTAGACTATTTATTCATTTTTATGTTTAAGGACCTAGATAATACCTTATGCTAAGTTTAGAGACCTGGATGACACTCCGACGATAGTTTAGGGACCCAGGGGACCTGGATGACACCCCGGCGATAGTTTAGGGACCCGGATGACACAACTTTAGAAGTTTAGAGAGCTAATGGACTTTCATAGTCTGGGGACCTGGATGACACCCCAATGATAGTTTAGGGACCGCCCGTGTAATTCTCTCTTTAATTAATAAACAACACAACTTAGGGCACACTCGGAACACAAGAGGAGACTCGTTCGGCGACCCACACCTGCTGGGGCCATGAATGCCACCGCGGCCACACAACACCGGAACTCTCTATTTCTCTTGGCTCAACTCACACAACCCACATATGCAGCTATGAGAAAGCCTGGCTTGCATGCATGAGCAACAGCTGCATGGTCGGTTTCTGTGCACACTCTGCATCCATAATCTCTAGGGCTAGTACATAAGCCACTCACTCTTGCACACCTATTCCTTCTTGTGGCAAGTCATGCTGCAACAACCTTCACTCCCTATGCATAAAAAAGCACTTTCTATTCCACCCCTACAAATAAAAACAAGTACCGTTTCTAAAAATAGCTAATTAGCCTAGTGATGTGCAATACATGCACCACCTACTACTAATCAACTAACATCATCACGTGGCGCATACGACTCGACGAAGTCAATGCACTCCAACGCGAGCTCGACTCGCGCGCCATTGCCGTTTCAACCTGACACAAACCGTCCACGGGCCATGCCATGCATTTGTGTTCCAAATGAAAAATACTTTAACTCACCAATGAGACTGTAGGATCGAGCAGCTGCATAGGAGCTGCGTGAAGGCAGAAGACGACCTGTTAGTATCTTATGAAGGGATAGCTTCACAAATTGCCAGCATAAGTGGTGTTGTTGTGGAGATAGATGGGGATGCAAGTGCTTGTCGTGTGTTCCTGTTGCTCCGTTACTGCAGCACAAATCAAACTGAAACATGGAAAAAGAAATTTCAAGTTGGAGCGAGTGGAAATGGAAGATTTCAGATCATCATATGTTTGTCGCTCAACAACAAAGACATCATAGTCAAGAAACTTTCAGAAAGCTAGGTAAACTGCATCAGTCTGAGCTCAAAGAAAAATCTATAGGGCTGTCTATATTTTGTAGTGGAACATGCTTCGACTCACCAAGGAGTAGCTAGGAGACCATAGGGGTGGCTGCTGAGGAGTTGCATGGAGGGGCTGCCAATTATAGACAGGCGAGGATGACCACATGCTAGGAAGTAACGCGGAAGATTCACCGATTGCCAAAATAAGAGCGAGCAAGAGTACGTGCCAGACAGTAAAGATTAGTCTATGAAGCTAGACAGTAAATATTATATTTGCCTATGAAGCTAGAAAGTAAAGATTATATCAGTCTATGAGCCAGTAAAAGGGACCTGTATAAGAATGTGAAAGGTAGGAGAGTGGTCAGGCAAACAAAAACAATAATGCAAAACTCGACGGCACTATTTTAACCCATCGTCTAGGCGGTTCGGCAGCGACAATATGGAATAGTAAAATGCTCCCCTTCTCTGGAACAATCGCCAAGACACATGTTAGTACATTGTATCTGATTCAGTATTTCACAGTCAACTTTTTGTGAACACAGTTTTTTTGAGGACTCTGCCTGGCTTGTCCGCTAATTCCTCAATTATCTTGTGTTCGCCGTGGTGACTGGGTGAGGGCCTATTCAGGCCCTTCAAATTAGAAATACATATTACTTGAACAATCAGTAAAAGATCATCCGCGGAACATAAACTGCAGGAAACCGAATCATGAACATAGAATTATGTGTCGCATTCTCCGCGGACATTGAACAGGCAAGCTCAATAGCTCAATATCTCCAATTATGTGTCGCATTCTCCGCAGACATTAATTTACAGATTTCCTGAAACAAGCGCCTTCTCCGCAGAGGATTATATAATGCTATATAATACCATGCAATTACAGACTTTATATTTGTCAATCACTTTGTAAGTAACCTTCCTAGCTGCAAGTGGTGGTGTTGCGGGAATGAAAGTGTGTAGTGTGTTCCGGTTGCTCTCCTTCACTACGTGAAAAAAACACTTTAAGAATGTGCCCCCGCCCCCGCCATCATTATAGAGGTGGCTGGCATTGGAGATGCCCCCTACAGTGGCGTCCTGGTCGCTCAATGGCCAACCACCCCTATAGTGGCCATTTGTAGGGACGGCTAAATCAACGGTCATCCGCTACAGCGGTCTGCAGCGTAAGTGGCCCACAATACGGTACAACAGGTCCAACGAAAAGGGTGAGGTGGCTTAATAAGATAAAAGATGTGGATATGGATATAGACGTAGACGTAGATGTGGATGTGGATGTAGATGTAGATGTAGATGTAAATGTAGATGTCACTACTACAGATTTTCATATCACAGCCGGTTCACAACCCTCATCACTGACGGAAAGTGAATCGGCAGTGAGCAAGCGGCAGTGTTGTGGGTGGTGCATCACAGCCGGAATTTTCACCCCGGCTGCGATGAGCACACAACACTGCCGGCGCGTAGAAAGCCCCGGTAGTGTTATTCGATGACAACACTGCTGGCTCTTCTTAGCAGCCGACAGTGTTGTAAGCGCGAACACTACTGGTTCATTCCAGGAGCCGCCAGTATTATCAGGGCCAACACTGCCGGCTGGTTCGTCGAGCCGTCAGTGTTGTAATGCACGACACTGCCGGCTCGTAGAATTAGCCGGCCGTGTTGGCTCTGACGACACGAACGGCTTGTGCAACGAGCCGACAGTGTTGTTCGGAGCCGGCCTTTGCCGGCTCGTTGCGGCCGGCGAAGATGGTGGTTTTTTTAATTTTTTTTTTTAAATTTTAAATAAATTATATATTTTGATTTTTATTTTATAGTGCTTTATTGTTTAAAATAATGTACTTATAATTATAATTATATTAATTATAGTTATAATAATTATAATTATATTAATTACAATTAAAATACAAAGATCGGTTCCTTCCAACATGTTCTCGTACAACCCTCAAAATGTAACTTATAGTTCAATGAAATAAAAATTACATTAGACGATTAAGTTGGCGAGCCAACTCTTCCTTGTACTTCCTTCGGCTCGAGCAATTGAAAATAATCCATTCTTCGAAAGCACCATGGTGTTGATGAAGTCCGCCAACTCCGCTTGAAATGCGGTGACTTCGAAGTCTAACAACATTTGATGCTTTTCTTTCTTCCGCCTCGTCATTCCAAAACGCAAACAAGGAATCGTACAATCATAATTTATTTAAATTATTAATGAGACATAGAAAAGAGGATTATACTTACAAGTTCATCTGGCTCGCTCGCAGTGTAGCCGAGGAATCGAAACATGGCCCACATCACATAGAAACCGCATTGGGCGTTGCCCTTAGGCTACTTCAAGTACGCGATCTTCTTCATTATTTGCATCTTGAATGCTCTTTGCATCGGGCCTCTATATCTTGTTCGAAGACTGTAAAAATAGGGGGAACATTAGAAAGACACATGTGTGATCGATAATAATATGTTATTAGTATCACTTACTTATTGAATAGTTGCAATAGTGGATCCAAGTCCTTAAGTGGAATCTTCTTTGAATCCCACACCTCGATCGATTGGTGTCAAGATCGACGGTGATGAAAGCCCAATGACCTCTGCAATCACATGATCTAAATTAACAAATAATCTTGATAGAAAAGAGAAGTATAAAAACAAAGGTGGAGAACTCATACGCGAAGTTGTAGGGCGAAGTATCGTGGTTTTCCCATTCTTCATGAACTCTTTGAAAATTGGGACCAAGAGATTTACCACCTCGTCCGGATTACTGATGAGAAGCCCTTGATTGACTCTGATGGGGTCAATGAAGCCTAAGTGTTTCCATTTCTACTTTATTGAAGCATAGCACCAAATTAGCCTGCATAAAAACATTCAAAGTTGAAAACAATTAACAGTTGGTGACTCGAAAGAGCATTACTTAGGATTTCATGTGTTTATGGTACTTACATAGTCCACAATGTCATGTGTTGTACATCGAGGTTTTTTCCCTGATATAGCTGAAAAAGAGCCTCGTACTCGATGTCCGCCTTCTCTTCTTCTGCATAGTAGTAGACTAGCTTCGGAGGGATAATCGCTTGAAATGCAAAATCCTGGTGCTGTGAGGTGATGGCCATGTAATATTCGTGCAACTTACGCACCGGCGTGGGAAGATTTTTGTACTCTTCATCGGAGACCGAAGGTGCTCCGTATTCAAACTTACGCGCCAATGGTGCCGTCCCAACTGAATCCCAATACATCTCCTCGGCTTCTTCCCTGGTCAACTCCGGACAACCTTGGCACGATTCATCTATCTTTCTTATATGCACTTTGAAATCATCATCGGCCTTTTCATTATTGTATTTGTTCTGTGTGTGCCTTTCATATTCGTTCCTCTTCAAAGCCGGAGGAAAATCAGCGATGAGATTGAAAAAAGGTACATACTGGGACTTGGGTATTCTAGCTGTCCACAGTTCGTCCATCGTGTTTGAAGTGCTACCACTGAACGGCCTTTTTGTTTTGCCCTTGATCGCCATGGGCAGCATTAGAAACTGATGCTGAGGTCCTTTTCCTTGACTGCGAGGATGTTGTCGTTGCCTGCGTCTGAGGACGACGAGAAGCATGGCCTCTAGTCCTGGATGTAGAGCGACCGGGATTCACTTTTCTCGCTCGAGTTCCTGAAGAACCCACTGTAAGAGGATGGGCGGTCACCTGAGGAGGAGAAGGATTCTACTGACGAGGTGGAGAAGGCGAAGGAGCAGGAGGAGTCTGTTGACGTGGAGGAGGAGGAGGAGGAGGAGGAGGAGGAGGAGGGGGAGTCTCGCGACGTGGTGGAGTCTGCTGAGGCGGAGGAGGAGGAGGGGGGGAGGAGTCCGCTCACGTGTTGGAGTCTGCTGACGAGGTGGAGGAGGAGGAGGAGGCAAAGGAGCAGTAGGTTGCTGGCGTGGAGGAGAAGGAAGAGGATTCTGTAGAGGAGACTCCTGATGAGGACGAGGAGAAGAAGACGGGGTTGATGGCAATTGAGAATGTCCCCTCCTCGGAGATGCTGAGTTGTGGGGCGAGGGTTCGCGTTCGTCCTCTTCATCAGAGGACATCTCATGCTCAAGCTTAATGAGGCGCTTGCTCCACGCCACAACAAATCCTATGTTCTGCTCAAGTTTTGGCATGTCCTCCGATGCAGGGTGGTCAATGGGTATCCTTCCGTACTTCTTCTTGAGTACCTTGTCAATGGTGACTTTGGCGTACCCCGGCGGAATTGGGGTGCCTTTAATGGTCCCATCTAACATGGGTAGGGCTTGGCCGAGCACCACCTTGTCTTTCGTCCATTGTTGCTTGATGTACAACTTGACATTCACACGGTCAGTGATGCTATCGACCGGGTGAGGCACATCCACAGATGGTTCACCAAAAGGGGTGGACCCACAACTGCTGCAACCCCGTGCTTGTGGTCCTTGAGATTGTTGGGACGCAAGTTCTCGTTCGACCTTCTCTTGAACTAGTTGATCTAGTTTGGAGTTCCATCTATCTTCCACATCCTTAAGCATCACGAGTGTCTCCTCCTCTCTTGCCTTCTTACTCCTTTTGCGGCTCCGATAAGTTTCCGCATCATCCGGGAAATCTAGCAACCAACTAACAACCCCGGCTCCTCTGGTGCGACCACCATGCTCCTTGTTCCTGAGTGCTTGGGTGAGCACGTCGTTCTCCCGGTCAGAAGTGCGTGACCCTTGAATCACCTCCTCGGTTATCTCGGAGATCCTCGATACGAGGGCACTCATGTCCGCATCATCTATGCCTTCACTCTTTGGATGATTTAAGACGCTAAAGCTCCCATCATTACCATGATGACAGTTCCTCGTGATGTAGAACATTATAGATCTAGCCTACCAATGGGCGGTCACAACCTCAACGCTAGCTTCAATAAGCTCTGACTGCTTCTCAAGTTCTTTTTGAAAAACAACAATAAGCTTGGCATATCCACGAGAGCCGCAATGATGAGGAAGTTTGTTTTTCACCGAGTTCTCCTTATTCTGCATGCTAAGGGTTTGGAACTCCTCGGAATCACAGTGAGTCATGAACTCCTCCCGCAAAAGAGGGCCCCGATAGGCCAACTTTGAGTTACTACCAAAATTTGGTTCTCTGCACCACCAACGATATACTTCCTATAACACTCACCCCCGAAAGTCTTGAAGCATGAGGACATTATTTCATAGGCTCTTTTCGGGCTAAGGGTTTGTCAAACCGATCTTCCTCTCGGGAATGTGAAATACTTTGGGAGCTCCTCGTTCCGTATTTGCAACTTGATATTTTCGGGAACCACGGACGGGTCCATATCTTTCCCCGCGCCTATAGTACTTCAAGGGGACAAATTGCCTTACAAGGTTGCCGATGACCCAGTACTTCTTCACAATTTCTGAGTGCGAAGGAGACCACGTTCATCGTCAAATGTGGTGATCAAAGAACGTAGATTTAGGAAGTTGTGTCGGCCCTCGCTTGGTTCTCGACTCTAGTATTACCACTTTGCTTGCCCGCGGCTCACCGGTATGCGGTGGGTCGGTGACCAAATAAGGAACCTCTTTGGATACCACTTTGCTTGCTGCGCGCTCACCGATGTGGTGGGTCCGTGACCAGCGAAGGAACCTGCTGGATAGAACGTGTAAGTTAATACCCTATCAATGCAGTAGTGGGTGTGCCTACATCATCAAATGACACCTAAGTTACCTGGTTAGCCTGCTCTTCTTTCTCATCATGCAGGTTCAAATAAGTGCTCGGGCTCTCTTCTCCCTGCCTGTGAGTAGCGGCCTCGTTGTCACCGACAACATTAGCTGCTTCATGCTCCATCTCGACTCTACGGCTACGAGGAATCTGGTGATGAACCATGGATGTGAATTGACCGTGGTCAGTCAGTGCTAAACTAATAACAAGACAATCCACAATTGCCTACAAAAATGATGTACATATTTGACCTACAAATAGGATATATATCTATGACCTACAAGTGCCTACAAATCATGTCCACACTAGCTTGCTGACCAAATTTCAGCCCATTTGGACTTATGGTTAAAGCTACACAAAATCCACAAGCTAGCAACATTAAACCCACATTAAATAGGCCTAAATTACTTTGGACTATGAAACTTGTCCAATAACAGATTTGAGCCTCCAATTATGGCTAACTATCAGCAATTTAGCATAGAAACATCACATAAAATTTATCAAGCTCAAATCCTAAGTAGAATTAAGATGGTGAATTTATTTGCTTATACTAGCTACTAGCACCCTCTAAAGTATCTCCAAAATCTTACAATATGAACAGGTTCTGAGCATCAGTAGGTTCACAAGTTAACAAGGTCGAATTGACCAAAGTTCAGAGATCATTGCAGCAATAGAAGCCTATACAGGCATTCTGTCGAACAGGTAGGGGGCAGGAAGAGAGAAGCAAACCACGTGAACAGATGGTGACCACTTCCGCGCGCTCCTAGATGACTGTGAGGGTGGACGATGCTCCGGAGATTGCTGGACGCGGGGCAGGGGCGTGCGAGCTCCGGTGTGGCGGCAGCGGCGCCGGCGGTGCCGCTGGCTGCCGGTGGTGCCGCTGGCGCCGGTGCTGAACGTGGCCGCGGGTCGCGTGGCCGTCAGCGGAGGAGCGGGGCGGTAGACGGCGACATCGGTGACGGAGGAGGGCGTCATCGGGGGCGGCGGACGGCGTCGTAGGAGGCGGCGGACGGCGTCGTTGGGGGCGGCGGACGGCGTCGAGGCTGCTATACAGAGTTGGGAAAGGGCGTGTGGTTCAAAGAACTTGTGAAATTTTCAGTAGCGCACGCGCCCACTTATATACCCAGGAGTTATCACTGTCAGTTCCTAAAAAGCACTGGCAGTGATATGTATATCACTGCCTGCTCCAACGCAAAACCGGCAGTGATAAGTACATCACTGCTGGTGCTAAATGCTCCCCGAAAGTGATTACTTGTCAAGCCTTAATCAGAATAATTTCCTATTTCGTACGAATAGACGTCCTGTGACCTGTGAGGCCCGCGATCGAGTCCTAATCTCTGCAAATTTTTTGGGTTTTTAATTATTTTATAAATTTCAAAGAAAACTGTTAAACATATGAAGTAGTGAGTAAAGCGGTTATCCTCTCTGAGTGCGAGTGGTTAAGGCATAAATGTTTGATCTGCGAACCCGCGTTCGAGTCGCGGTGGCGTCAAAATTTTTGAAAATTCTTAGTTTTTAAAATAACATCACTACCGGTGCCCAATGTGGCACCTAACATTTGTGATTATTATTGAAAATACTAGATATATTAGTAATAAATAGAAAACTATGTATTTCCATATCAAATTGACTTCAAATTTTTTTCTAAGCACATAAACAGTAAACTAAGTCCCCACACATGATCTTAGTTTTTTTCTAGAGATTTGACATGGTTTGACCATGTTTGACTTGGTCAAATCTTTGATTTTTGTGATAATCCACTTTGACCCACCCTAGATGGCCTCAAATGCAAAAGTGATGAACACAAGCTCTGTCACACTCATCATGATAAACATTTGATGTAATGGTCAACTCTTCATTTGACAGAGCTTGTACCACTAAAACTTTGAATTTTTGAATTTTGGCACCTCGTATCCAGTATTTGAAACCCTAGATGGTCTCAAACTGATGTGTCTTGAATACCAACTTTGGTCCACTCATCATGAACTACATTTCATATAAAGGTCATTTTTGCATCTGACAAAGTGTTAGGAAAGTGTAGCTCCAAATCCACACGTGCCACATACACTTCCATAAAGTCCATGTGAGATTTAAGAATTTGTGACTGGTGTTGGGTAGCACTGTCTCAAATGCAAAAGTGGCCTATCTATCAAATGTGCATCTTGATGAGTTATATCACCCTTGTATTCAGATGTTTTCCATCTGAGGTCGTTTGGTGCCTCAATTTGACCATGTTTGACTTGGTCAAATCTGAGATTTTTGTGATAATCCACTTTGACCCAGCCCTAGATGGCCTCAAATGCAAAAGTGTTGAACACAAGGCCTGTCACACTCATCATGATAAAGATTTGGTGTAATGGTCAACTCTTCATTTGGCAGAGTTTGTACCACTAAAACATTGAATTTTTAAATTTTGGCACTTCGTATCCAGTATTTGAAACCCTAGATGGTCTCAAACTGAAGTGTCTTGAATACCAACTTTGGTCCACTCATCATGAACTATATTTCATACAAAGGCCATTTTTGCATCTGACAAAGTGTTAGAAAAGTGTAGCTCCAAATCCACACGTGCCACATACACTTCCATAAAGTCCATGTGAGATTCAAGAATTTGTGATTGGTGTTGGGTAGTACTCTCTCAAATGCAAAAGTGGCCTATCTATCAAATGTGTATCTTGATGAGTTATATCACTCTTGTATTCAGATGTCTTCCATCTGAGGTTGTTTGGTGCCTCAATTTGACCATGTTTGAACTGGCAAGTATATCACTGCCGGCTCCTACGCGATCGCGGCTGATAAGCATATCACTTTATCGGGGCTAAACGCGCCCCGATGATTACATGTGGCGCCCACCGATTAATTAGAATAATTTCCTGTTTCATACGAACAGACATCTTTACCACAACGGTTAAGGCCGCACCCTGTGACCTGTGAGGCCCGCGCTCGAGTCCTATCTCTGCAAATTTTTCGGGTTTTTAATTATTTTACAAATTTCAAAGAAAAACTGTTAAACATATGAAGTATTGAATAAAACAGTTATCCTCTCTGAACGCAGTGGTTAAGGTATAAATGTTTGATCTGCTGGACCCGCGTTCGAGTCGCAGTGGTGTCAATATTTTTTGAAAATTCTTAGTTTTCAAAATAACATCACTGCCGGTGTCCAATGTGGCACCGGCAGTGATTATTATTTATTGAAAATACTAGATATAATAGTAATAAATAGAAAACTGTGTATTTACATGTCAAATTGGCTTCAAATTTTTTCTAAGCACATAAACAGTAAACTAAGTCCCCACACATGATCTTAGTTTTTTTTTTTCTAGAGATTTGACATGGTTTGACCATGTTTGACTTGGTCAAATCTTAGATTTTTGTGATAATCCATTTTGACCCACCCTAGATGGCCTCAAATGCCAAAGTGATGAACACAAGGTCTGTCACATTCATCATGATAAACATTTGGTGTAATGGTCAACTCTACATTTGACAGAGCTTGTACCATTAAAACTTTGAATTTTTGAATTTTGGCACCTCGTATCCAGTTTTTGGGTTTTCAATTATTTTACAAATTTCATACAAAGACCAAATCCACTTTGACACGAACTATTCCGGTTCAACTTTGTAAAATATTTATTTAGAGAGAGTACATGGATAGAATACAAAATAAATAAAAATTATAAAATTACATATACAATAACAAAGACATATTTTTCTTCACCGTCAATGTTATCATCCATTTGTATCAACACATTATAATTTGACCACTTGCTTTCGTCCTCGGTTGTGGCCTACTTGCCATCTCTAGCGCAGCGGCAAGGGTCGGATGCGAGCGGTACGGCAAGGGTCGGATGCGCTCGAACCGCATCGCGGGTACTCCTCGATGGGGCAAGTCGTACCGCGACCCAGAGAAATGCGCGACCAACTCGTGCATAAACTTCTGGCGTCACCTTCGAGTACTAACACCACCCCGGGAGAAAATTGCACAAAGCTCGTCAATCTCATAGCACCTCAAATGAACGCATGCCAC
This sequence comes from Themeda triandra, assembly GCA_018135685.1. Lineage (NCBI taxonomy): Eukaryota > Viridiplantae > Streptophyta > Magnoliopsida > Poales > Poaceae > Themeda > Themeda triandra. The sequence continues at coordinate 92,610 of JAENPR010000278.1, read as the reverse complement.
CGCAGAGGTACACTTCAAGGAATGAATGTACTTGTCTACAACTCACACGATTCACGAGACCCGAGAGAATCCAGCTCGTGGGACGGCTCATCAATCCCACCGGGCACCCCAACATGCGGCTCAGCTCATCTTCAGTAGCATTCTTCTAGCACCACTTGTGTGCACTATTTTGGTGGATCTGTATGTGGAGGGCTTTCTCCCAAAGGGAACCCATGTATTTGGAAAACTAGCAAACAACTAGAGAAAGAGGGAGAAAAAGGATCACAAACTCAGATAGAGGTTCCAAGCACGACGGCCATTTTATAGCCCCCGTGTTATCGTGGTAGGTGGGAACAGTGCTCTTGCTGTATTGATCAGAGGGGGCAGAGATAATTTTTTTAAAAAACAATCTCTACTTTATATCACTGCCGGCGCCTGGATGGAGCCGGCAGCGATGGGCTAACGGCATTTTTTTAAAAAAGCGCCCATTCCATCCCCGCCAGCCCCTTCCACAAGCCGGCAGTGATAGGTCCAACGGCATTTTTTAAAAGACGTGCCCAGTCTATCCCCGCTGGCGCCTTCCACAAGCTAGCAGTGATAGATTCAACGGCATTTTTTTAAAAGGCGCGCCCATGTTATTACTGCCGGTTTGTGGAAGGAGCCGGCAGTGATCAATACAACGGTATTTTTTAAAAGTGGAGCCCACTGTGGTCACAGGCTCATATCACTTCCGGCCTGCCGCAGTGGTTTGATCAACGACGGTACCCGCCAGCGTTGGATTTGAACCCGACGAGCATCATTTTTTAAAATAAAAAATGGGAGCAAAATAACATAAAAATTTATAACAAAAAACAGAAACCGAACCTATGACCACGATCGAGTCCAGGTGTTTTTTTTAAGTTTTTTAGTTTTATATATATATCACTGCCAATTGTTACAAGTCGGCAGTGATGTCCACGCCTATAAATACATGGCAAACATCCAGGGCATATGTCTGCCTTCTTGTGTTCATTTCTTCCTCTCTCCATCTTGGCTAGTTCTCTAGGCTAGTTTGCTAGTTTTTTGTGAAGATGGCCTCTCTGTGGGAGAAAGCCTTTCACATACAGATATTTTTACGCGTTGTACTCCACCACAATGGTGCACACAATAGGTGCTAGAAGAATTCTACTGATATAGCAATGCCGGATGTTGGGGTTTCTGGCGAGGCTCTTGAGAAGTGCTTGCACTTATGTGCTTGCATTCGACACCTGCGCAGTATTGTCTCTTCAAGCCGGAAGGGGCCATACAGTCATGTATCCCCGCCAAAAGCCTCGAACCAAGAGCAAGAAGGGAAGGATTGCAGCATTCTCTGATTGCATCCGACAAGCATTGCTCTAACCACCTCGCATTATCTATGCTAGCAAGGATGCTAGAAGAATACTACTGAGGTGGTTAAATTATAATGTGTTGATACTCATGGATGGTAGCTTTGATCTGTATGAAAATAGGTCTTTGTTATCGTATATGTAATTTTGTTGTAAGGCCTTTGTTATCGTATATGTAATTTTTTTATTTGTTTTATCTTGTACTCTTGTGCTCTATCTAAATAAATATTTTGTTGTCGTTAACAAAACATATATGTACTCAAGCATAGAGTTTACTATATAAATGTATAAAAAATAAAAAAGTAGATATAACCATAATTCATTATATTATATAATAATATTAAGATAAGTAGATATTCCCCTGGCCGGCGGTTTAAATAGGCATCTTGAAATACACATCACTGCCGGCTTGTAATAAGACCCGGCAGTGATATGTATAAAAATATAAAAAAGTTCAAAAATTTTGAGGCAGCCTGGACTCGAGCGCGGGTCGCAGGTTCCAGAGCGCGCGGCCTTAACCGCTGGGACAAAGAGGGGAGATTGAAAGAGTGGAGCAGTATAGGTTACTTAACCATACATAGCCATCTCCATCATCACTGCCGGTGATAAGTTGGCGGGGACGAACGGCCAAATACCCGCTTCGTCTTCCTTGCCGTGCATTGATGGCGGTGTGAACTGATAGGCCACCGGCGACGGTGGCCTTTGAGTCCCCCGCCGGTGGCCTTTATAAATCGGCCTCCTCGGTTGCATTCTTCGCCTCCCACCTTCCTCTCCTTCCATTCTCTTCTCTCCTTCGCCATCGTCATGGAGTCCGGCGGCCGTGGCGTCGGTGGTGGCCGCAGCGGTGGTGACGGAGCCGGACACCGGGGACGGCGTTTTCTGCACCCGTCGACCTCCTCCCCCGGCCGCCAAGTCCGCGCGCCGGAGAACCATGTCCTCGCCCTGCGCGCGCAGGTTGCCCAAGAGCGGAGCTGGCACAGGACGGCGGAAGAGGCGCTGCAGGTGGAGCGCGTGGCGGTCGAGGAGGACGCCGCCATCCTCCGCGATGCGCTGGCGGCCGAGCAGACGGCCCGCACGGCTGCCGAGGCGGAGGAGGAGGCTGCTCGCAGCCAGCTCGAGGCGGCAGCCCCCGTTAGGCGGCGGCGAGGGCGCGGTGGCGAGGACGGCGGCGGCGTACGCGTCGAACGCCGCCACCATTTTTTATTATTTTTTTATGTAATGAAACCTTATGTAATGAAAACCTTATCAAATTATCTATATAATGAATTTCTATTCCTACGAGTTTCATTTTATTTATTTTATTATTATTTTGAGCAAGTTGAATTATATAATGAATTATATAATGAATTTGAGCAAGTTGCCCTATGTTCATGGGGAGGAGGAAGGAGAAGCAGGCGGCGTGCTGTCAGGCGGCCACTGCCGGCTCTCGCCAGACGCCGGCGGCGATGAGTCCCATGCCTGCCGGTCTCTGGCTAGAGCCGGCGGTGATATCTGCCCACCTAATCACTGCCGGCTCTAGACACGAGCCGGCAGTAATATCCTCATCACTGCCGGTGCCTTCGCTGCCTGACGCGAGTCAGGCTCCGTCGAGCTTGGCACCGGCTGTGATGAGTCATTACTGTCGGTTTCGCCATTTCCGGCGGTGATACGGTGGGCTGTGATGTGCGAATCTGTAGTAGTGTGTAGATGTAGATGTAGATGTAGATGTAGATGTAGATGTAGATGTGTAGATAATGACAAGCATGTGTTTGAACCAAAATTGGCAAGCTCACCTGAAAGAAAAACATTGGCCGTTGATGTCAAAAGCTAGAAGATTTTGTTGAGTTTTGAGGAATGTTTAGAGGCCGCACAGGAACTATTATTTTATATATTTTGAGGTGCATGATGTCCATGACTTCTTCACGTGAAAGGAGAGACAATAAAGAAAAGTTTTACTTGAATATTAGAGAATGGAAAGAATCTAATTTGGCCAGGCTGCACTTGTGAGTCAGCATATCTTCGTATGCAAGACGCTAATGAGGATAGATTGAAGCATATACATACATACATAGTTCCTCGGATCATGTACGTGCAAGGAAGGAAAAGAATTCCCACAGCTGATGTCATGCTGTATAATGGCATGCTGATGTCATCATTGCATGACTTGTCTTCAAGACAAATTATTCTTATGCAAAAGTGTTTTTTGAATTGTATAATGCACAAATATAACTATGTAAAATTAAACTATGCAAGAAAAATATTGATTGTTTTCATGTACACCACCAAGATAAAACCGTAGCGTTAGCACGGGCATTATACTAGTGCTTATTTACGGGTCAAGTAACATGTATAAGGGGGGGCCGGTGCCCAGTTTTGTCTCTACTAAGCTCCGTCTCTGCCTGCACCTCATTGGAGATGAGGACAATGGCGGCACCTCTAGATCTGAGGCATGTTCCTCCACTGGATCTGGATTTGAGGCCACCTCCCTCCCCTTCAAGATCTAACTCCTCCCCATCCTCCGCCCCTTGGATCTAAGGGATGCGGAGTTTCATGGTGTTTCAGTTGAGGGTGATCCAGGGGCAGGCGAATTTACATGACACAAAAGGCGTAGCGGGGCTCTTCGTAGGCATCGTGGGTTAAAGGTTGTGTTAGCGGGGCTCATCGTCGGTCCAGCGGGACTCTGCGTAGGCCTAGCAGGGGTATTCATAGGCATCGCGGGTCATGAGTTGTGTTACCGGGGCTAGCTCCTCGTTCTACAAAAACGCAGCAGCCGCGGTTTGCTAGGATGGCGGCGTCGGTGTGCCCACGGAAGGTTAAGTGGCTGGGGTGGGTGGATTTTGCGGACGGGGGTTTGGCTCGGTGTAATGCGCACTCGGGACACCGTCTGATGGCTCGATGTCCATAGGATGTCCTGGTGCTAACACTTCCCTAGCTAGGGCCAAACGACTTAACCTGCTGCTCAACCAATCTCGTTGTGGTGGGACCAAAAAGAGGGACACACAAGAAGGTTTTCGATATACTGTCTCAATATAGAATTACATATATATACTCCTACAAAAAGGTAAGGAGTCATTGCTTGTGAAAGGAGCGAGTAACAAAAGTTACTACTCCTATGTGGTCAGACCACCAGCAGCGGGGGACAGTAAACGCGACCTGCATGTGCCACGGCGGATAGATGGCGGATGGATGGCCTGCAGTGGGACCTGGAAATGAACCAGAACCGGTGGCCGAACGCCAAATCAAGCAGGATAGCGAGCCGCCACCACATGCTTGCATGGCACGGGGCCCGCCCACCGACCGCCCATGCGGACACCGACCTCGCCGCGGACGCCCGCCCTCTCCCCGCCGGCCGGTCGCCGAACCGCCGCGCACTGCCGAGTCGACTCGCCGCCTCCCTCACGCAGCTCGATTCGTGGCGAGTCGACCCGCCCCTTCCTCCTCGCCGAGCTCCACCGCGCTAGAGGGAGCAGGGAGGGGCCGCGCCCGCCACCGGTGGAGGGAGCAGGGGCACGCCGGAGAGGGAGCCACGCTAGACGCGGACCCGAGCCGTGCTCACCAGGTCTCCACCCGCCCTCGCCACGCACCGTCGAAACAGGACCGGGCCCTCGCCGAGGAGAGAGAAGCAGGCGGTGGCGGGGCGGCGGTGGCGAGGAGCACGAGGTCCCCGGCGCGCTCGCGAGTGATGCCGCCCGCGCCCCCGGCCCGTGCGAGGCTGCTCAACGCCCGTGCCCCCGGCCCATGCGAGGCTGCTCCTCCGCGGAGATGGAGGCAGCGGACGAGCACCCTAGCTCGCGCGAGGGCGAGGCGCGGCCATGGCGGCCCCCAGCGCGTCCTCGTCGGCGCTGGTCCGACGTGGCCCCGACCTCGCACTCACACCTCAGCGCGCGCGAGCCCGCCTTCGACCACGACCCCGCCTCCTCCTCCTCGCCGCCATGCTCCAGCGCGCGTGGCCTCCCGCTCTTGCCTCGCCTGTTTCTTGGCCGGCGGACGCGGACATAGGGACGAAGACGTGGCCGCGCGTGAGGAAGACGAGGACGCGGCGGCCGAGCGCGAGGAAAAGGAGCTCGCGCTCGTGCTCGCGGCCGGAAGGCGGAGCTCACCATCGCGTTCCTCTGCTCCCCTGCCGCCGTACGCGGGCGTCGGTGGTGGGCGGTGGGGAGGGGGAGAAGAAAAGGAGAGAGATGGGGATAGAGAATGACATGTGGGACCCGTGATATGGAGAGTGGGATATGGAGGATGGATGAGTTCAGTAAACTGTATATATGGTGACTAGGATAGAATATTCGTTTTGGAGGTTGAATATAGAGGTTTACGAGTGCGGGTAGTCTCAGGGACCTAGGGTACACTATAAAATTACATTTTTCTACATGTTGGTAAAAACAATGACCTAGGGCTCCTTTCAAACAAAAAAAAAAAAACAATGACCTAGGGTGAAAATGTGAACCCCTTTTCGTATTGTCGATAGAGATTCTTTTGTTACCTGTTCATAATTTCATTATCACCTTTTGTACCTCTTGAACGTTGCTTTGATGTCCTTTCCCTTCTTAGTTTTTGTTCCGGCCTGTAGTCCTAGGCTGTTTTATTATATATATACTCTTTATGTCTCAATATAAGTGTAGCTCAATTGAGGAAGAAACCAATGTCTCCTTTAAATTACATATATACCCCTATAACTAAAATGGTAAGTCACTATGAAATAATTGCATATTTTGAAAGGAGAGAGTAGCATATGTTACTACTCTTATTAGGTGGTCTGTGACCTAGTGTACACTTGTGGTATGACAATTTCAGAATGCTAAAAATGTACTTGTTTTGAGACTGACAGAGTATATTTTATCAGTATTAACAATTAAGGACTTTATTTGCCCATCCTTTCCTCATGAAAAGGTACATGTGCGTGCGTCGAAGTCTGTGCTTCACCCACTGGACCACGACGACCAGCACTATGCCCGCCATGGAGGTGCTCAGTGCCTCCAATAATGGCGATCCCAAGTATGCCCGGTAATCATGAAAACCATGGAACGGCACTGTTCGGGGAAGTCGATGTCAAACAAGTCGGCTGCATGCATGTGGACATGTGACACCACAATTGTCGGAGACCTCACTTTCCTTATCAACATCTCATCAGGGAGATGACATGACGATGGCAGCACCTAACCCTTTATTTCTCTTAGATTCTGAAAGAGAATGGAATCGGCGGAATATTGGATGAAAGCTAGGATTCTTGAGTAGAGAAAATGATGTGTTACATATTGAGATGATAAGAGCATGCAAGCCACACATGGCTAGTAACACATGTAGGCCACGCCCTTGTAACTCCTAGTCCCTGTTAGGTTTTTATTTTGTTTCCTTTTTTCCTTTCTCGTTTTGTAACTGGACCTACTCCTTTCTTTAATAAATTCACTGCAGGGGTGCAAACCCCTCCAGTTCCTTTCAAAAAAAAAACACATGTAGGCCACACATGACTGGGTCAGCCGACTGAATAGGCTAGCTCAAGACCAAGCATACACCTAATGACATTCAAGCCACATATCTCTAACATTCCTCTACACTTACAACAGGAGCACTAGTGAGACTGGAAAAGAAGTAAACGAACCTCCCACGCAGGCATAACTTGACGTAGTGCGGATGCTGACACTGGAGAGAAAATCGGCAATGACTCATGCAGATGATAGCCCTTGGTGCCAATGTCGAGGTAGCCGAGCTGAAGGGCACAATTGCCATGTTCGAAGAAGTTATGCTGGAGGTTGCCGAGGTCGACATAGTTGTGATTGGGTTGGCGTGTTGATGGAGCTGTAGGCGCACAAGGGGCACCATGGTGATGATGGAGACGCATCGAGGAAGTCGTCGTGGGAGGAGGCGACACCGAAGTCGATGCAATCAGGGCCGTCGTGGACGTAGAAGAAAGGGGATGTTGCAATCGAGGTAGACGGCGTGGGAATGGGAGGGTCGATGCCGAATTTGATGCAGTCAAGTCACCTGTCAACCAAGGCGCAGCTTGATTTGCTAGATCCAGCCCCGCATCGGGGATGAATGCACACGTCGTTGTTGCCAATACCGGGCTTACAAGAGAGAGGCCCCAACCACAGTGACGATGATGATTTGGTTGTGCTGGACGAAGTAGAAGCAGTGTGGTAGCGACACATTGGCGAGTAGGGATCAGCGACGATGCGAGGGCCGACAAGCTAGTATCGGTAATAGCGAGGGTTGCGATAGCTCGATGATGAAGACCCAATCAACATGACGAAGACCATGTGCATATAGAAGTGGACATGCCGGCGAGCATGGCTCAGCGACGACATGAGATATAGTAAGCCATCGATGCACATGGGACGAAGATGTTGATGTAGCGACATGGTGGTCACACGGCGCGCGGTGTTGCGGCCCGATGAGGCAATGCAAAGCAACCCTATTGATCGAGAAGATGTGCGTAGTAGCTGTCGATGGTGATGATGAAATCGATGCGGATGCTGAAGTAGTTCGTGTGATGTCGACATGCTATGGGAGAAGCAACCCCAATCAGCGATCAGGCGAAAAGGAGACCGGCGGGTGCACGGCGAGTCACGGTCATGTAGGGTCGGGCGAGGATGACATTTTTTGAATCACTAAATTCTATTATTCCTTGTACTTGCAGTTCAAATTTGAAATTAATGTTCAAAAAAATTTAATGAAATGAATTAAATTAACTAAATATAGCAAAAAGAGTCAAAAAGCACCAATGGATTGTAGTTGTAAATACTATAGGAGGGCTGCAAAAAAATGGGTAAAAAATTTTTTTTTGCCGAGTGCCAAACAAGGCACTCGGCAAAGCTTCTCTTTGCTAAGTGCCATGCAAGGGGCACTCGACTAAGAATTTTAAAAATAATCTTTGGCGAGTACCAAATGGTGGGCACAAGGAAAAGACCGGTGGCATTGGTGGCTGTGACCCTCCCGGCAAGATTTTGTCGATGGCCGGTTTGCTGAGTGCTAGACACTCAGCAGAGACTTATTTTGCCGAGTGTCCTATCTTTGCCAAGTGTCTAGCACTCGGCAAAGGCCTCTTTGCCATGTGCCGCATTTTGCCGAGTGCTCCTCAGGCTGGTACTCGGCAAAGATGCCCTTTGCCTAGTGCCCGACAATTGGCACTCGGCAAAGCCTGGGCCCTCGACAAATGGACCATTTCTGGTTGGGATAGAATGGTATGGAGATGTGGCAGAACTTATTCATGAATTTATTGGTGCAAAAAAGAAATTGATATCGGAGATTTCTTATTGTCAACATAGAATATTATCTTGGCTGTATCATGAAAATGTGTATAGTAGAGTTTGTGCTGTGATGCCGCTCTTTGTGACTATTAATTTCATGAATTTTCTTTTTGGTTGAATGGTAATATTTATATTGTTGTCTTAACGTGTGATCGTGTGTTTGTAGTACAAATATTTTCCATTGGCAGCGCACGAGCACACTACCTAGCCAATATTAGACTATCCACACTCGTAATACTCTAAATTTATCCTCTAAAAGGAATATTCTGTCTTGGCCCTTCCTCTATACCACTTTCTCCCGCATCCATCCATCTTCTATATCATCCTCTATCCACTATGGGGCCATATGTCAGAAATATTTTTTTTTCTCTCCCTCTTCTTCCTCGATACCTCCATCTGATCATCTCTCTTTCCTCCACCTTCCTCTCGCCATCTACCCACTCCTCTCCCCTTCTTCTTCCACCGAGCCACCTCTCACTAACCATGATGGCCGCCTCCCATCCACGCGCGTGCCCGGCTCCACACGCGCAGACCTCCTCGTGCGTTGGCCTGGCCTCCATGCGTGCGCTCTCTGACACTGTCGTCCGCGCGCTTGAGGCCAGCGGACTCTATGGTGACGGATGGGAAGGGCAGGGGAAGTGGTTCGCGCCTAGCTCCCCTACTCCACCCACGCCGAGCTCTGGTCCGCTTCCTCCCTCCCAGGGCTCGACGGACGGTCATGGGCGTGCCTCCGATACGCGGCTGGCCGCGAGCTTGAAGAAGAATGACGGTGGAGGATAGCTTGGTAGCGGTGGAGGAAGGCCCAGTGCGGTGGGGCCCCGCCTCCTCCTCCAACGCGGACATCCTTGGCTCCTCATGCTCCACGGCGGTGGAGGATTGCCTGACGCCACGAAGATGGCTCTGTGGTGATCCACGATTGCCCGGCATGGTGGAGCCCCTCCTCCTCCTCCTCCGACGCGCACATCCCGACTCCTCGTGCTCCACGGCGGTGGAGGATGGCTCCGCGGCGATGGAGGATGGCTCGGCGCGGTGGAGCCCCTCCTCCTCCTCTGACGCAGCCTCGTTGTGTGTACGGCGGTGGAGGATGGCCCGGCAGCGGTGGAGGGTGGCCCGGCACGGTGGAGCCTCTCCTCCTCTGAGGTGCCCTCATCGTGGTCCATGCTGGCGTTGGAGGAGCACTGCGCTTTCCTCGTGCTCCACAGCGGCGGCGAGCGTATCTGCGGCTGCCAGCGCGGACCTCCTTGGTGCGCTGGCAGCGAACCTCCTAGGTGTCTCGCTCCCCTGCTCTGCAGGCTAGGCCCCACGCCATGTCCACACATAGCGGGCGTCCGCTACCCCGCTACGAATAGCGGAAGGGCTGGCTCCCAGGACGGCTTACAGGACGCCACTACGGAGTTTGGTCCACTACCCGTGCGTAGCGGATCCGGATGCGGATAGTGGACCTAGTGCAGGTAGCCTTAATAACTAAGGATCACCATGGAAAAAGTATGTGCGTGCGTAGAAGACTCTGCTTCACCCGCTGGACGACGTGCCTGTGACCACCAGGGAGGTGCTCAGTGCCCCCAATAATGGTGCTCCCAACTATGCCTGTGAATCATGAGAACTAGAGCCTTGTTTAATCCAGAATTTGGCACTACGTAAAAAGAAAATTCCCATCACATCAAAATGCCGACACATGTATAGAATACTAAATGTGGATAAAATAAAAAAATAATTGTACAGTTTTATTGTACTTTGTGAAATGAATATTTTAAGCATGACTAATCAATGTTTGGATAATTTTACCAAATACAAACGAAATGCCATAATGTGCTACAGTGTTTAATAGTGTATTTAGCACTCCTAAATTTGGGAACTAAACAAGGCCAAGGAATTGTACTGTTTGCAAGCAGTAACATGGCATCATTTTCTAAAATTTGGGGATGCCGATGTCAATTAAGTCGGCTGCATGCTGGGGGTGGCACCGCCATCTCGGAGACCCCACTTTCTTTATCAACATCTCATCGGGGAGATGACATGACGGTGGCGCAGCACCTGTCCCTTTATTTCTCTTAGATTATGTCCATATGGACAAATTTATATATCAAGCTGCTCATATTGGATTTTATTAGACCTGGACTAATTTTATATTCAAGTATAATTAAATAAATAAATCCAGATTAAATACTAGATAAAACAGAGAGTGCATGACATGACAAGTACATTGTCGGCCGACCTGACCCACGACATGATTTCAGGTGGAGAGCTAGCAGTTTAGTCACTTTGGACTGAATAATGGTGGGTTGAGTGTATTTGATGGTTGGGCTTGGAATGATCATGATTCTGACTGCGTGCTGCCGTTATGACACATCAAAAAAAAAAAACACACGCAACTCACTGTTTTTGTATTTTTTTTATCAGGATTCTGAAATTTGGGGAAGTCGATGTCAAACAATGTGATGGCACTGCATTCATGTGAACAGAGCAATGACACCACCATTTTCTGTCGGAGGCGCTCATACTCTCTCACACGCCTGTCCTTTCCACCCGGCATTTCAAGTTTTGTCGTTTGTTCTGCATGATTAGGCATTCTTTCACGTTTTCATCTGTTTCACTTTCCTTGATCCAATTTTTGGTGTTCATCCAGTGTTTGACCCTACCACACTTGATACCACTTTATATTAGGAATAAGTCTATTTTGACCCCTCAACTATCATCCCCCAAAGTTTTAAATTATCATTAAATTATAATATAATCCATTATAATTTTCAAAATATCGCTAGTATTTAATAGTATGAACCAGCATAATATTATTTAATTTTCGGATCCACGCACCATCAGAGATGTAATAACAATGCTGGTTAAACATAAAATCGACAATAATGACCCAATAAAGCTAGGTCATGGCTTGGCCCAACACCGGCAAAACAATACCACTACTGGCTTTTTTTTTAGATTACACAATACTATGGCGCAGACGCTTAACACGCACACATGGTCACCTCTACGAACGCTCGTACACAAACCCATCACCTATAAGCACATCTAAAGAACTGAGCCGTACCACTGCTCCGATTTTGTTTAAAAGGGCAATATAAGATCAAATTTCTTATGACTCTACATATCAATGAATGCCACGAGGACGACTGCGAAGCTTGTACGTTCATCATTCATATACTACCTGAGCCGCGGCAGGATCATATACTAATAATGTATATTTTTCGTTCTTCGATTGCATTTCCATTCATGTTTCCCTCGACGACCACGATCGATCTGCCAGTTTGTTGGAGTGCCTGCGTCCCCTGCTGCACCTTCTCATGCCTCGCTGATATCGTTGACCAGGGCAACGGATGTACGCACGCCTAGCTAGCTCCTCAGTTCACATCTGCCTCAGCTACTGCATTACAGTTGCCGGCCTTATATGCTGCCGTATATATGCAGGCGCTTGCATTCACGGCCTGATCTACCTTGTGGCGTTCAACTTTGGCCTGTGGTGGATATACACGGGATGGTATCGCACCAAGCTCAGGGCTCAGTACGGCCTGCAGGAGGAGGTCTTGCCGGACTGCATCATCCACTTGTTCTGCCACAGGTGCGCTCTCGCGCAGGAGTACAGGGAGCTCGCGCTCCGTGGTTTTGATGTAATGGACGGTATGTCTGTCATGTATGTATAGAGATGAGATATATATATATATATATATATATATATATATATATATATATATATAGGAAATTCCATTATACTCTTACGAGTATGTACTCCCATCTCTAAAAAACCATACTAGGTATGTGTCAATACTTGTTTATCGGTTTGAGTATGTTTATATACTCATTTTAAGATACTCCATGTCTTTCTACGCTAAAAAATTTCAAAGGAACATATATTTTTTGATATATTACTAAAATGCCACTACTATACTATATAAAATATGTATGACCATATACCCAATGTATGTATGCATACTTGACATATATAACACCCTGGGTACTCTAGTATGACCATATACTTCGTGTATATACACTTCGTTTGGTCATATACACCCTACATCTAGAGATATAGAGATAGAAGTACATACTCTTAAGAGTACAGAAAAATCTGTCCTATATATATATATATATATATATATATATATATATATATATAGAGAGAGAGAGAGAGAGAGAGAGAGAGAGAGAGAGAGAGAGAGAGAGAGAGAGAGAGAGAGAATTATGCTTTTGGTTTGATCTGTTTTTTGCATTATTGTTCCAGGTTGGGACGGCAGGCCAGATCTGGCCGTGGCGCCTGCACAAAATGCCCCAGCAATCCAGCAGCCGATGCGCAGGGCGTGACACTACCTCATCGTCCAGTACATATATGTACGCATCTGTCGAATGCATGTTGAAATAAACCGGAAACTACACGACCTAGCTATGTCAATCTACGGGATCTACGACGGAATGAAGTTGATCGACGATATATAACTCATCTGTATGTGGCTAGCTTCCCCTTCTCTAACGTCGAGAAACGAAGTCCAACTACTGCTACGTATGCGTATGTACTATTATATTAGTATACGTGGTATTGGTATTCCATATTTGTGTGTTTCTTCTATATGTGTACGTGGTTTTATTGTGTATAACAAGGTAGCCGGCATCCCTACTTGCACACAGCATGGGCTTGTTTTGTCTAAGATGTAATAACTAATTATATATATGTTGTGTTTCGGCTCAGTTAGTTAATCACTGTATGTAAACTCCTGCTTCTGTTTTAAAATTAATGAAAATGACTTAAACTGTGGAGATCTCCCCCACAGTCCTTATTGTCAAAAAAAAAAAAAATCACACTTGCAGCACTCAAAATACAGGAACTATTAACGATGTGCAGGTTGTTTCACACGTTTGATAATAAGAAGAAATGGGCCTCATACATGGATTTGAAATAAAACATTTCTCTTCCATAAAATGTTAATGAGGTACAGACGCACGACAACGAACAATGTGTCAAGATTGGTGCCCCCGTCCAAAGATGATAAAAATCTCCCACAACTAAAAAGAGATAAAGTATGACAACAATTTGAGCTCCGTGAGGAGTTCAATGCTCTAGACACTCAATCTGAACTTAGAACTCTTGATCCTAGAGAAAAAGAAAGGCTGAAAGAAATTTCTAAATCTTAGGGTGATATTTGAAAAATGGAGGAAATTAGAACTAGGCAAGTCTAGAGATAGGCAAGTAATTAAAAGAAGGTGATAGGAATACCTCCTATTTTATGGCTGTAGCTAATCAAAGGAGGAGGAAAACGGATTGAAGGCCTTGAGAGGCCTCAAGGTTGGATTAGCTAGTGAAAACAAGGACATGCTGTGCAATCTTACTATTACTTAATAGAAGTCTCAATGGAGGCACCACATTGATTCTCACCAGAAGTGGTAAGAAATAAGATAAAATCCTAGAAAGTCTCACAATAACTAGAAACATCTAGCCGTCAATTTATTTAGGTTTAATCATCACTAGCAATAATAACCATTGTATCAATCAATTTGATTTTCTGAAAAAGTACCCACCACTTGTCATTATTATAATAATTCAATAAAAAATTCCTAAATTGTTTAGCAAAATTCCCACGTTCTTTCCCTGAGAACCCATCTAATGTACCCAAGCCCACCGTTGTTTCAACAAGCTTCTCCCCACCCATCCCGAGACCATCCCGTTCTTTCGCTTCTCCCGTTGTTCTCCGTGGCATTGCAAATCTCTTACCAGCGTCTAGCGGCGCTCCATATGCATGCCTTCAAAGATGGCTTCGTCCATATATAGCTATGATAAGGATGCTGGAGAAGTATGTTGCTCAGATAGCTAAGATGACAAGATGGACCTCGGCGCATGAGAATTTCGCGAGTACATTTTTTTTAATTGATCAACAGGGGAGTCCCCTACCTAATATTTTTTTTCTTTACAATTAAATGAAAGAATAGAGTGCAAAAAGTTACAAAGGCTTCTAGGCCCAAACAGAAAAATAGAAAATTACATGAAGTTATCTCTCCAAATATTTAACAGGGTGGCTCTTGTTTGCTTGGCTTTAATACACACTAATCCAATCTCTTATTTGAACTGTCTCTTCCACAGTTTGATGTTGATCGACCATTGTCAAAGATGACTGCATTTCTTGTTTTCCAAATGATCCACCAGGCAGTGATGAAGATCTCCTTGAAGATGATGCTGTCAAAATCTCCTCTGGCCTTTAGTACCATGTCTAGGGGTGGTAGGGAGAGGTCCCAGTGAATCTGAACTGACTTCCAAAATTGTTGGCTGAAGGGGCATTCAAAAAATAGATGTAGGCTTATTTCTTCGCACTGTCGGCATAGGGGACAACTGTAATCATCAAGTATTCTATTCTTTCTTTTTAGCAGATTTCTAGTATTTAGTCTGTCCCTTAGTAGAAGCCAGAAGAAGAATTTGTGTGTTCCCAGGTTGTTGGATTTCCACATCCAACTGAAAAGAGGTGAAGCTTCCTGTTGTCCAACCAATCGTGTGTATGCCCTTTTGCTGCTATATTTTGAATTCCCCAAGTATAAACCTAGGTGTCCTCGACTCTAAATCCCAATCTAAGGTGTCAACAATGTTCTGATTTCTTCTAGTTGGTCACTGCTTGTGAGCTTAGTGGTAACCTGAAGTTTCTTTCATCTGTATTGTTAATGAATGCTCTCAAACTGCATTTTGGTTTTATACTGAAGGAAAACGGTTTAGGGAACCTATCTGTAAAGGGGTCTCCTACCCAATTATCGACTAGAAAGCAACTGATATTCCTTTGTTGGGATGGTAGGTTTTGTAGTGCCAAGCGGGAGGCCTAAATATGTGAATGGCATGGATCCAATACTGCATCCAAAAGTTCTTGCAAGGTGTAGGGTTCTCCCTTCATTTATGTTGATTGCGACTATAAATGATTTGCTGTAGTTGACATGGAGCCCGGTACTATCAGAGAAGGATCTCAGAAGCCCTTTTAGATTCAAAAGAACATTTGCATCCCTAGGTAGAATGAGTAGGGTGTCATAAGCATACTGCAAGATAGGAAATGGAGCCGTTTGGGTAAATAGTTTGATAAATAGCTTTACAGGTAGAGCTTCTTAAGACATGTTGGCATAGAATCCCATACAAGCCCGGAGAGAGGTGAAGCGTGTGGCATCACTTTTTTTAGAAATGAAGTTTTTTTTTTTAGATTACACAGTACAACGCAGACGCTCACAATATGCACGCACACTCACCCCTATGAACACACGTACGCAAATCCTACCCCTAACCCATGAGCACCTTTGAAGGACTGAGCACCCGGCAAATCTGGAGATTTTCAAAGTCACCACTAGTGCCTTGTCATCGACGGGAACGTCGTTTACAAAGTCACCACTAGCGCCATGTCGTCGACGGGAACGTCGTTTATCAGTTAATGCATAACGCCGGTAGATCCTTGGAAAAACCTAGAAAAAGGTGCGAGCACCAAAGCCCTGGTGGGTAACGTCCCACTGGACGGTCCTACCATTGGACTACAAGCCAATTCGCTTACATATATAGAAGTAGACAACCTAAAGAGTGTGTTGTTTGATTCACAGCCCAACCAATAGTCTAAGGATATCCTGGAACTAAGAGCAAATCTAAGGGTTAGACTAGCCTACCACTTGATTAATTAATACTAATAGAAGGTACTATTTCCATAGTACCCATCATGATTATGGATATTTTAATAAAATATTAAATGCAATATGTCATAATCAACAAGCAACATAGGCAGAACCCATCATATTCATTGTTCATTAATCCATTATTAAAATACCAGATGATAAAAAAAACTATAAAGAAGATACATGTCTATGCGAAACTACAGGTATATAAAGTTGCTTCAACCATATATACCATAGGCTGTGAAGATGTTCAAAAATAAGCCATGATGGCAACTTGCGGAACTCGATATATGGAAGAAACAAACATCGCAGATCTTGAGAAGGCACTGCTGCATCCCAGACATTCATGTTCATATCAACAAAATCTATAATTACTCAGTTCGAGAAGCTGCATCTTCTCTAGCTTCCCTAGAGACTCGATCAAATTTTTCTGCATCCTCTCATCTATCTTGCTTCTGGCAATAATCTTAACCACCCTGAGTTCACACATTTGCCTCACAAACTGTGTCCAGGACTAATCATTGTCACGAGGTCCACTTATATGCAGCTCCTCCAGTGAAGTCGACCTCCCTATTATGCCATATGGAGCCCTGATCTACCTAGCGCGTAGGCATACCAACTGTGTGAGCATGGCAATGCTACATGGCAATTCATGGATTCCAGTACCCTCCAAGTGCACTGCTTGTAGAAAATTCAGGCCACCTATTTCTTCACGGAAATCTGGGCTTAATGTATCTTGTATCCCAAGCTACCTAAAACGGCTACCTAAAACGAAGTAGATTTCCAATATGGTCGTCAAGGTTGTGGCATCATTCTTTTAATTTGCAATCATAGCACGCGAATGAGTTTTAACCTTCGATGCAAGGCCCACTTAACAACATCACACTTCAAAACAATAAATGACCTCGCTTGTGGTTGGTTCACATCAGTATGCTGAGTGAGATCCAGTTCTGTATTTTGAGGGTTAATCAACGACATTGGCTATGTGCTAATGTACCATCAACACTGACAAAGTTTTCGTCACGTGAGATGGAAACAATGCTATCATGCACCACATCATGCACATGGCAAAATTTCTTCATGTCGACTAGAATCTTCTGACACTCATCAGGTGACAGATTTAAATCAAGCACACCAGAGCCGTGCAAACACTCTTCGTCTCTTTTATCTGTTGCTTGTTGGGACTCATTGTCGCCGGCACAGACCGTATGTCTGTTCATCAGCAGTTGTCATCGGGACATAGCAAATAAACTGCAATATGTATGATTGTATACTAGATATGGTGAAAGAAAGAGAAGTTTCGAATCAGAAAACCCAGATAATAAGTCGAAAAAGCAACAATAACAGCACATGAATGTGCCTGCTTTAATTCGCACACCATACGTGGCAGAAAATTGCATGTATTGGTGTACATACATGGCGGGATAAGAACTAGCAAGCCAGGAGCTCGGCGGCATGTTCAAATATTATTGGACATCTAAAGAGCAGAGGTAAACTGAAACCTGCTTGAGTAGAGGTACACCCGAACACTGGTTGTGTGTAATGCAGCGAATGCATGCATGCTCGAATAGTGCTCCATGCCAGTAATGAAATGCAATGAATAATCCATCATCCTTTGCAGCATCTGATGATGCCACCGGTTACCGCCGTCGTGCCGTTGGCTGGTAGAGGCATGAACTGCAGCCAGCAGAGTGGTCGTACTGGCAGAGTGATCGTGGCGGGCCACGACCTGTGCACGACGACGACGTTGTTGAACTGGCCTGTGCACGTTTGCTCGCAAACGCCTCAACAATGGATGAGGCACGGTTACGTCAGCGACAACAAGCTCTTCTACTGTAGTGGGTCCAGCAACGGGTGAAGGCGCGGACACGGAGGGTGATGGGGGCTGCGCCGGTCGGCCCAGGCTACTCTGGGCTTGGGCCCAGAGTGGATGACGTGTGTATTACCGCCTCCCTGGGCAACCCTGAGAATCAGACAACTGTGATTGACAAGCTTCTCTCCGATCAGGGCGATGTCTTGGAGAACAGGGGAAGGGCTTCAGCAACGTCGACATAGCCACGGAGAAGCGCTTCGACGACTCCGAGATCGCCATCGAGCACCACACCGTGAATTCGGAGCCCGCGGGTGTGCACCACCGAGGCCGTCGCCGACAATTTTGAGAAGTGCCGCATTGACACAGGGGAAAAACTTGCCAAGCACTGCGAGCGTTCGGGTAGTTTGACATTTACTGGGCCCAGCAAACTCTTTTCCAGTCCGAGAAGACGCGGTCAAGCACATCATCGACGAGGACAATACCGAGGCCAGTTTAATCAATTCGTTTGTGATTTTTCTCTAAAAAATAAACCAATTCGTTTGTCAACAGAAGCTGTTCAGTAGAGTTGGTCCAGAAGTAGGACTAGCGAACGAGAGATGGCGTCGGTCGTCCAATGGCTATAATTACCTGTCTTCCTCTCGTTCATGCGTACATATAGCCAGAGATGAAACCAAAGGACCAGCAAAGCAGAGTCATCCAACTTTCTGATCTAAGGCTTTCAGTTTCTGAAACAGAGAAACTGTTTAGTACTCTATGCTTGCCGTCGTTTATTTAAGCAGAGATCAAACTGAAACCCGGTATCTAAGTATATAGGTGCCGTGCTATAGCAAATAATGCTGATGTGTACGTTTCCAATGCAACAACGGTGAAGCCACTGCAGGAGCTAACAACGAAACAGAAACAGAGCTCAAGTTTCTTCCTAGAAGCAGAGTTCACCAAACGTAACAATAAAGCTCATCCTGCATGGCATGCGAACCAGGCAGTGTATGCATGCATCACATGTATCCCATTTGAAAATACTCATCAAGCAGGCAATATATGTAACACACAAACAGAGCCTACTCATCAAGAAGAGTAGGCTTTGGAGCTTTCTGCATTTCAGTGTGTCGGTTACTCGGACTCGCCTTGACTGATAATTGGCCTGCGACAAAACCTATGGATGGAATTCAGCAGTAGTAATCAAGAAAAAATATACTGTGTCTAGTGTACTCCTTTGGATGTGGTAACATATAGCGAGAAAAGCTTTGGCGACAATAACAAATAAAAACGACGGTGACATCGTTCAGTTTAGCACAATATAATTTATGTCCTTCAATTACATGCATATAGTTCATGATGCATTTGAAGTGAGAAAACTAATAAAGAAAATAAGGCAAGCAGGTTCTCAGTAGGAACGGATATTTATTATTACGAAATGTCTGAAGCAACGATAAACTGAAACTTTGGTGATCATTCCAAGTTAATGCATTGGGCAGCTAAAGCAGCAATCTTCTTGCATCAGCAACTCTGATTAGGAACCATGCTCTAGTCGAATCAAAGATCCACATGTTCAGCAATGAATCTGCGAGAGAGCAAATAAAAGGAGGTCAAGGAGCAAACTCTTCAAGCTAGCTATCTGTAGCTCGATCCAGGGTCTCCTCCTTGTCCTCTTCATTTTTATCCGATCGCCTGTAATTGGTCTTGTTCAAATTGTGCAAGCGTTGGTCATGGAATGGTGTATGAACATCCGGAAGACTCTGCCCAAAATCATCCGCCAAGATTTTGACTCGCTCCTCCTCCTGATTGGCTGGACGCTTTGGAAAGAGAGGAACAACTGGACTTTCAACAACGAAGCGCGCTCTTCTCAACTTTTGGCTCGCTGCATCCTGGACGAGGTGGCTCTCTCGGGACCAAGGCGGGTTACCGCAAGCTTGCGGTCCTTGAGGCCAGACGGCGACAGGCGTAGTTCTTTCTGTTACTTTTTTCTAGCGGCTGTTTATTTGTTTCAATCATGTAGTCCTAATTTGTAATCCAGTAGATTAGAGTTTGGGTAACCGTTGGTTACCTTGGTGCTTTGTACTCGAACTTCGGTTCACTTCCTCTTAATGAAACACATGCAATGCATGTTCTCCAAAAAAAAGAACAGCGGTGGAGCTCAAGGTTAATTGGATCGGATGGAATTTACAGCGATTACCTCTTCATATATTGTGCATAACTGTATTCAATTTGGAGTGTGGGGCTGTTGGGATGGGCTTTAATTGCATCCCTCAGTGCAGCCTCCTCTCTCTCCACGTCATCCTCATAGGCAAAGTGACACCAGAAATTTACTTTGACTTTGCGAATCGACGGGAGGTACTTCAAGCCAAGTTCCCAACAGCTGACGTGCACTAAATCGTGTAAATGGACATGACACTGAAGCTCCTCGAGGCTTGGCATAAAAACTACTCTGCTGTTGGCTTTCTTCTGACACTCTCCACTGGCTATTGTAAACAAGTCTGTTGAATCATCCTGGCTGGGTACAAAATAGACCACTGACAAAGCCAACACCAAGGATCTCAATTTCTGGAAGCATCCATCTGTTTTAATAATAGTACTAGTTTGGTGCACGCACTTCAATTTGAGGTAACAGAGCTCTGGCAACCCACCCACTGCAATGAGACCCTGCTCGTCGAGATCAGGCACATCTATCTCCAAGTGGGAGAGGCTAGGACGATGCACAGAACTAATCCACGACGGCAACTTGCGGAATGTGAGATGATCAAGAAACAAACATCGGAGATCTCTATAGGTAGAGGGCATTGCTGCATCCCAGACCCAGACATTCATAATTACTTCATGAAACGCAAAATTCACCATTAGATGTTGCATCTCCTTGAGATTGCCTAGAGACTGCATCAAATGTATCTGCATGTTCTCATCCATAATCCAAAAACGAATGTCAAGCTTGAGCACCCTGAGTTCTGACAGGTTGCCTAGATCCTTCACAAACTGCCTCTGAAACTCCTCACTGTCATAAAATCCTCCTATCTGTAGCTCCTGTAGTGCAGTCAGCTTCCCAACTAGTACTCCAACTGGCGCAATGATATCAAGAGCACGTAGGCACACAAGCTGAGTCAGTTTGCCAATGCTACGCGGCAATTCCACATATGGACACAAGTCTAATGTTTGCAGAAACTTTAGACCACCTATTTCTCCTGGGAGCTTCCAAGTCTGTATTCTGATCCCGAGGTACCTCAGATGTTGTAGTTTTCCAATGTGCTCAATGCCGTCACATCCTTCGCTCAATGTGCAGCCCTCCAAAGCTAGCACACGGATAAGTTTTAACCTTGGATGCAAGGCCCACTTAATAATATCACACCGCAAGACAATAAATGACCTCACTTGTGGCAGGTTCACATGACAACTATCCCCAGTGAGATCCAGTTCTTTATTTTTATGCACTAACCGGCGGATGCCACTTTGTGCTAATATACCATCAACACTGACAAAGTTTTCCTCATTTGACATGGAAATGATGAGGTCAAGAACCATATCATGAACACGGCAACCATCCATGATGCCATAGACTTCCGAATCCACCCTCTGGATCATACTTCTGTTGATGAGGTCATGAAAGTATCCCTCTCCCACCTCAAATAATTCACGTCCTGGTTTCTTCTCCACAAAGCCTTCAGCTATCCACTTCCAGATCAAAGAATCCTTATCAATAAGAGAGTCTTCAGGAAAAACACATAGATACAACAAACAAGACTTCAGATGTGAAGGAAGGTCGTAGTAACTAAGAGATAATATATGGATAGTGTTTTCCATTTGCCCATCATCCTTATCTTGGTAGAACCCTGGAGAGTTGCACACCTCAATCCATTCTTTTCTAGATTTACCCAATAACAAACTTGCCATTGTGATGATAGCCAACGGTACACCACCACACTTCTTTAGAATTTGATTAGATAACTCATATAGATGATTATTTGGACATTTGTTTTCACCACCAAACAACCTTACATAAAGTAACCTTTTGGAGTTATCATGCGACAGTGGTTGTAACTTGTAAACATCACCAGCTTCTTTAGCAACTTCAAGTTTACAAGTAGTTATGATTACTCTACATCCACAACTGTCCTGAGCAAAAGCTAATTTTATTGTTTCCCAAGATTGAGGCTCCCAAATGTCATCAATAACAATAAAGTACCTATACATACCAAAGTGCAACAGCCTTTAGATATTATAGCCAAGAAACCAGTACACGTGGACAACATCAATACAAATAAATTGAGCTAATGTGTTAATACTAAGATAAATAAGTTAATTTCTGTAGTTTTGAACCTTCTCATCTAGGAAACAATGAACCTATCACAAAACTAACTGTAATATTAAGAGTTTAGAATGCCTCACTAGAAAAATATAATTCCTAGTTTTCAAAATATATATATATATATATAATTTCTCATCAGAATTTGATGGAAAAAGCATATTTTAATGTAGTAGTCTTTTTGAACTAATTAATTATACTGCAAAGTAATAGTGAAGGAGTGTGATATGTTACCTAGTCGTTCCAAATCTTTCTAACAGCCTGGTTGGTAATAATCATTTGCCACTGTTTTATCGATCAGTTGGTGGCTTGTAATTATTGACTTCAAAGAAACTAAGTAACTAGTTATATAATAAAATTCATTGATTCACAGTCATAAAGTTGTGTTAGGAATGGTTTGCGTATCATGCTAAGAACTTAATTAACATTTAACACCTAAATTCACGCTAAGAACTTGACTCATAAGAGCATCTTCAAGAGATTAGCTAAATCCTTTTGTAAAGACAAATTTAGCTATTATTAGACTTAAAGCATCTCCAACAGACTATCTAAGAGCCTCTCCAATTTAGATACTCTCTAATCCGGAGTTTTAGAAACTCTCTAATCCGGAGTTTTCGGTAGCTATATTTGGAATAGCAGCCTCGCTCGCCATCGCTCGTCGTCGCGCGCGTGGTGGTCTCTTCCCACGCATCCGCGACTGCCTGCGTGCGATCTTCTGTTTCCCCATCTTTCTTCTTGGTTTGCGTGCTGCGTGTATCCATATTGCTGCATGCTTTGTGGATTGGGTAGCAGGCAACAACAATCATGGGTCATGGCAGGACGTTGCTATGGCCGGCCGCTGCCATGAGCAGGCTGCCGCGCGATGCCTCTGAAACCATGCGACTGCCTGCGTGCGCTGTGACTGGGCGATAGAGGACCTTGCCGTGCAGTGCAGGCTGCTAGGCGTGGCTACAGCGGCCCTCGGCCCTCGACCATTGGCTAGCAAGCATGCTACAATGGTGGAGGTGACTACCAGGCGGTGTACGAGACGTCGAGACGAACGAACGAGGACGGCAGCTCCAGTGATGTGGCAGGTTTTTGAATATGGAGTCTCAATTTAGATAGTCTCTTGGAGTAACCAAGTTATTTTAAGTGAGATTCATTTTAGAAAAATAGCTAAATCACCAAATTTGGATATTTATTTTAGCTAATCTCTTCGATATGCTCTAACCTATATAAGATCATACATATTACAATAATGTATGCAGTAAGACTCTTGTCAGTGTAAAGTAATGCTTTTTGTGTGTGTGTGTGTGTGTGGGGGGGGGGGGTGGGGTGCGTGGTGTGTGGTGGTGGGCGCTACGTATATGTGTGTACCTCTTGTTTCGAAGGAATCCTCGGAGTTCATTGAGAAGCTGCCTTTCATCCAACTTCTCAATACTAGAATTGATGTATACATTCTTGTCCAAATCTATGAGAACGTCCATGAGCACTTTCTTCAGGCCAGGATTTTGCCCAACTGGAACAAAAGCGCCACAAGCAAACTGAGGCCTAATTATGTCATACACTGCTTTGGCAAGAGTAGTAGTTTTGCCCAATCCTCCTGCTCCAACCACAGAAAGTATCTTCATCTCCTCACTGGATGAACCATCACTGCATTCTTCGGACAATGACAACATGGATATGAGCTCGCCCCTTGACTTGTCGACGCCAACTAGCTGTGACACTTCTCTGAACATAGCCGCCAGGCGAGGATCAACAGTTGATGTTGTGGCAGGCTTGGCCACAATATCATCGGCTCTGTACCTGCGGTGCCTTTCAGCAACCTCCTCTGCTTGCTCATTGATGGTTTTGATCATGCCGGCGATCTGATGATGAGCCTTGCTTTTGCTGAACAGCTTACCGATCTTTTTCGCTGCACGCTTGAGTTTGCTTTGGCCGGGGTCCTCATCAAGGCTGTCGACGCGCACGAGGAAGGTATCGAGGATGTCCTCCACGTTGTAGGACAACTCCCGGACGTCACGCGCCCAGAGCTTGACCCCGTCGTCGAGCTGGTTGGGCGGCACCTCCGCCATCTTGCGGAGGGCGGCGTGCATGCTCTCCAGGTCGCGTGTGAGAGCCTGGATCTTCTTCCTCACTCCCTTCTGCAGCTTGTACTCCTCATTGAGAAGCTTGCCGAGCTTGAAGATGACACTGGCCATGGCACCCGTCATGAGTACCAAGGTCGCTCAATTGATTGTCCGCTCCTTGCTGTTTTCTCTAGAGTGGTGAAGCAACGTTGTTTCAAGTTGACTTTACGTAGCAAGTCAGAATATCATGTAAGACTACTCGAGTTCCTTGGGGATGTGATTATTTCGGTCGTTTTCTTTTGTTTTTAGTTTCACAAGAATTGTCTGGCGTTTTGTCTATATGTGCTTTGCGACCTATGCCTTACTTATAGCACTGGCTACCTCTTGTAATAATTGGGCTGATGCATCCTCGATAAAGGATGATTGAATCCAGAAATATACTTTCTATTATCTAAAAAATGTACCTGTGAGTGGCACGACAATCAGATGGTTGTGTAATTCTTGATCTAGATGAATGGAAATGAAATAATAGGCGTGGGAGTGGGACTCGTCAGGAGGTTGCCTGGAGCAATTTGCTCTTAAACTAGAAGCCACAGGATGTCGGCATCATGATGCAACAGCATTAACATTGTTCAAAATTTTGTATGCTGTCATATGACACGCAGGAACAATGACAGATTTAGTCACAATATGATTCTTTTCGGTAGAGATGATATACGTCGTGTTCCAAATTGAGTATTCTTATACAAAAATATATTCTTAGGACAGACACGGAATATATGAGCTATATATGGATTCACGGGTGAATATACCGGACAAAGAAAAATGGACCAAAAATAGCTTTATTTGAGCTACGTGTTCCCTTCGAAGATTGAAATTTAGGAGAGTATCCAGAATGAACGAGGACGATAGTAATGTCATGCACGTACATCCTAACGGCTACTTGTGGCTATGAAGCTGATTATGCGAATCTCGCAAAAGAGAAACGGTACTCTTATGCCTGCTCCCTTCGAGTATCAAATTCTGGCTTGCCTGACTTTGTGTCTGTTAGTTGTGGTTGTGGTATCTTCAGTGAACTAGACAAATTGGAATCAAAAGAATTTTATTTCTGGGAAACCGACAGATAGCCACTGGATTTTTAAGATGAAAAGGACGTAAATTAGCTGGCGTACCAAAACAAAAATAGATTTGCTATTATATATCAAGCTGTCACGATGGTTTGAGGTTTGAACTTTCAGTTAGGTCATGCCTTTCTGCCAGGGTTGTATAAAACTAGACCATAACGATATTAATGAATTTCAGGATTTTTATGATTTTTCGCTGCAAAATTATTTGAACTTATTCGAATAATTATTTCTCTTTTCTGTTTTCAACCAAAATTTCAATTTTTTTAGCAAAAGTTGATGGAAATTTTGGCGACGTACTGACACAGATTACTGTCTCTTTCCTCACTGGTTCATAGCAAACTCACATTGCAGATTAGAAGAACTGTGCCATAACTTCCGTTATCAGCATTTTGAGTTGAGGTGCAGCTCCCGCTGTTTTGCTTTCTGGTATCATGTAGAAGCCGGGAATTTCCGTTATCAGCATTAATATTGTTCAAATTTTCTACGCTGTCCTGTGAGATGCAGGAAACAAAGACTGACTGAGGCACAAATTCTTTTTGGTTGAGATGATATGCGTTGTGTTCCAAAATGATGGCATCGCTAACACTCATTATTACTCTGCAAAAGTAGCAAATTCTTAAGACAGACAATATGTCCGTAATCATGTGTATTTGACATTACATGAGCTACATATGGACCCACAGGTGAATATATTGGGCGGAGAAAATTGGACTAAAAATTGAGCTACCTGTTCTCTACAAGGAGTGTGAACGATAGAAGAGTAGCCCTCAGGAAAACAGGGAGATAATAATGCCACCCATATCCAAACAGCTACTAGTGGCCACTAGGCGTCACATCGAGTATCAAACTCAGGCTTGCCTAAATTTGTGTCTGTTAGTTGACGTGTTTACTGATCTAGACAAATTAGTAACAATACTAAAATTCAATTTGCTGCTATCAAATTGTAAAGCATCTTGGTTAGGTGCAGATTAGGTACAGATCGATCGACCGTACACCGCAAGGTCAGTAAATGAGGGAAACAAACGAATTTGATTTCTTGGAAACCGACAGAATAACCACTGGATTTTCTAAGAAGAAAAGGACGTAAATTAGTTGGCATACGAAATTAGTTTTCGTTATTATATGCCAAGTTGTCACATAGTCCGATGGTGTGAGGGTTCAAGTTTCTGTTTGGTTCAGCGGTTCAGCCAGGGTTCATGGTTACCTCTAAAAAGACTAGACCCCCAGTGATATAAACGAATTTGATGATTTCTGGTGTTTCTTCGCTCATATATATGGACTGTGACAGCGAGCGCCGAGGTTAGTTGCTCTTTGCACTACTTCAATTTCTAGCTTGATTTAACAATGTCAGCCACCGTCTAAAGCGAGAAATCTGTTGTTTGCGGCACAAATGCAAAAATAAATGCGCAGAAAAAGAAAAAGGAACAGGGTTGTTGTACGTTAGTGGATCGGCCCAATGCAATTCGATCCTTTAAGCCATACACTGTTTTTCTTGGCCCAAGACTGTACGTGGGCTAGGCTGACTCAACAGGGGCCTTGCCAAACGAATCTACTGCAATGGCTTCCGTGGGCACGACGGGCTCAACATTGCAGACTAGCTGTTAAGTCGGACGGGCCTCTTAATGGAACGCTTGCCAGTCCTCTTGTCGTCTCTGGTGGCCCAGTCGCTTCTCCAGCTTTTAGCCCAGCCAATCATCTTGGCTAGCTTGCACAACAACACTGGTCTTGGAAGCACCGGTGTCTTCAGCAGGTGGGTCCTGACAAGCATGTGCTTCTTTCACATGTGTGGTGTAGTTTTCTGATGGGGATAATTGCTTATTTGGCCATAAAAATAAGTTTAGTTACTTATTTGGCCCTCTTTTTTTTTAAGTTGTCTATTTGGCCTTAAAGTGAAATTTTGTTGCTTATTCGACCTTCTGTTACTTTGGATGTTACCTACGACGTCGTCGCACAGGCCTGACGCGCGGCTTGTTGCTGCTTGTATTCCGGGAACACCAAACTGCCTTGGTAATCGGAAACATTTACTCCTACTTTTTATGGTTCGCAAAAAGAAAGGAAAAGAAAACGAGACTACTGTTAATCTGTCACGACCATCGAGTTGCCGGGGCCGCCGCGCAGAAAGGTAGCTAGGCACGCCAAGCGCAAGCTGATGGAGATGTCCAGCCTCCGCCTGTCCTGTGCGTACATGCGTGCACGGCGACGGCCGCTGGTGAGTATTTACGAGCCGTAGCGCACGCTCCGTATGCCGTATGTATGGAGTTTTTTTTTTTAATAAGAGTATGTATGCTGTATGGAGCTACCGTACCACTACCAGCAATGGACACCTCGGCGCCTCGTCGCCGCACTAGTGTGGAGGCGTTGTGTGCCTCCGCTTGTGGTAAATAATTATCATAAAAGTTTTGCATAAGCACAAAGGGGTGGCGCAGTTGGCTAGCGAGTAGGTCTTATATGAATATGTGACAATATAAATATATATATACTTAACATATACATTAAACAAGCAAGACCCTGTTTTTTTATTTTTTAAGCGCAGGGGCAAAACGGTCTTTTTATATGCCACTTAACACCGTTAGGCCCTCCAAAGTAACAGAAGGCCAAATAAGTAACAAAATTTCACTTTGAGCGCCAAATAGACAACTTAAAAAAAAAGAGAGCCAAATAAGTAACCGAACATTTTTTCAGGGTCAAATAAGCAAATATCCCTTTCTGATGATATAAGTAAGGCTTATTAAATAAGTTTCTGAAATTGACTTCATCATTCCTCAATCTGACCAGTATTGTGCAGAAGTTTCCTCATGGCGACTACAATCATTTTGCATACAAGTGTCCTGTGGGCTGCACGTCCGACCATGGTAACAGATATAGATCAAGTCCTGATGGACCGTGTCAACACATTATTGGTTTAATTTGTTTCTTATGGGGACTCACCGTGGCCGGCAAAGTCTGTGGGTCAGCTCATCAGCTATCATCCCAGCAACTTACCAAACAAACTGCAATGTATGAGGTATACTACAGTACATGGTAATAGAGGCAAGAGAAGCTTTGCTTCAGAAAATACAAGACAGCTAAAAGGGAAGAGAACCTGAGTGTGCTTCCATTAATTTTGCAAATCATAGTATAGTATATGGCACAAACTTAATAGTTCGTACATGACAGGATAAAATCCAGAAAGCCGTCAGCTTAGCATGATCAACTGTTACTGAAGGTCTAAAGAGCATAGTAAACCTTGAGCAAACCAAGTGTGTCTACATAGATTCAGAGAGCATGATGGAATACACAACAACAGTGTGAGTGTAGGCCTGGCCAAATGGCCATTGTGGTCGATCGCACAGTAAAGCTGTATCGCGCACAGTGGAATTGCTGTCCTTGTTGCTGAATCTCTACTGCAATGGATACACGGCACGAGGTGGAGACAGTAAGCAATGGGCCACTGGCAAAGATATTAAGGATGAACTTGTTATAGGTAGTGGTGGCTGAGGCCGCAGCTGATGTACATCAGACAATTACCTGGTAATTAGCATACTCACTATTCAGAGGATCTTTGTGCCTGGCTGCCTGCTAATTAGCATCTTTAACGAACTAGGCAATATGTATACACGTTCAATTTGGCATCGTCGTTCAATGTCCTAGCTACCCGACCAGAGCAGGAGGTCAATGTCCTAGCTATAAAAGTTTTGGATGCTCGGATCGCTCTCGCGTCTTCGCGAGTAGTACCGCTCTTAGTAGAAGCCGATCCGCCGTCGCCCCTTCCAGCCCCACCGCCGCCGCCGTCCCCCACCGCCGTCGCCCCTTCCAGCACCTCCAACCAATCCACACCGTCGCCGGCCCCCTGCCTCCCCGGCGAAGCTCGCCGGCGGTAGGTCAGGTGGGCCGGTTCCCCCTCCTCTGTTCTTGTGTTCCCCTCTCTTCCCCCTGTAAAATTCCCCACTGGAATAAAGGCCGACATGGCCAGCTCGACCTCCGATGAAGTCAAGGCTTCCCTACTCCTTGTCGGTCTCCGCGGGAGAGATGCTGCGCCCCCTGTTCCGCCTGCTCGGCGCCCTGCTGCGGTATGCCGAGGGCCCGCGGCTTCTGCTGCCGCGCTCGGTGGAATCGACGAGGAAGCACTTCGAGGTGGCCGCGGCGTCCTAGCGGCGGGGACAGCCATTATCACTAGTCCTGGCCACGAAGATGAAGCCGAAGCCATGCGAGCAGACATGAAACAAGATGATGATGAAGCAAGAGCGGATGTGCTCCTCCAGAAGCACACGGGAGTCTACACCGGGGCGTACTTCCTCTGCTTCCTCTTCGTGCTCATGCTCGTCGCCCCGCGGGGCACGTTGCCAGCACGGCGTTCATCGTCCGCGTCTCAAAGAGCGGCGCTCAGCTGCGGCTGTCCACCTACCTCGACGCCATCTCTGACGAGCGCGCGCACGCCGGGATGCTTGCCCTGGGACGCAGCGGCGCCGGCATGGGGTGCCTCACGGTGCTGCTCGCCATATCGCCGTCACCGGCGAGCTCGGGCCTTGACGCACACAACGAGGAACTCGAGGCCAGGCCGACCTCACCACCGATGCCGCCTCTTCACCGGCCACGGTCTCGTCATCGTCGACGAATGCTCCACCACCACTGGCGAAGAAATCAACCGGCGAGATCCAGGCTCATCCCCTCCGGAGATGGAGTCCGCATTCAGTGGCGTGGGGCTGACATCCTGTCTGTGGGGTACCCGCGCGGTAAGGCAGCTCCTTGGGGCCCGCGAGTTGCAGTGTGGGGCCCGCAGCTACTACGTGCACCACTTGCACGCGTCTGTGAGGCGCGGCTACAGGCTTTTCACCGGCAAATGAATGGTGGCCATCCACGTTTACAAATGGGGGACCCACAATAGGATAGCCATGAAGCTTTGTCTTTCTTTTTTATTTTCTTTTTTATTTTTACTTTCTTTTATCTTCTAGTTCAGCATTGCACAGTCTCGGCCAGCGGTCTTCGTTTAGACATAGTTGTCTTTATTTTCAGTGGCCGTGCTGTGCATGCTCTGCAGCCTCAGTTCCTCCGATGCCGGTACAAGTTCCGGCTGACCTACTCTTCCAGCCAGCAACTACTTTGCCGACGCCGCCTCGACGACGCCGCCTTCACCTGGGCTTCGACCTCGAGCGTCATCTTCTTCGCCCGACGACATCATCAAATGGATCCTTCGGTCGTCGGCATGCTCTTCCTCTTCGGCTCGGTCGGCCCGCCTTCAACCGTCGCGCAGCGCGGTCCCCTCTGGCGAGCTCGTCTTCGTCGTCGTCGCCGTAGTTGTACTTCTTCATTATCCGGTCTCTGGACCTTGTTGCAATTCAGTCTTCTTCGGAGGACCTGTGTGTAATCTGGTTGTTTTATATAATATATGCTATTTGTCAAAAAAAAATGTCCTAGCTATTACTGCTATTGGCATCGTCGTTCACCCTAATTTATTAGTACTCTATGTATATCTTATCATTATTCCTGCATGACACATCGCGATGAAAGTGGTACGGATATTTATTCGTCCGTCCGTTCGACCGAATTCGTTTAGAGGGGTTTAAATCCGTCCGTATCGGTTGTCCGGATATTCAATATCCGATACCGTATCCGTATCCGAATATTAAAATCGCATATTTATGATGTCGACACCCAATCGTATCCTATCCGGCATGGTTGACACTATCCGTATTCGAATCCGAATCCGGACTTAAATATGAAAACAAATATGATATGACTGATATCCGTTCGTATCCGATCCATTTTCATCGCGAATGACACAGGAGGAGGTGACATTAATTGCAGGGTTTATTCACGATGCTGGTAACATGCATGCACGTGCATTTCATCGCATAGAGCGGGCAGCCATACTATTTTATAGAGAGGCGTACGCTTTCCTGCAAATTATGATAGCAGACGTATTATTCCTTTTTTTAATGTGTGAAATGCAATATATATACATTAGTAAAATCGCACATATCATAGAACTTACGTGGTCGTAGACTCGTATCACTTTGATCCAACAAGATGGAGAACATGTAAACACATGCATCGACTTACTAAATGTGTGCGCCGACAGTGAGTCGTTGAAGGACGCCAGCGACAACAAGGGACTGTGCAATGGATGATGGCGCGGCGGGAACGGAGGGAGATGGGCTGCGCCGGTCGGCTTGGGTGACGCGCGAGAACACTCGTTGCTTGGGCCCAGATGTTGTGTGTATTAGGCCCATTCCCTACATGGGTAGTACTTAAGGGCCCAGAGACGTAGATTCAACAACTCTCTGACATTTTCTCAAAAAAAAAATATAAAAAAAACTCTCTGACAGAGCTGTCCTCTTGCCGGCAACGATAACACCTGGTATCCCACGTACTTCGATCCTGTCGTCGCACTGTCTGTACCTCGGTTCTGAATTTCGTCCCAATTGGTTCTGGTTTGTTGCTCTCGCCCCCTTTCAGTAAGCTTGTGAATTGTTTCTTGAAATCCTGTACTTCCATTACCTCGCGATAGATTTGCTCGCCGCGCGATCCAGATCACAACTATAATGGATTTGCCAAGCAATTGGGCACCATGCAGGAACCCTGAGAATCAGCGCCTCCTCGTGCCAAATCAGACTGTGACAAATCGTTTAGTTGTTCAGCTTTTTTTTTGGGCCCTACAAGCCCTCTAGGCCTCTAGTCGGCTTTCGTCGACTAGTTTAATCTTTTGGGCCCAACAAACTCTTTTCCAGCCGGGACAAGAGGCTGCCCAACAAAACAAACTTGCAGGTGAAGCACACCATCGATCGAGGAGAAATGACAAGGTCAGTTTTAATTTACTTATTTATAAACACAAGCAGTTCAGAAGGAGAGTCAGCCAGGAAGGAGTCCTTACAAACGAAAGATGTGCCTATAATCTTCTCTCTTCATCTAGAGCAGATAGCCAGAGACTAACGGACGAGCAAAGTATGGGAGGCATGCAACTTTCTGATTCCAGGCTTTCAATTTCTGAAACAAAGAAACAGAGTAACGAGTTCAGAAACAGAGTTCAATGCGTGGTTGGCTTCTCACTCGCAGCCCTCTCTCTCTATATATCACTGCTTGGGCTCAGCCTCAAACACATTACAGACCCATTGTGGGCCGGATACCTGGACGCTCCTAGCGCGGGCCCTTTTACTTTTGGAATGTGAAGCAGCTTCATCAGATAGGGATGCCGAATGAGGTGCCGTGACAAGTGCTGGTGTTGCACTTTCGGCCTGGCCAAGGAAGGCAGCCATCGGCGAAGCCTCCGGGAGCTGGCAACCCAAGTTTGAGGGAGACCTCCAGAAGTAGGCCAAAGGATAATGGATCAGAATTACGTTGGTAATTAGTATACCAGTAGCTAGTGACTGGCAGTGATTAGTACCTGGCCATGCAGGGATCTTATGTCATTTCCTCGAGGGATTTTCCAGTGAGTGCCCATATATGATTTAACTTCCTGTTATACGGCACGTGTGACAGAGCCATTGATTTCTACAGACCACAAACGTAGCCATAGGTGTTACGGGACATTCCGTTTTCTTTTTCACAATCAGGCTGTGACAGCGTCTAGCTGTTCTGCTTTTTCTTCGGCCCAACAATTCCTTTTGGCCTCGACCGGGCTTTTCTGGTAGTTTAATCTTTACTGGGCCCAACAATCTCTTTTCCAGCCCGAGCAGGAGGCTATGCTGCCCAACGAAATGAAACTTGCAGGTCAAGCACACACCATCAGTTGAGGCCAGTTTATAATTAGTATATTTATATGAACGGCAGCAGCACTGAAGCAGAGTCAGCCTATAATCTGTTGTCGTGCATATATGCAGCCAGAGATGAGAAACAATACTGCATCCTGCATATACGTGCCGTGTTATATGGGAGCCAGGCAACTTTCTGATTTAAGGCTTTCGGTTTCTGAGACAGAGAAACAATGAGGCAACTATGGTCCCCCTGCAAGAGATATCCAGTCATCAAAAACAGAGCTCCTGTCTTCATCGAAACGGAGTTCACCCAACGTATGAACAAAGAACATCCTGCAAGCGAACGAGCCAACGCACAAATACATCGCGCACTATTCCATCTGAAATACACGGTAAAATGCAGAAAGCACAGGGAAACTGTGTAACGCACAAACAGAGCCTACTACTCATGATAGGTGCACATTTTTTCGAGACAACGCCTTAGCGGGTTTTTCATTAAGTAGAAAAAGTTTTCTTAGACATTGTAGGCCTGGAAACACCCTGGCTACTAAACCTACACCACAACCAACACGTGAACGATTACATGATTGAAACTAAAGCTACCAAAAGGAGTCCAGAACTCCTAATCAGGCCCACTTTGCCTCCAGGCCCTCCAGGTTCAAATCCAAGGCCGTGACGTCAACCGGCCATTGAGGAGGATCTGCAAGCACTGCCGCTTGTACTCCGCGACATGTCGCCTCCAAATACAACCTTGAACTTCTCCTCAATGTCCGGATCAGGCTCGTCTTCCTGGACCACGACACCCAGCTTCTTGAGAAGGACCTATTGCGCATGCACAACCCCATTAGCCGCACGCGGCATGGCGGCGATGCGCGTGCTTCGCCTGAGGGAATGGACGGACATCGGCGTCCACGAACGCCTAAGCCTAGGACCAGCACGGATGAGCGGTGTAGGCAACAGGAGATAGATCGCCGCCACAATCTGCTGGCACGGCAAGGCAGCAACCGCCGGCGCGTCGCTATCCAGGGAGGGTAGCGGCCCCAGGTGCTTGTCGAAGACATCAGCCCCAACGGCGTGAACAGCAGCTGGCAAGGCCGGGCCGTCCCTGACGGCGTCACCATGGACACTGGGAACGTCCACGTGTACCGGGGGTGATTCAACAACCACTACCGGCGCCTCAGCCTCTGCGAAGCTGAGCTGAACCATCCATGGTGGCGAGTGGGGGTCCACCACTACTGCCTCAATCTCCACAGAGGCAGCTGTCGGAGTACACGTACACCCAAGGAAGGGGGCACCCATAAACCAACATCCCACAAGGAAGGCAGCAAGCTCATCGAGCATCGGGTCATCCCAGACGGGAGGCCGAACGCCCTCGCAAGACGCTCCCTCGAGCAGGTCAGACTCGGCGGAGCACCTTGCGGCAGAAGCAGTAGCCGCATCAGCGACGCAGTCGGCAGCCACGACGATGGTGATCTCCATCGGTGCTGTGCACCGGTGCCGCCGCCGTCGACGGCGATGGATGCCGATGGTGCCCCCTGAAGTCTCCTACGCGGCACCATCGACAGGCGCGTGCATGGAGGGTTGTGGGTTGGCACCCATTACCGCAGACACCGTCGCGGGACGCCAAGGCTGCCTGCAATCTCTCGCAATGTGGCGGAAGCCGCGACAATGCAGGCCATGCTACGGCAGCCGGCAAGTCGCTACTCGGTGGGAGTAGGATAGGCAGTTGAAACATCTGCCCATCAAATCAACCCGGATCCTCAGGGGGTGCGGATGCTTCGCCCCGGACCGGACAGCCGCGGGTTGCACCTCCTGCCGTTGAAGGATCTCACGCCACCCTTCGGAGTTGGGGGCGGAGACCCGTCCACGATGACCAAGGCACTGATGGGCGGGGATGCGGCCATCCACCTGCCGACCAGGGAGACCGTGTACCAAATGAGGGTGTGGGCAGCCGCATCTCCCCTGTCCACGAACAGGGCCGTGCCGCATGGCATCTACACCACTAACGAGCGGCTGGGACGCCGCCACTGGCCTGACTGGGCAAAGACCGGCGTCGAGGAAGCTCGCGGGACGGTCATCCTCAGACTCCCCGCCGTCATCGTCCGCCCAACGAAGGCTCTTCGAGCGCTTGCCGGTGCAGCAACCTGGGTGGAACGGCGCTGCATCCAGCGACAGGGCCTTGGCGTCGTGGAGACCAGCCCAGGGCAGGGCCGAGCAGCTGGCTGTCGGAGCCACGAGCAGGTCGTCGTCGTCGTCGTCCACGTCCTCAACGAGGACATCGTCTTGAGGAGGAGAAGGCGCTGCTGCGCCTCCGGCGGGGCTGGCGGCGCGGGAGGATGCCGCTCCACTGACATGGGCACAGGAGGCACAGGAGGCGCGCTGGCTACAACTGGGCAGTGACAAAGTTGGACCCGGCGGCAGAGGGAGCCCGCGGTGGCACCCCAGCGCCAGCTCCGGCGACCTCCGCGGCGGGCGTGGAGTCATCGAGGTAGCCCCTTAGGGCGTCCCCAACGAGTTCGGCTGGGGCTGCCGGTGCCGGAGTGGCGGCTGGCAGGCTAGGCGCGGAAGGGGCAGGATGGAGGAGAGAGCCAGCCGAGGAAGGCGTCCCGGCCTCAACCCGCCTACCAGGGAGTAGATCAGGCTTCGGGAGGAGGGCTCGGGCGGGGGATTGGGAGAGTAGGCTAGCAGATCGGCGGAGGCGGGGAAGCGGCGCCGCCAACTTCTCCGAGGGGGAGGAACGGGTCGGGGGGCTCGCGGGGTCCATCCCTCCTTTCAATCGGACTGTTGACAGGTGGACATTAAGGAATCAAAAAATAATGTTGTTTCGACTTCTTTTGTATGTGGTAATAGCTAGCTAGCGAGAAATGCTTTGGCGACAACAACAGTAACAGCAAATAAAAACGCTGCCAACAATGCACATTTGCCTCCTTCAAATTAGCCACAATTTATGTCCCTGATTTACTTGCACGTAGGCGTAGTACATGATACAATTTAATAAAGTGTGAAAAATAATAAAGAAAAGAAACAAGCTCCAGCTCAGCATGACCTGGACTATCCAATGTGAGATGTTGTATCTTATATTATGAAATGTCTGAAGCAGCAGTAAACTGAAACCTTGGCAATCAATCCAGGAGGATGCATTGGACAGTTGCAGCAGCAATATAATCTTCATGCATCAGCTAACTTTGATCAGGAACCATGCTTTTATTAGTGAATCTGCGACAGAGGAAATAAAAGAAAGTCAAGGCGAAAACTCTACAATAATCCGCATGATGCAGCAACGAATCAAATATATGTGTGTGTAGCAAATAAATTACTAGGCCAGCTGAAAATACGAGACGAAGAAGAAAATGCAATTGACAATATTGAAGTCATGCAGTTGACAGTATCGAACAGAATTTGAAATGTACCTTTCAAGAGCGAGCTAGCTACGTCAAGCTAGGTAATTGAGCAGCGCGATCTCCTCCTCGTCCTCTTCAACCCGTGGTTGAACTGGATCAGCGCTATCCGCGCCATCCGATCGTCTGTAATTTTTTTTGTTAAATCAAGAACAAGGGATCAGCTCAAGGTTAATTGTACTGGATGGAATTTAGAACGAATACATAGATGTAACTACTAGCTAGGTAAGTACCTCTTCATATAATCTTTCCCAATGTATTTAATTTGGAGTGTCGGGCGGTTGGGGTGGACTTCAATTGCATGCCTCAGAGCAGTATCCTGTCTCTCCACATCATCCTCAAAGGCCCATCCACAGTGCAAGTTAACTTTCACCCTCTGAAGCGAGGGGAGGTACTCCAAACCGAGGTTCTCACAACTGACGTCGCTATTTTGCATTAACCTGCCCACATCGATATCAAACTTAAGCTTCTCGAGGTTTGGCATATAAACTGCTGCTAATACTCTGCTGCTGTAGTTGTTTCTCTGCTTTTTACTCCTAGGAAATAAAGCACACGAATCCTGGTTCGCAACAAACTGGACCATTGAACGAGGCAACACCAAGGATCTCAACTTCTCAAAAAAGCCATCTGATTTAGTATTACAAGTTATCGTTTCCCATGTATCTAATCTGAGGTAACAGAGCTCTGGCAGCCCGCCCAGGGCCTTGAGACCTCGCTCATCAATATCAGTCACGTGTACCTCCAAGTGGGAGAGGCTAGGAAGATGCGCAGAATTAATCCATGATGGCAACTTGGAGAACCAGTAACATCGAAGAAACAAACATCGGAGACCTCCAGAAGGTAGTGCTGCATCCCAGGCATTCATATTATGAATAAAAATAAGATGACCTGGATTATCTAATGTTAGATTCTGTATCTTCGGGAGATTTCCTAGCGACTGCATCAAATCCATCTGCATGCTCTCCTTCACATCACTGACATTATGAATCTTGAGCACCCTGAGTTCGTATAGGTTGCCAAGATCCTTCACAAACTTCCTCTGCATGGACTCATCATATTCAAAAAGTCCTTTTATCTGTAGCTCCTCTAGTGATGTCAACCTCCCTATTACCCCATAATGTACCCTAGTCTGATGAGCACGTAGGCATACCAGCTGAGTTAGCATGCCAATGCTACAGAGCAATTGCCAGATTTCAGTATCCTTGATATACAATGTATGTAGAAATTTCAGCGCACCTATTGCTTCTCGATGACTTTTTCCATTAAAGCAAAAACCTTGTATCCCAAGGTACCTCAAATGAAGTAGATTTCCAATATGCTCAAGGCTGG
Source organism: Themeda triandra (assembly GCA_018135685.1). Taxonomy (NCBI): domain Eukaryota; kingdom Viridiplantae; phylum Streptophyta; class Magnoliopsida; order Poales; family Poaceae; genus Themeda; species Themeda triandra. The sequence continues at coordinate 54,745 of JAENPR010000278.1, read as the reverse complement.
GGCATCTCGCTCCAAATACACAATCCTCCAAAGCTAGCACACGGATGAGCTTGAAGCTTGGAAGCAAGGCCCACTTAGCAATATAACACTTGGAAACAATAAATGACCTCACTTGTGGTTGTGGTTGTTTCACAGGAGTATCCTGTGTGAGATCCAACTCTCTGTTTTTGAGGGCTAACCGACGTGCCTTGCTTTTTGATAATGTACCATCATCGCTGACAAAGTTTTCCTCCTTTGACTTGGAAAGGATGAGATCAAGCACCATATCATGTACACGGCAACCATCCATGATACCTTAGACTTTAGAATCCACCCTTTGGATCAAGCTTCTATTTATGAGGTCATGGAAGTATTCCTCTCCTACCTTGAATGACCAACGTCCTGGTTTCTTCTCAACAAATCCTTCAGCAATCCACTTCGATATCAAAGAATCCTTATCAATAACAGAGTCTTCTGGAAAAGCACTTAGATAGAGCAAACAAGTCTTCAAATGAGAAGGAAGATCATAGTAACTAAGAGACAATATATGCATAGTATTTGCCAAATGCCTATTTTCGTTATTTCGACAGAAACCAGGAGATTTGGACACCTCATCCCATTCTTCCCTTGATTTACCCAGCAACAAACTAGACATCGTGATGATAGCCAAGGGTACGCCACCACACTTCTCTAGAATAGTATTTGATAGCTCTTCAGGGTGATTATCTGGACATCTGTCTTCGCCGCCAAATATTCTTGTATAGAACAACCTTCTGGAATTATTATATGAAAGTGGTTGTAGCTTGTAAACTTCACCAAGGGCTACTTCTGTTTTCCGAGTAGTAATTATTATTCTGCTCCCATTATTATCCTCTACAAAAGCAGGCTCGATTATTTCCCAAGATTCTATCTCCCATATGTCATCTATGATAATAAGGTACCTATCCACATGACAGCCAACAGGTCTTACTTAGTCAAGCTCTCAAGATCTACTATAAGAGAGAAACTTGAAAGGACAAATATTAACAAACAACATTTCCAGCATCAAAGACAGTAACACTGTTTCATATGTAATAATTGTGAAATTTTACAGTGCTTGGAAAAAACTAGAGACATATATTTGAGGAGATCAGATGACTATAAAATAAGAAGAACCAACCTAGAGGGAATTAAGTTGTGGGCCGAAACCTGCATTATGTAGGCGCTAAACCAAAATATTTGTGTAAAAAATTATTTACAAAATAAATTTAAAGGATAGAATAGTATTTTTTGTTAGCATAAACCATGCCATGTTCGTGCATAGCGTGTGGTGTGTGGCCACTAGGCTAATTAGCTATTTTTAGAAGCTGCGTTTGTCATAGTTAGTAGCGCCGGAATAGGAAGTGTTTGCATGCATAGGATGCATGGGTAGTGGAGGGCCTTGCAGCATGGCTTGCCACCGGAAGGCGATGACTAGGTGCGCAAGAGTGAGTGGCTCATGTACTAGCGCTAGATCGTGGATCCGCATGACCCGGCCTTCTTCGCCCCGACGGGGGTGGGTCGTGTGGCGTGTCTCCTCTCATGTTTCAAGTGTGTCCCGAGTCATGTATTTGACCAATAGAAGCCAAGATACATGCGTTCGTCAACGAGAAATTTTCTTTGTCTATTATTCATGTTATTATGATCGTCCATCGATCCTCGGTAACAACACTTTTTTGCATGATGGCATCGAAATCCTGACGTGAGCGCTGGCCTTGAACTTGAAATGGCAGCAGAGCGGCTGAGGTTCGTCAGGGCCGGAGCCACTGGTGCCTGCAGGGCTGGATCCAACATGCCCCTCGCCGTGATCGTCCCAGCCTCGTTGTGAGTTGCCTTCTTGTGCCAATCTATATGATGGGTCGATGGCATCGGCTTCTTTTAATTATTCCGGCACAAACTATAAACTAGCGATGAGGCTGATTAGTGACTCAGTAATGCCATCAACAATTTGTATGGCATACAGTTTGAGCAGCGAGTGGATTCGGCATCATTGCCTCCCTCAGAAACGCCGCGCCAATGGCTACCAGTAGCATCTGCTAGAAATACTGAGACCTAAAAGAATCGTTATACCCTTTGGATTTTAATTTCGAACTAGTTCCAGGTCCACAGATTTTAGGTTCCGGTCCACAGCTTAATTTGGAACTAGTTCTGGGTCCATAGATTTTAGGTTCTGGTTCACAATTTAAGTTCCTCTAGATTAGTTCTTCCTTATTTTATAGCCATTAGATCGATCAGAATGGATGGCTCGTATTTATTCCATGCACTGTAAAAATTCTCTAAATATTTTTCTTAATTTTGAACGGAGGAACCATAAGTTCTTCCCAAGCATGGTAACAAAGCTCGTAATTATTACCACAGTAGACACTAGGTTAAATTCATGATGGCTCTATGTGAAACTGCGTCTAGAGCAGTTTCTAGAAAAAAGCTCTCGTGCAACCAACCGCAAAACTCGTGTATGGTAGAAAGCACTGACACTCATACTAGCTGTAGTTAAAGTCACAAGGCCAGACACCTCGCTTATTTGGAAAAAAAAACAGCTTATCTATAAGTTTACGATAAGCACAAATATTTTTTTCTTAGAGTATGAAGGAGAGAGAATCTTAAGATAGCGCCTCACGAAAGACTAAGCTCACCCACTTTTCTTTGATTTATGTATCTACATTCACGTGATTTTCTATACTAGTATATATGTTTGGTAACACCATTTCTATTTTTTTAAAAAATTTATTTGAGCTAGTATATAAGTTTCCATACCAGTATATAAGTTTACCCACTTCTTTATTGTTGAGGGTGTCCTAATGTGCAAGTGCAACGGTATGCATAGCAAGCCAGATAGAGTAATGTATGCTGATGGCTGATGCAAAATCTGGGCCCTCTGAGCAAACCTAAAAGAAGGGACTGGCCTATGATTAAGCACAAAAATCAAATAAAACAGTATATTACATACAAGCTCTTTACAATGATTGGAAATGTACAATTTGTACCTATAGCTCAAGGTACTTCCATTTTTCTATTTTCGAGCAAATTAATTGAGAAAGATTATTTCTAAACAATCATTTATATTTTTGGTAACTAAGGTTGTGCCTGAAGCTTCTCATCTCATGTATTCTTCCACTTCGATTGTCGTTCGGCGCTGCTCCCTCTGCCAGCATTGAACAGCTCAAAGCGCCGCCACAGCTGCCGTCCCATGCGGCCCTGCCGCCAGGAGCACTGTCCTCCGGTAACGGATTCAGGGCAGCAGATCAAGGGCCATTGGTATTCACGGTCCCTCTGTTGGATTTGAGCCGCTGGTTCATCCAAATGTTCACCTACTTCTATTTTGCATTTGTGCTCTGTTCTCGTACGTCTTGGTCGGCTACTTCTTGAGGACACATGGTTTTTACCATAACCATAGTGTGGACTTTTTGTGATGAGTGATTGTCAACGTGTCAACACAATGGCTTGTGTGCTTGTGTTTCTGCTAACCGATGGCACGCGGTTCGTGTCAAATAATGGTGTCTCTTGGCTTGTGTTGTTTGCAGTGTCGAGCTCGGAGATGGTGGTCGACGGTTGGTGAAGATCAAGTAGGGCGTGCCGTGCTGACAGACCGGGTGCGGTGAAGGGCGGACGTGAGGCTTGGATCGAGGGACCTGAGGACCGGGCGGCCAGCCGTGGTGGCTGACAGCTGGGACATCGACAAGCGCAAGTGTACACGGCGGGGGACGCGTACGGGCTACGCTACTCGCGGAGGGTTTGGTGGTTTCGCCTCAAAACCATCGATGGCGGGTTTTCCTGGTTTGCGCCTCAAAACCGGGGTGGTCCAGCGCGGACGGACGGCACGTGGCGGCATCGGGGAGATTGCTTGGGAGCAAGGCTACCGGTGAGGAGGCGCGGTGGCCGTCGGATCAAGAGAAGACTGAGTTGGACCCTTACGCCCCTGGCTAAGTGGTTTGGCTCTTCATGTACCCAAGGGCAAAGAAGAAATGTAAAATAAGCTTGCCCCTATAAATAAAGGATGAGGGTCTCCCTTCCCCCTCACCTCTTCCATTTCCATTTCTCCTTTTAGGATTTCCCTTCCTCTAGCTGCTGTGTGAGAGAGAGGTCTGCAAGTCAGTGACTTGTACTCGAACCAGTGTGCATGGCAAGCTGAGCGCCTAGTCTCAGCTGTTTTCTCTGGGTTTAATCATGTATCTGTGATTCTTGAATAGTTTTTTTTTGTGGTTTTTGAGATCTCGTACAGTCAGCAGGTGTATACAGCAGACTGTTCGAGCTCTCTTTTGCCTCTTGTGTTCAATCCCCGGTATCTTGATTTTGGATCTTGAGTTCCTGTTCTTCACTATTTTTCTTGAAATTTTTTCCTTGATTTTTGTTGAGTTATTTTTGTATTTTTCAAGATCTCGTACAGTCAGCGTGTATACAGCAGACCGTTCGAGCTCTCTTTTGCCTCTTGTGTTCAATCATGGTGTCTTGATTTTGGATCTTGAGTTCTTGTTCTTCATTATTTTTCTTGAAATTTTTCCTTGATTTTTGTTGAGTTGTTTTTGTGTTTTTCGAGATCTCGTACGCCGCCAGTGTATACAGGACCGTTCGAGCTCTCTTATGATGGTTCCTCGATTTTAGATCTTGAGTTGCTGTTCTTCTTCACTATTTTTCTTGAATTTTTTTCTTAATTTTTGTGGTCAGCTATTCCCCGTGTTTGCTTGCTGGACGAGATAGCCAAACACAATACCGTGCTGATGGATGAACAAATTTTCTGCTATTTTTTAGTGAATTTTCACTAGCTCGATTTTCTGTTTTGCATGTAACTTGGTTTTCGGACTCCGATTTCAATTCCGTCAAGTTGCGTTGGGTTTCTATCGCTCTAAAGAATTTTTCTAAATACTCACATCACCGGTTGGTGCGAGTATCTTAGATTTGGAGACTTTATTTATTTGGTGGTGATTTTGGGACATAGGCCAAATATTTCAAAAGAAATTTGAGGCTCCCATTCATCCCTCTCTGGTCGCCGTTTTCGGTCCTTCAATTGGTATCAGAGCCGGTTAAGGATCACTCCACCTTAATCGGTCCATGATCCCCGAAGGCGATAGTATGAAGAACCGTGGGCTTGGTAAGCCACCGCACTTCGATGGCACAAACTATCCCTATTGGAAGATACGCATGTCGGCGCATCTCCAAGGGATTGATTCACGTGTTTGGGAGATCTGTGAGAATGCGAACTACGTGGTACTTGCTACCCGTGTTGACCAAGCACAGATCGACCAACACAAGGTGAACAATACGCGTAACCGTCTTGTTCTCTCGCTCTCTTTGCAAGAATTTGAGCGTGTTTGACAGTAACCGCTCGAGAGATCTCGGTCTAGACTGCAGCTATCATGAGGGTACGCCCATGTCAAGACCAGACTCTATGAGACACATAAGCGAGAGTATGAGAACTTTGTTCAAATCGATGGTGAATCTGTTGATTCTTTGTTCACTCGCTTCCAAACCATCGTGAACAAGATGAGGGCAAACAACCCTCAAATGCCCTATGACGATCATCAGAGAGCCCTTAAGCTTCTATATGCTCTTGATCGGAGGGTTTGGGAAGTGAAGGTCTCGGCAATCATCGACCGCCCAGCTATGAGACTCTCACTGTCGATGAGCCGTTCAGCAAGCTCAAGTCCACCGAGATTGATCACCGACGCAGCGAGGATCGAAATCCGTCTCCCCTACCATGGCTTTGGTCTCGTGTACGGGAGGTTCAAGTTCTTCTCGCTAACCCTTCACACTGCCTCTTGCCTTGTCGTCTTTGGTTTCAGCTACGAGAGAGCAGATGGAGGCTCTTGGGGACGACGAGCTCGCTTTGGTGATCAGCCGGTTCTCACGGTTTCACAACAACCGTTTGAATCGCCGGCGTGGCCTCACCAAGCAAGGCTGCTTCGAGTGTGGAGATCCCGACCATTACATCGCCAATTGCCCCAAGGCCGACAAGAACTTCTACAACAAGAACGACTACGGCAAGCGCAAGGACAAGCACGAGTCCTCTTCCCACAAGTACAAGTACAAGTACAAGGGAGGATTCGACAAGGAGGCCATCAAGAAGAAGTACCGGAGAAGCATGAGGCGAAGCGCCGAGCCTTCCTCGCATCGCTCGCCGACCTCGACGATGACTCCGACGCCGGCTCACCCCCAAGTGATGATGAGGCCGAGCGAAAGGTCGAGAACAGTTTCAACGGGCTGTGCTTCTTCGCCGACTCCAAGCTTGGAGGCTACTGCACCATGGCACTCGACGAGTCTACCACAAGCACTGAGAAGAATGTCGACCCTGATCCTGAGGTAGAACAAAATCTCGAGTCTCTTACTGTTGAGCTAGAGTCCATGGGTGATGCTTTGCTTAGTCAAGATAGACTGCTTAGACTTGCTGCTCGTGAGAGAAAAGAGTTTAAGGCTAAGTGGGAGCTTGCAGTCAAAGAGCTTGAGTTTGTCAAGGGGTCCATAGCTATTTCTGATGAGTCTGAGTGTGATGCTTGTGCTATTCATATAGCAAATCTTGCTGACCTGCAGTCCAAGTATGTTGCTTTGGTAGATGAACTTGATGAGGTTAGAACTAAGCCTATAATTTTGAGTCCCTGCAAGTCTTGTGATGAGTTGAAGTCTGAGCTAGGTGAGAAAATGACTAGGATTGCCATGCTAGAGAAAACTAGTCAAGTGTCTAGATGCGCTTGCTGTGAGGCTTTGGAGCTAGAACTAGACTCTTGTAGGCATGACAAGAAAAGGGCCGAAGAAGAAATCACAAATCTTCGGTCCATGCTAAATTGGTTGTCTTGCAGTGAGCCACAGCTTGGCATGATGATGAGTCAGTTCAAGAGGGGAACTAACACAACGAGATTAGGCTTTTTTACAGGTGGGAAGGGTAAAAATATTTTTGGTAAGGTTGGTGATCACAATGGTAAGAGTGCATCTGAGAAATCCACCAAGCTTTCCACTTCTCCCAAGTTGATCAAAATCACTCCACCACAGCCTAACAAGCCTGATGTGAGAGATGGTGTGTTTGAGGAACCTCCCAAAGCTCCACCTCCAAAGCAAGTGTGGACTCCAAAACCAAACCACCTAAGAAACCCACTTGACACACTTCCCGACATCTCTATTAAACCCCCTCCAAAGAACAAGCAAACCCAAAGAGTGAACCATACCCATGAGAGAGTGAGTCAACCACCACCCAAGAGAGAGGTGTATCACTGTGATTATTGTCACCATGATGGTCACTTGTTTGAGTTTTGCTTTTGGAGGAAGAGAGATGAGCGGCATGAGCATGAGCTTTTCCATAACTCTACTCATGGTGTGTTTGCTCCACGTTTCCGAGGCACAAAGTGCTAGGCCAAGAGGTGCAACACCTCAAGGACCTAGGCCTCAAGGTGTGAGACCACGAGGTGGTCGTGCTCCGGCGGGGTTCAGTCCCGCTATGACCTTGGATCTCGTGACCGTGGCTTTCGTCTTACGGTTTGAGCGGACCACATTTTCCTCGTCGTGGTGATCGCTCCACTCAAATGGGACATGGCATGCATGGTGCTTTTGCTAACACTTCTCATGGGCGAATGAGCCAACACCGGTTTTCTCCTCGCCTTACTAACCCTGGTGTTGGATCATTTGCTCATCCCATGTCTTACTATTGATGCGGGACGAAGGTCCGGAGAACACGTGGCTCGTGGATTTCGGTTGCTCTCGACACATGACCGGTAACTCAAAATGGTTCTCCAAATTTCACCCAAATGAAGTGTAGTGAGTATATTACATTTGGGGATAACAGCAAGGGTAAAGTGCTTTTGCGTGGGTCCATTCGCCTGAATGAGAACTTTGTGCTTAAGGATGTGGCTTTGGTATCAAATTTGCACTTCAATTTGCTTTTCGTTTCTCAGCTACTTGATGATGGTTTTGAGGTTCGTTTTAAGCCAAGACTTTGTCATGTTCTTGATGCCCAGAAAACCTCGTTTGCAAGATTGTGCCTTTTGGGAAAGTGTTTCGAGCTGATTTTTCTTGCTCATTTGGTCTTTCTCATTGTTTGGTGGCAAGTTCCTCCTCGAGCTCTGGAAGTGGCATCGCAGACTTGGTCACTTGAGTTTTGATTTGCTTGCAAGATTGAGCTCACTTGATCTAATCCGAGGATTGCCCAAGCTCAAGTTTGTGAAGGATCTTGTTTGTCACCCATGCCGTCATGGGAAGATGATTGCAGCTTCTCATCCTCCCGTGAACCAGGTGATGACCAAGGGTCCCGGCGAGCTCTTACATATGGACACTGTAGGTCTAGCTCGGGTTCGGTCAGATGGTGGCAAGTGGTACGTGTTGGTTGTGGTTGATGACTTTTCTCGCTATTCGTGGGTCTTTTTCATGGAGAGTAAAGATGAGGCTTTCACTCATGTTCATGACCTGATCTTAAGGTTGCAAAATGAGTTACCAAACCATGCCATGCGAGCTATCCACAGTGACAATGGCACTGAATTAAAAATACTCATTTTGAGACCTTCTGCTCATCCATAGGTCTTGAGCATTAGTTTTCTTCGCCGTATGTCCCTCAGCAGAACGGGATTGTTGAGCGCAAGAATCGGACCCTTGTTGAGATGGCTAGGACGATGCTCGATGAGCATAGGACTCCTAGGTGCTATTGAGCCGAAGCAATCAACACGGCGTGTCACATTTCAAATCGCATTTTCCTTCGAGCTTTCACGAAGAAGACTTCTTATGAGTTGCGTTTTGGCCGTTTGCCTAAAGTGAGCCATTTTCGGGTATTTGGTTGCAAGTGCTTTATCTTGAAGAAGGGAAACTTAGACAAATTTGAATCGAGATCTTCAGACGGGATTTTTCTTGGTTATGCATCTCATTCGCATGCTTATCAAGTACTTAACCTTGAAACTAACCGTGTCATGGAGACTTGTGAAGTCACCTTCGACGAGACCGCACCTTGTTCCTCTCCTATTTTTGAGCATACAGGTGATGAGGAGATGAATGAGAGCATTTTTGTGGAGGAGGAGCAGGACGATGCCGATTGGGGTGATCCCGAGCCGACTCCACCGGCTGCCCCAGTTGACCCTGCGACGACGACTTCGGTTGACGGCCCCACTCCCACTCCTTCTACCACTTGGGGGCCGTACGACCAGGCTCCTCAGCTTGCACCAGCTGCACCTGAGGGAGCTCCAGCTGTTGAGGGGAGGCGACTTCAACAAGGGAAGCACCTCGGCACATTCAGCATCGCCATCCTCCTTCAACCATGATCGGTAACATAAATGAGCGTGTCACTCGCAACAAGTCTTATGAGATTTCACACTTTGCACATTCCCGCTTTTGTTGCCGATTTTGAGCCCAAAGAAGTGGTTGAGGCATTAACTAATCCAGATTGGGTCAATGCTATGCATGAGGAGCTTGAGAATTTTGAGAGAAACCAAGTTTAGGTTTTAGTGCCACCTCCACCTCAGTGTCATCCCATAGGAACCAAGTGGGTGTTCAAGAACAAGCAGAGTGAGGATGTTGTTGTCGTGAGAAACAAGGCTAGGTTGGTTGCTCAGGGGTATTGCCAAAAAGTGGGGATAGATTATGAGGAAACCTTTGCACCTGTTGCCCGTTTAGAAGCCATTAGGATCTTTCTAGCCTTTGCAGCTTCAAAAGGGTTCAAGCTGTATGAAATGGATGTAAAGAGTGCATTTCTGAATGGGTTCATAGATGAGGAGGTGTATGTGAGGCAACCCCCAGGTTTTGAAAATCCCAAGCATCCCGACTATGTCTATAAACTCCATAAAGCCCTGTATGGTCTCAAACAAGCCCCGAGAGCGTGGTATGAGCGACTGAAGTCCTTTTTGTTGGGCAAGGGTTTTACCATGGGGTCGGTCGACAAAACCTTGTTTCTCCTCAAGCATGGAAATGACACTCTCTTGGTGCAGATTTATGTCAATGACATCATTTTTGGTGGCTCTTCACATGCTCTTGTTGCAAAGTTTTCAGATATGATGAGCAGGGAGTTCGAGATGAGCATGATGGGTGAGCTGACGTTCTTTCTCGGGTTGCAAATCAAGCAAACCCGGGACAGGACATTTGTACACCAAGGCAAGTACACGAAGGATCTGCTGAAGCGCTTTGGCATGGGTGATGCCAAGCCACTTCAAACCCCCATGTCGACCACGACGGTGTTGGACGCCGATTCAGAAGGTGAAGTCGTGGACCAGAAAGAGTACCGCAGCATGATCGGGTCGTTGCTGTACCTAACGGTGACAAGGCCCGACATCCAGTTTGCGGTCTGCCTCTGCGCACGCTTCCAGTCTTCTCCGCGCACTTCGCATCGGCAGGCCGTTAAATGCATCTTACGATACTTACGCTTCACACCTGAGCTTGGTCTTTGGTACTCGACCTCTTCGACTCTCTCTCTTTTGGGTTATTCTGATGCTGATTATGCGGGTGATCGAGTCAAGAGAAAGTCTACTTCGGGTACTTGTGAGTTTTTGGGTTCGTCTTTGATCTCTTGGTCTTCTCGCAAGCAGTCTTCTATTTCTCAATCCACTTGTGAGGCTGAGTATGTCGCCGCCGCTGCTTGTTGCTCTCGCCGCTTTGGATAGTTGCTACCTTGAGGGATTATGGGTTAAACTTCAGCGAGTGCCTCTTTTCTCGTGACAAAGACCGGTGCCATAAGCGTTGCCAAAAACCCAAGACTCCACTCAAAAACCAAGCACATTGAGATCCGCTATCATTTCCTGAGAGACCACCAAGAGAAAAGAGACATAGACCTTCAGCCCATTCGAACCCATGACCAGCTCGCAGATATTTTCACAAAGCCCCTCGACCAAACCCAGTTTGCCCACTTGAGAGCGGAGTTGGGCGTTTGCTACCCTTTTTAGAGTAGGGTAGCCGTATCTTGATGTACAGTTTTCTTTGGCTTTCTCTTTTTGCTTTTGGTTCTTTGGCTCTCTTTTTGTTCTTTTGTATCATATTGCATTTCATCATGTATCATAGTACTTTTGTTGAGCTTCAAGACTATAGCAGTTTGATTACATCTATGCTTCGCTAGTATGCCTTGTTTATACATAATGGTGCTTGCGGCTTAGGCTCTTTTTGATCACTTGTTACATGTTGTGAGCTAAGCCTCGCTTTTTCCGAATGTGAACATGATTAATACATGTTGAAACTTGAAAATGTTCACCATCCAAACTTTGGTCCTTAGCATGCATAGGGTTGTGAAGTCTCTTGTTCTACTCTGTTTACACTAAGCGACTATGGCTCATGCTTTGTTTACTTGATCGGTTAAGCACCTACGTGACCTTGTGGCAATAATAGAAAGACTCTTTTTATGGTCATTAAAACAAAACAAATAAAAAAAACTAAAACAAGGGGAAAAAAATGACTGAGTGCATAAGGGACTGGCAAGTGCCTACGTGACCTTGTGGCAAAATACCGAGCATAAGGGACTGGTGGGCCTTTGACAAGGCAAATGCATGAGATAGTCCCTTGGAGTGCACAGGTTAGAACCGGGTTGGCTTTCAGCTTATGTTTGCTAGGCGCTAAACTTGATGGTTGTTGATACTAGATACGCACACGAAAGAATCAAAGAGAAATAATCCGCAAGCGCACGGATATCGGTGAGCACTTCACCCGGGAGATATTCCGAGTATCGTTATTTATTTATCCGCTAGGAGAAAACGTGCATCCGACTAACCTAAGTCTATACTTAACCCCGAGCTACGAGACAAGGTAATGAGCGATATAGAGAGGATTACTACCACGCTCCTTCCAACCTATGGCAAGCTTTGCAACTACTACTCTATGGGAGCACCTAAGAAAAGACACCACAGAGGATGCTTAACCTAGCACTTTTGGACCTACCTTACCTACTGACGGGAAGTGGGCTACAAAGGTAACAAAGGGATTGTCACTTCCCTCGATACTACCACGGTTCCGGCGGATAGGGAGCATCTACGAGTGAACCTAGCCCAAGCACCATGCTTACGCTACGAACGATTACTCTATTCCCAACCGGAAGCGAATAAAGTAAACTCGTAAACCAAAGAGCAATAATAACAAGAACTTACTAGTATCGAAGTTGAATTGCAGAATGATCCTAGAACCAAGCCTCGGGTTAGGAGACTTGATCCCGCAGGTACAACCGGAGAGGAGACACCGACATGCCGGGCTTCCTCCAACTCTACCTCCACCCTATACTCTCTCTATCTATCTTGAATGCTAGGCTCTAGGGAGGAGATCCATTCAAGGGACCCCCTCACCTGATCCTCTCTGGAAATAATGAATTAGGGTTTCATGGGATGCCTCCTCCAGGGGCCAGGGGCCCTGCTTATATAGCCCCCTAGGATGTACCGCAGCCCTCGGATCAAACCGACCTAAACGGACGATTATTATTCATCCTCAAAGGCGGTGGAACAGGGATCCGCGAGGCTGACGTTGATTGGCTGAACTGGTGAGTCGGCCGACCAAGGTGGGGAGTCGGCCGACTCTCCACCGAGCCCGTTCGGGCTCCCGTTTGGTCCGAGCCTTCTCGAACCTTCCAGTTACATGAATTTTCACCGGTTCCCGATTATCTCTATGTAAACCCGACATGTGGGCCTTCCTTGGGTATTTTCAGCGACACCCCGTGCAAAACAGACATTCACCAAAACTCGTGGAATTCTATTAGTGTAAGCCCTATATCTAGATGGTAATTATATTTAGGTCCTTTTTCATGTTTAGTTGACGGTAAAAATTGGCACTTAACGACCGTCAACAACTCCCCCAAGCTTACCTTTTGCTCGTCCCTGAGCGAAGATAAACTTAGTGTGGATCAGGAGTTGCTACAATGCTTTCACGCCTCAAAAGTACACATACGTTCAAACAAGAACTCTCCTCCGGATTAGAGTGAACTATTCTGACTCAAAACTTACTCATATTACCTTTCACCATGGGGCTTGTAGCCGTCACTTGGGTCTTGAGCAGGTTGAAAGACGAACGGTCAAGTCGAGCGCTATGTTTCTCGCTCTTTGACCAACTATTATTCCGGAGTTTTTGCAAGATTTTCAAATAAAACTCGAGTTTCCTTGTATGACCCTTTCAAGTCTCTCATTTGTGGTATTTCTCGATCCTCTCCAAGGCATGAGTAGTGTATGCCTTCTCTCTTCTCTCAAAATATGTGGTATTTGTGGAATTAAGGCATAGTGGAAACTGCCTTCTCTCTCTCACCCTACTTCTAATAGGCTTATGTGGAGCTTATAGGTGGGGAGACACTCAAACTCACTTGCATATATTGCACAGTTATACCATGGATCCAATAGGAACTAAAATAATAAAGTCATATGTGCATGTGAATGAGGAAATGGGATGAATGATAAGATGATGATGATAAGGAAATGATTATGAAGGGTGATCACTTGGTGAACATCTACTTCTACACTTGCTCCTTTGGGGATAACATGACTCCCTTTATTCGGAAACCTTGAAACTTCTTGAAAGGAAGGACTTGGCTACTCTTTCTTTCTTTCTTTCTCTTTTTTTTTTTCTTCTTTTTTTTTTAGAGCAACCAATCCTCTGAAAACGAAACTTTAGCAACGGGGAGTGTATAACTTGAAATGATAATGACTGGAGCTTTTATGTAGGCAAATGGAACGGCGATGATTATTTCTAGATGTTCACTCCCAGGATAGGAGTAGAACCTTTTCTAGATGAAGTGAAATGAGTGGCGTATGTATTTTGTGGATGGATGGATGGATGGATGGATGCGTACTCCCAGGGTAGGAGCAGCATAAGCGCGTATCTCCAGGGTAGAGACAGCATAATATGTGGGGGAATGCGTACTCCCAAGGTAGGAGCAGATAGGTGCGTATCTCCGTGGTAGAGATAGCACAATATGTGGTGGATGTGGATCTATATGTAGGTGGTACTTCTAGGGATAGAAGTAGCACAAAATGAATGTAGTATTTATAAAATGGGCGTATGCTTCTGAGGACAGAAGTAGGATAGATCAATGGATGGAGAGCACATAGTATTGACTTTAACTGCATGACTGGTTCCTTATGGGTCCACAAAGATAACCACACTCAATGCCTATAAAGACTACACTCAAGCCTACAATATGATCTATATAAATAGATGGGTTTTCCTAATCTAGCAAGCATGAATATATGGATGTGGTAGGAATTTGAACTCTCGTCATAAAGGAACTCATCATGCAGAAATTTAATATTTTTACAAATAAATTCTCCAACTCTAGTATCTCTAGGAACAAGATGGACATGACAGCTCAAAACTTTCCCATATCATATCCGTCAACTACCTAGACTTAGATCAAGCATTCGCTACCCACAAGTTTCGGTGTTCGAGTAAATCAAATCTAAACAGTTGTGTCCAAAACTCGGGAGAGTGCAAGGTTGAAAACTAGGTACTTGAAAGGAATTACTACAGAGCAACTATTCATCATTTCCATATAAGAGATTATTCTGTAGGGTTCATTTTAGCAGGCATACTTTTCACATACTCTCCTATATTTTATTTAGCAAACTTAACAAATAGGTAGATAGATAAGCTAGTGATACTTAGCTGGATACAAGGGGGTGCTCTCCCCCAAGCTGGATGTTGACGTAGTCTAATGGTGTTGCTGACTGGCAGTGAAGGCGTATTGCTCCTCCTGGAGTGTCGGGGATAATGGCTGTAGAGACAAAGACACTTTGACCGTTGAAGACAACACTATGACGGGGACATGACGTCCTTTTTGCCTCGTTAGCTCTTCTTGATCCTTTAAATTCTGCGAGGCTCAAATAGACAAGAAAAGCTTGTGGAACCGATTAAGTGTTAGTGATAACCCTCTAAGCCTTGAATGTCTAGAACTTCCTTAACACATAAAATCTTTTTAGCAGGATCTTAATATTTTTGCAATTTTATATTTATGATATGCGAGCGAGAAAAATGCAACTAAGATGAAAACTTATTTTTATGCCACCACAGTGGATATCTTTGTGGGTTGTCGCACCACAAAATTATTCATATGGGGCTTAGCATTTTCTAGATGCAATGCAAGACACAATTATTTTCTTTTCTAATACAGATGTAGCAAAATAAATATGCAACAAGAACTGATTATGCGAAAGTGAATATTCTAAAGGAAAAACTTGTGCAATGCTGAAATGGGAAATATGGATAACTACCAAGTTCCCTCCTTGGCAAGGGTTCGGTGTTTTATGCCCTCTGAATAGGACTTCTTGTCATGTTCACTCCTTCGGTCATCATTTGATCTCAAAGGTAGAGACCTTGAGAACTGCACCTCTTGAGTTGATATCTCTTGAGGAAGGGGTCATCCATGTTCTTTCCTTCTCCAACGGTTTGAAGTGAACCTTTAATTGTGATGCTAGCAGCATCTTATTTAGTGTGCATGTTGCAGGTTCAGAACTTTATCACTGGAGCACCTTGTGATGAGTAGTAGATGCTTCTAGTGGTCCTTTACCTAGACCTTGTGCTCCACTTATTGTTTTTTCACTGCATAGGATTAGTAGACAACACATACCCGAAGGAATATACAAATAACAAGGGTAGAGTTGTCTTAAAGGTAAAGGTCATATTCTATGCTACAAAAAGGTTGGGTTGAAAATTTTAATTAGCATAGAACATTTGCTCAACATTACTTCTTCTCTTAAGGATTGATTTTAGTTTGTCTTAAGCTTGATTTGTGTGTATGACATCTACAGAAAACACTCAAACTTATAGAGAGGAAGTAATTGCGAATGGAGGGATTGTAAACCAGCGTGCCAGAGCGATGGGAGCTTGAGAAGAGGAAGAGCATTGTTGGATCATCATTAGAGGAGTCGGTGGTCTTCCTCCACCAAGCTTGTTGTTGCTCGTCACTGGAAGCCAAGCATCCCTCGAAGTGTGTTGTAATAACTCTATGTTCTTAGACATTGTCCATCCTCTGTTCTGAAGTCTGTCGGAGAGGGACTCGATTCTAGGTCCATTGAGCAAAGATCTCTCCTTTGCATTCTTCTTTTCTTTGGACTATCCAATCTAGGACGGACAGTTGCATGATCTTCTTTTGTCAACCATTCTTGATTTTTGCTGAGCCTTGGTCGACTAATTGATGTTCATTGGAGATGTAGACTCGAGTTCTTCCTTGATGGTCTTTGTCTTCTAGCAGCATGGCGAAGAGTTGCAGTTAATGATACGACATCTATCTTGATGATCAAAGAAGGGACTTCAGTAATATTTGTATGCAAGCTTCATCTCCAAATGACCTAGGGACATCATCTTGCAAATGTAGTTGTTCATGGTCTTCCAAGGCTTGGTCGGTAGTCAACCCTTTATGGTGATTGGTTGACACAAGGATGCATGCTATATGACATGCCTGTCCTTACTGCCGACGTGCAAGATGGTGTCTTCAAGAATAACAAGAGCAGTTCTTTGATTGGCCAAAATGAGGTGAGCGTCTCCCAAACTTCTCATTGGTGTCCTAGCTCGAGTTTTAGGCTCAATGCTATGATGTCTTCAAGGTTGCTCATAGCTTGTCACCTTGTTCATCCACTTCCTTTGGGTGAGTGCTATTAATGTTGATCCTTCTTGTGGCACTCTTGTCTCTTTTGTTCCATCACTGAAGTGGTGATTTCGTTGGCTCACATGAATAGGCACGCCATAAATTCTTTCAATTCTTTCTTCGACGATGAATGAGCTGTGTCTTCTGTGCGAAGTTGTTGGAGTTCATCATATGCCTTGATTCATCTCTAATGTGAGTTCATCTCAGGACTTTCCCAATTTGGATTTGGGAGTTTTTCTGCAGGGGTTAGTCCAACAAAATATACCAATGTCTACTAAAGCAGTTTTTAGCTCAATAACCAAACTAGACTCCATGTCTAATCAGATTAAGGAAGGCTATTTAACCTAAGCACCACGCTTAATTTAAAAGCCTTTAGAAGCACTCATATGAAGCACCTCCAAACCAAAGTATATTATAGCAAACAAAGGCAGCATGAGAGCACTATAGAGATTTACTCAAACAGTGATGGCAGAGCATGATTGATGTTTAGCAAATTGAGCATGCCAAAGGTAGGGACAACCAAAATAATGTAGCAACATGGCAAAAGATGTATTTATGGAAGTATATCCCCCAAGCTTGAATTTTGCAGAAATCAAGATTGGATGAATGTAATTCAATGTTGCATAATGATTGGTTGGACATACCTTGCATTTGTTATTCCTTCGATCTTTTTGTATCGACCCTGGAAAGGTGAACACTCATGTCATGGTCTAAACAGTGCTTGTTTTAGGACACTAAGCTTGTCCTTGGGAAACCTTCAAGATGTGAATTGGTGAAGTGGTTCCCCCTCCAACACCAGTCTATGTATACTATCTCAAGATTCAACACAACGAGATCTGCAATGTTTATGATAAGTATATATGTCTACAACCACCCTCTTAATATCTTTAGGAACAGGGAGCATGAGGGGGTTGAAGATCTCGTGTGGGGCAATGTTGGAGAGACTAAGTGAATCAGGAGATTTTTCATATGAGCAAGGTCTTGATGGGGTGTTAAAGAAGTAACTACTTTGCACATTGAAGCCTCCATCATCTTTCACTTCCAAGGGTGACTCGACATAAATGTCCAAAATTCCCCTTGGATCGTTTCTCGAAATGATCTCATCTAAGGCCTTATCCACCCATTCAATGGCAATAGCACATAGGTTTTTAATGCTCTCTAGCCATGGATGTTGCTCTTCAAGATCCTCTATATGTTCTCGATGATTCCTATGCATGGGATATGTACACGGATTTCTAGGATCATCGGGAGGTTTGGGAGAAAAAGCATAGAACGAGTCATAGGGGTCAAGGATGGGTTTAGAGATGGGTTCGTATTTTATATCTAATGTGGGCACACAAGGGGAGAAGATAAAGGTGGATCCTAGATGGCTTCGCTCTCCTTCTATGGCATCACTTAGCATGCCATCCTTGAGTCTTTCTAAACGTCCTTCAAAGGGATTGGATGTGAGATGCTTTATAAAAGATCTCTTCCTGAGAAGATTGACAATGTATGCACTAAAAGATCTCTTATGAAGCAGGAAGTTAAAACTCCTCCCAAAACTGCCATCTAAAATAATTTCTAAGGATAGAATTACTTCTTTCCATAGAGAATTTTGGAGTACTATTGGTTTGGGATGGATAGCCAAATCATGGGATTGAAATATTTGCAAAGTGGCTACGGAAACTTCCTCTTCTAGTTTGTGGGATGATTCCTTCTCTACCTCTAGGATGTTATCATGAAGGCTAGTGCAAGGAGTGTGTCCACTAATAAGGACAAACCTCACTTCACTAAAGGATAAATAAAGGAAAACTCCTCCAAAGGTGATATTATCAAGACCCGTAATAAGATGTTGAAGAATAACATGGTCTTGTAAGGCTAGGTCTAAACCTAAGTTTATAGGAAAATTAGGAGATTCCCTAAGTGTAGCAAAAAGTTCATTACCTACTTGATCAGAGGATAGGACTTGGGGTTCATTACCCTCTCCGGATGAGGATAGGACCTTGGGTACATTACCCTCTTGATATGAAGATAGGACTCTAGCTGTATAAAAGGGTTGGCTTTGACCTATTGCAACCACAGATTGGTGTAGCTCATAGCTAGATGTGAAAATCATGGGTTCTAGAGGCTCTAAGCATGTGCTCATGGGTGCAAGATATTGGTGGATAGGCGTGGAATTTGGGTTATCCATAAGGATATAAAAGAAAAGGCAAAATAAAAATACAAAAAGATAAAAGTATAATACAAGGCTAAGCATGACTTAAGGTTATCTCAAACAGACCGTCTTTCTCCCCGGAACGGCGCCGTAAATGCTTGTTGATACTAGATACGCACACGAAAGAATCAAAGAGAAATAATCCGCAAGCGCACGGATATCGGTGAGCACTTCACCCGGGAGATATTCCGAGTATCGTTATTTATTTATCCGCTAGGAGAAAACGTGCATCCGACTAACCTAAGTCTATACTTAACCCCGAGCTACGTACAAGGTAATGAGCGATATAGAGAGGATTACTACCACAGTCTCCTTCCAACCTATGGCAAGCTTTGCAACTACTACTCTATGGGAGCACCTAAGAAAAGACACCACAGAGGATGCTTAACCTAGCACTTTTGGACCTACCTTACCTACGACGGAAGTGGGCTACAAAGGTAACAAAGGGATTGTCACTTCCCTCGATACTACCACGGTTCCGGCCGGATAGGGAGCATCTACGAGTGAACCTAGCCCAAGCACCATGCTTACGCTTACGAACGATTACTCTATTCCCAACCGGAAGCGAATAAAGTAAACTCGTAAACCAAAGAGCAATAATAACAAGAACTTACTAGTATCGAAGTTGAATTGCGTAAATGATCCTAGAACCAAGCCTCGGGTTAGGAGACTTGATCCCGCAGTACAACCGGAGAGGAGACACCGACATGCCGGGCTTCCTCCAACTCTACCTCCACCCTATACTCTCTCTATCTATCTTGAATGCTAGGCTCTAGGGAGGAGATCCATTCAAGGGACCCCCTCACCTGATCCTCTCTGGAAATAATGAATTAGGGTTTCATGGGATGCCTCCTCCAGGGGCCAGGGGCCCTGCTTATATAGCCCCCTAGGATGTACCGCAGCCCTCGGATCAAACCGACCTAAACGGACGATTATTATTCATCCTCAAAGGCGGTGGAACAGGGATCCGCGAGGCTGACGTTGATTGGCTGAACTGGTGAGTCGGCCGACCAAGGTGGGGAGTCGGCCGACTCTCCACCGAGCCCGTTCGGGCTCCCGTTTGGTCCAGAGCCTTCTCGAACCTTCCAGATTACAGAATTTTCACCGGTTCCCGATTATCTCTATGTAAACCTGACATGTGGGCCTTCCTTGGGTATTTTCAGCTGACACCCTGCAGAAACAGACATTCACCAAAACTCGTGGAATTCTATTAGTGTAAGCCCTATATCTAGATGGTAATTATATTTAGGTCCTTTTTCATGTTTAGTTGACGGTAAAAATTGGCACTTAACGACCGTCAACAATGGTGAACCCCTGTTTTTATGAAAATGCTTAAAACTGATCCAAACATTGCTTATGTATCATATTTCGTTTCACTTGATCAGTTTGAGCAATGGCTTTGACATGTGCTTGTTGCTATACACTTGCCATACTTGCTAGATCATCTATGTACTCGGATTGCTATACTTTTGAAGCTCTACATTTTGCATTTCTTTCAGTCTCTTTTGCTTCAATCTTGATAAGTGCATATGCCAACAAGGGGGACAAATATCCACAAATCCAGAGAGTTCATTTGTGAGGATGCATTTGTCAAGGGGGAGTTGCACTCCGAGTGGTTTTGAATTGCTTTTGCTAGATGTGTTGAGCCGTTGCCTCTTCTTGAGGGTCTAGCCGTTTTTTTTCAGGTGTTCTGTGCTTTGCTAGTGGTGTTGAGCCTTTTATCTCTTCTTGAGGGCTAGCTTTGGTTTTCTTGGTCGCGTTGAGCCGTTGCCCATATCTTTGGGGACCAAGTTGTGATCTTGCTTTGCTCATTACAAATGACCCTTTTCTGCTTCTCTTTGGCTCTTGATCATTTGGATGAGTTGTCTCTGGTTTGTGTTGGTGTTGACAATGCACTCATCAAGGGGGAGATTGAGGACACATGGTTTTTACCATAACCATAGTGTGGACTTTTTGTGATGGGTGATTGTCAACGTGCCAACACAATGGCGTGTGTGCGTGTGTTTCTGCTAACCGATGGCACGCGGTTCGAGTCAAACAATGGTGTCTCTTGGCTTGTGTTGTTTGCAATATCGAGCTCGGAGACGGTGGTCGACGGTTGGTGAAGATCAAGTAGGGCGTGCCGTGCTGACGGACCGGGTGCGGTGAAGGGCGGACGTGAGGCTTGGATCGAGGGACCTGAGGACCGGGCGGCCAGCCGTGGTGGCCGACACTGGGACATCGACAAGCGCAAGTGTACACGGCGGGGGACGCGTACGGGCTACGCTACTCGCGGAGGGTTTGGTGGTTTCGCCTCAAAACCATCGATGGCGGGTTTTCCTGGTTTGCGCCTCAAAACCGGGGTGGTCCAGCACGGACGGACGGCACGTGGCGGCATCGGGGAGATTGCTTGGGAGCAAGGCTACCGGTGAGGAGGCGCGGTAGCCGTCGGATCAAGAGAAGACTGAGTTGGACCCTTATGCCCCTGGCTAAGTGGTTTGACTCTTCTTGTACCCAAGGGCAAAGAAGGAATGTAAAATAGGCTTGCCCCTATAAATAAAGGATGAGGGTCTCCCTTCCCCCTCACCTCTTCCATTTCCTTTTCTTCTTTTACGATTTCCCTTCCTCTAGGCCGCCGTGTGAGAGAGAGGTCCGCAAGTCCGTGACTTGTACTCGAACCAAGTGTGCGTGGCAAGCCGAGCGCCTAGTCTCGGCTGTTTTCTCGGGTTTAATCATGTGTCTCGTGATTCCCGAGTTGTTTTTTGTGGTTTTTGAGATCTCGTACGGTCAGTGTATACGCCAGACCGTTCGAGCTCTCTTTTGCCTCTTGTGTTCAATCCTGGTGTCTTGATTTTGGATCTTGAGTTCCTGTTCTTCATTATTTTTCTTGGAATTTTTCCTTAATTTTTGTTGAGTTATTTTTGTGTTTTTCGAGATCTCGTACGGTGCGCCAGTGTATATAGCAGACCGTTCGAGCTCTCTTTTGACTTTTGTGTTTAATCATGGTGCCTTGATTTTGGATCTTGAGTTCCTATTCTTCTTCACTATTTTTCTTAGATTTTTTCGTTAATTTTTGTGGTCAGCTATTCCCTGTGTTTGCTTGCTGGATGGACAGATAGCCAAGCATAATACTATGCTGATGGATGAACGAATTTTCTGCTGTTTTTCAGTGAATTTTCACTAGCTCTGATTTCCTGTTTTGCATGTAACTTGGTTTTCTGGACTCCGATTTCAATTCTGTTGCATGCGTTGGGTTTCTATCGCTCTAAAGAATTTTTCTAAATACTCACATCACCGGTTGGTGCGAGTATTTTAGATTTGGAGACTTTATTTGTTTGGTAGTGATTTTGGGACATAGGCCAAATATTTCAAAAGAAATTTGAGGCTCCCATTCAACCCCCTCTGGTCGCCGTTTCCGGTCCTTCACTTCTATTTTGCATTTGTGCTCTGTTCTCGTAAGTCTTGGTCGCGTGCTTAGCTTGCTGTGTTCAATGTGCTGACTACAGCCTGCTAGCGTCAATACAAACTATACTCAGCCCATAACGATATCAATTTATCAAGCAACGAGACTGCCCGTGCGAAACGCATTGAATCCATGAGTCCACAACATCGACTCGTCGGTTGCGGGCGCCGACAAGAAATGAGTGGCCACGACGAAGGAGTCGCTCCGCCAGCAGCCACGAAATGCATATGATAGTGCCGCTGTTTCACAAAGCACGAACGCCGCAGTGCAGCTATCGATGTGAGGAGCAGCTGTCGTGGAGACATTAGTGTCAAATATCCATAACCGTGTGGGGCATTTTGTAGAGCATGGACGCGACTCAGAGATTGAGAGACAGAGAATGGAGGGGAAAACCTAGTGTTGCCCTTCAATGACTATCTAAAATTACAATCTTAACCTTATCTAAAGCAAAATAAATTTTGGAAAAATGCAGAAGTAACCCACCTATTTTAGTTCTGATCCCACCAATTTTTTAGTACATAATGCTTCTTCTATTTATGGTTGGATGGTCACTACACGATCACTTTGGATGATCAACACCTCCGTCGACTACACCTAACCCTATAAAAGTATAGAGACGTACCACCTGCCCCCATGAATATAATGGTGTCCACTTTTCCAAGATAAAAGACAGAATGACCAGCTTCCAGTCATTCTATACCAAAACAGTTTGCTTTTAAACTTCGAGGGGTGTCGGCATCATGGTGCAAGAGCATTAACATTTGATCAAAATTTTCTTTGCTGACCCACATAGGAACAAAGACTGATTTAACTCACAAATTCTTTTTGGATGAGATGATATATGTTGTGTTCCAAATCGATAGCATCGCTAATACTTATTATTGATCCACAAAAATAGCAAATTATTAAGACAGACGACATGTCTGTAACCTTGTGCACTCTGAGCTATATATATATGGATTCACTGGTGAATATAGTGGGATGAGAAAAATGGACTACATAAATAGTTTTATTTGAGATACCTGCTCTCTATAAAGTATGAAACGTATAGAAAAATATCCTGCAGGAATAGAGGAAGATAATAATGCCAGCCACATCCCAACAGCTAGTAAAGGCCAATCTTTCTAGAGAAAAGGTACTCGTATGCTTTTGCTCTGCCTGCCTGCGCCTTGCTTCGAGTATCAAATTCAGGCTTGCCTAACTTTATGCTGTTAGTTGCCGTCTTCTGTGAACTAGACAAATGAGTAACCATACTCAATGTCAATTTGCTGCTATCAAAATGCAAAGCATCTTGATTAGGTGCGGATTAGGTATAGACTTAGACCGCCAGTTCAGACATCGAGGGAAACAAATAAACGAATTTTATTTCTTGGAAACAGATAGAAAAGCTACTGGTTTTCCTATGTTGAAAAAGACGTAAATTAGGGGGCATGTGAAATAGTTATTCATTATTATATATCAAGTTACCACATAGTCCAATGCTCTCAGTGGGTTCGACTTTCCGTTAGGTTGACCGTTCAGCTTATGAAAAACCAAAGCACAAAAATGTTAGAGACTGGTTTTTGTAGATAAAAGAGTGAAAGACAAGTTTCTAGTCATTGTAAACCAAAAACAATTTACTCTTAAAGTATAAGCAACAGGATGTCGGAGTCATGATGTCGTACGACACGCAGGGACAATGACTGATTAAATTACAAATACATTTTGGCTGAGACAATAACTCATTCCAAATTGACGGCAACGTTAATTAATACTCATTATTGGTCTACTACAATAGCAAATTGAAGACAGCATTTTGAATTACTTGAGCTATATATGGATTCACCATTGAATATTGTGGGACGAGAAAAATGGAGTACAAAAGTAGCTTTATTTGAGCTACAAGGAGTGAAACAAAGAAATCCCAGAGGAAAAGAGGGAAATAATAATTAATGGTGCCCACAACTAAACAGCTACTAGCCACCATGAGGCCGCACGGCGAATCTTCTTAGAGAAAAGGCACTCATGCTTTTGCTCCGCCAGCCACCTTAGAGTATCAAATTCAGGCTTCCCAAACTTTGTGTCTGTTAGTTCCCGTCTTTAGTGAACTAGACAAATGAGTAACAATACTCAAATTCAATTTGCTGCTATCAAATTGTCAAGCATCCTGGTTAGGTGCAAATTAGGTATGGACCTTAGACCATGAGGTCAGTCATCGAGGGAAACAAAAGAATTTTATTTCATCGAAACAGAAAGAGCAACCACTGGATTTTTCTAAGATGAAAAGGACGTAAATTAGCTGGCGTATGAAATTAGATTTCGTTATTCTATACCAAGTTGTCACGTAGCCCGATGGTCTGACAGTTGAACTTTCTGTTAGGTTCAACCATTCACCCAGGGTGTTCATGATTATTATAAAAAGAAAAAAACAGATCACAGCGATATGAACGAATTTCATGATTTTCGGTGTTATTCTCGCAGCAAAATAATTTGACCTGATTGAAACAATGATCCATCTTTCTAACGAAAATTTATCTAAAAAAGTCTGACATTTTTGTGCAAAAGTTGGTTGAAATTTCGGCGATTAACATATGACTCAGATTACTGTCTTATTCTTCAAATGGTTCATACTCAAAGTGGAAGCAGGACGTGTTGTGTGGGAGGGAATGTAGGATTTGCGGGTCCAAGCAGGTCTTTGTAGGCCCTGCTGACGTCTGCTGGGCTTAGCAGCTCGGCCTGCTTTAAACCGCATTAGCCTAGCAGGCCATCTGCATTGTCCACACCCAGGGAATTTTTGCGGAGCGGGCAAAGCGGGCTTGCAGGGAATTTTTTTTTAATTTTGACCCTTTTTTTAAAGTATTTAAGAAAATACACCCGTTTTTTCTTTTTTTTTTATAACTAACCCTTTTGCGGCGCCTCCACGCGAGGCGCCACAATTGTACCCCGTGGCGCCTTGCATGGAGGCGCCACGTGCGGGGCCCGCGAGGCCGCCGCCCAGTGGCCCAGCCGACGTGGCACACACCGTGGCGCCCCCCACCGTGGCGCTCTCATCTATGCGCCGCACCGTGGCGCCTCCTTTGGGGGGCGCACGGCGCCTCCACCCGGACACCGCGAGCCCGAGCCCGAGCTATTTCTTCTTTCTTCTTTCTTCCTCCGCCCGAACGCGCCGCCGCCGCCCGGGATTCGACACCGCGCCACCCGCTCCGGCCAGCCCCGCCGCCCGGCCCCGCCGCCCGGCCTCGCCGCGAGCCCGCTCGGCCAGCCCCGCCGCCGCCCTAGCCCCGCCGCCCGGCCTCGCGCCCGCCGCCCGATTCCGCCTCCTCCACCACGCCGCCGCCACCTATCGCCGCCGCCGGTGCGGTTCCGGCGTGTGAGGGGGCGGGTGGCCGCGCCGGCCACGTGTGCCGGCCCCCGCTCGAGGAGGGGCAGGGAGGTGGTACAGGGGGCCTGCCGGCCCCCTCACAGCCGGTGCCAAGGTAATTTTTTTTAATTTTTTCTACGGAGTTTAGGGAATTGAGTATAGTTGAGTTTAGTTAGTTTAGTTAATTAGTGACATTAGCATATGTTAGTTTTAGCTATTGTAGTTAGTTTGGCAAATAAGTGAAATTAGTATAGGTTAGTTTTAGGCATTATTGACATTGTAGGTAGTTAATAAGTGACATTAGCATTTTAGTTGTAATAGACGTTAATGGATTGTCGTCATATGCCTTTGTAGATGGATTGTTGTGTCCATTTGTTCTACGGAGGAATTGTTAGGAAGGAAGATGGTATGTTTGAGGGGATGGATGATGAGGTGGAGTGGTTTGATGGACCTCCTAGCTTTGAGGACCTTTGTGGCCGATTGAGTGACAAGTTTGGCGGTGATTTCACTCTCAAGGGGAGGTTTGATAGTGGCAAGACTAGGGCGCAGTATGTTCTGGTGCCCTTGCGCAACCCACTGGATTGGTGCTCGAATAATGCAATGGCTGAGGTGGTTGTGGAGAATTGCTATAGGTTCGAGCATGATGAGGAGGCTCCATTTAATGATGATGCTGGTTACAATGAACAAGAAGGAAACGAAGTAGGGGAAGAAACTCATGGTGCTATGGATTTGGATGGCACTTTGACGCAGGAGCAGTTTGTAGGTGCTGAAGTAGGCCGTATTAGCAATGATTTTGATGTGAGGGACTTTAAAAGGGAAGAGGAGGAGCGGGAGGCGGAGGACAGAATTGGTGATGATGTTAGCAGTGATTCCGATGACTCTGGTGATGACAATGCAGCCACAGATGCTAGGGCAAGTCCAGTACGTCCAATGCCGCCAGCAGTTCCTATAGAGGTACTTCATGCCATGCCTAGTCATGGTCAGCTAGTCCATGATTTGTCCGAGCAAGGGGAAGTTTATGAACCATGGGGTAGGATTAGCGAGGCATAGCAATTTGTCCCACCGCCACCTTACACAGAGGCAGAGCTTAGGCAGATGAGGCAGTCAAGCAAACCTTTCGATGTTCCTAACTACGAGATGTCGTGGAGGTACATATGACGGTATGTGACACCGGCCTCCAACTGCGCAAAGACACTCATTGTATGACCATACAAAAGGTGGTAACCTTAGGAAGGGTATGGTATTTGATACAATGGCGGAGATGAAGCTATTTCTGAAGGACTATGCTGTGTGGCACCATAGACCATACCGCGTCACTCATTCTGACAAGTCACTGAGGTACCAGTGCGCATGCATCGATCATACTTGCCCGTGGGTGTTCCATGCACGGAAGAAAAAGAGTGACGGTAAGTGGCGTGTAAGCAAAGTGGGTGAAGACCACAGATGCAGGGACAATTCTGCAAATAAGGATCATCCGCAACTCACTGCAAAATACCTTGCCCGCCGTATATTGGGTTGCGTTGATGCCGACAACAATGTCTCGTAGCGATGTTACAACGGAACATATACATATTTACCAAGTATGAGGTCGATTCTACGGAAAGGCTTGGCATGCAAAGCAAATTGCCCTTGCCATCCATTGGGGTAGGCCGGGGAGGAAGCATACAACAGGGTTCCTCGTATATTGTGTGCAATGAAGCATTTCAACCCCGGCTCGAGATGGCAAATTTACACAGAGGTTTGTATGTGGATGCGGTTAAGCGGCATGTTTTACTTCGTGTCTTCTCGGTTTTTTTCTCAATGTTAGGATGCCTTCCAAGATCTGTCGTCCGCTTATTCTTGTTGATGGGACATTCCTTCGGAAAGTACAAGGGCACCTTGATGATGGTTGCCGCCGTTGACCCGAGAACCGATAGTACCCATCGCGTATGCTTTGGCGGAGTCGGAGAACAATGAATCTTGGGCATGGTTCATGAACAACCTCCGGACGAAGGTTCTTGGTGTCGATCGAACCATTTGTTTGATCTCGGACCGGCACGCAGGGATCATTAATGCTGCAGCTAAACATATTGATGGGTACCCACCACTTGTACACAGATGGTGCGTGCGCCATTTCGCTGCTAACTTCTGGCGTAAGCAGAGGAAGGCTGAGGTTTGTGACATGTTAAAGAATCTATGTTATAAAAGAGAACAACATAAGTTCGACGAGGGGTTGAGAGAATTGAGGAAGGTGTTGGAGCCAGGCGCCGAACAATGGTTAAACAAGCAGTTGGAACGAAGGAAATGTGGGCATTGGCATATGATGAGGGTGGTTTCGTGTTCGGGATCATGACCACGAACGCATCGGAGTCTTTCAACCGTGTGTTCGAGGTGTGCGCCTTTGCCCGTATCTCGGAATCGTTGAGTATACCTTTCGTAAGTGCAATGAATACTTTGTCCTGCGGTATGGACTTGCGAAGAGGAATCTTGTGGAGACTGGGATATATGGAGCGGCCGCGCAAGATTTTTTGTATGAGGCAGAGGCATTGCCAAAAGACCAAACCGGCGAGGCATATGGTCCTTCGATGGATGTGTACAATATACGAGGTAAGGGTGGCACGAGGTTGGGAGGGGAACAATATGGTGGGCGGAACTACCGAGTTGATCTTGCCAAGATTGAGTGCAGTTGTAATGTCCCACAGATCATGCATGCCCCTTGCAGCCACATGATCACGGCCTGCAGTAAGCGTGGATTTGACCATACAAGCCGCTCCATTCATGTCACCCTATTATCTTCGTTCTAACACTCTAAAGGTGCGGGAGCAATCCTTCGAGCCGTTCCTAGACCCGTCACAAAGGCCCCCTTATTATGGTGAGGACTTCGCTCCGTGGCCGAGCCGAAGAAGGAAGGGAAGGGGAGGAGGCGTAAAAAAGTGCTTCAAGTGTGACATGGATGGTATGAGAAAAAGAGGCTTTGACAAGTACGAAGTTGGATTATTCAATGAGACCCGTAGCCAGAATTTGTGCTCTATTTGCAAAGAACCGGGTCATAACGCTAGTAGGCATAGAAGACCATCCGACAGTAGTTAGTAAAGTTAGTTTGTGTTACAACATTTATTTTGTGTTATCCTTTAATTTCTTTACTGCAGCTTATTCTGTGTTATCATTTACTTCTCATTGGTTAATTGTTATTTGAATGTTCACTAAACCTTTGCCTTTTCTTTGAACAGATGGCTCCTCGTCGGCGGGTCCGTCACACACAAGACGAGAAGTACAGCCTCCTTGAGGTGGAGTATGATGTGAAGCACCGAGCACACTTGTTGAGTGACCGTCGGGAGCAGCTGACCACTTTGAAGCCTAGGGTGATCAGTAGCCAGGCACCGTGGTTCGAGGAGTACGCGCCGTACATACAACGTGCCGGTTTCCTAGAGATTGTGCGTGTGGTGAACAAAGGTGTTCCGTCCCTTGAACCCCTCACTACTCACCGCAGCCGTGGACGGTGAGGGTTCATTTCTTTCTTGTAAACAGTGCTTTAAATACTAATATCTCACACTCCTTTTGATTGTGCCGCTTTACAATATAGGTGGAGGCCTCGAGACGCACACGTTCCACCTCCCATGTGGCGAGATGACCGTCACCCCGCAGACGTGAAGGCTATACCGACCCTTCGGCTAGGGGGTATGCCGACCGGCCGCTGGGACAAGGACAACCGGGGGAAGCTATGGCTCACTTTTGTGGCGTGCGTGCCGCGAAGTGCAAACAACGTAACAAACTTTCATGTCATTCAAGACGCTAATGTCTAATAATTTGTTCACTATTGCATGTCTTCTTTATCTCACCGTGTATTATTCAATGCAGGCGTACATCTGGTGTATGTTCTTCTTGGATCCGTGGCACCTTCAACTACTTGCCAGATGATGAGTTGGACAGAGAGAGGCTGTTGACGGTCGTTAAGTATCAATTTTATACCGTCAACGCAGCAAGAGAAAGGACTAATATGAGTTCACCTGTTAGATATAGGGGTTACACCGACGTAATTCCACGAGTTTTGGTGATTGTCTATTTCTCGGGGGGGTTATCGGAAAGAGAACCAAAGGAGGCCCACATGTCATGATTACATAGAGATAAAGACCGAACGGGTAAAATTGTATAATCTAGAAGACTCTTAAGGCAAACCCCGGAAGCCGGGGCCCACTGGCAGGGGTGGCCGGCCGGCGACCCGGGGGGAGTCGGCCGACTCCCCACCTCCACCAATCGTGGAGTCTCGTGGATCCCGCCTCCACCGCCTTTGAGGATGAATAATTATCGTCCATTTAGGTCGGTTTGATCCGAGGGCCGTGGTTAATCCTAGGGGGCTATATATTCGAGCCCCCGGCCCCCGGGTGAAACCCTAAGTCATTCTCTCTTCATTCATCCGAGAGGATTCGAGAAGCCAGAGCCACCATCTCAATTAGAGCTCCATAGTTTAGTAGCATAGCTACATAGGAATAGATCTAGAGGGAATCAAGCCTAGCTTGGAGTCCGGATCTGTCGGAGTTCTTGGTAATTCCCCTCTACATTCTTGTAATATTCATCATTGTTCGTGATACTATGAGTAGTACTTTATTCTATTCTATTATATCGACTTGACTTTGCTCTATTTGATTATGTTCTCAATTATATTGTTCTTAGTTTACTTTGATTATATGTTTAGCATAGTTGGACTAGAATTATGTTTATGCATAGGATCGTATAGCACTTGCTCATTAGATCGATGGGTGAGTGGTAAATATTGTGTAGGCGTGGTGCCTAGATTGTATTTATCTCGCGATTACACCCTATTGGCCGGTCGTGTGGTAGATCGCGGAAGTGACAGTTCCGTTGAGTCCTTTGTATTCCATCCCCGTTGGTAGGTCTTAGTAGAACAACCTATTACATTGAAGTCATTGCTATGTCTCTTGTCTTCTCTCGGTAATATCACTATGCATAGATGTAACCTTTTCCCGCCATGATTGCTAGATGTTCTTGCACTAATCATTGTATGCTTTGACCTTGTAGTTAGAATAACATAGGATTATACCCTAGATCGTCCTAGTCCATGCTAGTGTTATAAGCTTAGAGTGCTAAGTTGAGATGGCTTATTACTATTATTTTATGTGGCTAATTGCTCTCATTTATCTTATGTCATTTATCATTCATTCCTATATTTTATGTGACACTTACCCCGTATGAGATGATCGATACGGATAAGGTTAAGCTCTCCATTACAGCATGTGCATTGCTCATCACTCATTATCCAAAGGCATTCCCTTCCCAAAGTGGTAAAAATATAAATAACGATACCTGGATTACTCCTGGTTAAAATGCTACATCGGTATTATCTCGTGCGCTTGCGGATCCCATATTTATTTCTAGTAGCAGTTGCATTATTTAGTACCAAAGCATTTTTGGCGCCATGTTAGGGATGACAACCTAACACTGAGTGGCGTTAGAAATGTCAACAAGCATTTTTGGCGCCGTTGCCGGGGAAGGTTGAAAGCCAATGGATAATGAGCAGCATTGCACTACATAATGAGATTGAGCACCGTCACCATTCTCTACTCATACAGCCTTACCCTTGTTTTTCGTCTATTCTTATATCTTATGCGGGGTAATGTATGAAAAAGACAATTCTTCCCGATAATTATATTGACAATCCGAAGCTTTATTCGGAAGGCCAAGCAAGTTGAAGAAAACCAATCAATCATCATCATCATCAACTCAACTTGGAAGTTTGTCGAAGCGTAAAGTCAACCTTTCGTGCGAGACTTGACACCAGCGTTTGAAGCCATGGCGAACAAGTCACTCCGCAGTTCTCGCTCCAACTACGGACAACATTCGTACTGACCAGCTCATATGACATCGAAGGAGCTTTTGAGCTCAAGCCCGCGCTAATCAACATGGTGCAAGCAAGCCAGTTCGTGGGAAGGCCCATGAAGATGCTAGTGCTCATCTCCAACACTTTCCGGAGATTTGTAGCACATTCACTATCAAGGATGCCCCCAGAGATGCTATACTACTTCGCCTCTTCCCATTCTCACTCTTGGGGAGAGCGAAGCAAAGGTTCTACGCCAATAAGGAGAAGAATCCTACGTGGGCATTATGTTCCACCAATTTCTTGGCGAAGTTCTTCCCAATGGGCAAGACAAATGCTCTTCGCGGAAGATATCAAGCTTTCAGCAACATCATGATGAGACTGTCCCGTGAAGCTTGGGAGCGCTTTCAAGATTACATCCTCGAGTGTCCTCATCATGGCATGGAGAATTGGCCGCTTATGCGCACATTCTACCATGGGCTTAGCAACAAAGACACGTGAGACGATGGATGCCGCTGGAGGTGCATTCTTATCACTCACTATTCCTCAAGCCACAAACTCTTGTGGAGAAGATGGCATCCAACCAAGGTTGGAGTGAAGAAAGAACTCAGACCCGCAAGAGAGGTGGAGGAATGCACCAACCGAAGGAGGTAGACATGCCGTCTCCGCCAAAATGGATTTGCTAATGAAGAGGCTCGATGAGAGAGTCCCGGAGAAGAAAGAAGTCATGCATATACATGATGCTCGCATGACATGTGAAGAGTGTGGAGAGACCGGGCACACAGTGCTAACCGCCCGTAGCCGAAGGAGGACGTGAACTACCTCAACAACAACAACAACAATAATTACTACCGTCCTCGCCGAATCAAGGTTGGAATCAACAAGCAGAGGCCTAACTACTCGTGCAATTATTCGTGCAATTATCAAGGCAACAACTCCTCTTACAATAATTACAATCACCGCCTTTGAGAGAGTTAGTGCCGAACCAAGGCAAGATGATGGACAATCTGGCCAAGAAGCCGACATCAAATGACAAGGTCCTAGAGACACTCAAGAACAGGATGGATGGCTTTTCCAATGCCATCAAGAGTCGCTCGCTTCAACAAGATACTTGAGTCGCAGTACAACAGCTTGTTAACCTTGCTCCCTCAACCGGTCAAGGTAAACCGGCAGACAACCCGAAGAGCTCGAGACCGCAAATCTTGTTGATATATTCAATGTAGAAGATAGCCGGAGTGATCCATCGAAGGGGTCATGGATTGACTCAACTCGCCAATCAAGAAGGGCGATCCAGGAGACCAGTCATTCCGATCTCCATTGGAAGTACTAACTTTAATGAGGCAATGCTGTGACTTCGGTGCAAGCATCAACATTATGCCAAGAGTGATATATGAGAAGCTATTCGATGCCCCTTAGCATACACAACCATGTGCTTACAAACTTGCAGATCGGGCCACTTCGTGTTCCTTTGGGAGTACTTGAAGACATATGTGTACGAGTAGGCAACTCGTATGTTCCAATGCAGACTTCGTGGTAGTGGATACAGGCGGTGATGAAAGGTCCCCGTCATTTTGGGACGACCATTCTTGAACACCGCCGGAGCCATCATGTATGCCAACACCGCCAAGATCATCTTCAACATCAAGGGCAAGCGAGAAACCTTCTTCTTCAAGAACGCAGTGCTGCCGCAGTTCCCAAAGACATCCTCATCGCAGAACAAGGAGAAGAAGAAGAATCCAGCTAAGAAGAGCAAGAACAAAGATAAGAAGACCAAGAAGACGGAGACGGTGAGGATGGTCACTGCAGTCCATAAGGAGCATGACCACTTACTCAGTCCCCACGTCTCGATCAAGAAGGATGACCCGTGTGTCCCAACCATTCAATGCTCCATCAACAAGCTCTTTCAATAAAGCTGTCTCGTGACACCGGATCGGCGTCAACATCATGGCCAAGATAACTTATGAGTATCTATATGGCACTATGCCTTTGGAGCCTACCTATACACAAACTACAGATGGCGATCGGACATTCCGCTTCGTCGAAGGAGAAGTGAAGGATGTCCTCATCCAGATAGATGACCATTATGTCCCTACGGACTTCCTAGTCATTGACATGGGAGATGACTATGATCCTCCCATCATCCTAGGAAGACCATTCCCGAATACCACCGTAGCTATCATCTATATTGGGACAGGAGAGATCCATTTCCACTTTCCCACCGAGAAGGTACGCCGCTACTTCAACAATAATTATATAATCACCGAAGAGCCCAAGAAGAACAACAAGGAGAAGGCAAACGTACCGTCGCGTAACAAGAAGAACATCACTACGATGGATGGGCTAACTATGAGGGAGAAGTGTCAAGATATGAAGACCGGTACCCCAAGACAAGAACATTATAGAAGAACCTGAAAAGGTGCTACCAACAAAAGAGAAACAAGTGGTCCAAGAAGCTTCCTCCTCAAGGTCACCCTCTCCAACAAAGAAGGTGTGGAAAATAAAAGTAAAATCAGAATCAATTCCTACACAAGAGGCGACGTCATCAGAGGCGCCAGCCAATGCGCCCCTTGAAAAATGAGCGAACATGACAAGTCCTGTTCGGAGGACTTAAAACCACCGAACGCCGCGTCAAGAGGTAACTTGGTATTTATCAGGCATTACTTTTCAGCATTATATTTTTTTACCTTAGTATATTTATTTCCCTACTTGCATCTTAGTTGCATCTTTACTCTTTTATCTCTCGCATTAGAAAAGAAAATAAAGATGTTGTGCATTTGCATCCGAAAAACTTTAAGCCCCATGTGGATAACCATTCACCGTGGTGGCACAAAAATAATTTCTCAAAGATATTTATTTCCCCGTCTCGCATTCCTTAAATAATAAAAAGATAAAAAAATATTTCTTGTGATCCCGTTAGAACAAGTCTAAGTTAAGAAAGTTCTAGACAACCAAGGCCTAGAGGTTTTATCACTAACGCTTAATTAGTTCCACAAGCTTTGTTGTCTATTTTGAGCTTCACAACATCAAGGATCAAGAAGAGCTAACAAGCGAAGGACATCCAAATCCCCCGTCGAGTGCCGCCCGTGACAATTGAATGCCGTCTCCAACAAAGCAACTATCTACAACACTCCCGAAGGACTAGAACGTCTTCGCCCGTCGCAATATCGCGAGACTATGTCAACATCCAAATTGGGGAGAGCATCCCCGTATACCAAGCTAAGTGTCTCCAACTTATCTAATTACGCTTTATTAAAGTATGCTTTGTTAAAACAACTAAAAAAGATGCATAACCATAGAAACCCGTAAAGATTTTCTTATTTATCTTTTCTACTTTTGGAGAGCTCTTGCAACTGCCTTTAAAAGTGATCCCTAGAATAAACTCTACATGGAGATGATGAATAGTTGCTCGCCGTAATTCCTTTCAAGTACCTAGTTTTCAACCTTGCACTCTCCCGAGTTTTGGACACAACCGTTTAGATTTGAGATTTGCTCAACCCGAAACTTGTGGGTAGCGAACACTTGATCTAAGTCTAGGTGGTTGATGGGTATGATATGGGAAGGTTTTGAGCTCAGTCCATCTTGTTCCTAGAGATACTAGAGTTCGAGAATTTATCTTAAAAAATATTAAATTCCTGCATGATGAGTTCCTTTATGATGAGAGTTTAAATTCCTACCACAAACCCATACATTCATGCTTACTAGATTAGGAAAACCCATCTGTTTATATAGATCATATTGTAGGTTTGAGTGTAGACTTTATAGGCATTGAGTGTGGTTATGCTGTGGACCCATAAGGAATTAGTCACGCGCTTAAAGTCAATACTATGTGCTCTCCATCCATTGATCTATGCTACTTCGTCCTCGAAGCATGCACCCATTTTATAAATACTACATTCATTCTCCGTGCTACTGTTCCTCGAAGTACCACCCACATATAGATCCATATCCACCACATATTGTGCTATCTCTACCCCGGAGATACGCACTTATGCTTCCTATCCCGGGAGTACGCATTCCCCACATATTGTGCTATCTCTACCTTAGAGACACGCACTTATGCCGCTCCTACACCGGGAGTACGCATCCATCCATTCATCCATCCACATATACATACGCCATTCATTTCACATCATCCGAAAAGGTTCTACTCCTATTCGGGAGTGAACGCTAGACATAATCATCGCCGTTCTATTTGCCTACATAAAAGCTCCAGTCATTATCATTTCAAGTTATACACTCCCCGTGCTAAAGTTTCATTTTCGAGGATTGGTTGCTCTAAAAAAAAAAAAAAAAAAAAAAAAAAGAGAAAAGAGAGAAAAGAAGAAAGAAAGAAAAAAGAAAGAGTAGCCAAGTCCTTCCATTCAAGAAAGTTTCAAGGTTTCCGAATAAAGGGAGTCATGTTATCCCCAAAGGAGCGAGTGTAGAAGTAGATGTTCACCAGTTGAGTACCCCTCATAACCATTTCCTTATCACCATCATACTACCATCATCCTATCATCTCTTCATCCATTCCATTTCCTCATTCACATGCACATATGACTTTATTATATTATTTTAGTTCCTATTGGATCCATGTCTTAACTATGCAATATATGCAAGTGAGTTTGAGTGTCTCCCCACCTATGAGCTCCACATAAGCCTATTAGAAAGTAGGGTGAGAGAGAGAAGGCACTTTCCACTATGCCTTAGTTCCATAAATACCACATATTCTCGAGAGAAGAGAGAAGGCATACACTACTCATGCCTTAGAGAGGATCCGAAATACCACAAATGAGAGACTTGAAAGGTTCATACAAGGAACTCGAGTTTTATTTCAAAACCTTGCAAAAACTCCGGATAATAGTTGATCAAAGAGCGAGAAACATGGCGCTTGACTTGACCGTTCTATCTTTCAACTACTCAAGACCCAAGTGACGGTTACAAGCCCCATGGTGAAAGGTAATATGAGTGAGTTTTGAGTCGATAGTTCACTCTAATCCGGAGGAGAGTTCTTGTTTGAACGCATGTGTACTTGTGAGGAGTGAAAGTATTGTAGCAACTCCCGATCCATCACTGAGTCTATCTTTGCTCGGGGACGAGCAAAAGGTAAGCTTGGGGAGTTTGTTGACGGTCGTTAAGTATCAATTTTATACCGTCAACGCAGCAAGAGAAAGGACTAATATGAGTTCACCTGTTAGATATAGGGGTTACACCGATGTAATTCCACGAGTTTTGGTGATTGTCTATTTCTCATAGGGGGTTATCGGAAAGAGAACCAAAGGAGGCCCACATGTCATGATTACATAGAGATAAAGACCGAACGGGTAAAATTGTATAATCTAGAAGACTCCGTAAGGCAAACCCCGGAAGCCGGGGCCACTGGCGGGGTGGCCCGGTCGGCCGACCCGGGGGAGTCGGCCGACTCCCCACCTCCACCAATCGTGGAGTCTCGTGGATCCCGCCTCCACCGCCTTTGAGGATGAATAATTATCGTCCATTTAGGTCGGTTTGATCCGAGGGCCGTGGTTAATCCTAGGGGGCTATATATTCGAGCCCCCGGCCCCCGGGTGAAACCCTAAGTCATTCTCTCTTCATTCATCCGAGAGGATTCGGAGAAGCCGAGCCACCATCTCAATTAGAGCTCCATAGTTTAGTAGCATAGCTACATAGGAATAGATCTAGAGGGAATCAAGCCTAGCTTGAGTCCGGATCTCGTCGGAGTTCTTGGTAATTCCCCTCTACATTCTTGTAATATTCATCATTGTTCGTGATACTATGAGTAGTACTTTATTCTATTCTATTATATCGACTTGACTTTGCTCTATTTGATTATGTTCTCAATTATATTGTTCTTAGTTTACTTTGATTATATGTTTAGCATAGTTGGACTAGAATTATGTTTATGCATAGGATCGTATAGCACTTGCTCATTAGATCGATGGGTGAGTGGTAAATATTGTGTAGGCGTGGTGCCTAGATTGTATTTATCTCGCGATTACACCCTATTGGCCGGGTCGTGTGGTAGATCGCGGAAGTGACAGCCCCCGTTGAGTCCTTTGTATTCCATCCCCGTTGGTAGGTCTTAGTAGAACAACCTATTACATTGAAGTCATTGCTATGTCTCTTGTCTTCTCTCGGTAATATCACTATGCATAGATGTAACCTTTTCCCGCCATGATTGCTAGATGTTCTTGCACTAATCATTGTATGCTTTGACCTTGTAGTTAGAATAACATAGGATTATACCCTAGATCGTCCTAGTCCATGCTAGTGTTATAAGCTTAGAGTGCTAAGTTGAGATGGCTTATTACTATTATTTTATGTGGCTAATTGCTCTCATTTATCTTATGTCATTTATCATTCATTCCTATATTTTATGTGACACTTACCCCGTATGAGATGATCGATACGCATAAGGTTAAGCTCTCCATTACAGCATGTGCATTGCTCATCACTCATTATCCAAGTGCATTCCCTTCCCGGGGTAAAAATATAAATAACGATACCTGGATTACTCCTGGTTAAAATGCTACATCGGTATTATCTCGTGCGCTTGCGGATCCCATATTTATTTCTAGTAGCAGTTGCATTATTTAGTACCAAGATTTTTGGCGCCATGTTAGGGATGACAACCTAACACCGAGTGGCGTTAGAAATGTCAACGAGGCACGCTAGAATTTGGTTGTGGCACTTCATTGGCTCTTTTCTTTTCCCCGATGGCTCGGGCAACACCATCACCTGGATGTGGGTTCAAATACTCGCCAACAATGGGAGCCGCGTATGCCGGGGCGGTCGATCTTGCCGGCATGGCTCTGACTGTACACCTATGTGAAGCTTCTTGCCGCACCGCTACGGAAGCAACTCTTGGTGGTTGTGCCCACTTGTTGCGTGTCCGGATATGGGAAAGATGGCCAATTGGGCGGCCTCTTCGTTTAGGGAACAACCTCGACTCTGACGACCCCCACGATGATCGCTTGCCTGTAAGTAAAACACCTGTTTCATTTCTTCAATAGTTTGCAAGATATGTTGTGCCGTTTATAGTTTTAACATACTCAGCCTTCACCAAGTGTTGCCTCTTCAAATGCAGAGATGGGACAGTGCCGACACACGACCAAATGCTTTGTGGCTCTAGACCATTGCAAGTACCGGTTACGTGCAGGCCCGAACGCAAGTATAGGGAGTACACTAACGCTTTGGAGACCATGACACAGTTCCAGTTATAAAGCAATACCTACGCCAATATTGGTACAAACATTTTAGTTACAATCTAACTCCCTCTTTATAATATTAGGTGAACTGGACTCCTTGGGAGGATGAAGATCTTGAGGGTTACCTTAGCCCTACTTGTTGGGAGGAGTTGGATGAGTACCGCAGTGATGTACCCCTAATTTGCTTTCATGTGGTAGAAGTGCACAACGCAATCGGGTTTCCGTGCAGTTTGGTAGAGGTTTCGGCGGCGTAGTGCCCCCTCTATACTCCACCAAAGCCAGAATTGCATAGGTGCATTTCAATTTCACTAATGTTCATATTGTTTCAATTTTAAATTCACTAATTAATATTCTTGGTGCAGCTATGAAAGAAAGAAGAGGTACAAGGAGACGAACTGGGCCATAACGCACGAGGAGTACATCCGTTTGTGGGAGCACAGGGAAAAGGTTCCGTTGGAGAGTGGTCCTCCATTCAGCCAGGCCTCTTTCAACGACTACCTAAGTTGGCTACAGAGGTCTAGTAGGCTTCATCTTCTGTCCTTGTACACTGAACAACCAATTGAGGATGGCCCTGAGGACGTCGAAGAAGATGCCTACGATGCCTGCACTAGAGAGGAGACTGTGCCACAAAATGCATATCTTTTGAATTACATGGTAAGAGTTTGTAGCAACATTGTCTTTACATTCACTCATTTGGCATCAACTTGAACCATGATAGTTTTTGGGTAACGTAGGCCTCACAATTGACGAGAGTGTCCAATGAAGCGGCCCAAGTGCTTCATCAATCAAGAGAGGGGAACACCAGCCCACTACGGCGTTTAGCTGAGGTAAGCTACATTCTGGAAACATAATATGGTTTGCTTTGCATTATCACTATTGTTAACTACCTCGTTTGTGATTATTGTGCAGATGGTGAGAAAGGGTGCCAAGAAGCTAGCTCAGAAGATTACATGCATGGACACAACACATTATGTGCACGAGCGAGGTGTTGGTGCCACCGATTGAGAGACCTCAACCATGCGTACTCCACCTGCCTCCACCGTGCGTACACCACCTGCCTCCACCGTGCGCACTAACACTGAGGACTACACGGAGGAAGAGGTTGACCTAGACCAATTTGGCATCCACCACTATGGTACACCACCTGCACCCACCGGTACCCATGAAGAAGAGGCAGACCCTATGCAATTTGGCATGAATCACTATGATAGGGTTGAAGACACCTCTTTCGATTGGCCGTATGATGAGATTGGCGGGTCCCAAATTTTTAGTGCCCCTATTCCTACACACAAGCAGGTGACGGAGACGGTCGGAGTATGAAGGGTCTTCAATTTCTTGCTACATAAGAAGAAAATTAATCCATTGACTAACTATCGACTAACACATAACTTGTGTTAAATACGGGGTCGAGCCAAACGCAAAGAAGAAGACCATGCTCGCCGCAAGAAGTACCGCGACCGCACGACGTTGGGACACCCAACGTGCTTCCTACAACCAAAGAGGCAAAGGAAGCCGAAGTATCCGTACACCCCGGCGCCTTAGTGTCTAGGTCACTAGAGTGTGTATGGACTTGTGTGTGTATGACTTATGTCTAGGTGAACAGAGTTAAGATGGATGTCGAACTTGTGTCAAACTTATGTAATGTGTCGAACTAATATCCAGCTACTGTCGAACTTATGGTACAAATCCTGTGTCAAACTTATGTCAAACTTATGTAATGTCGAACTTGTGTCAAACTTATGTAATGTCGAACTAACACGCCTTGGCCGAGGCATAGAAATCCTGTGTTTCTCGGACTGAGGCATTGTGGCGCCTTGGCTGGGGGCACCACAGTCTGTGGCGCCTCGGCTGGGTGCGCCACAGGCTGCGGCGCCTCGGCTGGGTGCGCCACAGGCTGTGGCGCCCCCAGCAGAGGCGCCACAAGGCCTGACTCCCCAAACCAGAATTACTTCTATGCAGACTTGCGTGGTTTATTTGAGTCCATAAAACCACAAATGTTGGAGTTCGAATTTGGTATTAAATCATAAACTGCTGAGTGCATTCATTTCAGACGTAACACAGAACGAATTTAATTGCGTACCAGCTACGACAACAGTGCAATCTAGCCTTTTTAGTCATCGTACAAATAGCCTTTTCAGTCTGTGCTGCAACATGTAGCCTTTTCAGTCCCTACAGCAACATGTAGCCTTTTCAGTGGAATCTAGCGTTTGCCATAGCCTTTTCAGTATCATTCATGGTGAATAACAACAGCTACCTATCCTTTCCGCCTATATATATGCACACCTTCAACCCTCATTACACAAACCCAACCCAGGTAAAAAAACAATGTCTGGAGGCTTAGGTAGTGGGAGAGGGAAGGGGAAGGGAAAGGGAGAACCAAGTCCATGGGAGGTAGATCCAAATGCTTGGGAGGGGGGTCTTGGTCCAAAATAATTTGGTGAAGCTGAAGAACGCTTCCCTGTTGAGTCTAAGTATGCTTTTAGCAATGAGAATCCTGTCCAGAACAACAAGAAGCAGAAGGATCCTTGGCCACAATGTTTGCATGATGAGGATTGCCTTTTGCAGATGTACACTGAGGGATTCGAAGGAGGTCGTCGTTTCTGGAGATGCCCGCGGGTTTGGATAATTTCTATTACTTATTTTGTTGGTAAGTATGTACCTAGCTTGAGGTCTGTCTAACAAAAAAATACTTTTCATAGAGTTCTAAGTCAAAGGAAAACCGTGGGTTCACTAAGTGGGCCGATCCTCGTCCACTTTATCCGCACCAGAGTACATCACCTACCTCCAGGATCGTATCTTCGAGCTGGAAACTGAGCACGACCTGGTTCGGCCAGACTACCAAAAGGACTATGAAGAAGACGAAGACAACCAGGATGCCGACTCACAAGAGGTACCATGCAACATTCCATACTGTTGCTGCCCGTGCCACCAAAGCAAGGGACCAAGGTCACCACCACCACCACCGCCACCACCGAATCTAGGTGGATATTATGGAGAAGGCGCAACGCAGCTCAATATGTGGGACCACTACTAGGTCACACTATGTCATTATTGTCTGTTTTCATTACCTAAGGCATGTTAGGTTAGCGCAAGGACATGTGTACCCTTGTTTGGTACATGTTCTCACATGCCAGTTCGTGTGTTTGCTGCTTGTTTCTAATTACCTAAGGCATGTTAGGTTTAGTGCGGACCCTGTCTGCCTTGTTCGGTACATGTTCTCACATGCCAGCTCGTGTGTTGTGCTTGTGTAATGATGTAATGCACTGGTATTTCAAAGATTAGTTGCAAGACATTGACTTCTAATAATTAACCACTTCGAACACATTACAACAAAATAAAAAGGTGAATTGGTACAACATAGTTCACATCACAACAATGTCATAAGTACTTCACGACAAACGACATAATGAAATTAGTAGCAACACAAAGGAAACGTGCAGTGCATGAGATTTAAAATAACAGGTCCAAGACTAGGCGCCATTGCTCATGAAGAAACCATACGGCTACTGAGTACAGCGAGGCCACTTTCCCTTCCTCTGCGCGTCGAGATTAGCCTCCAGCGCTGCCTTAGCACGACGCACACGCTCAAGCTTCTCCTCCCTTTCTCGCCTTGTCCTCGGCCGCACGCCTCCTTTCCTCCTCTTCCTTGTGCTCCCTCCGCATAGCCTCCTCTCTACGTCTCGGCGACGTCTCCTTTCAACCTCTCGCATTAAACTCCTTCTCGCTTTGCGAGCCTCTTGTTTAGCTCACTGATCTCAGTGTCGATCCATTGCTCAAAATCACAAAGCGGTGGAGGTGTCTGCAACATTGACAAGTATTAGAAAAATTAAAACATTGTCAATGTACTACACAAGACTAGATAAACAACATCACTATAAATCAATACTCACACATAATGTCTTGCGGCGCGACGCTCGCAGGTGTCCATGCAAAGTTCTTACACATCCAATACCTCCGGCGATAGGTCTCCTCATCTTCGAAATGTCGACCTTGCAAGGATCCCCACGTAAAACACATGGGAACCGGAACGCCTTCGGGGAGAGGCGTAGGGTGTATGGGCTCCCGGTAAACGACCATAGCCACAATTCAAGATATCTAGTTGCTAAGTGTGTGGTTCTCCATTTGTAGGTGCAAATGAATTACAAGTGGATATTACCTAGGCACACGACCTTTTCCACGCCTTGGCATCCTTCCACCACGCCTTGGCATCCTAAAATTATTTAAAACCATTGCTCCAATCAATATTGTCTCTAGGGTTACAAAATAAATCTAATTCAAACCAAATTAAGGCACAAAAATTGATGAGGGGAGTCACATTACCTTGCTTGAGGAGATGAGCGGATTAAATTTCAATTTTCACGGTCGAAATCGTCGATTCAATGGATGGGGTGAGTGAGGGAGAGGAAGAACTCGGGAGATGAAATGAGCAAATGAGAGGAGGTGGGTGCTCGGGCTCGGCCCGGGCGATGGCTTAGGCGCTGTGGTGCCCCCAAAGGAGGCGCCACAGTGCGGCGCACAGATGCAAGGCGCCGCACTGTGGCGCCTTGCATGGGGGCGCCACAGCGGGCAACACGTCAGCCTGGCTGCCTGGCTGGCGCCCTCGCGGGCCCACCCTGTGGCGCCTCCATGCAAGGCGCCACGGGTACAATTGTGGCGCCTCACGTGAAGGCGCTGCCAAAAGGGTTAGTTATAAAAAAAAAGAAAAAAACGGGTGCATTTTCTTAAATACTTTTAAAAAAGGGTCAAAATTAAAAAAATTCCTTACAGGCAGGCCCCCGCCGCTTTCATCCTGAGCGGCAGGGCTGTCTCGTTGGCCGGGTTTCAGGCAGATTCAATCACATCACGGGAGCTGATGAATTGAAGGAGCTGAGCTTTGTTTGTTCGTTGTTCAGTGACCTGAAGAAGCGGCCGGCAAGAATACAATTCACGGATTCACGGACCAAGTCAGCTTGCATCTCTATGTTCGGATATATACCATTAGTATTCTAGTAAAGGTCATATATGTG
The DNA here is from genome assembly GCA_018135685.1 of Themeda triandra. Lineage (NCBI taxonomy): Eukaryota > Viridiplantae > Streptophyta > Magnoliopsida > Poales > Poaceae > Themeda > Themeda triandra. The sequence goes on along the minus strand of JAENPR010000278.1, from coordinate 11,275 downwards.
TGTTTACTATGAAAGATAAAAGCGATATAGGTACAGAGCCGGGGGCGTACGTCGATCGCCGTATATTGACCGTAACCAAACAGGAAGCAAACAGAGGAGAGGACAGGGAGGGCAGTGCGGTAAGGGGTAAGCATGCGCCCGGACTGGAGCACCTGCTTGCATCCCTGCTCCAACCCAAGTGAGTGCTCTCCTCTGAAATAGCAGTGTCATGCTTGGAAGCCCTGAGAGTGTTGTATTCAATATCCAGCTTGAAGCACTAATAAGAGAATAATATGGGGCCGGAGCAGAGTTTTTGCAGCTAGGCAGTTGCAACGACACCATGAGCTTGTGCATGTAGGGAGGGACTAATGCCGAGAGAAGGGAGGTTAGGGTGGATCGCTCTTCCTCAGACATTGCAGACAAATTGATTCCACGTGGCATTAGTCTGTTCGTTTCGTTTCTTGCTCATGTTCGGGACTACTCACCATGGCTGCACAAACTGTAATACATGTTGTTGTGGAAACGGACCAAACAAACTGTATTACACCTATGTTAAAAGCAAGAGAAGATTTTTTGCATCTAAAAAATAAGAAATAAAAACGTTGACAGCACATGCGTGTCCCACTGTCCCTCAATTAGTGTAGGACATTGGCACAAATTAAACATTTGTTGCACGTACACGGTACAATATGGTGGGTCCAATAGAACAAATAACTTGCAAGGCGGCTGTATTTCTTTGCTAATTAACCTAGTGCAAGTACCAACTATAAACACGCATATATTTCTTTTTTCCCCTCTGCTGGACAAGAGAGACTCTTATTATCCAAGTTGGCACAAAGATGTTACAATTGTTCTGAATTAAACATTGGACACACAAACACACTTGCTTTTACAAAACACCAGTATGAATATTCCATCTAGACAATAAAGCTAAATCATTTGTGGCACCACTGTCTTCACCTAGACAACCTTCCATTGCAGAAGCAATAATTGGGCTAACACTTTTTGCCTCCGGAATGTCAAAGTTGACAGCAGAGATATATCTCTATTGCCTTTCTGGACATTGGAGACACACCATGGCCGAAATAAGCAATTCTCCAAACTTCCTTGAAAATAGTACAGCATACAACACAGCACATAGACCAACTACGAAACCCGACCAAAGCCCAAGGTAAAAGAACATTGAATTAGAGCCCTCTTTACTATCTTCTTCATTGCCATGCTCCACTTTATTATTGCCTGAGCAGCTCTTCTGAAGAGGTGTACCACAAAGACCATCATTTCCGTCATACATAGATGGATTCTCTGTGTAGAGGGTGTCAAGCTGACCTCCTGATGGCACTCTTCCAGAAAGATTGTTGTACGAGAGGTCCATGCAGCTTAAAGACGTTAAGTCTGATAAGCTTTCTGGAATTTCATTCGAAAGGTTATTCCGTGACAGGTCAAGTGATTCCAATGCTTTCAGACTCCCAATCATCTCTGGAATTTTTCCTCTGAACTGGCTCCATGATAAGTTTAAGTTCGACAATCTGTCAAGGGAACTTATCTCGTATGGAATTCCACCAGTTATTTGGTTGAGTGACAAGTCAATACCAACCACATAATTTATCATATATCCAACATACTTGAGTTTTTCATGCTTCACCACTACGGATAAAATATTTAGTGGCGTACCATCATCAGATGCATATGCATATGGAAAATGTTCCACTGGATATTTCAATGTCATTCCTATTAAATTTGACAAAGATAAAGTAAGCAATCCAGAAAAATTGTTGGCTGCTAAATTTAGGTATTGAAGATGTCTAAGATTTGTGATGTTCACTGGAATTTCCCCATTTAGCATGTTGTTGCTTAGCTGCAAAAACCGCACGCTACCGGATACAGTGCCTTTGCCGACTGCTAGAAGCAGTCGGCAAAGGCTTTAAACAAGCCGGCAAAGCCTTTGCCAACGGCTTTCCACGTGGCAGTCGGCAAAGGACAGTCGGTGAAGAATTCCTCGGCAAAGAATTCTTTGCTGACTGCCACGTGGACAGCAGTCGGCAAAGACTTTGCCGACTGCCGGAACAGAAATCGGCAAAGCAAACGCGAAGACAATCATCTCGGCGTTGCCTTTTGCCGATCCGCTACCAAATGATCGGCAAAGATTTATCTCTTCATTTATTTATTTTTTAAAAAATCCTTTGCCGACGCTAAGCCGGCAATCGAAAAGATTTCTCCCCTTTATTTTTTTCCAAAATCCTTTGCCGATTTGCTGCGGCGGCGGTCGGCAAAGCTGGTGCTATGACTAGGCAGGCAGTCGGCAAAGCAGGAATAAAATTTTTTTTCTTTTTTTGTTTTTCCATATATATCACAGCAGGCAAATCACACACACACACACACACACACACACACACACACACACACGCACACACACATATATATATATATATATAACAGAAATTCACATATATAACACAAATCCACATATATATCACACAAATCCACATATATAGCACATGTCATCCATAACAAAAGCATCCAACAAGTCCAACATCCAAGAGTAGTCGCAAATCCAACATACCAACATAACAATAACAAAGTCGCACAAATCCATACAAAGTCCAACAACCACAGAGGCCATCACTCCTCGTGCTGCGTCTCGTCGTCCATATGCCCACCGTGGTGTGAAGAGCTCCCAGCTGGCCACGAAGACCACGAGGACTGTCCGACCTGCGGCGCGCTATGGTACGCCTACCCAGATCCGATCTGCTGGGTAGGCGGAGGGCCGCTTGCCCACCCGGAGGGCCCCTGCTGCGTAGGCCTAGGAGGAACGCTACCTGGCCACGTGAACTGTGTCTGAGGGACAACCGGGCCAACCGTCCACACTTGTCTGGAGAATAGCCATGTGGAGGGGTCGGGTTCGAACCCGCCGACTGTGTCTGCACAGAGAAGCGATCTCATTAATATATATATATATATATATATATATATATATATATATATATATATATATATATATATATATATATATATATATATATATATATATATATATATATATATATATATATATATATATATATATATATATATATATATATATATATACATATATATATATATATATACACATACATACATATACACATACATACATATATACATACATACATATATATACATACATATATATATACATATATATATATATACATATATATATATACATATATATATACCTTGCGGGATGGCCGCACAAGCGAAAACAATAGACAGACATATTCTCATCGGAGTCCCTATAGGGCTATGAACAGGGGGTGGAGCGAGAACAGGGGTGGATCGAAGATCGAGGGAGGCAACGGAGGACATCTGAAACCAGGGATCTCCAGGGCTTGAAAGAAGCCGGCAAACTCCTGCATCTGACGCGCCGTGTGCTCCCGGACAGCCTCCATCTGCCGCGCCATCTCCTGCCGATGGGCCTCCTATTGGGCCGCTAGCTGCTGCCGATGGGCCTCCTGTTGGGCCGCCTGTTGGGCCCGCAACTTGGCCAGCTCAGTCTGCAATATTACCCCCGCAATGTTTAAACAATGCATAAGGAATGGTACATTTGTAAAACCAATGAACAACGAATAGTTACCTGAACCGCCGCCATCATCTGCCTGGAGCTTGGCTGCCGAGGTTGTATGGGGACATCGGAGGAGGTCGTGCTGGCTGATCGACGAATCTCACGAAGGGTGGGAACGGTGGCCGGGTCGATTGCGCTGTGGGCAATAAAGTACCGGCCGTACTGCTTCCCTCCTCCTGTCCTCATTAGGATGTCCGTATCGAGGGGCTGGGTGGTCGGATCGTAGGTCTCACCTTGGCGCCTGCGAACTACCTTGGTGTACTGGACCATCTTCTCGTAGGCATTCGGGTTGGTGTACGAGTCGACCCCCTTCGTCGGGTCATAGACGTTGTCCGGATCTGTCGCTTTGCCCTGGTGAGGCAGGGCATAGCCCGTGAACTCGTTGATCACCTGGCCACCCTGGGACTGGGACTGCGATGAAAACACAAGGACGATTACACATAATGAGAATGAATAAATAAAAAAATGAATAAATCAATCAATAGAAGCGTACCCATGTGTCCATGAACGCTCCAAGGGGGCGGCTCCCTTGGGGGTGTGCCGGCCCTGTCCTCGCCTTGGCATGCCCCCGTTTGGCTCTGCGCAGCTCGTACGACGCCGGCGTTCTCCACTCGTCCACATTGACCTCCCAGCAGTCCATGTGCATTTTGCACCAATCAGTAGGAAACTGCATTACAACGTGCATTTGACATGCCAGAAGATGAATCAGAATTAATGTTTTCTACTTATTTTTCATGGAAGGAATCAGAATTAATGTTTCCTACTTACCTGGAGGTAGATCTCCTTGGGGAGGTCGGTTTTGGGGTAGAGGATCATCTCCCTGGCTTGCGGCTTCGGCAGCGCCTGGCCAAGAATGTCGGCGTGGTAGGTGATGAGGACCTGGAGGTACACCTCGTAGTACATGTCCTTGAGTCGATCCGTGCAGACCTTTTCCTGCACCCGCGCCGCCTCGACCTCGTGCCCCGGCTCGCACGTGAACCACTCCTGCATACAGATATCATGTACCATTTCATTATTCGAAGGACGTCCAACGAATGCGTAGTATTGGCAAAGCGGTGTGATGAAGACTCACCCAGAACTCATTCTTGATCTTGGTCGCAATGGGGACTTCGTATTCGTCCTTGATGTTGTAGAAGTCTCGCCAATGCAAGGGCGGCACTGTGGTCCCATCATGGGTGACAAGGCTAGGGTAGTGCTTCTTGATCAGGAGGGACAGCATGCCATTAATATGGCGTGAACTGCCCCCGTGCACATGCTTCCAGTTCCTGCATGAGTCATTAAGAAGAATTGTTAGTCTGAAGTTTAATTTTAAACATGTCATATGAATAAGTCGTGAAAACATGAATGGTTACTTACTTGTCACCGTCGGGTCGAATCAACGGACGCTGGTCTGGCGCGAGCGGCGCTAAAGGGAGGCGCGTGATCCCGCGCTGGTAGGGCTTGCTCGAACCTGAGGAAGCCATCTCCCCTGGTGTCACCTCGCTCCCGCCCTGGTCGCCCCCTGGTCGTCCCCGTCCTCATCGTCCCCGTCGTGCTCGCCCCCATCCCGGTCACCCCCGTCCTCGTCGTCGTCCACAGGAAACTACTCCCTCGTCGATGAGTGACGTGTGCAGGACCTCGCCGACGACTCTGCCAACGGCGCCTCCTCCACCGCCTCGTCATCGACGTCGGTCGATATGTAGAGCGAGTTGACCTTTCGTCGTGGTCACGGTCATCTACCTCTGCCCGGCAATTTGTCCTGTGCTTGCAATGACAAAGATTAAACCAATTAGTACAAATAATCGATAAGTATTTGTAAAGAGATGCAAAATGAATGAAACATAATTGCAAAGTAATAATACGAACAATATAGTATTACATGAATTAGAAACCAAAGTCCTCATCATCTCCATTGTCATCACCACCTCCATCGTCATCACAATCACTGCTACCATCATCACTATCAATATTGTCGAAACCTAAGTACTCATCATCTCCATTGTCCTCACCACCTCCATCGTCCTCAACACCGCTTTCGCGCCGAGCCCTCCATCGCTCAAGCATCATTAGGTCCTTAGCATCTTGCACCACTTCACCCTCATCCTCATCGATGTCATTGTCTACTTCCATGCCCAATAGTGAAAGAATGTCTATCGACAAACGCCCTTCTAGCCCCTCAGGTTGATAGAACTCTCCGCTATCTGCCTTTGGGTCAAAGTTGTAATCATCATCGTTTGGGACAGGCGCTTTACCGCGCGGCGACACCAATTGCACAAGGTACCAACCCTTAAGCTTCTCATCTTTTTGGCGCGCCCATGGGAGATAATAAACTTGCGTGGCCTATTGAGCCACAATATAGACATCTTCTCTAGTATAGATGGAATCCTGTCGAATTTCGACTTGCCCAATGTCATCGGCTCTTCTCCTGACATTAGGATCGAACCAATGGCATTTGAATACCACTGGTTTAAGAGCTTTGGGGCCCGGGCACTCGAGCTCGTATATTTCTTTGACTATGCCATAATAGTCGAGACCATCTTTGCCGGGCGTATGAACTCCTACGCACGTGGTCTTTCGGGCGGGCCGACTCTCCTCGTAGCTTCTTGTGCAAAAGCGATAGCCATTCACATCATAAATGGTGAATGCATTGACCCTACGGCTGAAGCCTCGTGCAACCTGTTTCAATTCACCACTCATTTCCCTATCCGTGGGTGCCTGCAAGGTGAGGCCAGGTAGATCGTTGCATTACTCGCTTCTAGGAGCAAAGTGGAATCTCAAAGTTGGAATGAGGTAAGTTGGATAGTACCTTTGTACAGAATCATGAAATAAAATCAGGCTTGGCATTTTTAAGAAAATCGTCTTCTTCTTGGATGGTAGGAGCCATATTCCTTGTCCAGTATTCCTTAATAAACTCCCTGAAAAAATAAGAGATGAAGGGGTCAGACCGATAGGTGGAGGATATTGACTGCGTATGAAACAAGTTCTTTGAGAACTTACTTCGATAAGGAACCACTTCTTTAAGGTTCAACAACACGTAGAGCGCGATAGTGTGAAACTCATGTTGTTGCAATGTCTTGGGGGTACCTGCGCTTCCCCTTCTGAGTTGCCCTTGGAAAAGGCTCAGGGTCGATGAATTCTTGTCGTTGTTGTAATGAGGGAGTGGGTTCACGTTGGGAAGGTTCTCGGTATAGTACGCCGTTGTGAAGTTCGACACTTCCTCCACTCTGAATGCCTCTGCCATGGAAGCCTCAATTTTGGCTTTATTTCTACACTTTTTTCAAAGAATCTTTGGACACCTCTCGATTGGATAGCACCAACGAGCCTGCACGGGACCCCAGCCATGCCTCATGTGGTAGGTGCAAGATCAGATGCTGCATCGGCAGGAAGAAGCCGGTGGAAAGATCATCTCCAACTCATAGATCAGCAGAGGTGCAAGACGCTCCAGGTCACGAATCACTTCCCGATATAGCTCCCTGGCACAAAGCTGGCAGAAGAAATAGCTCAACTCTGCCAGAATGCGCCACACTAGCTTAGTGAGGTATCCACGGGTCATCGCAAGAAGGAGTCGCTCAATCCATATGTGGAAGTCATGACTCTTCACCCCTAAGACTTTCATAGCCTTAGGGTTCACTCCCCTACTCAGATTCGCCGCATATCCATCAGGAAACATTAACGTCTTGATCAACTGCAGCACTTCCTTCCTATCACCCCTTTTCAGGATGTAATCGGCCGGGCCCCTTGTCCAACTCTTGCCGGGTGCAGGGGTCTTCATCACTAGATTTGGTCTATCGCAGACCTCCTCCATGTCTAGTCTAGCCTTAACGTTGTCCTTTGACTTCTGTTTTATGTCCATGAGTGTTCCCCAAAGTGCCTCGGCGACATTCTTTTCTGTGTGCATCACATCGATGTTGTGTGGAAAAAGAAGATCCTTGAAGTAGGGGAGCCTAGTCAAGCCCTATGGGTCCACATGATATCCAATAAAACCACCATCGTCTTCATCGATTTTGAGAGCCTCTAACTCGGCAAGGACCTGGGCACCGCTAATAATCTCAGGAATAGGGTCGGTGACTTCAACACCTTTCGTGAAGTGTTGGGTGTCTCGTCTCAATTCATGGTTCTCAGGCAGCAATTGACAATGTTTGTCAAACGAAGAGTACTTGCCACCCTTCTTCAGCCAGGTGAACATCACAGATGCCTTGCATATTGGGCAAGGCAACTTCCTGTGAACACACCACCCACTGAATATGCCATACGCCAGGAAGTCATGCATTGAATACTGATACCACACATGCATTGTGAAGTTCTTCTTTGTAGCTCGGTCGTACGTCAGTACCCCTTTTCCCAAGCATGTTCCAATTCATCCCACAGTGGCTGCATGAACACACCCATATTGTTGCCCGGGTGTACAGGTATTATTAGTGAGAAGAACACGTTCTTGGGTTCAAACATGACGCCGGGGGGAAGATTGAGGGGGATCACGAACACGGGCCAACAAGTGTAAGGGGCCACCATCATTCCATACGGGTTGAACCCATCTATTGCTATCGCTACATGTACATTCAGCATACTTAGCTTTGTCAGGATGCTGAATATCGAAGTACTTTCATGCATCACCATCCGATGGGTGTACCATCTTGTCACTGCATCTTTTGCCATCCTTGTGCCATGTCATCTGCTTCACGGACTCCTCTGTCATCTACATCCGTTGGAGCCTCGGTGTGAGTGGAAGGTACCGTAGGACCATCTCGGGGATCTTCGACTATTTCTTCGGGCCATCACTTACCTCCACATACCTAGAGGCTTTGCACTTTGGACAGTGCGTTGCTTCCTTTAGGCACTACAAGAAATGTGCCGGTTCATGATGAACGTGTGTCATAAACCATGCGCCTTATTCCATGGTTTGTGACGTCAATATGTTCATAGCATGTTAGAAAAGAGAACTTTATGACATTCTATGAACATATTAATGTCACAAACCATGGAATAAGGTGCATGGTTTATGACACACGTTCATCATAAACCAGCACATTTCTTGTAGTGAGGTCTTCTCCCGTAAATAGGATGCACGCATTAGGACAAGCATGGATCAACTCATATGGCATCTTAAGTGCACGAAGGAGCTTCTGTGACTCGTACGTGTTCTTCAGCAGCATGTGATCCTTCGAAAGCATTGTGCCCAAAACTGCCAACATGAGATTGAAGCCGTCTCAACTCAGGCTCAACTGCGAGTTCAACGCTAGAAGGCATCCAATGGCATCCAGTTGCGACATTGTTGTCTTCTCGTGAAGGGGTTTCTATGCCGAAGACATAATTTCGTAGAACGCATTTGCGGTTTCCTCTGGATCCTCCTCCATCGATCCTTTATTGCCACGTGCCTCATTATAGTCTACCACCATGTCGGCCATCCTAGCGTCTCCATCATACTTCTCGAGGCATGCTCTCACCTCCTCCTTTCTAATACGTGCTCTTTCTTCACCATGGAAGATCCACCTCTTGTAGTTTTCCACAAATCCATGCTGAAAAGATCTTTGTATACATCTCTCTTTACTTTTCTCTTTGAGTTCTTACACTCCCTACAGGGAACAGCATCCGAATCGACCCTTTAGCAGCCGGGCCAAATGCTTGCTCCAGGAAATTATTGGTCCTCCTAACCCATTTATCGCTCTTCCTCTTAACTATCCAACCCGTGTACATCCACTCACAGTCAGCCATCCTCTGTCATGCGCCAATGTAAGCGAGTAATAAAACCCGCATTTGCATCTACAAGGCGTTCCTACCATCTAATAGGTGAAGGATAGGTCCTAATCCCACTCGAGGATGCGTAGATGAGGTTAGCTTCCATGCTCAGCTCCCGTCCGAGATAGAATTTCGGCAGCACCTCCCCGCTGCTCTCCCGATACACGTCCCGGTGGGGAGAGTGTGTATTCGAAGAATAACGGGGAGGTGCTGCCGAAACTCTGACTCGGACGAGAGCGAAACATGGAAGCTAACCCATCTACGCATCCGTGGGCTGTCCAAAAAACGTGGACAATCCGAAAGAGATACCGTCGTAGATATGTACTGATCCGCATACCAACGACCGCATATCCCTTTTGGACGGGAGACGCCTAACTCGATTACGCGATCTAAGTACGACAACGGTAAGGAAGAGAGGTGATTTATACCTAGGGTGGCAGTGGAGGCAGGCTAGCGAGGCAGTAGCGAGTCGTGCAGTGTCGAGGCAATGCGGTGCCGGCAGACCCGTGGCGCTGACGAAGACGATCGGTGTCGCCGAGCTACTCCAAGTCCCCTCCGACAAGACCTGCTCTACAAAACAAGAAAAACAACCCTATAAGTACCAAATTTTGGTAGAACCTCCCTTGCACGGGGAGGTTTCCAAAACCTGCAAAAAAGAAGCCGCCTTGATGGCTGACAACACATATACGGCACGAAGGCTACACATCCACAAACTCGGCATGAAGGCCGTCAACAACATATACGGCACTATGGCCGACAACCTAGGGCTTGACCTTCTTCTCAGGCGACGGGCGGGAACGACGGCGTGGATGAACATCATCAAGGAACAGCGTGGATGGTCATCGGACCAAGGTTCCTTCTCCTCCCTTCCCCCTCCTCTTATCCCCCTCCCTTCTCCTTCTTCTTCTTCCTCCTTCTCCTTCTTCCTCCTTCTCTTTCTCCTTCTCCCTCCTCCTTCTCTTTCTCCTTCTTCCTCCTTCTTCTTCTTCCTCCTCCTTCTCTTTCTCTTCTTCTTCCCCTTCCTCTGCCTTCTCTTTCTCTTCTTCCTCCTCCTTCCTTCTCTTTTCTTCCTCCTCCTCCTTCCTTCTCTTTTCTTCCCCTTCCTCGTCCTCTTCTCTTCTCTTTTCTTCCCCTTCCTCCTCCTTCTCTTCGTGGGCAAGGCAGGGGCGCGGGGCAGGGCCGCGGGGCCGGCGCGCGGGGCCATGGCGCCCTCCAGCGGGCGGCGGCGGCGTGGCCGAAGATTGCTGCGACGGGGTGGCGCGCGCGAGGCGGCGGGGCGACGCGCGCGCTGTGGCGGAGCTGGGCTGCGGCGGCGCAGGTACCCGCGCGCGGGGCAGGGAGGAGCGGCGGCGGGGCAGGGGCTCGGGCGGGCGAAGACTAAGATAGGGTTGGGGACAAAGATGGGCCGATGGGCCCTTATTGGTTTGGCCTTTGCCGACCGGCCAGTGAAGTCGGCCAAGAAAGGTGCACCTTTGTCGATTAATCCACCCCGGGCAAGGGTAAAGGGGTCCCTTTGCCGACTGCCTAACATGGCACTCGGTAAAGTGTTCTTTTTTTTTGAATTTGAGTTCAAACTTTTTCTCTGGCCTAAATATATTGTTTACAAGCACATGTTCGAATTTGGGACCTTTTTATAACTTTTTGCTATATTTTGTTTATTTATTTCATTTACTTGAATTTTTCCGCATAATCCTAATTTGAACTGTAGGTGCATGAAATAATGAAACATAGCCATTCAAAAAATGATATTCATGTTGGAGAGTGTATTTTGAGGCCGTGTCCATAAACTCACCCAAAAGTTTGAAGGTCTTGTCCACGAAACATGACCATCCGGTGTTATAGAAGTGTATTTTAATTATATAAAATCCAAACGAAGTCGGAAAATCACGAAACCTGTTGAGGTGTCATGCTATCGCATGTGGAGGCTATGATAAAAATTTAAGAATGTTTGGAGTAAGTTACGACATCGAATGT